>CM073730.1:45652777-46289920 GCA_037113605.1 Calophaca sinica
CTCTTGAGAGCTTCTTCCTTCATGTTTAAGTGGCTTAGAAATATATGTAATATTAGTATCTGCACACTTCAAGAATTATTAGAACATAAATTGTTCTCTTGTGAATATTTTGTTATCATCAAAATTAATGAGGGTCTAAACTTCTCAATCGTTTAGGTTCCAACAGACGACAACCCATGAAATTGCTCATGTTAACAACTCAAGTAAGATAATTTGGATTTGGATCATTGGAAGCTTCCTGTCGTTTTTCTTCTCGAACGGATCTGAGTCTAACACTGGCTTCGCCAATCGACCCCTTGTCTCCTTCTTATTGTGTAGCCGTTGTGGGCAGCTCCCCATGGCACCATAGCGCTGCCGCGTATCGCCGCCACCACTCCACGGCTGTATCTAGGCGCCACTTCTCTCTCACCTTTCTCTCTCTCTCTCATTGCTTCCTTCATTTCCATATCACCATCTCTTATCCTCTCACCTCCATGCTTCTACAACCAAATTTCTTTCACGAGTCTATTGCAGAGGTGATAGTAACAGAGTAAACCACCCAGAAGCACTTTGGGAATAGTAATTAGGGTTTGCAATGGAGACTCTTTTGCAATTGTATAAATTTTAAACTATAGCCTTATAAAACTTAAATATTACATAAATGACACCGAATTACCTGTTATACCCAATCATTTTAATTGTTCATGGGTGAACCACATATGATACTTCTTCACTCTAGAAGCCACCTGCACTCCTAAAATTTCAAAAATATTTGTTTAATCGTTCATTGTTCCGTTGACAATACAAGTTAGAAAAATACCTCTACCATTTCCTTAGTTCAAATAGAAACAAATTTGCGTAATTTAATCATAAAAATTTCAACAAAATGCAACCAATTCTTTTTTTTGAATAAAAAAAGCAACAAATTCTTGCTTTTGCGTGTATTCGAATTTTAAAAAATTATCACAATAGCTTAAAATATATCAAATATCATATCAATCTTTCAAATCCATGTTGACATACATGTACTCACGTTTGGATGCTCCCGAAGACTATTCAAACACTATAAATTGTTTACACTTTCAAGGATTATTATTAGCATTAAACTCTATGTAAGTTTTGCATTTTTATTTATTTTAATAAATTTAATAACTATATACTGACAATATAAACAATTTTACAGATGTTCAATTATATTACTGCTTAATATCTATTTACGCTATGATAAGATAATGAAATACGATTCAACTTTTGTGTAAAATCTATTTACAAACTGTTAGTATATAAATTAAATTATATTTTAATTATCTAAGTCAATGATATTAAGTTACAGTCTACTGTTCTCATGCACAAAAAGAACGAGCTTCACTGTCAATGAGATGAAGTATACTATAAACAATCTTTACTTACAGTTAATGTTGCCAAAATTTTACATAAAAAATAGTTTAATCCTCTCTATAAATTGAAGATATTGAAAACTGATATATTTTCTGACCTTGTGACTTAGATGTATGACCAAATTAAAATAATCACATGAAACAAGAAAGAAAAGAAAGAAAAAGGCCACTCACTGTAATGGGAGAAGTACTGCCTCTAAATTGATTCAAGTTATATAGAATTTTCTTTGCGGATGCCGATCTGACCTGATAATTGATAGGAAGACACTTTATGGATTCCTCAGCATAATAAATATATCGATTTTTTTATCACGTGCAAGGAAATATATATGCTCTGTCAAGAAATCATGAAGCTTTTTACTTTACTAAAAAGTAGTAAATAAAAAGTAGTAATAATGTCACATCGTATTTGAAATATGGAATCATACTTCGTATTCTATGTATTTTTACTTTTATTATATGATCTTTATATCAATACAACTAAATTACAATAATTAAATAAACAGTTTTTCTAAAAATTAGTAATTAATAAAGAAACAAAGTAAATATTTAATAAAGCTTAACATGAGCAACAACATGTGTCAGAAAAACAGTTAAATAAATGATAAGATTTTATTATATCAATAATAATCCATTTCAACCTTTTAAAAAATCATTTTTTTAATTTATAAGTATGATGTTTTTTAATTACTCCTTCTGAGTCAAATATAATTAAGCAAAAAAAATGCTCAAGTTTAGTGGACTAAAATATAAGCAAATTTTAACTAATTCAACGCTATTTAATGTCATCATTCCAAAAACACTCTTAAGTTAATCCAACTTTTATTTGATAAATTCTTTGGTACCCTATAAATTAATTCGGTACCGGTATCTATGTTAAGTGTTCTAATATAAATTGTCCACCTGTTCAATATTTTTTATTTAATAGTTAAGACACATCTTTTTTTATTCTTTTAAAAGGTAACCAATAATTTTATGAATAATTATTTAAGTGCCTCAAAAAATATTTTACAAATTTGCTAATCTATTGCTCTTCCTTTTTTTTCTTCAACGTTCATTGTTAGATATAAAACAAACAAAATATCGCAACAGTTATGTTCTAATGTTTAAGTATCACAACCAACCAATAAAAAGGCCTATTTAAAACCAAGAAAGGTGACAACTCTGGTACCCTTTAATTTTGTTGGGTACTGGTACCCAAGTGAATTTGACCGGTAAAAAGGTATTTATTTTTATCCAATTTAGCATGTCATCAATTATTCTTATATCTAAATATTACGCATATAAAATATATACATAATCACCCATTAAAGATTTAAAATAATTTAACAAATTAACCCCTAAACTCAAGTTTGTTGTTGTTTAATTATTTTCTTGGTTTTAAATATCTAAATATGCGTAATATTTAGATATAAGAATAATATTGATGACATGCTAAATTAGTTAAAAATGAGTACTTTTTTATTGGTCAAATTCACTTAGGTACCGGTACCCAACAAAATTAAAGGGTATCGGAGTTGTCACCCATTTATATTCCAAGAGAATGACATGCTCACTATAATTAAGGATAGCTTAGAAAGTACTCCATTCATCTATAAATGTAAGCCCTTTTGGAAAAAAAAATTGTCCCTTTTTAAAGTCTCTTTCAAAATTATTAGATGCATTAATTATTTATTTATAAGAATATCTCTAATTAATTTATATTATTTTTTGTAGTCGATAGTAAATGTGGTGACTATTTCTCTTTCTTAAGTCAATAATTGAAGGGCAGTTTTGAAAAAATAGTACACATTGTAGACAAATTAAATGAGTTACCTAATTTTCTTAATTTGTGTGTTTTGATCAAATGGGGCTTACATTTAGGGATGGAAGGAGTATAGTTCTTTTTTTTTATATGAAACCAAGAAAATTAAATAAACTTAACTAATATCTTTAATTAGTGTAAAATTACGTATTTTTAATTACTTTGAGTCTACTAATATCTTTAATTAGTGTGAAATTGTGTATTTTTAATTACTTTGAGTCTAGAGGGAGTATCATGTTCTGGTATCTGTTGGAACTTAGAGTGAGATAGTGTAGTGAATTGAAAATATTGAGAAGTCCCACATAGGAGAGAATAGACACTTTTAGAGTGTTTATATATGTGGAGCTCACCCCCTTTGAGTGTGTTCCAAGGGGTACCCACTTTTATAAGAGGGAGAGGACGCACACAAAGTAACCACCACACACGCGCCACCATCACCGTCCGTCCGGCCAGGCCGGGCTTGGGCTATGTGGTGTACTTCTTTTTTGGTACACAAAAAAATTAATTTTTTAATTTTAAATTTAAATTATGCGTTTACTTGGTCACTACTCTATCAAAATATCGGTTCCTAAAATCTCTCACACGTTTGATATCTCCTAAAAATCTCTCACACGTTTTCTTGCTCAACAAGACTGTAAACGCCTATAAATAGGAGACTCCACATCAGTTTCAAATCGCCCCAAACTCGAAGCACTTACCGACTTCTCTCCCCATTTATTTTTCTCCGTTCAAAAAGTGTGCAACAGTCGAAAAGTTTTTAAACCATATTTCGAGTGGTTTTTAAACCATATTTTAGAAGGTGTATATCTTGAACGAATTTCAACAGTGCAGCGGAATTTTGAATTGACTGAGCTGTTTTATCCTGGGGACATCGTGGTTGATAACCTGCTTGCACCTTAGAGCAGTGCCTCAAAACGTCTTAAAGAGAGCGACCTAGTCCGCGACTCATCTCAGTAATTTCATCGGTGATATCAAATTTTCAAATATTTTTGAAATTCAAGTTTCAACAATTTTAAGACGTTTCCGAAAATCAGCCATGAGTACCGATGAAATTACTGGCTCTGGTTCTGCTGCTAATGACTTCAACAAACCATTTCGGTTTGAGGGATGTCACTTCAAGCGCTGGCAACAAAAGATGCAATTTTTCTTAACTGTTAAAAAGGTTGCCAACATTTTGACAGAAGATATTCATGTGTTGGATGAAAAAGCTGAAAAGAAAGAACAGGATAAAACAAAGAAAGAAATACTCATATGGAATGAGCATGACTATCTCTGCAAGAATTTTATTCTGAACAGTCTGAGTGATGAACTCTATGATTACTATAGCACTCGCAAGACCGCCAGAGATGTCTGGGATGCTCTGAAAAAAAATATGATACTGAAGAAGCTGGCGCTAAAAAATATACAGTGAGCCGCTATATAAATTTCAGAATGTCTAATGACAAGGCTGTTGAGGTTCAATCACATGAGCTTCAGAAAATTGCTCATGAAATCACTTCTGAAGGTATGACCCTAGATGAACAGTTTCAGGTGGCTGTTCTAATTGACAAATTACCCCCCAGCTTGGAAGGATTTCAAAAATACCTTAATGCACAAAACCAAAGAACTTTATCTAGAAGGACTGATTACCCGCCTTTGAATTGAGGAAGAATCCCGGAAACAAGATCAGAAAGAAGAAGTCTTATTTGTTTTAAACAAGAAAACCACTGGAGCGGTTCTGAAGCCATCTGGCAAATCATTCAAGAATCAGAACGGTACTCAGCCTCAAAAGAACCGCAACAAGAATGGGAATCCTCCTAAGGTCCCAAATCCGAAACCTCAACCATCCCCTAGAAATGATGTTGCTCCATAATTCATCTGTTTTAATTGTGGGAAACCAGGTCATATGGGACATAGGTGTAGGAACAGGCCAAGCTCTGCTACGCAGGCTAACCTGACTGAAGAACCATTTATGGCTATGATTACTGAGATCAATGTTGTTAGTGGATCAGATGGTTGGTGGGTGGACACAGGCGCCTCTTGCCATGTTTGCGATGACCGTGGTATGTTCAAAACATACACTGCTGCTGACGATATGAAAGTGCTGTTGGGCGATGCTCACACCACTAATGTTGCAGGTACTGGAGATGTCGAGCTGAACTTCACCTCTGGAAAAACCCTGATTTTGAAAGATGTGATGCACACTCCAGCAATCAGGAAGAATCTAGTTTCTGGCTTTCTTTTGAACAAGACAGGTTTTACTCAGTCTATTCGGGGGATTTGTATACCATTACTAAAAATGGTATTTTTGTTGGGAAAGAGTATGCAACAGATGGCATGTTCAAATTGAATATTGAAATCAATAAAATTTCTACTTCTACTTATATGCTTTGTGATTTTAATATTTGGCATATTCGTCTTTGTCATGTGAATAAACGCATTATTTCTAATATGTGCAATTTAGGATTTATCCCAAAATTATCTTTCAATGATTTAGAAAAATGCGAATTTTGTAGTCAAGCGAAAATTACAAAAACGCCTCATAAATCGGTATTTAGAGAATCTGAACCATTAGACTTAATTCATTCTGATATATGAGAATTGGATGGAACATTGACCAGAAATGGTAAACGATATTTTATCACCTTTATAGATGACTGTTTCGATTATACTTTTGTATATCTTATGAAAAATAAAAGTGAAGTGATTGACATTTTCAAAGTTTTCCTAATTGAAATTGAAAATCAATTTAGGAAAAAGATTAAGAGACTTCGAAGTGATAGAGGAACTGAGTATGATTCCCAGTTATTTAATGATTTGTATAAATCAAATGGAACCATACATGAAACGACTGCACCATATTCACCTGAAATGAATGGTAAAGCAGAAACACAAAATTGAACGTTTACTGAATTGGTTGTTGCTATTATGTTCAACTCTGGCGCTGCATCTCACTGGTGGGGGGAAATTTTATTAACAATTTGTTATGTGCTCAATAGAGTACCTAAATCCAAGAGTAAAATTTCTCCGTTTGAGATATTAAAGAAAAGACAACCTAATGTATCTTATTTTCGAACCTGGGGCTGCCTGGCCTATGTCAGGATCCCGGATCCAAAAAGAGTCAAACTCACCAGTAGAGCCTATGAATGTGTATTCATTGGGTATGTAGTAAACAGTGAAGCATACATGTTTTATGACTTGGACGCCAAAGTGATCATAGAGTCAAATGATGTTGACTTTCATGAAAACAGATTCCCTTTTAAATCAAGAAATAGTGGGGGCACCAGAACTAGTCAAGTTTCTGTGCCTAGGAAGATTGAGAACAATGAACAAAGGGAAATAGAACCTCAAAGAGATAAGAGAGTACATATTGCTAAAGACTATGGACCTGATTATACTGTCTATACACTAGAAGAGGATCCAACTAGTATTCAAGAAGCCATAAATAATGAAATGGATTCCCTAGAGTCTAAGAAGACCTGACATTTAGTGGACTTGCCTCCTGGTTGCAAACCAATAGGTTGCAAATGGATTTTGAAAAAGAAGCTAAAACATGATGGAACTGTTGATAAATACAAGGCTCGCCTTGTAGCCAAGGGTTTTAGACAAAGAGAAAATATAGATTTCTTCGACACATTTTCACCTGTTACAAGAATTACATCCATAAGGGTACTTATTTCACTAGCTGCTATTGATAATTTAATAGTACACCAGATGGATGTCAAAACTGCTTTCTTAAATGGTGAATTGGAAGAAGAAATCTATATGGAGCAACCTGAAGGTTTTGTAGTCCCTGGACAAGAAAGTAAGGTCTGTAAGTTAGATAAATCTCTGTATGGTCTTAAACAAGCTCCTAAACAATGTCATGAAAAGTTTGATAATTTGACTATTTCGAATGGGTTTAAAGTGAATGAAAGTGACAAATGTATTTATTACAAATCGAAAAATGACATTTGCACTATCATATGTCTCTACGTAGACGACTTACTCATATTTGGTTCAAATATTCATGCTGTGAATAATGTGAAATCATTGTTGTGCAACAACTTTGATATGAAAAACCTCGGAGAAGCAAGTATAATTCTTGGCATTAAAATTACTAGATCGGAAAAGGGAATTTATTTGGATCAATCTCACTATATTGAGAAGATCTTGAAGAAATACGATTACTTTGATTGTAAACCTGCTTGTATACCATATGATTCAAGTGTAAAACTTTTTAAGAACACTGGTGAAGGTGTTAGACAAACAGAATATGCAAGCATCATTGGCAGCCTAAGGTATGCCACTGATTGTACTAGACCTGACATAGCCTATGTCGTGGGATTGTTGTGCAGGTTTACAAGTCGATCTAGTATAGAGCATTGGCATGCCATTGAGAGAGTCATGAGATACCTAAAAAGGACCATGAATCTCGGATTACACTATCAGAGATTTCCAGCTGTACTTGAAGGGTACAGTGATGCTGATTGGAATACTCTATCAGATGACTCCAAAGCAACTGGTGGCTATATATTTAGCATAGCTGGATGTGTCGTCTCTTGGTAGTCTAAGAAACATACTATATTGGCATAATCCACTATGGAGTCTAAAATGATAGCACTAGCAACAGCTAGTGAAGAAGCAAGTTGGTTGAGATGTTTGCTAGCAGAGATTCTGTTATGGGAAAAACCGATGCCAGCTGTGTTTATTCACTGCGATAGTACCGCTGCAATTGCAAAGATAGAGAATCGTTATTACAACGGTAAAAGACGACAGATACGTCGTAAGCACAGCACTGTGAGAGAGTTTCTCTCAAAAGGAGCTGTGAGAGTGGATCATGTACGCACTGATGAAAATTTAGCCGGTCCTTTGACGAAAGGATTAGCCAGAGAGAAAGTCCAAAATACATCTAAAAGGATGTGACTACTGCATTTGGAACCATGAGTCACTCATGATGGTAACCCAACCTAAAAGACTAGAGATCCCAAGAATTAGGTTCAATGGGTAATAAAAAGTTGTGAAGTGATATGAGATGAACATGCTACTATAAGTCAAGAGGTATGATTCCTGAAGCGATTAAAGGATGAGGTAATAGAAACTCTTAATGAGATCTATACTCTACGTGGAGTAAAGTACCTAGCTACAAGAATACTTTTGATAGACTCACCTATGTGAATGTGGAAGTGGGGCCACTTTCTATGGAATCTTGGGCATAATTGCTAGAGCGTTCATTATACTGGGATAGACGTGCAGGGCCATTAACGCACGGGCTTTTGAAGAATACACCTATTAATAAGAGTGTGTGTGGTTTTGATGTTAGAGATAGAGTTCAAGACTACGAGTCACTCTTGTTGAATCTAAATCCTAATCACTATGCAAAGGTTCAAGTCGGAAGACACCTTTGCTTATGCGCATTCTTAATGAGGTGTTTGACGCGACTTCTGAAACCATTTTTTTAAATTCAAGAGGGGGATTGTTGGAACTTAGAGTGAGATAGTGTAGTGAATTGAAAAAATTGGGAAGTCCCACATAGGAGAGAATATACACTTTTAGAGTGTTTCTATATGTGGAGCTCACCCCCTTTGGGTGTGCCCCAAGGGGTACCCACTTTTATAAGAGGGAGAGGACGCACACAAAGTAACCACCACACGCTTGCGCGCGCCGCCGCCGCCGTCCGACGGGGCCGGGCTTGGGCTTGGGCTTGGGCTGTGTGGTGTACTTCTTTTTTAGTACACGTTAAATTGTACGTTTACTTGGTCACTACTCTATCAGAATATCGGTTCCTAAAATCTCTCACACATTTGATATCTCCTAAAAATCTCTCACACGTTTTCTTGTTCAACAAGACTGTAAATGCCTATAAATAGGAGACTCCGCATCAGTTTCAAATCGCCCCAAACTTGAAGCACTTACCGAGTTTATTCTCTTCTCTCTCCATTTATTTTTCTCCGTTCAAAAAGCGTGCAACAGTCGAGTGGTTTTTAAACCATATTTCGAGTGGTTTTTAAACCATATTTTAGAAGGTGTATATCTTGAACGAATTTCTGCAGTGCAGCAAAATTTCGAGTTGACTGGGTTGTTTTATCTTGGGGGACGTCGTGGTTGATAGCCTGCTTGCACTTTAGAGCAATGCCTCAAAACATCTTAAAAAAAACGACTTAGTCCACGACTCATCTCAGTAATTTTATCGGTAATTTCAAATTTTTAAATATTTTTGAAATTCAAATTTCAACAGTATCCGTGTCGCGTTGTTTCTCTCCAAAAAGCACCACGCGAAACAGAAAACATGGCGTCGGTTACATGATATCCTTGTTCAAAAAAGCTATGGCTGACTTTAATTTGGCGTATTTTTCATTTACAGACTACAGTAGGCATGGCAACGGGCCGGGCCGGGGGCGGGTTTTGCCTCCCCCGTCCCCGTCCCCATTTCCAACGGGTTCGGGTTTTGCCTTCCCCATCCCCGTCCCGATAGGTTTCCGTAGTCTCCAACTCAGCTCTAAATATGTAGAAAAATTGAAAAATTATAGTTATGATAATTAATAAAATAAAATCATAATTATTATACAATGATAAAATAAAATAAAAAAACATTAAAATAAAATGTTCTATTGAAAAGAGATTAAATTAAAAATAAATAAAATATATGAAACAAAATGAATGAGTATAAATGCATAAAATAAAATAAAAATTAACAATTTATATTTAATTGGGCGGGTTCGGTTCGGGGGCGGGTTGGGTATCGACATCCCCAACCCCGTCCCACCCCGGCCAAAGCTTTTCCCATCAAAATCGGTCGGTCGGTGGAGTGCACGGGTTGATTTGTTCGCCTAGACTACAGGTTGAAACGAAAGCACCTGGCCATTACAGTACGGATCTTACTGCCAATGTTAGGTTTGTCGGAAAGGCAGTCATCATTATATAATTACAACTAACACTCTTTTGCACCAGAAATGTCCTATAAGTTGAAATTGACTAGGTTTCTTTTCATATCTCTTCAAGCTTGATATCAGAATATATGCACCATGTCTTTTTTTGGGGAATTATATGCACCATGTCTTTTAGTCTTCAACTCACATGTCATCAATAATGCTAGCTTACGCTCATATTATCTTATATTTATATACTTTCCACGTTCTATAATTTTTGATAGTTTTAGCAATTTTTTTTAAAATAATAAATGTTTTATAAGCCCAGATATAATTCACATTTTTTTTAAGTATACTTTTCATTTATTTATTATCTTTGTATTGAAAATTGACACAACTCCACAAATACTTAATTGATTACTACCTCCGGTCCCTAGTATAACAAAAAATTGTGTATATTTTGGTCATAATTATAAGAGAAATAACATATTTTAAGGTGTATTAATTGTTAAAATTTTTTTATACCCCTATTTAATGTGAGATATACGTATACTTCAAACTCATATAACGGGTATAAAACATTTAATGCTAGGGGTATATTTGGGATAAGATTTCAATTTTATGACATTAAATAAGCTTCTTTAGTCTTTGTGATTTTTGTTTTTCTCCTCTTATATTAAGGACCAGAGGTAGTATTTTGAAATCTGCAACAATTAATAAGGCTATTTTAGTAAAAATATATTTCAATTAAATGATTCTTTAGTCTGTGTGTAAAAATCTTAAACCACCAAAGTTATGGAATGGAGGGAATAATAGATACTCCCTCTTGTCCATATTATAAGAGACAAATAAGTCTAATTTTTTGTTTCAACATATAAGAAACAAGCATCAATTTTTACGTATATTAAATGCTAATTTTCAATTATGCCCTTGTTTAAGTTAATGAAATTTGGGTGAATTAACTCTCTTTTTTTGGTTACCATGTCATTGGTGCCATTTCCAAGCCGGTGACTAGTCTGTGGAAACCTGGGTGCCACGTGTTTTTTTTTGCTTTGGTATGTGGTTCTCCCCTCCCAACAGAGTTTTTGCCACACCCAAGACTCGAACTCGAGACCTTGGGATGGGATCCGAGCCCAGTTACCACTCGGACCAACCCTTGTTGGTGGTGAATTAACTCTCTTTAATCATCAGCCACTATTTATAAAGGGGTATATTTGGAGAAAAAAAGTTAAATTTTTAGGAGTATTAATTAAAATTAACAATTTCAAAGCATTTCCTTGATCCGTGTAAATTAGAGTTTTGTCTCTTATAATATGGACAAGAGGGAGTATGATTTTATTATGCGATCGTGATTAATCTCCTTTAATTTGTACACATTTGTTTGGTTTTTTTTCAAAATGGCAAAAAATACAAGAAAACAAAAAGAAAAAAGCATTTTCTTATGGTTGGTTGCAAAGCCACAGAAAAATTATACAAAAAAAAAGCCGAGAGAAAAAGGAGAGAGATATTTTATTACAAATATGAGTAAATACTTAATTTAGTCCCTAAAATTATAGAATCATATCAATTTAGGTCACACATTGTCAATATTCCAAAGTGATCAATGGAATTGTAAAACATTAATCAGGTTCGTCTCTCTGTTGGTATTCACATGGACTATAATGACATAATTATGTTGGTAATGTCAGAGATGGTAATGTCAGAGATACATTTGAAACTAAGCGAATAATTTTAGAAATGCATTTGCTAACAGGTCCTGGCAGAGAGACAAACCAAATTAACATTTTGCAATTCTAGGGATCATTTTGGAATATTGATAATATGAGGGATTAAGTTTATGCGGTTCTACAATTTCAAAAACCAGATTTGGTATTTACTCTACTAATATCCTATTTCAGAAGTAAGGAGTGGATCCTCTCAATAAAAAGTATGGAGTGGAGAAAAATCGGGAGATAAAAATTTCTCCCTTCTAAATTTGGTTGTCTAAGGTAACCTATCTTATTTAAACGATTAACCAATGCACTGCTAAATATAACCACTTTTTTTGTTACCATATTGTAGGTGCGAAGTATCACCGACTTTGTTGGTGATTAATTCCGCCGGGAAACTTGATTGACCACCTTTAGTGGGGCCTAACCTTGCAACCACATTTTTCTCTCAGCCACAACACTGGAACATGAGACATTGCTTAAGGTATCTGAGCACAGTTCCACTTGGACCAACGTAATACTAGTATTTAACCATTTGATATAATAAATTTTAAATCAAGGATTTTGATTAGTCATTTAAAAGTGAATAAACATGTTATGATAAATTTTTGTAAATTGTAAAACAATCCTTCTTATCTCAACTCTCTCATTCTACGAGCAACAACTAAAGCAATCCTCCTCATCAGCCTCTCCCAAGCTCTATATATCTATGATGGAAGCCTTTGGCCTCACTCTGACGACTTGACTTCATAGGCCTCCCTTTTCACCACTCAGTCCATGCCGATTAGTTCCTCCTCACGAACCTTTTCCCAAAGATTGTTGTTCCTATTGGTGGTTATGTTCCCAACTTCCCTTGTAACGGCACTGATTTGAGAGATATGTGGGGGCGGTTCACTCAGAACTTCTACGTCAATTACACTGTTAACTATTAAGGATAACTATTTTCTCGGCCTCAGACTCCCAAACCTTCTCAAAACCCCAATTGCCATTTATTAGGTTTTCAAAACCCTGTGTTCTCCATTATCCAATGCAAGGTCTTAATATATTATCTAAGGTATTAAAGAATGCGGATGAAAAATTTGAACTTGAATAAAGATACCGAGAGGCCAAAACATATGTAAATGAAAATCTACATGAATTTCGTCATATATGGGATGAAGCAGCTGAATCTCTATAGCACTACAAAAAAAAGTGCAAATTATGACGGTTATTTTTGCACAAAACGGCGGTTTGAACCGCCATAATTTACATCAATGGTGTTGAATTGTGGATGCTTTGGCTGGCCAAGCATGGCATTCATCTTCCTCCGGGTTTGAAGTTGTTGTGAGAACATTTCCAAAATGATAGGCTAAAACAAAGCACTTTGAGAACGATAAAAAAGCAATTTGGAAGATCCAAGACAGAGCACAGAGCACCTAGACGAGGCGTCGGGCGTAGAGTACCTGATGACAGAAGAAGCATGGGAGCCCCTTAGCCAGTGCCTGGCGCTGGGACACTGACTTAAGGCTCCCACTCTGCGCAAATTTTTCTGTTTTTCGGTTTCTGTTTCAGTTTTGGTTCCAAAAGTTATGTCTCTTTATGGATTTGATATTTAAATCATAAGGGTACATCATTTCATGATTAGAGGTAGTTAAACATGAATCATTGCATCATTTCACTTGAATTGAAAGGGAGCAAAGGTTGCATTGCTTGGTGAAGAGACACTTCCTACGTGTCAATGATTGTGTCATGTTGTTCTCTAAATAGACCAATTTCTCTTCAGAGTATCACCACGAAATTCATTACAATTCCTTGCCATTATCAAACTCCTAAATCATTTCTTCCCCTCTCTAGTGCACAAGAGTTAGTGAGAAAACTTTATTCTGTAAACTAACATTGATTGATAGGCTTGAAGTATGTATGCAAATCACTTCAAGGAATCAAAAGTATCCAGAGGGGATTCACCAAGAACCCTATTATATCCAATTTATCGAGATTAGTGGGGGAGAATCAAACCTAAAGCTTAGTGTTTCACACACACTTTGGATTTATTTGTGCAAGACTTTTCATCTCCTTCATTGTTCATGTGTTGCAACAACTTCCACATCAATTCTCCACCTGAAAACTTCATCTAACAGTTGTTTGAAACTGCTCCAGCTTTTGTCTCTATTTCTCTAGTTTCTGATTTAGTAGGCACCATTTTCTTTCACTAGTTAGATTTTGTTGTTTGGGTCTTTTCCCCTTTACCATACCAAAAGAACTCTTTAACTAATTAACTCTTATCAAGAAAATTGGTTAATTTAGTTAATTATATCAAATTTGTTAATAAATTGTATTTTTTTCAAAATTATCCTTAAAATTATTGGGATTCATAATATCACTCTTTCTACCTAATTAATTATCCATTTAATTAATATGTATTGAGACTCATCACCCCACCTCTTTTTACAATCCTCGCGAGAGAGATGAAGAAATAATTAAGGGTATTTTGGTAACAAAATAAATAATACAAAAACAATTGTAAGTGGTCTTATAAAATGGACAAGCAAATTTATCAAAATGTTCCTATATTACTGGACACTGGGAGTAATATTTTAACCTACACTTCCAATTTATTCATATTCTATATAATTATTTCAAAATTTCTCAATTAAATGTTGGATCCGAAAAAACACAATTAAAATGATAAAAAGTATAAATAAATGTCTAAGTGTGGTGATAACTTGTATTAACAATTTTAAAAATTACACAATACATTACATTAAACAATCTCCCGCTATTTGATAGCCATCTTGAAATTAGGGGTGGCAAAGCGACCAACCTCCCCAAACATGCTTTTAACTCGCCTTAAACGGAATAGGCGAGTTTACCTTCCAAGAAAAGTGGGTTAGAGTTTATAACTCACCGGGTTTAAGGGTGGTTTGCAGGTTGGCCCGCTAAAAAAGTTTTAAAAAAAGAATTGTAAATTATAAAAGTAGTTTGTTGACACATCAAGAACCGCCATAAAAATATTAAAAAAATATAAATATTAAACAGAAAATAATTTTTAAGAATTATGAGTTGGTGGGCATCAACTTGCCTCAATCTGTTGGGTTAGGCAGTGTAGGTTAGGCATTTTGTTGGTTTGAATCACTCTAACTTACCCCGTCATTTTTCACATGTTAAGCGGGTTGGGCGACTAGATCCAATCCATTTTGGCCGGCTACGTCCAACCCGCTTTGTCATCCTTATTACATGAAATACACTAGATTAAGCACATGTTTGGTTCGACTGTGAAACGAGACTTTCTCGCGTTTTAATGCATTTCTACCGTAGAAGCTATGTCTAGTCAATCTGATTGCACGCACAGTGGATGGCACACAAGCGCGGATACAAAGACATGCTAAGTTGGATGGACACACTTAGAAAGAGGAGGTGATTTTCGGGTACTTATATTGTTTTTTTGTGATATCACTCAAATACTGCCGTTTGTAGAAATTGTATCTTTTAAATACTTTCCCAGTTCATATTATAAGAAACAAAATCCTAGTTCACACAGACAAAGGAAATTTTTTGAAATAAGCTAATTTTAATTACTCTCTCCATTTCAAATTGAATGTCACTTTAGAAAAGGAAAAAATTTCAAATTAAGTGTCATTTTATGTTTTCATTGCATCATTAAATATTTTTTTCTAATTTTGCCCCTAAATAAATAGTGTGTGCTTCACTCCCAAGTTAATATACTCCACTATACATTCATAACAATGATAAATACTCCAATAGTTAATAAGGACAATTTAATAAAATTATTCCACTCATTAAACTATTTATTGTTTTTCATAATCTTCGTGAAGAAACCTTAAATGTCACTCAATATGAAATAGAGGGAGTAATACTCATAAAGATTTAATTTTTTCCTAAAAATACCTCTTCTATGAAATGAGTGAAATGACGGCTTGTAATTAGTGGCACTACTATAAATAAGAGTATAATTTGAAATTGGCATTTAATGTACTTTAAAATTTATGTATGTTTCTTATATTTTAGACAAAAGATAGACTCATTGTTTCTTACTCCCCTCATCTCATTTTACTTATTTTTTTAAGTTATGCACACTTTTTAAGAAAATGATTGAATTTACTAATTTCTATGATAAAGTGATTCTCCTTAACTAAAATATCCCTCATTAATTAGAGTGGTTGTAGTGACAGAGTAGTTAGGTTAAAAAAAACTTATCAATGTAGATTGGTTGAGATAAAGAGGTGTTTTTGGAAAACAAATACTCCCTTCGTCCCTTGATATAAGACTCCTTTGACCATTTCACATCCGTTAAGAAAGTAAGTTTTGTTAGTTATTAGCATTAAATTTATACAAAATATGTGTTATTTTTCTCAAGTAATCCTTCTCATCTTCCAAGACTATTAAGAGAGAGAGAATTAATGTACCTTGATATTTGAAAAGAATCTTATATTAAGGGACTGTTATAAATATGTTGATTTGATGGATGACTATATCAATTTGTTATCTCATTATATCTTTACCATATCCCTTAATTTGGTCCATAACTAGTAGCACATTCTCTATAAATAGGGCTATTAGGTTTGTCCTTGTACACACTTGATCAGATTATCAATACAAAGATTATAGCTAGTTCCTGAAGAACTAGCCTTTAAATCCTGGTTCCTGAATAACCGGTCTTTGAGTCTATATTTCTATTGTCTTATCTCTCTACTTTCTTTTCTATTTACAACACGTTATCAGCACGAAACTCTACCATACGGGTAATTGCTTAAAGAGGTTTTATTGAAAGAACCCGTTTTCTTTCTCACACTCTTTGGAAGACCATGTTTTTCTAATATTTGTGTTTTTCATGTTATTTGAGTTTTTTCATGAAAATTTTATTCTCATATTGTCTGATTATATGATTATCATATTGTGTATAAGAATCTTGATAGAATTATGGAAGAATTTCATATTCAAGCATCCCAGTAGGATTGCACAAAACTGTAAGTTTTCTTAGTCATCATTATATAAAAATTTGTGGAATAGTTCCTGAAGAACTAGACTTTTAGACCATGAATAAAATTGTGTATTGGATAGAAAAGTTCCTGAAGAACTTTATAGCACGAGATTTGTTCATGAAAAACTTTATAACTTTTTAGCGTTACGAAAAGTTCCTGAAGAACTTTACAATTTTTTTATCACTACATATAGTTCCTGAAGAACCTCATAATTTTTTAGTGCTGCGTATAGTTCCCGAAGAACAACACGATTATTTTAGCGCTACATAAGTTCCAGAAGAACTAGATTTGATCCTAATACAGTTTGAAACAAAAGAAAAGTGAAAAAAATAAATTATTGATTGTATCTTTCCAAGATAGTTCCTAAAGAACTAACATTTGAATCTCGTTGCCTATTTTCATATTAAAGATGAGATCTTTACATGTTAATTCCCGAAGAATTAACCTTTGAATCATAGTTCCTAAAAAATAGTCGTTAAATTCTAGTTCTTGAAAAACTAGTCTAACCATTTGCAAAAACATGTGTTCTTTGCAAAAGATATTATCATTGATTTGTTTACTTGTTTTCATATAAATTATGTGATATATTGTAATTCTTGTTATTGTGATTCATATATTTTTAGAATCCTTATCTTTATTTTATATAAAGATGTGATCTTTAATTATATTTTGAAAATTTTGTTGTTATATAAAGATATTATTTTTCTAATTGAATAAAGATACAATCTTTAATTAATCGTTCAAAATTTGTTGCTATAAAGATATGACCTTTAATATGGCAGTTATGTATTTTAAATTTGAAATGTGGATTTTTAAATTCATGTTGGTGTTCAAATTTTGATTATGAAAGTTATGCATTTGATCATTGTCATACAAATACTATGTATTTGGTTATATCTATTTTTGATTAAAAAAAAAGAGAAAATTTTTTATTAGTTGATTTATGAAATGAAAAGTTGAATTATTTGCTTGAAATTCATAAAGACACGCATATAAATGCAAAAAAAAAATCTTATGTCCCTAGAAGAAATAATAAGATAACCTTTCTCAACACTAAATGAAAGCTGAAGAGTACATTCAGGTGTAGCATCAAGCAAATAGTATTCATGCCAATTGCTACCAAGCACGATCAAGTCTTCAACGGTGTAACAACCTTTACGTATGCTTCTTTTTAAGGTAAGAATTTATGTATACATATTTTTTTATGCTAAAACTAAAAATGCGCTATTCTTCAATGTTTGCAAGATTTGTCTCACGATCGGTCTTGAAGTACCAAAGCAAATGAATAGCCAAACATTCTTGTCTTTTATTGGTCTCGAAGTACCGATACAAAATTTCAAGTAATTGTGAAATTGGTCTCGAAGGACCAATATTGGATCCACGCATAACTGTTAAAAACGATCAATGCACAAACTATAGTCTCTTTTTGGTCTTGAAGTACCAATATTTAGTAGACAGTGGCAAAACCTACACAATTATTTGTATTAAGAAAATATTTTATGTAATTAACATTAGCTGAAATTAATGTTGATATTGTATCTGGTATTGCAAATATGATCGAAGGCTCCAGAAGAGCATGTGATATATTCTCAAATACGACAAAATTATCCATTGATGATGCGTTATATTTTAGTAGATCCCGAAGAAATCTACTAAATTTCAAAGATACACATCGCAATAATTATCATGTTGAAACCAAAAAATGAGGGAGATTTGGTGTATCTCTATTGTTTTGAAAGTTCATATTAGAGAAATTTTAAGATTTCTCGTTAATTGGATTATATCTTACTTAAGTAAGGATGACAGAGTCAAATTATATGCACCAGAAGTGCTCAGATCTTACAACTTTTTATGTTTTGACATGACCGTCTTAGTCATCCCAGTTCAACTATGATGCGATGTATTATTGAAAACAGTGTTTTAAAAATCGAACCGAACCGGACGGTTCAACCGGTTGAACCTTGAACCGACCTTATTTACGGTCCGGTTATTTTGGCGGTTCAACCGCGGTTTAAATCGATTCGGCGGTTAAAGCGGTTGAACCATGACCCGGAAGTCTCACCGGTTCGATGTCCGGTTCGGTTTTTAAAACATTGATTGAAAATACACATGGATACTTATTAAAGGATTATAGAATCCTTTTACCTGATGATTATTTTTGTCATTCTCATGCTCAAGATAATTACTCTTTTCTTTTAAAGCTCGGATATGATTGAGTTGCATGTTATTATTTTTTTTTTTGGGTGACATATATTTCCTATGTGCTAATTCTTTGAAAGGAAATATTTTAATTATTATGTAAAAATAATTAATTGAGAAACAAAAGGCGTCGCTATTTTGCTACACTATCATATGAGATATATACGAGTAAAAATTTCAAGGTATTGCAAAACAAATCTTTTGAAGCTAATTTTAATTATCACTTGAAAATTTAGTGTCACTTATCATTGTTAATTAAATTATTTGATTATTTTTAACTAGTAGTTATAATAATATATATTATTTAAATATATACAAGAGCTGAAACATTTGAATATATTGTGTTTGAAAGCATGGTGTGAGTGTAAAATATTAGTTTATTTATTCTGATATTTTTAAATGTCAATTATATGTTATATAATTGGATACATATGATGATAACATGCATTGATTAATAAATTTACAATTATATATTATGCAATTTATAATTTATTGGATGGTTATATGGCTCGACAATTTTGAATTGTGCATTGTTTCATGTATATTTAGATATTGTGATATCTTGACATATATTTTATTATTATATATTTGATGAATCGGTTTTCCTCATCAGGGGAAGAAAAAGATAAAAGAATAAAAGCACAAGAAGTTTGTTGTAAGACACAAACATTATCCATGTTTGATATACGCACAAATCAATGTGAACTTGAAGTTCAAAGAATAAGTCATTTGTAAAATGTTGCAAACCAATTACTAGATATCTTTACAAACATCCAAAAAGTCTCTAAATCACTTGTGTTAGTTGCAAATATTATCGCATAATTAATTGTCCCTGCAGGACAACTAGCGAGTATGGCAACCCATGAATCTAAAGTACGCTAGAAGAGTTGTAGACTTATTGATGCAAAGGATATTATTCCTAAAAGGGGGAATTCAAAGTGATGATCCAGAAGATCATTGACACTCTAGAAGAGGTCAAAAGCAAATGATATTATTCCTAAAAGGGGGAATTCAAAGTAATGATCCAGAAGATCATTGACACTCTAGAAGAGGTCAAAAGCAATATGAATCAACAACTCCATATTTCCAGTTAAGTAACCCCAGAAGTGGTTCCGGTACCGGCAAATTACGAGATCTCATTAAACCCTGGAAATATGGGGGGAAGATGTGAAGTTGTTGATATGTTTTTGCTTATGCAATAGCAATTGATTATAAAATTATTAATCACGATGAGCATGAAGCTCGAATCATATAGAAATGTAGACATTAAATTGATTGGCCAAAGTGAATTAAAATAATGCAAGCCGAGCAAGACTTATTTGCCAACCATAAAGCATTTGGACGATAGTCCGGACACACGAAGTTGTCAACCTTTGTTATGCGTGCAATTACTTATAGATTTTGTATTAGTTTGGTCTTTGAAGGACTTGACATACATCAAATGGGTGTAGTGACAAATGCTTATATGGGTCATTGGATAATGACAGATATATGAAAATCCCTGAAGGATTTAAGATGCCTGAAGCATACTCCTGAAAAATTCAAAATGCATGAAGCATATACTTGAAGGATTTAAGATACCTGAAGTATACTTCTTAAAATTCAAAATGCATGAAGCATATCCCTGAAGGATTGAAGATAGCTAAAGCATAATCCTAAAGAATTATAAATATGCATGAAGCATAACCATGAAGGATCTAAAGCATCTGAAATATTTTGACTGCTGTAATCAGTTTAATTTGGAAATATGAGGACTTTGAACCTATAGTTCGAGATTCAAAAGATGGTTTTAATGGACCTGAAGTCTTAACTCTCATGACACGAATATGTGTTATTACAGCTCATGGTTAACTAGAGAGTGGTCTCTATATTGAAAATCTCGGAAGGATTAAAACTATTGAAATCATCTATTTGGATTTACATATACTGATAGTTTATATTCTCTTATTTATCATATTAAACATTTCATATTGGTAAGAAATGTTTGAGTTACATACATGATGCAATTATGGGTAAATTTGTTTATTTCTTTTTCCTCACATTGTTTAATATGATTGATATGAATTTTGATTATTAATATTCTAGAAATTACTTGAGTTTGTTCCAAACTATAGATGATATAAATAAATATCTTCAAATAAAATGTTTTGAAAGATAAGGTGTTGTCTCGGCCTACAACTCGAGCATTTGCAACAAAGAACTTTGGTCTGAAGTACCATATCATGTTGTTATTGAAATACTTTTTATGTTGCAAATAGCACAAGATTGTATATAGTTTTTGTAGTGAACTTGTTAGCCGAATTTGTTCAAGACCAACCCAAGACATTGGAATGAAGTCAAACAAGTTCTTCGTTCTTTTCCGATCCTCATAAAGCTCAATCACAATCAGTGATGTTTACACATGTGGAGAAAGCTTGACAAGTTGTGAATGCATATGGTCGAGAACCACGACTCAAGATATTAGAGGAGCATGCAAATTGATGAAAGAAGATGACAAGCCAACAACATTTCAAGAAGATAATGGATCATGAAAAGATTCGATCAAATGACAATCGAAAGCATTTATTCACAAAAGCATTGTGAACTTCAATTTTCAATAAGCTTGTTGATAAGCAATTTAAAGGACATTCATAAATAATGTATTTTCGAGGGGAAGTATGTCACTATGAATATTGTACTCTTTTTCCTTCGCTAAGTTTTTATCCCACTGGGTTTTTCTTAGCAAGGTTTTAACGAGGCATGTTCATAGTGTATAGTCATCCAAGGGGAAGTGTTATAAATATGTTGATTTGATGGATGACTATATCAATTTGTTATCTCATTATATCTTTACCATATCCCTTAATTTGGTCCATAACTAGTAGCTCATTCTCTATAAATAGGGCTATTAGGTTTGTCCTTGTACACACTTGATCAGATTATCAATACAAAGATTATAGCTAGTTCTTAAAGAACTAGCCTTTAAATCTTGGTTCCTGAAGAACCGGTCTTTGAGTCTATATTTCTATTGTCTTATCTCTCTACTTTCTTTTCTATTTACAACAGGGACAACAATTTTTTACAAAAAAGTCTTATATTAAGGGATGAACGGAGTAATTGATGCTTTTTTGATTTTTTAAAAGGATATGTAATCTGAGATAATGCATGAAATATTTTAGGATATGACAAGTAAAATGAGATAATGAGAGTAACGAGTAAGGGGGGAAGTAATAAATTAATGTATGACTTTATTTGCTTTGTTAATCTACACCCTGAATCTAGTTGGGCATTCACATCAATCTACGATGTGATAGTCAATGATCCAATATTTATGTGATTATTTTATTTCAGCAAAATTATTTAATACTAAAAAAAAATGGTTGGCTTGTCGCAACTTGCAATCACGTACCGCAATCATGGTATACACCTCGGTCACAAGATCTGCCGCGTATTAGGTTCGCTTCGCCATGACATGGGTGATGGACATATTTTTTTATTAAAATAATGAGTTGTGTCATTTTGACAACAAAATTTTCGACAACTTAGTATACATCGTACCCCAACAGACAAAAACTGCTCTTCGTTTTGTGTGTTGGGAGAGAGAAAAGTATTAAAAAAAGCAAGAATTGTATATATATACGATATCTCGATAACATTCGATTGTCGAAAAATCATTTCTGTAAAATAATTTAGATTAGTGAAGTGACACTCAATCCAAAGTAAGTAAAAACTATTAACTTCGGTGTCCAAAAGGTATGTTTGGTGTATAAAAAAAATATAAAAGAACAAAAGAGAAATTAGGAAAAGGAAAAAAAAGAAAGGGAGAAAAAAAATAAGTAGAAAATAAAATGATTATTTAGTGGTTTGGTTTAAAAGAAAATAAAAGAAAATGATGAGAGGAAAGAAAATAGTATAATTACAAAATTACAAAAATACCCATCAACAAAAAATATAAAAATGTAAAGAAATAAAAAAAATTCAAATATAATAGTCTTTCTGCATAAAAATCCTGCAAATGTGTCAGTTTTCAAACTATATCATCAGGTTTCTTGTCAATTTGGGAAGAAAACATATTTGTGTGGGTCCCATGCCCATTTTTCTTTTCCCCTTTCATTTCTGTTAAAATCAAACAACAGAATCACGTTTACCAAAAATCTTTCGTTTCCATTCTTTTCTTCGAAGACTTTTTCCAGCAAAACAGACATAGTGTAAATGTTTCAAAGAGTATTTAAAAAAATAAAAAAATACTTAATAAATATAAAAATATTTACAACATTAGCTAATTCTATTGTTAAATTACATTAAACATATTTAATAAAGTAATCAAATTACTCTCTCTGTTTCTTTTTACTTGTCGGTTTTTAACAAAAAATTGTTCATTTTTATTTGTCATTTTGATAGTTTAAGATTACATTAATTACTTGTTTCTCAATTATATCCTCAATTATTTATTATAAAGAGATAAATAAGTGTGATGGATAATAAACAATTAGAGGTATCATAAGAAAAAGACTAATAATTTTATCAAAAACAATAAAATTTATTGATTTTATTGGTTTGTGTAAAATAATCTTAAAAGACAAGTAAAAAGAAATGGAGGTAGTAATAGGCCAAAATTAATAATCATGATTATGACCATAACGAACAAAATTTGGTTTTTTTTTGTTAAACAAATCATTAATAAAACATTGGTAACCCACTTTTCATTCTGTGACGGTTTACCGTTAATTGTCCTTTTCCCAGTGTAAGCATAACCCACGCTCTAAGTGCAATTAATTAGTCTCTTAAGCGAGTGGCACATCAAATGATTATGTTACACAAAGATTTTGGAAAATGATTTTTTTAAGAAAAGCTTATGCACAATCTGATTTTTTTTTTTAATAAGCAAAGAAACTTTATTATGGGAGTACAAGGAGTACTCTAAACGGATGTGAGTACCTCGTTAAAACTTCCTAAAGCTAAAATCATTGGAAAAAAGACTAGGAGAAAAAAGAGAGTATACTTTCACTAAAGTACAAGGTTACGAATAATACGAAGCATCTCAAAAAACCAACACCAATCCTGCTAATACATATCAACATCACAATCTGAATGTTTAATTTCGAATCAGTCCCCGTCCAAAAAAAAAAAATGGAATCAGTTCAAATATTTTCTCATGTGAGTGTGACACAGTAATGGTATATACAGAGTTTAATGAACATGAACGGGTAAAATATTAACCTGAAATATTTAAGATAAATTACCCTATATTTAAATTACCACTTTATTTTAAAAATATGTTATATTTTAATTTGTTTTAATGTAAATAATATCTTATCTTATTTTTCGAAGGCGTATTATTTTTGAAGTCCTAAACTGCTTCGGAAGATAGATGTTATTTTTGAAATCTAACCCGTGGATATGCCGTCTGTGGTAGCTCATAAGCTAGCTAGAGAGATCACATTGTGAGCTAGATATTTTGATATGATATTTATTTGTATTGGTGACTCTATTGATTTAGAAATGCAATAACCTTATTCCAGTAAAAAAAGCCCACAGATAATAAGATGTAAAATGCCCCTTTATTGTTTGTCATTCGTTATGGTTCTTTTACTATTAATTAGTACTTCCTCCGAACTCAAATATAAGTAAAACTAATTGTATTCTCTAAACTATCCTTCATTTTTATTTAATTTTCTGTAGGAAAATGTGTCATGCCATAACATTAAATAAAAGGTATTTTTAGAATGATAATATTAAATAGAGTGAAATTGATTAAAATTTATTTATATTTTAAACTACCAAACATGACTATTTTTTTACTTATAATCAAGTCGAGAGGAAATAGGTTTAAAGGGCCACGTCACCTCACACAATAATCTATTGCATTTGAGTAGTAAGTCGAACATTCGAAACCAAACAATAAAAAACATTCGGCTGATTACATGGACAGAAAGAACTATATATGTTGGAAGAGGATAACAAGATATATTAACTAATAATTTTAAAAGGAACCTAGTTCTAATGATGTCAACATAAATAAATAAGCGTAAGTAATATAATAACCCTACTAAAAGACTAATTATTGACTGTTTTTTACTTTAGCAAGAGCATTGACTATCTTTTTACGGAAACATTAAGGTAGAAGCTGAATAAAAAATAGAAAACCGTCAAAAATCCCTTTCGTCCTTTATTCGTTGAGTAGAGAAGCCTTATCTCTCGTCTCCTCTATCATTCTTTAACCTTCACTTCATCCCCCAATAACACAACGCAAAAGCAAACAAACAAGAACCACAGCTCCTGCTACCACCCCACTCAAACTTTCCCGCAGCCCTAATTTTTTTTTTCTTTTAATAAAGATCTCTCACTCTGTTTTTCCCCCTATTAATCTCGATTCATATAATATACGTAGTATATATAAGATATAAGGAACAAAAATTAGGTTCCAAAGAAATCTTCACTCACCATGCTCTGGATCGGCTAAGCAGCAAGCAATAGTAAGTTTTCCTTGGTTAATTTGCTTCTTCAGTTACTATTTCTATTCCTCTCTAGTTCGTGATGAATTTTTCTTCTCTCTCTCTTTGTTTACCAATTAGGAATTTACTTATTCTTTCCCTTGAAGTACTTGAGCTCTCCACAGAGACAACAAAATGAATCACTGTGTTCCTGATTTCGAATTCCAAATGGGCGACGACGAAGAATTCCCAATACACATCTCAAAGAAACCTCCTTCCAGGTATAGTTTAATTTCTCTCTTCTCGATCTTCACTATTTTCAATTCGCTTCTCTCTCTTTATTTTTTTTTGGAATTAATTAACCAAAATTGCGACGAATATTCTAACAGGCAAAACGATGAGATGATGGAACTATTATGGCAAAACGGTCAGGTCGTGATGCAAAGCCAAAACCAACGGTCATTCAGAAAACCGCCACCGCCGTCAACCAACACAGCCGATGTCGTGATTCCGGCGAGGGAGATTCGATCCTCCGATGCAGAAAACTACAGTAACCAACACCTGTTCATGCAAGAAGACGAAATGGTTTCGTGGCTAGAAAATTCAATCGACGAAGATCCTCCCTTCCACCGCCAAGATTTCTGCGCAGACATACTCATCCCGCCGCCGTCCGTTAGTGGCGGTCATAATCACTGCGGTGCCATGCAATCCCCCGTCCTTGTAGCGGAGCACCGTCAACAACCGAGGCCAGTTGCTCCTCGCCCTCCGATCGCTCCGGCGAGGATGCCGGAGCAGGCGGCGAATAGGATACAAAATTTTGCGCACTTCTCGAAGCATAGCAATGTGAGGACCGAGCCGGGACCGTCGTCGAGTTCGAAAGCTGCGGCGGCGCGAGAATCAACTGTGGTGGATTCGTGTGATACACCGTTCATGACGGCGAAGGCGGCTGCGTCTTCCGGACTGTCGGAAACTATCAGGAGCCCGGCGGAAATCGGACCCGGGAGCATGAGCTCCGCCGGAAAAGTGGAGAATTCTGCCGGCAGGACAGAGACGACGACGTGCGACATGACCGTGACGTCATCGCCTGGCGGTTCGAGCGGGAGTGCTGAACCGGTTCAGAGGGAACCGGCAGTGGACCGGAAGAGGAAGGGCCGGGAACAGGAGGAATCGGAGTTTCAGAGCGAGGTGAGTAAGGAGACTCGGTAGAATATTCTCACCGTTATTTCTTTTCTTTTCTTTTTTTTTTTTACGTTCGCTATGTGATGGCCTCGGCTATTGTGCACTGGGGAGTGACGTGAACAACCCTACCCTGCATTCAATTCAGCGACGGTGTATCTAATTCTAAATCCAACTTTCGGTGCGTGTGACATGTCTTTGGTGTCATCTCTTTGATCGAAACCCCTAAACATGACGCGGTTACACAAGTATGCCACGTGTACAGCGAAGATTCAAAACTTGTTGATCATGCAACCGGGGAAAATGAGCATAGGGATGGTGTTTGAGTTGAGGCTATAGGTTTAGTATCTTGTATATAAACCAAAAAAAAAAAAAAAAACAAAAACAAAATATTCCGTTAAGCTTGAGTCGAGTTGGAGTTTGTTTGGCTTAGGAATAGCCGAAGGTATGGATGCCAAAATACAAATTAATTAAGCTGACATAATACTGAATTTGAGCCATTATATTAGTTTAAATTCCCTGCCTGCTTAATAAGTTACTTGGGAACGTTAGGCAAATTTAGAAATCAGACTTGTCATATATACAATGATCGTGCTGGTGAGGCATTAATTCCACTCTCTAAAATGAAACCCTATTTGACTTGACGTTGGTAGAAGTTCAAATAACGAAAAGAAAACCTGTTCAATAGGGTCGTGTTTTAATTATTGTATGTTTATGTTATTTGCATGAGTTTGTGATGGCAGAAGTTACATTTAGCTAAGCTTATCTAAGATATTCCGAGTTAAACATGAAGATTTTGAAATTGATGGGGAAAGGACGAGTACCAGTTTACAATTACACATGCACAGCCTTTCTGGAAAATTTAAAAACTTTTTTATTTAACTTTGTTTCCTCAAACGAGAATAATGTTCTTATTTGTCTCTCTTATAAGGAGGATCACGTTTATTATTTTGCCGATAAACTAAAGGGTGAGATTATAAGTTGGCTGCTTCTCATAAAAACAGATTACTTGACAATTTGACATATACATTGGATTGAACAGACGAGACAAATCAATAGCTTCATAGACAACGGCAAATTTGTTGTCTCTTTTTCTATTTTCTTGAATATATAACAATTTGTGTTATAACATGCTGCTTCTATATACTTATCTCTATTTGTCTCACTGCAAAAGGATGTAGATTTTGAAACTCCGGAAGCAAAAAAACAAGTCCGTGGGTCTACATCTGGAAAGAGATCCCGTGCTGCAGAGGTCCATAATCTTTCAGAGAGGGTCTGTACATACATTACTTTAATTGAGTCCGTAATGTCTATGTTGTTTTTCTCATATCTGAAAGTTTTCACGTTGTATTTGTATGCAGAGGCGTCGAGATAGAATTAACGAAAAGATGAGAGCTTTGCAAGAACTTATACCTCGGTGCAACAAGGTAGCACCTATTAAATTTGTTGTTGAGAGTATTCTGGATTTTACTTACTACTTCCCACCTCAGCTGTTTTTAGTTTTGATTCCTTTTCTGAATTTGATAGTCTGACAAAGCTTCAATGCTGGATGAAGCAATTGAATACTTGAAATCACTACAATTACAAGTGCAGGTAAATTCTTCATTTATTCATACCTCAAGTCTAATTGCAAACGGGCAAGCGCGCAAATATGGGATTTGGATCCTCTAAATTGAGCACTTCACTTTAGAGTGTAAAGTAAGTAATTTTAACCATTGATGTGAAAATCAAAGGTCGATATTCCAAGTATATGAATAACAAACCAATCATTGATTTTCTTATTAATGGCTAAGATTATCCACTTTACACTTTACTCACTTTAAAGGATCAAAATCCTCAAATATGTATCCTATTGCGTGTGTTGTTATATTGTTTAAGCAGACTGACTTATCCTCACCTCAATTAATACAGCCTTTTTATATGTAAACACGGTTTGCACACAAAGCATCAACTTCGAGTGGTGGAACATGAACAAACAATCTACTTTATTTGGGTTAATTTACCTCCATCCACCATTTATGAAATGTCTTTGAGCTTTAAAAATAGTTTTAGGAGGAAAAGATATCAATATTTAGAAAGATAAGGATGCAAAGACAATGTAATGAGCTGTTACGTTCTTATTGAAAATTTTTCTGTAGAGGCAGGGTGACAGAGCCCAGAAGTTTGTATTATTTATTGATTTATTGAAGGCTTTTATTTATTGAGGTGTTCACATGTTCTACAATTGTCGCTCTCTGTATGTTTATGCCATGTGTGTTTTGCATTCCTTGGTCATATACTATCATTTGTGACAAAGAACAGAATGCAATTTCTTTATGTAGATGATGTCCATGGGATGTGGCATGGTACCTATGATGTTTCCAGGAATCCAGCAGTATATGCCGCCGATGGGAATGGGGATGGGAATGGGTATGGGCATGGACATGGGAATGAACAGACCAGTAATGCCATTTCCTAATATGTTAGCTAGTTCAGCTGCTCATTTGGGACCAAGGTTCGCTATGCCTCCTTTCCAAATGCCCCATGTTCCTGCTGCACCTGATTCATCCAGAATGCAAGCAGCAAATCAGTCAGATAACATGCTTAAGTCACTTGGTACCCTGGCTCCAGATCAATCACGCATCACAAACCCAAACTTCACTGATCCTTATCAGCAATACCTCAGTCCCTACCAGGTGCAGTTGCAATTAATGCAGGTAATTTTTCCTGAATGTTATGATTTTTGGGGACAACCTTAGTTGTGAGGCAGTAATTTGTTGCACCTGAGACCTATCGTCTTCGGTGAATGTTATTGTGAGGCAGTAATTTGTTGCACCTTAGCTGAATGTTATGATTCCTGCCACCACTACATATCGTCTTCGGTGCATCATGGTAATCCCATTTTTGAGATGATATGCAGCAGCCAGCTGGAAAACTCTGCTGGTTTACCGCGCACATTGTGAAAAAAATGAACTTTATTGCTTCATATCTCACATAATAATTATTCTTAACACCCTCGCACAACCAGGAGGAGGGCAAGTGTCTTGTTTCTTTTATAAAATTGGGACAGAGATGTGAAAATTTATGAGGTCTGTTTACAAATGTGGAATCAGGCAATGAACCAACCAAATGTCAGCAAGCCAAATACCAGTGGGGGCCAAGAGAATCCAGAAAAGCATCAGCCAGGTAAATTGCCAGTGGGGGTTTTCTGATTTTAATTCGTTCTTACTGTATCCAGAAAAGCATCCGACTGGTTGTTTACTATATAAAAGAAACATGCAATTTTCAAATCCAATTGGACTGAACTTGCCTTTGGATCAATTTTATACCATACTGATAATATTTGTTAGATAACTCTACTTTTTTTTTTTTCCAGATAACTCTACTTAATCTTGCTGGATGTTGTAAACCAGTAATGGCTATTTGTATTTCAGAAGAAAGATGATTCGTTGATATTTTCAATCAAACGGCTGGCTACTTAATCTTGCTGCTCCCCATTTTATCACTGGTACCAGTAACTCTCACATTAGTGGACTGTAAGTCTTTAGTGATACTACTCAAAACAAGGGGAACTGTCATTAACAACGGACTTATGTACATGGCAGATTACCAGTAGATTTTCCGGCATCAATACCATAGCTGTCATGGTGGTGTAATGAGCGAGAACTAACTTTTTAGCAGTTCTCAGTAACAAGCTAATCCGTTATCTATACACTGCTAACATGTAAATTATCGTCACCCTTGTATATTTGTTCTCTTTTTGTCACGCACATTTTTCTCGTCTTAAAATTTCATAATATTTTAGAGATCATTTGTATGGGAAACATTCTTTATAGTACGGTCTCTATCCCAAACGTAGAAGTTTCTTTCTACGGCAGCACGTTATTGCAGCCTGCGGACTTACGGTGATTATTACTTTCAGAGAAATTGAAATAGTATCTCATTTTCATTACTCTGACTCATAACACAATTTCAATACACGAATGAAGTAAATTTATAAGACAAGATACGGATAAAATACAATATATTATAGATCAGTTTTAATCATTATGTAATGAACCCAAATAGAGATGACAGGTATGCTAATTATTAAAAGATCACGTTGACAAAATTGAAAAGGAACAAAGGAAAATTCAATGAAACAGTAGCGGTGGATGGCTACTCAACATTACAATATAAAGGAAATTCATGAGTTACATTGACTATTAGATGGAAAACATTTCAGAAAGAAGAAGGGAATCTCAACAAGGAAAGATTCAGAAGGAGAGCAGAATTCATTCATCATAACTTTCTCCCTTTTCACGCCCTTGATCCTTCCTTTTTATAACAACTACTCAGCATATATTCTGTTAGTGTTATTCCCCGAATTATCGGATCAACTGACACATGTCCCTTTTCTCTATCCATTTTGTTGACCCCACTTTGATGACTTGCCTTTTCTTTTATTGCTATCATAACATATTATAAATATTACAATGGATATTATTTGTGTTATTACAAAAAATAAAAATCCAAAAATACCCAAGAAGTATCAGATGCAAAATCAGAATCTTATGCCGTTAACTATTTTGAAGTATATGTGCTTCCCAGAAATTTCCTACACGTTGGATCAATTAAAGTAACGAAATAACTAAATTAAAAAAATGAACTGAAGTTATAATACTACTTCATGCAACAAATAGATCTTGTAAATCAAACATTTTTAATATACCGTCTCCTTAGCAGTATATCTGAATGAAATAGGATTGGGTAACGCAGCAGCACAAAAGATTGATAAATCAACCTGAAGTGAAAAGTTCATAGTCACAGTCAACTGTTGATTGCCTATATTAACTAAAGGTTTACAATTTAAAAATTAAAATTGAATTCGATTAACTTTTTAAAATAATAGCATCTAGTCGTACTTTTTTTTATATATATATATATTTAGTCGTACTTTATCTTTTACAACATCTCCAATAATTGAATAACGAAGCTGGTTCATTTATCATGTGTCATTATCAACACAGATACCATGACTTCTCGTCCAGTTAATATGAGAATTTCGGTAAAGTTACAATCAAGAGAGCAAAAGGCAACATTCACAGATTTGGGGATTATATTATACTCGTAAAATCCAAGTATATTGAAATAAATTTTATAGCAATACACCAGCTCAATGGAGATACAAACGCTGAATCGGTGGGTAGAGCAGTATAGATGAAAAACAAATATCGATTTTAACCAAAATCTGAAAATTTTGAGAGGCTTATCCGCTATTCCTTTCATACTTGATTTTCTTCCACCAATTCTTCTTTCAGCAACAAGTGCTTGCAGTTAGGGGTTGATAGTTGATAAAATCTGGAATCCAATGGAACAAAAAGAAAAGCAGGCTTAAGGTACTCAACAACTTGAGTTTCTCCAATGTTACTCAACCCTATGAAGGTTCAGCATGCAATGGGGAAGAATACAAATCAGAATCAACAGATAGTATTACCTTGTCTGTGAACAAGTGAAATGCTTCCTCTGCCATAGCTTTATCAAGTTCCTAATGAGAGTAACACAAATTATAAAGGAGATTTTCTATTACTTTGGCTGATTATTAAAACAAGTAATTAGTAAATATCATATTTTTGATAGAAGAGGCAAGCAGCTGAATAACTAACACATGAAAAACGTGAAAAGAAATTTAGAAGAGATGGTGAGTGAGAAAAGAAAGTTTCATCTGTCTTACATTCTCTGCATTTGAGGAACAATCAATACGGCAAATTATTTCTTGGAGGGCTTTATCATTCAAAGCATCGCGAATCTCACTGGAAGAGGCTACAGCAGAAATACAATCACTTTAAAAAATAAACATTAACCAATCATGGTTTTACTACTGAAATTTCAGTACCACCATCCTCCATCTAGGACATTCTTATATTCTTATATGCAGACATGAAGTACCTATAGCCTCCAGTTGGAATTTTTGCAACACCTCGCTTGATTGATCAACAACTAATGGCTTTTCTACATGTGATTCCAAAACAGCAGCTGCAGAACAATAGAGAAACATAATATCAGATCACTAAAGTGCTTAAGAGCAATTGAGCAATTGATTGATTATTATATGGAAACTGGTTTGCAAAAACCTAAAGTTTAACCCATACTTAAGACGATGTTGATTGCTTCAGTTTGACAGCAAATAATATTGAGCTTCCAAGAGTATATCATAAGTTTTTCTATACAATAATACTAACTAATTTGTCAGCGAAACTACAAGGAATGACGCGCAAAACTGCAGACATCTACAAGGTAAGTACATGCCACTTAAGTTTCAGTCAAATGTATAACATGAAATTTTTGCATAATATTTCTGCAGATGAAAGGTAAGGTTACGGTGGAATCACTATTGTAAATACAAAATAAGGCTACCTAGTATAGACTCGTATACTGGATTCAATTCCTTTCTAAAACCCGCGAATAGCGTGAACGGTGAACTTTATAGCACGAGAGTGCCCTTAACTTCCGCATATGAAAACTGATAAGGCAGATAGGGGAAAAGAGAATCCTCACATTAAATGGTGTCATGAAACGATATCTGCCCAGCAATAATATCCCCCATGGGAGGGAGTGACAGGGAAAAACCACCACATTATGTAGACTACCTCACCAAAGTAGTATGGAGGTAAATTAAACTCTTACTTGTTTTGACCTCTGAAGATGGCTGCTTGACACATGGAAATTCTGCAACATTAAGGTAAGTCTGATCAATTCAAGTACCCAGTAAGAAATCCTGACAAACAACAATGATTATAGGCTTATAGCATCGTAGTTCCATGGTGCGAATTTCGATTGCCCTATGAACAAGCTACTAATATGAAAAATCTCCGGATTTGGGTATGTATGACCAAGTAAAAGTCAACAGTAAACAAATCATGCAAGCATTTTGTGCCCAAGCAGCACAAGAGGGAAAAAATATTTGCCATTCCTTTCATTGAGAAACTCAAGGGCAGTGCATCAACCTTTTACACGCATTGAATCAAACATATAATAAGCAAACAAATAACATGAGAAGAACATGTGCTAAAGGCCATCGACAAGCGCCATACCTTTGTGTTTCTTGAAACAGACCAGAGAGCAACTACAAGCAGAAAAATAAAACATCAAATGAGAGCACAACAATTTTCAGAAATCAAACAACAAGAGGGGAAGAAAAAAAAAACTTGGAGGAAGAAGCGTTTGGGTTTTACTTACTAAGGTAAGTAACACGAAGGGCACTTGTACTTGGACTGAGCTTCGTTGCAGACTTGACATTGTCGAGGACCCATTGAACTTGAACTGAACCAAAAAGGTCAAAAGGGTCAATGAAAGAGAAACATATATATGCTCAAGAATTCAATACACATAGAACAGAATCAACTATTTGAATGGGAAAACTACCTTGATGTTATCAAGTATTACTATCAGCAGAGAAAAGAGAATCAACGGAGCGGAAAATCTGTAAGGCAGCGCCGTCAGCAAAAGTCGTCAGCAGCAGAAACGGTTTTGCTTTTGCAGGAGCTTCTTTGTATACTGGCTTTGGACAATCCAAAGGCGGAAGAGGTAGGAAGCATCGCCCAAAAGAACGGAAAGGCCCACAATTGGGGTTTTGCAACCTTTTAACCCTATTTCAGCAACCGAGTAAAAATCCGTTTTCTCAATGAAGTAAAATAGTAGCAGTGTTTTTAATTTTTGTTTTTGTTACCCATGAATTTTTCATTTTATTTTAGTCCACATTTTCTTAAAATGTGTTAACTTTTTGTTCTGTAGCTAAGTTTTGAACTTTGTTTAATAAGAAGACTTAAATATGTTTAACATAGTAAATTTTGCTTTTCTCAAAAAAATTATTCATTTAATTTTAAGTCCCTTATTTCTAAAAATGTGTGGACTTTGGTCATTGTAGCTAACTTCGTCAATCAGAAAGTTTATGTAAAAGTTACTTAATCTTGAGTGTAGGTTGGTTACATGTGTTTTGGTGGTTGCAAGTAGGGGTGAAAGTAGGCTGGGTCGAGTAAGGTTTTGCTTAAATAGGTCTAACTTGTTTCTGTTACTTGTTGAAGGCTCTTTTTTAGGTTTGAGTTGACCTATTTAAAAGCATGATCTGTCTTGTTAGCCCTTTTAAAATTGTCTATCATTCGACCTATGTCTAAATAAGTTAAAAGATTAATAAACTAACAAGGATAAATTTTATGCATGATAAACTATAAAATATATTAAAAAAATGAACTGCTACTACTCGATGGCATGAAACTTAAGAGTGGAAATAGATTATGGTAGGATAAGTTTTATAAGATTGAGATTGTCTTATTTATTTAAGTCTTTTATGTAGGTTAATATGCTTAAATCTTTACTAAGAACCGTCATTCCACTTGTATATCAAAAACACATTTAATAACATCTTTATTTATTAGTTTTCACCCACAGTGTTCCAAAGAAAATAGGCCCTTGGACTAACTTGTTTTGTCCAGAAGGTAAGTAAAATCTGATTATAAATTGTTTTATCATCCGAAATCGAACTCGAGTACCAGCTGAATCCATCCTTTTAGATAGAGCGCATTTACCACTTGCGCTCAATCTGACAGTTAATAACATCTTTGTTTAGCATGTTGTATGCTATTAATTTCTTTTATTTTTTGGTATTTATTCATCAGTTAAATTAGCCATAAAATGTTACCCAAAAAAAAAAAAGCCATAAAATAGCCTTGTGCGAACATGTCCCCAATTTTAAATTTTTTTTTTTCCTCGGAGAGTTTTTCTCTCGTTCGAACCTTAACTAATTGAATCAAATCCAATTCGATCTCTGATTCCATTTCTGGAAAGTTGATCAACAGTCATGCATGATGTAATGAACCTCCTCCACAAAACTAAAAAGAATAATAAAGTTAGCTTCAACTTTAGCAGTACTTCTTCCAGCTCCCAGTCCACTAATTTTGGTTGCTTCTCTAGTTTTTTATCTCTTTTTAAAAAATAATTGAGTTCTCAGAATGCATGATATTTATTTATTTTTTTAAAAAAGGGGTGGGGAGGGAATATATTATTATTATTATTCCAGTGGCACTAATGGCCATGTTACAACCGTTCCCAAAAGAATTTGAATCATGTCTCATGGGGTTACAAAGTTAAACTCCTACTACTGAACTATCACTTGATGGTATTTATTATTTAAGACCGTCCATATTACTTGTTTTGATTTGCATTTCCAACTATGGAGATGAAGGCAACTACAACAAATCTAGAGGATGACACAATAAGAACGCTCTATGATGCATCGTTAAATGGTTGTGTAAGTAAGTACCTTAAAAACACTCATCCAAAAGAACCCTCTTATTCTGTACAGAGTTTCACTCTCTCCCTTCAGCGAAACCCCGTTACACATAGCCTCTCTTCTTGGACATGTGGAATTCTGCGAGGTTCTTCTGAAAAGGAAACCCGGTTTTGCCAACGAAGTGGACTCAAAAGGACGTTGTCCTCTTCATCTAGCTTCAGCTGAAGGGCACACTGAGGTGGTGAAAGCTCTTGTATTAGCAAATCAAGATATATGCTTGGCTGTGGACAAAGATGGCAACCTTCCTCTACACTTAGCTGCAATGAGAGGACGCATGGGAGCGATTAAAGAGCTGATCAATGCCAGGCCAGACTCCATTCGAGTGATGAATGATAATGGCTCTGTTCTACACTTGTGCATTCGGTATAACCATTTGGAGGCCTTGAAGTTGTTATTGCAATCGGTGACAGAAGACCAACAGTTCCTGCTTGCCAAAGACAAAGAGGGTGACACAATTCTTCACTTAGCAGTGAGGCTCAAACAAATTAAGGTAGTATTCACCAATTTAAAAAGAGAAAACTTATATATTGTTCCGATGACGGGGTTGGTGGTGTTTCCGATCACAACATGTTGTGTGGATTATTTAATTTATATTATCCGTTATGATTCAGATATTATTTTTAAAAATTCCACGTGACATGTTGTGATTGGAGAACAACACCAACCGCACCATTAGAGCAACACCCACGTTTTCTCTTTTAAAAAATATAATGTTGAAGTTAGCTTATTTTCTTGTGTATGTTAAAGAAGGTGGGTTCTGTGGTGAATCGGTACTTAAAAAATCGTCCGACACTGATGATGAACGATGTCGCCTCTCAGAAACAATAGTTCACAGTACTCCTCGTCCTCACGGCTGAGACGGTAACATAATTGGTGTCGATTCGATAAAAAACAAGAGAAAATAAATATAAGTTGAGTTTTAAAACACTCATATTCATTTCTCCTTGTTTTTGACGAAACGATATTGATCGGGTTAACGTCTTAGTCGTAAGGACATGGAGCACCGTTAGCTTATGCTTTTGTGAGCTGCGTCGGTTGTCATCAAAGTTTCGAACGATTTTTCAAATATCGGTCCACGTAGATCACCTAACGTGGACCACTATAAAGGTAATCCACCCTAAAATTTGACTTTGTAGTGATTGGCTTCAATAACTTTGTTACTTTGCAGACCATAAAACACTTACTTTTGCTACCTGAAATAAGAACAACAGCAATTGCTTTGAACGTGTTAGAGAGATGCCCGAGGGATTTTAAAGCCTTAAAATTGAAGAAATGTTAATTGAAGCTGGGGTCCTAAGGTCTGCAGATGTGGATACTGCACAGCAACATGCACTATCACCTAGTGAAGAGCAGCCAAATCGTAGAAGGAAATGGTGAAAGAAGTTGTGGTCCAAGTATCTACAATTCCAAGGTGATTGGATAGATGAGACCAGTGGCTGCCCGTCCTGTTAACATGAGGTAGCTATGGCTACCAAAAAAAAAATTATAGGTATATAAATAAGTTATTTTATCCCCCAAATAAATATATTGCAGAACACAAATACAAATTTTGGCTAAAGGATGAGTCCCAAATCACAACAAGATCTCTAGATTTGAAAAGTTGCAGGGTTTAAAAGCTAGTGTTGACATTCTGTTTAAGTTTTGTATAAGTAAATGGAGTTAGACTAATAATTTTGTTAAAATAAGGGGTTTGTTACTTTTCCTTAATTACTATTTTTATATAAATTTCTAACACTTTTGTTGCTCTTTTATGTTAATGAAGTTCATATCGTCTATAAAAAAATTTACTCTTTATATTTAGGCCCCTCATAATAATCAGGCTAGCTCTGCCACTGGATGAGACACGGGGAACATGGATGGTGGTGGCCACTGTGATTGCCACCATGACATTTCAATCAACAATAAGTCCACCAGGTGGAGTTTGGCAAGAAAACACGCGAATCGGTGGGTTCAACTGCGCTGCTTATGGCCTTTGTGAAGCAGGCACTACTGTTTTAGCTTATGCTTGGCCAGAGGACTTCGTGAAGTTCATGACCTACAATACCACATCTTTCTTTTCCTCTCTTGCTGTGGTGTTGCTGCTCATTAGTGGGTTTCCCCTTAAGAATAAGGTCATGATGTGGGTCTTGACCATCGCTATGACCGTCGCGATCACATTCATGGCGCTTACATATGCGTTGGCACTGACTTTGGTCACCCCTGATCATATTCTTCATGTTTTTAAAGAGATATACCCTTGGGTTGTTGCTTGGTGTGTAATGCTTGCGGTTATTGGTTTGATTCACACACTCCGGTTGGTTTTCTGGGTAAAGAAGTGGTACAAAAAGAAACTGCACAAGTCAGGCGCGGTAAAGAAATTAGATAGTGATAAATAATATTAGGAAAAAGTTTTATGCCAATGAGAAAGTTTTATGCCAATGAGAATGGTGTTAGACTAGCCAGCTAATTGCTCCTAAGTTTGAGGATTGTTAACTTGAGTTTAAATTTGTATTTGTTTGAATTGTATCTAGCTGTATTTTAGATAAGAATTATTTTTTAGATGCTAGCAAAAGCTACGGATCAGGTTGTTAGGTCGTTAGCTATTTTGAATTCAAATGCTACACTGCATACTCTTGTATTTAAAACACTTGAAAGCTCAATGGAATGTTAAGCCATTATTATTTCAATTCTTCACATGGTATCAGTCTTCCCTTAGCTTAACAGCATTCGATCTTGCATCTCCACCATGGTCTCTAATGATCGCAACTCCAAACCATCGCTACTTCTCAATGCCACAATCTCATTCTCGCACCAATTTTCGTGCTTGAAAATGCCAAGTCATCACTCTTCTTTCTAGAATTGAACTTCTTGGCCATATCAATGGAACCACAAAAGCTCAAACTCCAACCATTGACAATGATGGCACCTCTATTCCTAACCCAGAATATACAAAATGGTTCACCCATGCCCAGTTAATCATGAATCTTCTTCTCTCATCCATGACTGAAGTTGACAGCCTCTCCTTTGCTTCATATGAAACTGCTCAATCCTTATGGGTTGCTATTGAAACACAGTTTGCAAACACATCTAGATCTCATGTCATGTCTGTCAAAAATCAACTCCAACGTTGTGCAAAAGGTGAAAAGTCCATCACTGATTATCTATTCTCTCTCAAGAGTCTCGCTGATGAGCTTGCAGTCATTGACAAACCTCTTTCTGATGATAACATTACTCTTTATGTTCTCAATGGCCTTGGCTCTGAATTTCATGATATTGTTGCCTCCATTCGCACACGCGAACATCCTTTCACCTTTGAGGAGCTCCATAGTCATCTTGTTGCACATGCTGGCTACATTCGTCGGGAACACACTCCGGCTGAGATCCAAGTTCCAACAGCAAACTTTGCTAATCAAACCTCTTCTCCAAATCCACGTGGCTCTAAGCATGATGGTCTTCTTCCAACACCATCCTCTGGACATGGTAACAACTACTCCAAATAGTCTCAGCATCCTGCTTCTAACTCTCGTGGAGATAACTATCGTGGCAGAGGATATGGTTTCAATTTTCGTGGGAATAGACCTCCGCCAAGGTGCCAATTCTGCTCATTTCTTGGCCACATCGCCAGGTACTGTCCTCAACTTCTGCAGCACAGCAACCAGCCAGTGGCGAATTTTGCATCCACTGCTCATCCTATTGTCCCTAATTGGGTATTTGACACTGGAGCCAGCCATCACATAACCGTAAATCTCAACAATATGCATCTGTGCTCTGAATATGATGGTTCAGACCAAGCTCAAATAGGTGATGGTACAGGTTTGAGGATTTCACATGTTGGCTCTATCACTCTCCCCACCCCTAACACTACCTTCAAACTTAATAATGTCCTTTGTGTTCCACATGCTAAACACAATCTTATCTCTGTTAAACAATTTTGCAAGTCTAATAATACTTATCTTGAGTTTCATCCTTCCTTTTTCTGTATGAAGGATCAGGCTATGGGGGCGACGTTGATGTGCAGTTCAAGTAATGGTGATCTCTACACTTATCATCCAGCCTCTCCACATTCATCCATTGCTCTTTCTGCTGTCTGCTCTTCCTCCTCACTTTGGCATGCTCGTTTTGGTCATCCCTCCTCCAAAGTACTTGCTCAAATGCTCTCCAAATGTGGCAACTTTAGGAATTTAGAGAATAAAAGTTTTCATTGTAATTCTTGTCATATCAATAAAAGTCACAATCTTCCTTTCTCTATGTCTTCTATCAAAACTACAGCACCACTTGAACTTATTTTTTCTGATGTTTGGGGACCCTCTCCCATTACTTCTATTAATGGTTACAAATATTATATTGTGTTTTTAGATCATTTCACTCGTTATTCTTGGATTTATCCATTAAAAAGTAAAACTGAAGTTGTCATAATATTCTCTCAATTTCATTCAAAGATTGAAAAAATATTTTCTCACAAAGTCAAATATATCTCTTTATACTGATGGTGGCACCGAGTATATCAAACTTAAAACTTATCTTAATTCTAATGGTATCTCCCACTACATAAATCCACCATACACTCCTGAACATATTAGCATGGCTAAACATAAACATCACCATATAGTAGAAACAACTCTTACTCTCATGTCTCACTCTTCCCTACCACAAAAATTCTGGTGCTTCGCTGTTCAAATGGCAGTTTATCTAATAAACCGCATGCCTACCCCTCAACTTCAAAACAAGTGTCCGTGAAATCCTTTTTTGTTCCACTCCCAACTATCTCAATCTGCAGGTGTTTGGTTGCTTGTGCTATCCCTGGCTTTGGCCATACTTCGCAGCATGCCATGCATCTTCCTTGGTTATTCTATACAGCACCATGCATATCAATGTTATCATCCACCTACTCATAAATTGTATCTCTCTAGACATGTCACCTTCCATGAGTCTATCTTCCCTCTCCATTCAAATCTATAAGCCTCTCCCTCCTCCCCAAATTCAAATTCAACAAATTCAAACCTTAACAACCGTACTCTCTCTCCTCATCCTCTTATCATTCAGCATCTTAACACTCCTATTATACCTCCACTTTCTCCTCAAAATTCAAACTCATCACTAATCACTCCACCTCTTATCTCAACTAATCCAACCACTCCTACTTTATCTCCTCACTCTTCTCCATCCTTACCCAACTCATCCACGGGATCACCTGCTGGGACTGCATCATCAACAATGCCTCACCTGCCTGCATCTTCTCGCCCAATTACTAGGTTAACGAACCAAATCAAAATCCCAACCCCAAATATCTCTTCACTACCAAACATCCCTTACCATCCTCAATAGAGCCCACATGTGTTTCTCAAGCACTCAAGTCCAGTGAATGGCAAGATGCCATGAGTAAGGAATTTGATGCCTTAATCCAACAAGGCACATGGGACTTGGTACCTTCTCATCAAGCTATAAACATCATAGGCTGCAAATGGGTTTACAGAATTAAGCGCAAACCCAATAGTGATATTGAAAGGTACAAGGCTAGACTAGTGGCCAAAGGCTTCATCAAAAACCATGACTAGATTACAATACAAGGTTAAACCAACAACGATACGGTTAGTCCTCTCCTTAGCACTACAATATAATTGGCCACTTCATCAACTGGATGTCAATAATGCCTTTCTCCATGGCTCCCTAAATGAAGAGGTTTACATGCAACAACCATCTGGTTTCATTCATCCAGAAAAGTCGCAACATGTTTGCCGCTTAAGAAAGTCAATCTATGGTCTCAAACAAGCGCCCCGGGCTTGGTTTCAAACCTTGCGTAAATTCTTATGCGACTATGGGTTTGTCAACTCCAAATCTGATTCCTCCTTGTTCATCCTCCGAAAATCAGGTTTTGTTCTATACACGCTCGTGTATGTGGATGACATTGTCATTACAGGAAACTCTTGTGCCAAAGTCAATGAATACATTGCAGCCCTTGCACATACCTTCTCAATTAAAGATTTGGGTAATTTAAACTACTTTCTTGGTGTTGAGGTTATTCCAACTGCAGCGGGGCTATTTCTCAGCCAGCACAAATATATTGGAGATCTCCTTGAAAGAACCAAAATGAATGATGCTAAGCCTGTTCTTACTCCAATGTCCACCAGTTGCCTTTATGTAAAGATGATGGTTCTCCAACCACCGATATCACATTCTACAGAAGTACAATTGGTAGCCTTCAGTATCTATCATTGACCCGGCCTGACGTTGCATTCACTGTCAATAAGCTAGCTCAATTCATGCAGCGGCCCACAACAACACATTTGACAGCATTAAAAAGACTTCTAAGGTATCTTAAAGGCACTATATTCTATGGCTTAATGCTTCAAAAACCCAAGTTATCTTCTCTCATTGCATATAGCGACGCTGATTGGGCTAGAAACAAAGATGATTTCACTTCCACATCTGCACATCTTGTATATTATGGCTCCAACTTGATTTCCTGAAAATCATCCAAGCAACGAGCTGTTGCTCATTCCTCCACGGAAGCTGAGTATAGAGCTCTCGCCAATTCTGCAGCTGAAGTCTCATGGATTCACTCTCTAATGACTGAGCTCGATGTTACACATTCAAAACCTCCACTACTTCTATGTGATAATCTCAGTGCAACTTATCTCACCCATAATCCAGTTTATCACAGTAGAATGAAGCACATCTCCATGGACATTCATTTTGTTAGAGATCTTGTTCAACAGGGTCATCTCAAAGTTCAACATGTTTGTACAACTGACTAACTAGCTGACTGTCTCACCAAACCACGCTCCAAGGCACGTCATCAATTGTCAAGGAACAAGATTGGTGTCTCTAATGGGACTCCAATCTTGCGGGAGCGTATTAAACCAACCAGCTAATTGCTCCTAAGTTTAAGAATTGTTAACTTGAGTTTAAACTTGTATTTGTTTGAATTGTATCTAGCTGTATTTTAGATAAGAATTATTTTTTAGATGCTAGCAAAAGCTACAGAGGTTGTTAGCTATTTTGAATTCAAATGGTACGCTGCATACTCTTGTATTTAAAACACTTGAAAGCTCAATGGAATGTTAAGCAACTATTATTTCAATTCTTTACAAATGGTCTAGGAGGCCTTTATTACGGAAGCTTGTGTTCTTTGTTTAAAATAACTAGGATATTCTAGCAGGTGTTGGTTTTTCAAGGCCTTAATTAGGTTTTTTTATCTTGCTCCAAAAATAACTGTTTTACACTCAATCTTACCTTTTTTTACGTAACCAATCTTGTAAATACACCCAAATTCTACTCATGTAAGACAAATGAGCTACAAAATACGTAAATTTTTGCTTCCTTGCTGAAGAGGACAAATGCTTTGAGAAGATGAGTAGGTCTACAACGACCACCACCATTGCAGTGAAGCAGAAACCCATTCCACGACATGAAACAACTTGGGAGTATTTTTAAGCAGGTTACTTGCAATCCAGGGGAATTGGATTGAGGAGAGTGGAAGTTAATAGTGGCTGCAACCATGGTAATAAAAACCGGACCGGACCAGACCGACTGGTCGGACCGGTTAGACTGGGAACCAGACCTGTGTCCGGTCCGGGTGACCCCAAAAATCGTTTGGCAGAGAATCGACCTCAAGAACCGGAAACAGACAAAAACCGGGTTTGATCCAAAACCCGGCGGTTCGAAAAATGAAGGCCAAATTTTTTTCTTTTTCTTTGAAGAGGCAAAACGAGGAAGAAGACGTTGATGGCACTTAGAAGCTTCAGTGAAGACGTTGATGGCTCTTTGGATCGAGCAAAGCCTAGAAGCTTCGGTGAAGACGTTGATGGCGCTTAGTTGCAGAAGATGCAGGCTATTACCGCAACAGAGCCATTGGAGGCGCAAGTGGTGGCAAAATAGGTGAGGAGGAAGACAACACTCAACATAAGCTTTGCGTGGGACTCGTCGACCGGCGATTGAAGACTCGAGGTTCAGAGAAGCAGACAGATTTGTTTTATTTTTCTTTGAAAGAGAAGAAAACAAGTCATATTCTCTTGTTGCGTATTCTTTACACCTCGAAAACAAACACATAAAATATAATCTCAACCATTCATTATCAGTGATCCTTGTCATTTAAGATCCAACGGTAGAAAAAAATCCTCAAACATTTCAGACTGATCATCGAAAAATTGCTTTCTAATCTTTCCCTCTCCCCCATTATTTCATTCACTTTCGCACTCAAATTTTTAAGTCTCAGCCTCTGGAGCAAAGCTTAATAAAAAATAGAAAAGTAATAAAACAAGTACAAGCTTTATCACTAGTATCTCCCACGTGTTTATCTTTACCAACATCACAGTGTACCCTTTTTTATTTGCGCCCTAATTCAATGCCACAATAAGACATCTCACCACTAGGCTATATGTTATTTTATATATAAATTGAAATATTGTGTGTGTATATATATATATAAAATAATATTTTATTTAAACCCGGTCCGACCCAAAAACCCTGATCCTCTCCGGTTCAATACCCAATCCGGTTTTAATTACCTTGACTGCTACCATGACTTATGAACCTGGTGGTCTTGTGGAATACGATGTAGGAATTGATCTTGCTAAATACCAATGCCAATAACGGGTACAGCAATTTTTCATGAGCAGCAGCTCCACGGGTCTCGACGCCATGCTCTAAAGAATTAATCCATCATGACAATCAGGGGACGTTTGTTATAGTTTTTTTTAGAATAAAATCACTTTTTTATGTTAAAAATTATTTTTTTAATTTTAATTGTGTTTGTTTCAGATTTTTTAGAAAATGATTTTTTTTAAAATGATTTTTAGAGTAAAAATGAAAAGCTGAAAAAAGTAACTTCTCATTCATAAGAGTTGAAAAAATAATTTTTATAATCCTAAACAAACACAAATTAGCTTCTGATTTTTTTAAAATCTATAAAAAATAATCTCTAGATTATTTTAAAACATAATCACTTTTTTTTTTTAAGCCGTAACAAACGGGCCCTCAATCTGTTCATCAAACTGATTCGCTCTCGCTCTCAAACGCCATCCATTTGTAAATATTATGATCAAATGTCTCCAAGAATTTAGGTAACACGTTCTTAACTGATGATTGATCACTTGTATAAACAATTCAACTTGATGCGCACAGATCACGAACATGAATGGAAGGCCGAGGGGAAGGACCTCAATTATAACAGGATATGAAACAACTTCCAAAATCAATGAAATTGAAAGAAAACATATATTGAACTAAAAATGAATCATAGTCGAGATTCAAGCGCCCCCACAACAGACTTTACCTGAGCAACTGCGTATGGATAAAGTTCAACTTCATAATACAAGCAAATTGTCATTTGTTCGCAAAACTAAACATCACTTTCTTCTTTCTAAACATGAAAGACCAAATAAAAAGAAAGAGGGCTGGGGATAATAGAGGATGCTATATCACATATAAAGTCCTTCTGGCACTCCTTCTTTCTTCTTAAACATCACTTTATCCTTTGCCTTCTTAAAGTCAGGATGAGTCACCTGAACAAGATATAAAAGTAATAGTAAAATATCATAAATCGAGGGGCACTTGAAATAATATAGACAAACCAAAAGATGATACAGACAAATGTATACAAACAAGCAGAACATTGATAGGTGAAGATAGGAACTAATTCAATGAAGTATAATATTTGACCTGAATATACGTTACGTTACCAATGCAGGGCAAGTATTTGGTTAGCAAAAGTTTAGGGGAGAGTATGTCTTCCCATTCTAAAGTCAAGACATGCCTCAGCACGGTCTTAATACTTCCGATAACCTACCAATGAAGGACCACCCACTGGAATCGAACCAACTACTTTTTCACTGACACTGTATAATCCTACCAGTTGGGCCAACCCTCAGGCAAAGTGTGATGATCCAAATGAACAAAAGCAGGCTTGGTGCTTTAAAGAGACAACAAGGAGTACTTTCATGATTTAATTTTAAATCAAACACAATTTGCTGAATTGAGCTAATTAGTGCATATTACTTATATTTTACTTGGACATTTCTCCTGCTCGAATATTAAAAGACGAAACTGACAGATTTTATTCCACTAAAACACTGTTCTTGTAAGGAAAAATAGTAGGAACTCCAATATAAAGTGTTGGTTTTGTGGAATAGAGGGAAAGGTGGGAAAAAACTACGAAATTGTTGTTCTTTAACTTTCATATTTTTTTCTTATTAATTGTTTTGCCTACTTTTAGTATTGAGGTGTTGAGGATGTCCTGCACATTTCCTAGATTTCTTAATATAACAAACTGTTCAATACATCCACACTCACAATCAAATATATACATGTGACTAGGGCGACAATTCTTGATATTTTTCTCTCTAAATTCATAATGATACTCAAGGAAATATTATTTTCTATTTCCTCCACAATTTTTCTAGCATTGTAACCAAATCCATTTTTTTCCTCCCACTAACCCTTTAGTGGTGTAGGTAGGTTGCCAAACTTTGGAATGTTTGAACCTGGAGACAAAAACCTGTGCTATGGTTTTATCTTTTGGGTCATATTAAAGCGAGCTCGTCAAAACTAGCAACTTCATATTTACAAACAGCATTATTATGTTATGTAAACAATGGAAACCATCGTTATCAGTATCGCTCGAATCGTACGATTCGAATCGCGATACGAGTCAGTTTGAAGGCCAAACGATAAGAATCGGCTCAACAATCGTTTTGTGTCTTGAATCGTACACGAATCGCTTGTATCGTTGATCGAATCGGTGAATCGCGAAACACAGACGAATCGCGCGATACCGTTCATGGCTGAAACGCGGCGGCGAGCTCTTGAAACGCGGCGAGTTTCGCTTGAAACGCCGCGGGTTGTTTCTACAACTGACCCGACCCGCTTTTTCTTTTAGATATTTAGGTTAAAACAGGTGCATCGAGAACGATGTACGGCATTTATTTTGTGAAACGCGCTGTTTCACTTCATTTCTTAAACATAATAACGCGGCTTTTGTTTTCCCTTTTTTTTCTATTAAATGAAACATAACGTGGTGAACAGCCACGTTTTCTATTTTATTTTTTTTTGAAAAAAAACAAACAAACAAAGGGATGCCAAAAGTGGTGAACAGCCATGTACTCTCTTATTTCTGTTCTTTAAATCTATTTTTTATATTCTATTACTTTTTAAAAATTCTGCTTTTTGATTATTTTTTATTTTAAATATATTTTTAATTCTATTATTATTTGTCCTATTTTTTTATTTTGAATACATTGTATTTTGAGGGATTGAACATTTTATGCTTATATTTGACTTGAATTTTGGAATATTTTGAACTTCATATATGAATGTTTTTTGCTTATGTTACTTATATTTACTTTAAAATCACATATTTTTAATGTTCATATATCTTACGATTCATAAAACGATACGATACATAATTCAAAAAATAGGGTCAACGATTCACGTTACGTATCCCGATTTGATAACCATGATGGAAACACGAATAAGTTTCTAACCTTCATCCGGCGTTCGCGTAGAGCAAGTAAGCCAGCTTCAGTACATATTGCCTTTATATCAGCTCCCGAGAATTCATCCTTGGTCATAACGAATTCTTCCAAGTTGACATCATCAGCTAATGTCATCCTTGATGTGTGTATCTTAATTTCAAATTATGAGGTCATTCAGTCACATGATCAAAGAGAATATGCATATTAAGATATCACAATCGAATCAGCAGAAACAGCATTAGGTTTGCTTTCACAGAATTAGTCACGTCTACCTGGAAAATGCGCCTCCTTGTTTTGATATCAGGAAGAGGAAATTCTATTTTCCTGTCAATTCGTCCAGGTCGTAGCAAAGCTGGATCAAGACTTTCAATTCTGTTGGTCGCCAGAATCACTTTTACATCTCCTCTTGAATCAAAACCATCTAACTGGTTCAGCAACTCTAACATGGTCCTTTGAATTTCACGTTCTCCACCTGAGTGCGCATCATACCTGTAAGGCATATTAACAATTAAGCTCATGAATATAGGGGAAAAAACCCCAATAGTTCATGAAGTGATACAAGACATCACTCTTCTATACCACTCCCCCACCTACATGATTCCAAAAGTTGGGGGGTTCAATAACTTACCTCTTTGTACCGATTGCATCAATTTCATCAATGAAAACAATAGAAGGAGAAAGATCGTCAGCAACTCTGAAAAGTTCCCTCACAAGTTTTGGGCCATCTCCCAAGTATTTTTGTATCAATTCACTACCAACAACACGCAAGAATGTTGCTGATGTTGAGTTTGCCACAGCCTGAAAGCACAAAAGGCATGTCTTAGAACTAACTAATAGTGCATATGTGCTTGTGTAATACCTTACAAGCAATAAAAAATATAACATCAACTTTGTAATTATTTGAAAAAGAAAAAGAAGCTTTTCAGATTTTTTTTTCCCAGATAAATAGTGTTGTTTCTTACATACATAACTGTGTGTCTGTAACAATACCACGGTCAGAAGACCACATTGTATCTAAAACACATGCGTGCACACAAAGGATACAAACCACATTGCAACACGAGCCTCGAATATCAATATAATATTTGTCATCTTTAACAGTGTCAGCGGTAAAACCACCCTGTAACAGTTCAGTAAGGAATTAACCCCACCCCCACCCCCCCAACACACACACACACACACACAGGCTTTCATCTTAGCATCCAAAAACCATTTCCTTTTGCACGTAGATTTTTGAAAAGCTAAAAGTAAAAAAGAAATGTCCTTACAAAATGCACTCCAGTACCTGCAAGCCACAAACAAATAGCAAATAACGAGAATCCCTGAAAGAACATGATAAACAATGCAGACACAGACAGTGATTTCCAAACTGTACAGACCATATAATCACACAAATCTATTTTTGTCTATGCACTAGAGAAAAACATTCTAAATTCCATAGCATTGATTCATTATTGAACATGTTCAGCAAAATGAACAGGGACAATAGAGTGAGAACAAGGAGGTGGTGAATTCTACACCAACGGTCCCATATGAAACACAAATAGATGCAAACCTTTGCAAGCAAGGTCTTTCCCGTTCCAGGTTCTCCATATAATATGACCCCCTTAGGAGGCTTGATACCAATATCTTCATATAGTTCAGGATGTGTCAGGGGTAGCTCAACTGCCTCTTTAATTTCCTGTATCTGGGCATCTAAACCACCGATGTCAGCATAAGATTCCAAAGGAGCCTTCTCAACCTTCATGACAGAGACCATCGGATCAACTTCATCTTGCAGAAGGCCAACAACGGAAAGAACCTGATAGAAACCCAACCATAATCATTATATCATACTAGATTCTAGATCAAACCATAACATGAGATGGCCAATTCAATTAAACAAACAACAACTATGTCAACTTCAGTTCATGCTATGGTTTTAAAGAATATTTCAACCACAACTTCTCCAATTTTCTTTCCATATTCAGATGCTCCCAAACCAATTACAATGTCGAATCAAATCTCACACATTAAGCTGGTTACTTCTTCAAAAGGATTGGACTGTTTATTTGCTATCCATTGTGTAGATTATTAGACATTTCTCCATTACTCCCATTCCTATACTACATTAAACAACAGTAACCTGGAATGGCTACTAAAACATGTTGTCAACTGTCTCTCATATACACACACACGGAGCAGGTGCATGCGCATGTGCACAAACTTAAAAACAATCTAAAGATACATAATTACATATTATTATTAAAATGCTCTCAACAAATTAACGCCAAATATACAAAAGGTTTAAAATCCAACGAGATATCCAAGACGTAAATCAAGGGGACAGAAAATGAATTCAAATGGAAATATTTTAATTTTTAACTCATTGTTACATGATGGTAGGAAGCAGAAAATTACTCTGATATCACAACTCTCTCGTTTTATAGGAGACGAAATGGTGAGTTGAAGTGTACTTGAGTTAAAACTCCACTCTCAAGTCCCAACCCTATCACATTTTTGTTGTATCAAGCATAGCTAAGGAGCCAAAAAGATACTTATAATCAAATCATAATCATATGCATATAATTCCACCTAATTTATAAAAAACAAAACCCACAACACACTAAACCATCCCTTCGGAATCCATTAAACCCTAGAGCCAATATTTCATTTTACATATTATTTCACGAATTAAGAGCAAAAAGGAGTAAAGGCACACCTTATTATGCATCAAAATAGCACAACCAGGCTCCAACTGATCCTTATCAACGAAAGACAAGATTCCAACATAATACTCAGGCCCGACGGAGGAGGAAACAATAGCGTGGTTCTCATCGATGAGTTCTTCGAGGTTGCCGACGCTCATGGGGGAACCACGGAGATCGTCGACCTTGGATCTGTCTTCCTCGGCCTTCTCCTCCTGAGGTTTGAGGCGCTCCTGATTGGCCACAAACTCCTCCTCCATCAACAGGTAGTCCTTGATTCGCTCCAGCTTTAGCAGCCTCAGCTTGCACTTCGTCAACGGAGTCACCGTCGGCAAACGAGCCGCCGCCTCTGGACCCTTCTGCTTTCGCTGCTTACGACCCACACGTGCCGGCGGCGCTGCCGGCTCGAACTTCTTCTCCTTCTTATCGCCGCCATCAGGTTTCCGGTCGCCCGGAAGACCTTGCCGGTTCAGACCGCCCGGTGTTCCCTGACCCATCGTCGATTTCCAAATTCAAGGTAAAGTGCTCAACTCAAGGGTTCAATTGTTCAAACCTTCTACAGTTCTACCCACTCCCTGCAACCCCACTCTTTTTTAACTTTGCGAATATATGAGATGAGATGAGATATACTACCTCCAAGAAAAAAATTATAAAAAAATACAAAGACGAATAAGACATATTTAATGTTACAAAAGTATTTTTTTTTCCAAATATACCCCTAATAATATTAATTAGGTATATAAAAAAATACATTATATTAAATATACAAGTCTATTAAAATAGGGGTATAAAAGGTATTTTAGCAATTAATACATCTAGAAATAACTCTTTTTTCTTATAATTAGGACAAAAAAATCCTCCAAAAATTCTCTTATAACTAGGACCGGAGGTAGTATTTTTGTGATCTAAATTTTTAATTTTTTAATGATACTCCACCCAAAATTTTTTAGCGTGTTTCAGTTTTAGGAGTTTAATAACGTTTATTTGTAGAATACTACTCTGTCTTTTATTATAAGCAAAAAAGTATATGTATTTTGACCAAATTTGGACTAAATACATGTACTTTTTTGCTTATAATAAAAAAAGGGTGTACTGTATTTGTTTTTTTAGTTTAATTGATACGTATGGTGATCTAATTATATATCACTATCGTAAAACTTTGTTATATCATTTCTTAAAATATCTCAACAAGTATTTACGTGGTGATATATGATTGAATAACGGTGTAATTTTTTCTTTTACACGGTTAGTACATATCAATTAAACTCTTGTTTTTTTAATAAAAAATGATGAATTTAATTTTGATACACCGTTGTTGTAAAAAGTTTTACACCGTCAATCAATCATAAATCACATTGGGAAACCTGACTAATGACCTTTAGTGGGACTCCTCTCCCAACCACGTTTTTTCAAGCCACAAGGCTAAAAGTTGATACTATGATTGAGAGATCCAAGTCCAATTCCACTCAAACCAACGTAACGTTGGTATTTCAATGATTAGTTTAATAGCTAAATGTTAAGCTAATATTTTCATAAATAGAAACAAATTGTTGTTTGTATTTTTTTTGAGTTAGAATCCACATTATGTTAAACAAGGGTTAGAATCTACAAAACCTAGTTCCAGAAATAAACTTATGGAACTCAACAATTACAGTTTTAAAAACTTATTTTGAACCATATTCATTTTTTCAAAAAGAATTTCCAAAAATTATTTCTGGATATGTCAAAAACTATAAAAAAAAAATAGTGCATTGAAGGAGAAACCTACAAAGAAGAAAATGAAGGAGATGACGCCGAGGAAGGAGGCGAAGTCGAATGAGAAGAACAATGAAAGAAAATAGGGTGGGCGAAGGAGTTTTCCAAAAGTAGATAAGGGGAAAATATGGGGTGTAGAGATTAGGGGAGTTAAAATGAGAGAGATGGGGTGGGGCGGGGAGAAGATACGGATATCCTGGAATTAAGGCCCCGTTCGGGATGGTTTTTGGTTTTATGTTTTGAAAATTTCAAAAACCAAATCCAGTTTCAGTTCTGAGTTTTGAATTTCAATTCTGAGTTTTGAATTTCAATTTTTTTTGTTGAGTCAAGTTACTCTCTTTAACTTGCCCTCACCGTAAATTCATCCAATATAAACAAAATACTGACGCATAAAAATTTCAAAGGGAAAAGATATATTTCAAATAACCATATTCCATCAAATTTATCCAGAAAAATTTTACAATCAAAACTGATTTCTTGGACAGTATTTTCAGAGTTTTTTTATGCTGTGTTTATTACGTGGTGAAATGGCGAGAGAGAAAAGGAAACGAGAAAGAATGCGGAGAAAACAACATTTTCTCCTGTTTAAAAAGGGTAAAAAACGAGAAGAAAGAAAAAATTTTGATAGGACCCATGCACTTTTTCTCTCTCTTTGGATTAGAGAAGAAAACGTCTCTCACACTGATTTTGTTGCCCTTTTCCATTTAATACTCATATTCTCTCTCTATATCTCAAACTATTTAAATTTTTAGTCAAGGACATTAATGTCTTTTCAAAAATAACCAACACTTCTCTCTTCTCTTTTTCTCTTCTCTTTCTCATAAACCAAACAATACCCCAAATTTACTCTATTTCTCACCTATTTCTCTCTTCATATACTCTCTCTCACATATTTCTCTCTTTACAACTTCTCTCCGGAACCGCATGCACCCTTAAAGAAACAAAAGAAATTTTATTCATGCTATCAATCAATGGCTTGGCTCAAGGAAAGCCAAAACCACCTCAAATTACATCACACCCAGGTTATACATTGAAATACAAGCCATTCCTAATGTTCCAATCTCCATCAAATTCTACAGTCCTTGTTCAATAAAATTAATCCACGAATTTGAAGCTACCCCTCTTCTCCTCATTACACTGTATCGCTGCAACCACTCCACCCACAACCTCAAGCAACCACTGACCGAGCCACCTCGAATCTTCACAGGGGAAACATGGCGAAAAAAAAAGAGCTTGCAAATGGAGTATAGAGCAGCAGGTAGCTCCACAAAACGCAGATCTGAACCTCCCCAAACCGGCGCATAATCCTCCTTTCTCTGTCTCCAGTAAGAACCAAAAAAAGATTATACGCACCTATCTCTTTCGGCTTGTTTTCTCACCGGCGTAAACTCCTCTCTCTGTTTCCTCCAAACCACCATTGGCAACTCTCCACTAACACCTGAAATCATTACTGGATCTTCATTTCTTCTCGACGTTTCTCTACCAAACTTCATAATCGCAGATCTGACTTACAAAGCTTCAGATCCATGAAATACCCAGACAAAACCACCATCTGAATGTAGATCTCCATCGAATCCATACAGATCCGTTCACGAGAAACGTCTTCTCCCTTTCTGCTTCTGTCTCTCACAAGTTCCAACGGTGGAGGATGAGGGTGAGGAACGAGAAGAGATGGCGGTGAGATGGGAGATGAGGGTGAGGGACAAGACAAGATGAGGGTGAAGTGGGGGGACCTTACGACAGCGAGTGCTGGATCTAGAAGATAGAAGGGAGATGAGGGCAAGAGAGGGATGGTGAAGGGGATAGTGAAGTAGAGAACGATAGAAGTGGTTTGGTTTGTGAAACCTGAAACATAAAACCCAAAACCTAGTTTTTATCGTTTTGCGCTTTACACGAAAACAGTTTTAAAATAAAGAAAAAAACCAACTTGGCACCGAATTTATCAAACACGTTTTGTGTTCAATTTTCACTTTCAAAACCAAAAACCAGTAACTGGCAACAACCCCGAACAGGCCCTAAGATTTTCGAGAGGAGGTAATTTAGGGGGAAATAACTTAAAAGAGAATGGGGTGTAAAAGGGAAAAAAAAAGGTGCAAAAAGCCCTTATAACAGAACACATTGAAAATTGCTTTTTTACACCCCTTTTCACTCATGCTCCTCATTTCCTTTTTTAAAATTTCCCCAAAAATACTCTTACTTACACTTCTCTTATTCTCCTCTCTCTTCCCGTTCAACCCCTTTCCCATTTCCCCCATCTTCCTAATATTGTTCACCTCACCCGCATAAACCATAGTCACTGGGAATGAGATGTCCTGATCTTGCACGTGCAGCTCCACGGAATAGCCCGCTTGTATCGTCATCACTAGAATGACTTCAAAAGATAGCCCCTCTACTCCCATTGGTCCAAAGCCAAATCTCTTAACGACCCACCATTAGCAAAAGCCATAAGAGCACCTTTGTCGCCTCTCTCCGCTGAACCACACCATAATACTTCCGTTTCTCACCACTGCTGGAACGAAGTATTAGCTGCAGACAACCATCGTGATATCGCTTCACCGCGTGCAATCGTCAACTAGCCGAACCACCATCGTCTTGCCCATGGACTGTCGCTCGAAACCTTCACACCTTCTTCCTGCCAAACGCAGAGCCAACGATGACTTCCCCCTTTCTTCATTGGATGCTCTTCCAATCGGCAGCTTCCACTCTTTTCGAAATTTAACAAATGTATGGAATGTAAACAAAATTCAAATTAAAATAGGAAATGATTCTATAATTTAATTTTCGGAGCATAGATTAAGGGTAGGTTTGTTTTGTAAAAAGGTAAGGGACTAATTTATTCTGCATTTGATTTATAAAGTGGCCAATGGACATGACAAAAAAGAGATAAGGGATTAGATAAAACTCTAATTTTTTATTACCCACTAAACCATGGGACAACTTTTTGTCCATGGACAAACTCAATAAATGTAAAAAATATCCCTCCCCATTTAATAATCTTTCTCTCTCTATTTAATGACCCCTCTCTCTCTCTCTATATATATATATAGGAATTACATTTATATTATTTTATTTGCTTAGAACTTTACATCGAAACGTCATTTTTTTATTTGATACAAATTATATTTACGTTATTCTATCCGTATTGTTGTTATATATATATATGTTTATACTGATAACGTTATTTTATTCAAACATTAAAGTTTATTTTATCATATATTATTTAATATGTTGATATTATATATATATATATATATATATATATATATATGTATGTATAAATTATTTAACAGAATATTATATTATAAGATATACTAAAATTTATCGAATGCAATACATATACTATCACTATATATATTATATTAAATAATCAAATATTGAATATATATATATATATATATATATATATATATATTATATTAAGGGTATTGTAGTAATTTTCATAAAAATTTGTTTGTTCTGTCCATTGTCTACCAAACAATACAAAGGATAAAAAATTGTCCAGTAACTCAAGGGTTTGTGATGTGTTGTTCTGCTTGTCCTGTGTTTCAATGCGTATCAAACACACTCTAATGCAATGTACATGCCTGTCTTTTGGAAATTAAGTTTCGAAAAGTAAAAAAAGAATAATTTTAATTTATATGCACTGTAAGTGTAAAAATATTTTACACGTATTGACACATTATTTAATAAGTATGACAAGTCTTGTGTTTTTAAACTCATTAAAACGAGATGAGAACTTGTTATTGAATCACAGTGTAAAAAATTTTACACACACACTGCATAAAAATGAAATTGAAAAAAGTAGAATCAAATTTTCAGAAAGCATATATGTGTGTTTCGGAAACTAAGTTCAGGAATGCAGAAAAAAAAAATACGGGAGGTGTTATGTGTTCGGGTAGGGGGAGGATATTTGTGGGGAAAATTCAAAAAAGAAGATGATATAGAGTGTATAAGTAAAAATAAAGGGTGTAACTAGCTATTTCCAACAAATCAGCCCCATATTTGGGCAAACCGCCACTCCCAGGTCCAAAACCTACAAATGATGCAAATGACTAAAAGGGGAAGGAAAAAAACGGAATAGGTCATGAAAAGATGACTAATTCTCAAATCCAATTACGCCCGTTAATAAGTAACATTTGTGAGACAATTTAGGACAACGAAATATGCTAAGTAGTGTTTTTTTTTTACGGCATAAGTAGTAGTAGTGTTTTTTTTTGGCAATAGTACATGTTAAGTAGTGTTATGTGTAGTTTTATACCTAAAAGATATTGAGGGGATGTATGAAAAACAGCTGTTGATGGGTGGTTCAAAATCTATATACTACTGGTCAAATGAGAAATCAATCAACATATCGGAGAATGATTATAAAGGGCTAAATTCTCGTCTTATTCGGTATTGGCCCGTGATTTCATTGGGCTTGGGAAATATCAAGTGCTGTTTGGAGGGCACCTAGTCTGGGAATTATTAAATACACCCCCGGTGTATGCTAGCAAAACCGGGGGGTGTATTTAATAATTCTCAACTAGTTTTGCACCAACTTTACTACTTTAGTGACCTTTTTTCACAAGGAATCATGGATATGTCCCTTTGGAATTGGATGATATTTTTGTCATCTAGTTTTGCACCATCTAGTTATGCTGATTTAGTGAGCATTGCTGATATAAAGAGCAGAAGTATCACGTGATGTGAGTGGCATTTATGGTGCCACATTAACGAAACAGGTGAGTAGCTTACCTGAAATACAGAACGCATTGATAGTATGGTTTCTATTATTTTAAATTGTTTATCTTTTCTTTTAGGTTAAATGACATTTTTGGTCCCTTAACTTATTTTAAGGGTTTACTTTGGTCCTTTAATTTTTAAAAAGTTCATTTTGGTCCCTTAAGTTGTATCTGTTAGCACAAGTTAGTCCTTTCCGTTCAAACCGTTAAGTCAAGTCAACGGTCAGTCCTAAGTGGACGCAAGGTGGCAATTACTTTTACTTTCTGTCCAACTTTGGCTGACGTGGAAACCTCCCTCCCTCCACCGTCAGCCATGGTTCCATCTCCGTCAGCCACCGTCAGCCATGGTTTCCATCAACCACCTTCATCTTTCTCTCTCCCCCTCCCAATCGGTCACCAGCCCTACCCTAATCTTTCCCCTCCCATTCGGCCCCTCCCATTCGGTCAAACCCCTCTCCCCATTGAAACCCATTCTTCTTCAACCTCTCTCCACTGTCCATCAACCACCCACATTGAAACCCATTCTTCTCATATAACAGAATCAACCCATAACCGTGAATTTCATTTCGCGATTCCCCTTTCTCTCTCTTCTAAATTCCAATCCCAATCGCTTCGATTCCAATTCTCCCAATTCTAGGGTTTCTATTCCTATTAGGATTTCCAATCCTTTTCTTCGTTTCCTTGCTCCTCCCTTTTTTCCCCCAAACATGGCTACAAAAACCCTAGAAGAACCCCAACCCAACGAAAAGGAAAATGAAGCTCTCCAACGAGAAGAAAGTTCTTAGAAGGAAGGAAAGAAGGAAGAAAGCAAGAGGAATGCGTCAAGATGGGTCAAGCTGAAAGTTGAAACTCTCTCTGTTTCTGATTCGCTCTCAGCACAAATTATAAAATCAGCAATCCAAATTGAAAGCTGCTTCCAACTGGTTGATCGCACGCACAGACAATCTCACAGAAATGGGTCAAGCTTTTCGGAAGCTCTTCGACACCTTCTTTGGCAACTCTGAGATGCGGGTAGGGTATCAACTTCCTTCTTCTTCTTCTTCTTCTTGTTGTTGTACATCGTGAAATTTGCTTGCTTGATTTGTTCTTGATTTGTTCTGGATCTGATGTTTCTGCTTGATTTGTGTTTTCTGCAAAAAGTCTGGAATATGGGGTGGTGGAGTGGAAATGGGTGGAGCCGTGGAGGTGGGGTGGATGTGGGTAGTTGAGCGAGAGCAAGAGGGAGAGATGAGTCAAATAGGGGGAATTGACATGGCAGTAAATTAAGTATAATTTGTGTGCACGTCGTATAGTCATTTGCCATGTAAGCGTCACGTCTGTCAAAATTAATACAGTTAGTGTGACAAACTGACGGAAGGACCAACTTTGATTAACTGAGACAACTTAAGGGACCAAAATAAACCTTTTAAAAATTAAAGGACCAAAGTGAACCTTTAAAATAAGTTAAGGGAGCAAAAAGGTCATTTAACCTTTCTTTTATCAGTTCCTTATGGTACCAAGCAAAAAAAATGGCTAAATTATGTTTTTGGTCCCTTAAGTTTATTTTAGGTTTTGATTTGGTCCTCTATGTATTAAAAGTTTCATTTTGGTCCCTTACATTTCAAAAGTTATAGCACGTTCGTCCTTTCCGTAACAGACTCATATAGCGTCATTTACTGTTTCTTACATTGCTGACGATTTATCTACATGGATCATCTTTCCCAAATTAAAATTAGGGTTCGTCTCCTTCATTCCTTTCCTCCACTAATCTTCTCCATCCTGCAACTTCAAAAAATGTCAGATGTTCCCATTTGAACTTGAATTTTTATGGAATATGGAAAACACAAAAGAAAAGACTTAGAAAGATCAAAACTTTCGCTTTAATTTCCGCATAGGAGGAAAGAATGGAAGAAATGAAATTCCTATGCTTCCTTCCCATTTCCAATTAATTGAAAACCTAGCAATGATAAAAGTAGAAAGATCAAAACTTTTGCTTTAATTTCCGCATAGGAGGAAAGAATGGAAGAAACGAAATTCCTATGCTTCCTTCCCATCTCCAATTAATTGAAAACCGATTTTCCAGCGCCAAGTGCTTCTGATTGACAAAATTTAACACCTACCCAGTGAGCTCGAGAGAAGGAAGAACTTCCACTACCACCACCACCACCACCACCAGAAGTGGTTGCCACCATCTCGGATTCCTCCACTGGAAAAAACAGTCGGGTCACGGGTGGGTTATCATTATCCATGGACTCATTAGGGGTCATTGAGAAACCAAATATTTTACTGCTTCTAATTTTCTTTAACGTTCTGTTACCACTACCACCACCACCACCACCTTCTTCTTCTTCTTCTTCTTCATCTTCTGATCCATCTTCTATGACAACTGCAGAGGAGCTTGAATTGGAAATAGATCCGACACTCTTACCTTTTTCAACGATTTCATCATCACCATCGATTGAAGTCTTAAGAGAAGAACTGCCTTCGAATTCGTAGTCCTTTCTCTGATCGGGTGAGCCATTCAGATCCCACCTTCTTCTTCATAGATTTCTTCTTCTGGGTTTGATGAAAGGAAAAAAAAGGTATTCTTCGTTCTAAAGACTTGCCACATATTTGTCATTCACACTTATATTTGCCACATCACACTAAAGACTTGCCACATAGATAAATCGTTGGCCACGTAATACACAGTAAACGGTGTTATAGGGGTCTTTTATGGAAAGGACTAACGTGCTATAACTTTTGAAACGTAAGAGACCAAAATTAAACTTTTAATACATAGAGGACTAAAATAAACTTAAGGGATCAAAAACATAATTTAGCCAAAAAAATAAATTGTTTTCCTATGGTGGAGGATAATCAGAAAAATTTAGATTGTTCATATAGAAAATTAAGATATATGCATAAAGAATAGGACACATACACAAACGAATGACTCTCTATACATGGCTTTCCTGGGATTTCAGCGCATAAGAGCACCCACAGTGGTGGGCAACAAACTTTGTCAACAAACTGACACACGCAGCAGCAGCACAGACCCTTCTATCTGCATCTCTCCTCACAGCTCGTTGCCCAATGTTTGTTGCCATAAACAAACAAACTGCCTTGACCAAAATATAAACAACTTCACATTTTATTTGACTGCCACATCGCCAACAATAATTAAGAAACGCTGGACAAAAATTAAGAAACGCTGGATAAAGATGCTCTAAGGATGCTCGCAGGTTTTGGTTTTGTATGGATAATCTTGGAAAGCTAGAAATAAAATTACTTTCTCTGGTCAAGTCATTGTCCCAATTGTATTAAAAACACTATTTATTTATTTTCAAGTATGCATATTTATTAACTGAAAAACAATGCGCTCACAATGTATATATAGTTTAGTCTGTTCCGGAACTGGAAGGCCTTAACAATCCTTGACTACGTAGGTGTCTACGTATAGTATAATTAGGCAGACAAATCTAACAGTAGCTCTCTCCCTCTCTCTCTCTCTCTCTATATATATATAAGGAATGGATAGTAGGTGATGTTTAATTGGTTATTTACTACTAAGTCGACCCTAGTTCTTACTTAATTAATTGTTTCAATATTCAATTGGAGTGTGACTACTTGTAGCAGCTTAATTTGCCAGTTGCTAGTCTCTGATAACCTGGCAAGTGATATATGAAGCCCATTGCCATATACGGATATAAGTTAGCTACAACTCCCAACCGTTCATTTAAACCTTTACCAAGCGTATTAATTAACAACGGTGAGGAATGAGGACCCCCCACCCAAAAAAAAAAAAGGAACAAAACTAGAAACTATATAGAGTAAGGGAAATGATGATTATTGAAAATGTTGAGGAAGGAGGGCACGCTATAGAGCTAGACTAGTACATAGAAAAAGGGGACTGAGGGGGTTTCCTATAATGTGATACTCTCTCAGTACCATAATATATGTCATATTTGCTAAAAATAATTGTCCCAAAATATATGTCATCTTCAATTTTCAATACAAAATTAAATGTTTGTTTGTCAATTATATCCTCAAATACTCTATTTTGTATTTATGACAATAGTTAATACACCAATAGTTAATGAGGTTAATTTGGTAAAATTATCACTCTCTTTCTTTTATTTATTATTTTTTCTTAAACTGTGTGATTTGGTCAATTGGTGACATATATTATGGGACGGAGGTAGTATAATAAATCCTGTACTAATACCCACGACAGTTTGGTTGTTGCAGTAAAACAATTGAAGTATGACAGCAACCAAGTATCTTTCTTTATCTAAAACATGGTTAATGGTTTTGCACTTGGCCATCAGTAGACCATTCATATTAAAAATTGAAGCAGTAGATCATATATGCATGTTACTAAATTGAAGCAGTACGTAGTATGACAAAATACATTTTTCTTGCCAACGTAGCTTGGCTCAACTGGTTCGGCCTTTCGCTCGCACACACTGCAACTTGGGTTCGATTCCAGGTGGCTGCGTTGGTGGGCGATACGTAAATTCCACCGTAAATCCTGACTCAGGTTGGTGGTTCTCCCTGGCCCCGTATGGGGATGAGCCTCCCCCGATCTAAATTTTTTTAATTAAAAAAAAATACATTTTTCTTAATCAAATACCTATAGAGACAAATCAGTGACTATTAGACTTTTATGCCTTCATGTAAGATAGGAGTGATCAAATGTTTCAAATTAACCTGCAAGGGGAACCTATGCTGTCGGAAGAATTAAATGAAGATTTAAACATCAAACTATAGTAGCAACCATCACAGGGATTTTATTGACATAAGGGGACCAGTATAATAAAACATCAAAATCTCTTCGTCCCCTTATGCTTGCTTAGCATTAGAGTATAAGGAAATACATGTGCTTGCTTAGCAAAATATGGTACCAGCTTGGATCATAGAGCTAGAGTTTGGAATCATTGCCCTCTTGCTTATCTAGTTCCCACTTATTAAAAAAAAAATACACATTCAACTTTCTAAATTGCCTTCACTTGGCCAAAATTAACCTAGCTAGGAAATTAGCCTCTGTTGCATTTGACTGTCCTGTGAAGTCCAAATAACCTTTGTTTCTCTTCTATTTTAACATTTCCTCATGTCCTTTTTATAAAGAACAAAATAGTCTTTTATTTTAGTTTTTATTATAAAAAACATACATCAATTTTCTAATACATTGTTAATTTTTATTTTTACCCTCATTTAAGGTAAAACTTATATTAACTAATAACGATATGCACCTATTTTCTATACAAGTGAGATGGTTCATTAATTATACACTATTTCATAAAAGAGGTAATTTTAAAAACAAACTCAATCTTTATGAGTATTAATTAGAAAAAATATATTTCAATTCAATTCATTGGTATATGTGAATTAGAGTTTTATTATTCCTTATAAAAATCACAAAAGTGGGTATTATCATGTGAAAAATTGACTTAGGAGGTTGCACATGCACATAAATTAAATTGACAGATGTTAAGATAGGACTGAGTTCTAGAGAAAAACATGCACATATTACAATGCATATTTTATATGCTTAATTAAATAACTTTAACTAATAAACTTTGTTGCAAGTGATCAATGTGTATCCCTTACGTAAGAAGAACACATACATTACAAAACAAAACAGTACTAGCTAGCATTCTTCTTTCTCTATGCGGAAAAACACTAAAACATCCTGATGACAACACCCCAGCACCAAGTTATTTTTCTTGAGAAAAGGAAATGCCATAGAAGTAACTTAAAGCCGTGTGGTACTCTCAAGGTTGAGGATTGACACCACCACCAGCACCTCCGAGTCCTCCTAGTCCGCCGAGTCCACCAGTACCTCCGAGTCCACCAATACCGCCGAGTCCGCCGAGTCCACCAGTACTACCACCGAGTCCGCCGAGGCCACCTAACCCAGGAGAACCACCGAGTCCAGCACCATCAAACCCATTACCCATCCCACCACCTACACCTCCAAAAGGAAGTCCATTGCCTCCAACTCCTGAAAAACCACCAAGGCCACCATAGTTGAGGAAGTTCTTCTCGTCCTTCAAACCAGCGTCTCCCGGCACATTTCTCGCACGTGCAACCACCGCCAGAGCCATAACCGCCACCAAGATGCACCACTTACCCATCTCTTTCTCTCTTTTCTTAGTCACTCTCTGTTCCTTTTTCTTTCACTCTTTCGCACTCTCAAAGGTATACACTGTGTGAAAACAACGCTGAGGGTTCTCCTTTTTAAAAGGGGGTGCCGAAAGGTGGTTGAGCAAATAGTAAATGAACTTCAATGCCATTGCAGAGACTTATAGCTGTCAACAAGCACATTATACTCCCCGTTCTATTATAAGTGTCGCATTAAAAAAATTCACATATATTAAGAAAAAACTATAAATAAGTGAAAGAGTGTAACAATTTTACAAAATTATCATTATTAATAATTGTTATAAATGCATAGTAGAGTATAATGACTTGGGAGTGATGTACTCATTATTAATTTGAGGGTAAAACTAGAAAAAAGTAATTAATATTACATTGAAAAACATATCATGATACTTATTTTGAGACTATTTTTTTTTTTTACAAATATAACACTTATAATGAGACGGAGGGAGTACCAAAGTGTACGTAGTATATTTTGTTATGTTTTCTTGAATTCAAAGGTCATTCAATTTGTTTGTTAATTTGGTGCTCTCTATTTATAGAATTGGAAATAGCTAGCTAGGTTATATTTGGTAAAAGAATTATATAAAAAATCTGATGATGCTGTTTATTTAGAACCATATAATATATATTACACAACCAAACTAAGATGACCATTCATTCCCTTCCCCGAAGGAGATAAAATATGTGGACTGTTTGTTTTGTGTATTAAATCTCTATTATATACAAATACGAAGAGAAGAAAAAATTAAATTAAACAAATGGCATCACGTGAAGAAAAGTAGAATGCCATGTCAATTAAAAATGTAGATGTGGAATACACGAGTCAGTAATTAAAAAATATAAATAAATAAATAAAAACGAAATAAATACCAGACCGAATTAATAAACACATTTAATTATCAGCCTAAATATAGCAACGAAAAACAAAAATGAAATTACAACATTGCAAAATTAATTAAGATGCACAAACAATAATTGTGATAATGATGGTATTTAATTCATGCTTTTTTCTAATTCATTTTTTTAATAGTAATATTTCATAAACATGTTTTTTTTTTTACTATCATAAAATGTTAATTCATTATCATTATAAACAATATATTTAGGAATAAGTTATTATACACGAATGCCACGTGTCAAATTTACGGAGCTACATAAAACGAAAATTAACAGGTAGCACTCTATATTGATGCTTAAATGGTTGGGATTACACGTGTACTAATCTGACAGCTTCTGTTGTAAGGCTAGAGAATTGCCGAGCTATAACCAGTCATTAATACCACAATCAAATTATTTCCATTTTTGCTGATATACAAAACTAAAAGCTACATTGCAGCTATTCACCTAAAATAATGGTCTCACTTTTCAACGGTCATTGGGCCTAAATATATAATTCTTTCACAAAATCATTGCGGCCAAATATAACTTTTTCCCATATTTATTACGTAAAAACAAATAACATCTTAACATAAACAAAAACAAAAAAGAAGGTGGATAACAGGATGGTACAATCTAATTTAATTAGAAATCATGAACCACGATTTCAAGAAATTTGGACACCAGAAATCACATCATTGCACTATAATGATAATTCCAAAATTATAATACATTCAAATCAAATAACATATCAATTCAAAGGTACAAAAAATATATCATAATATCAATTTATTAATTAATAAAATTCTAAATTATCTTAATTTATATTCGGACTACATTAACGTGTTTCAAAAAACATGTTTAAAATAATTTATGTATCTATTATCATAAACAATACGTTTCAAAAAAGTAAATTTTTTCAAAACCATTTTCATAAAACCCTTATTGCATCATGTCAAACAAATTAAAACTTTCCTAAAGCATTTCCTCAAGTATGATATAAATGTTTGTCAAAGTAATTAAAACTTTCCTAAACCATATCACATCAATTACCAAATTTACCATCAAAATACACGATAGAATAAATTTGAGGAACATAATAATTTAAAGAGTAAATACTCAAATTGGTCCCAGACAAAAGTTACGAATACCAATTTAGTTCCTGAGAAATGAAAAGTATCAATTTGGTCATTAAAAACTTCAAATGCGTGTTAAATTAGCCCTTCATAGGATAATTTTTAGGGACATTTTAGTGCCTATTAGGGACTAATTTGACCAATATTTGAGATTCTTAAGGACCAATTTCTTATTTTTCATTTTTTAGGGATTAAATTGGTCTCCATGATTTTTATTGGGGACCAATTTAGGTATTTACTCTAATTTTAAAAAAAGGAACAATCCCACTCAATAAAATCTTGTTTGCAAACATCTTAAGAAACATGTATTTAATATTTAATGCATTCATGACACGTTTCCAAATAAAACTTTCCTATACCATTATATGAAAATTCAAAATATAGCAATCATACGGTCCAATTTGAATTATATATGCACCATTACCTTTTTTATAATTCTTGATCTAATTCCCTAGTCATTTTGACAAAACCTAATTATGGAAAAATTTAATGTGATTAAAACATTTTGAACGTTAACAAAAAAAACATTTTGAACATTCAAAGAGGTTGGCTATTTAACCAGATCCCCCCAACGATAAAATCACACAAGCACAACATCCTCATCCTCATCCTGCAAAATAGTAGCGTCCTTTAACGACCAACCCCAATATTCATGGCACCTAAATTCGAATTTGTGACTGACATTGCTTCAAAGGGTGAAATATCACGAGTTTTGATGCGGGTTGTTCGAAAATGGTTGGTGTTAGATACTGACAACCCTGGTGAATACTTTACTTTAGAGCTGGTCTTAATGGATAGCAAGGTTTGTAACTGCTACTGTCTTTATTGCAAAGTCAAAATATTAATAAATGAAATAATAAATATTTGATTTGTTCATATATGTTTTCAGGGTGACCGGATTGGTGCCACAATACGCAATCAGGTGGTATATATTTTTTGTGTCAGGTTGGTAGAGGATGAGGTATACCTTGTGACAAAATTGTTTGAGGTTTTAAATGGAGGAACGTATCACTCGACACGCCATATTGATAAGTTGAGTTTTGATATCAAAACTACCGTTGTCAAGCAAAGTAAACTAAATTTCCCACTAATCAGTTATCACTTCACTCCTCCTGCTGATGTTTTATGTGCATCTTATGACGTCGATTATTTAGTTGGTACGTATTTTTTGACAATTGAATAAATTTGTAACATTCCTTACTGTAAGCATTGTACACTGAGCTTTTGTAAGACTAAAAAAACTTAATTTTTTTGTTTAATGTTTTCAGACTTGATGGGAATTATTACTAGAGTTAGTAAAGAAAGAGAATACTTCAAAAAGGGGGGAAAATCCAAGCTAATTGTCATTGAATTAGACAATGAAGGGTAAATCAACCACTTTCGTAATATTATTGATTTCTGGTGTTAATCACAACATGCATTAGATTTATCATTACATTGATTTGTGAAAGATGATAAAATCTTACCTCCTACGTCGCTGCCTAACTTTGTCATTCGTCCGCTGCGTCTTTTCTCCGTTCTGCCGTTGTTTCGCTGTTTCGCTTTCGGTTAAGCCACTCGCCTTCTGTTTCGCTTCATAACCCTAAAATGAAGAAGTTGTAATATATACCGTAGCCATTATCGTACTTTATATATATTAGTATGTATTTATTTATATTGATATATTATTATATTAAAAATATCATGTATTGATATTGATATATACATATATAATATCGATATGAAATATAAAAACAAATCATAATAAATTCTATAATATGTAACAATCTATGTTATATATATATATATATATATATATATATATATATATATATATATATATATATATAAAGATAAAATACTTATTAAAAAATTTATATATAATAAAATAAATTGAAAATTTAAAGGATAATTTTTAAACCTTCAATGTGATAAAATGCCTTTTCTATAAATCAATATTTACTATTCTTGGTCTAATACTATAAATAAATTTTCAATAGTATAAGTGTTGATTTATATTATATCCTTAATAATTGCATTCTTTGTCCCATTATTTATTGAAATCCATTATGTATAAATATCACTATTTTATTTTGTAAGATTGTTGGCTTGACAATTTTTTAATTGTATTTTTAGTCCCCAAAATCGTTGATTTTTACACTTTTTACACAACAAAAAATTGAAAATTTATACATATATAATTCAATTAGTTATAGTTAGAAGATTTTTTTCATTCATAAAATTAAATTATAATTTTAGATATAAAGATATATATATATATATATATATAATAAAATAAGATATGTGTATTTCTTATAAAATACATACTCATTTTATTATTGAGCTAATTAATTTTATCCAATTTACTATAAACCTCCATCCATCAAGTAACAAAAGTATATCTTATAACCAAAAAAATAAGTGGATTTTAGATTTTATTTCACAAAATTTGATTTTAAATAAATAAATAATTTGTCTATTTAACATTTTATAAAATAGATATATTTTGCTTATATTTCTTTTAGTGCTACATTTTTTTTACCTGATATTGTATCATAATATCAAATATTGTTACTTTCCAATAATATATAGTTCATATACATTTGCTATTTATATATTAAAAATGTATTTTACCATAAATTCCAACTACAGTAATATATATATATATATATATATATATATATATATATATATATTATTCAAATTATGATGAAAATTCATTCTATCAATTATTGAAATTGTTTTCAATGAATGTATAATATAATATTAACCCATATATTACATATTGCTATTATTTTATTTTCATCAAATTAATAAAGTATTTTTTATTTATTTCCATTTGTTTTTATGCATCATCAAAATGTTTGTAATGTATGCAACTCAATTAATATTAGTTTGTTTACGTATAGTATGTTCGATTCCTTATAATATCACTAAGATTTAATAAGCATTATCATAATTTTTATTATCTGTCATTGTTGAAACAGATTCTTTTTTTAAGCCCATTTATAAAAATATTCTCGTGCATGGCACGGGTTATATATATATATATATATATATATATATATATATATATATATATATATATATATATATAGTGGTGTATCCAGACTCTAGGTCAGGGGTCAAATTATTTAACTTCATAAAAATTTAAAATCATAATATATAAAAATAAAGACATAAATGTTTTTTGACTGGAATAGAATCATTGCATTTCTAAATCAATAATGTGACCAATACTAATAGGTACTGACTAAAAAACACGGGGACTAGCCCAGGATGGAGTTGCCCTTGCCAGAGAGTGAGCTGCCACATTTGTTTGTCTCCTAATAAACTCTACCTTAAAGTTTGGAAAAAAAAGAAAGGATAACCCTATAATGCTGAATAAGACAACCAAATTCAGAGATATCTCGTTTGCTAGACAGAATATTATCCACTACTATTTTAGAGTCTAACAGAAAAACTACGTGAGATAACTCTAGCTCTTGTGCCCAAAGAAGAGCCTGTAAAAGGCCCCAAGCTTCACCCTCCTTAATATCCAGCCTTTGTGATTGCCACTCCGTTCTTGCCAACAGGAAATCATCAGCTTCTCCTCGAAGACACATACCAATGCCAGTAGCTAACTTATCAGTAGGAAAGGCTGCATCAATATTGCACGCCACATAGTCTGTTGGAGGCTTTCTCCAGGTTTCACACTGTGTACTTCCACTCCGTGCCTGAGGAGAAAGAGAGCTTGTTGCTGCCAGCTTCCAATCATCCCTAGTAATTCTAGCTCGAGTAACAATCATAATAACATTTTCCTTGATCCCTTCCCACAACAACATGTTACGAGCGAGCCATAGGCTCCAAAGGACCATGACAAAATTGATGAGTTGAGGCATTGTTAGACAAGAACACAGCTCAAAGAACAACTCCAGGAAAGAATTATGTCGCGACAAGCACACCGAGATAACATTCCAAAGGTCCTCCTTCACCCACACTGATTTGCTAAAAGGACAAGAGGTGAAGATATGCATGGTAGATTCAGATCCCGTTGGGCATCGAAGACAATTGTTTGGACATTGCACTCCTCTTGTTAACAAACGATCTCGCGTTGGAAGGACATTTCGGCAGCACCTCCACAAAAAATTCGTTAAAATCATAAAATTTTAATATATCTAATCAAAGAAATTAAATACATATAATTATCCTCTAAGTGACTTCATGTTTTGAACATTGTTAATGTTCATGAACACTTTTTTCGCAATATAAGTAATTAGATAATTATTCATCAATTTATCCCTACATTCGATTGCGCAACCTACAATGGATGCAACCTATATATCTCACGTCGTGATCTCCCCTTAGAAAATATATCTTCCATGTTAGGAATGTTAATGTCTTGCTTATTGCAAAATAAAGTTACTTCTTGCAATAAAGACTTTCATCCATTATCCCACATAGTTAATTTGTAACTGTTCCTTTGTGATGTTAACCAAGTTCATAATATTGATGATGTCTTGATCTTTTCTGCAATGCTTGTGACAATTCATTTGAAAGAGTAACGGTTTGAGAGAGAGTGGGGCAAGTCAGACTCAAGGCTAGCCCAGGGTCTAAACTACTAAGGCTAGGGCTTTAAGGCTCAAAAATTGTAACCAAACAAAAGGCCTAAAAATTTTTATTTTTACTTAATATGACATAATTCCTCTTGCTATCAATAAGTTTATCTAGTTTAAATGGTATAAAATAGTGCTCTTGTCCTTGTGGTTATGGGTTCAACCACTATTTTGGATGATTTTGTCGTAATTTTTTTAGTATTTTATTGTGGGTAAACGAATGTTCTAAAAAACAAAGAAGCCCAATAGAAAAAGTTGTTTAGAGTGGCCAATTTGGCTAGCTTATTTTGTTTCACAAGTTATCGTTGGATAAAAAAATCTTAAATTAACGTCAGAATAGCTAAATTACTTATCTTATTTTCTATTTAAGCTACTCAAATAGTATTTTTATCTTATTTTCTATTTAAGCTACTCAAATAGTATTTTTAAGCCTCATTTTAGAGTTTGCTATAGGCTTCAACAGCTATTGGACTAACCCTGGTCAAGATGTACAAAATAAAACAATTAGAGAGGTCAAAGAAATTATTATAAGGAGGTAAACAATTTTTTATATTTTGAGAGCGTACAGGTGCACACACCGGGTAGGACTTTGAGTCCTGCCAATAACATACAATCATAACTAAACCGCCCACTTTAACCAAGAACCGGACCCCGTCCGGTCCGGTCCGAATTACCATGGAAGAGAAATTAAACCGCTAAACGGGAATGAAACCGCTAAAAAACCGGGTTAGAATCCTGTTCTGGCAGTCCAAAAAAGGACATGCGTTTTGAATTTTTTAATTGCAAAACGACGCAGTTCAGCTAAGTACGTTGGGCTGTGTCCTACGCTTTGACTTTATAACTCAGCTTTCTATCTGTTTCCTTCAATCTTTTCGATGTGGGACTCTTGTAACATGCTGATTTAGAAGTTTATACGTAAGTATGTTGTGAACAGCCTTTCTAACTGATGGATCTTCATTTTTAATGGCTACAACATCTTTCTGAATCTTTGTTGTGGTAACAGGTGATGAAGAAATAAAGAGTAAAAAACCAACAATGCTCTTTGCAAATACAAATTGATCAAGAAAAAAACAACCATCTTCCTCTCCTTGGCTTAATGGCTCCACCGGCCACCGCTGCTGGCTGACACACAGTTCAATCAAGCTCAACAGCACAATCGCAAGCATGCTAATGGCGCACGTCGCACGGTGACGGTAAAGAGAAAAGAATGGGTGATTGTAAGCATTGTGCTTCCGACGTCAATGCTCAAATTTGATTACCGATAAACGTGCTTCGTTTTTATACTATTTTATTAAAAATGTATTTTTTTTGACGGGATATATGCAATTAATACTACCTCTGGTGCTAAATATAAGAGACAAAATCCTAATTCATCAAAACCAAGAAAAACACTCTTTTTTCCAATGAAAAACACATTTTTATCTCACATATCTCTTATATTTTGAACCCCTAAAAAATACCTTTTTGTGTCTTATATTGAGATCCGGAGGGAGTATAATGTTTTTGTATTACTTTATTATTTTAGAGATCTTGAGTTTTGAAAAACGCATGGACATGAGGATGCCGGACTCTATCACACTGCCTAGAGTCACGTCCAAATCCAAATTTGCTTAAATATCTTAAGTGCAAATATTATTTTATTTATTATTATATGCATTAGTATAATATAGTAATAAAATATATGTATAATAATAATCAAACAAAATATATGTATAATAATAATATTAACATATTATTTAATTATTTTCGGTCCGATCCCGGTCCGACCCCGATTGAACTTTTAAACTTTGAACCAGTACTTCCTCCGATTCAATAGCTAGTCCGATTTTGACAACTTTGGATAAAATATATATATGTACGATACATTTTGTAACATGGAATATACTTGTACGTGTAACCATGAACGGGATACACATGTTACCACAAAAAATGTGACGGATGTGCGCTGTCCTTAGATGCCAGACACGACAGCAAATAAAGTACGTGCAAAAAGTGTGTGTTTAGAATGAAATGCGATTTTAAATTAACTTAATTTTGTTAAAATTAATTTTGTTAAAATTGAATTTATTATAGAGATATACCTCCAGCCCAATCTGATCGATAAAGACCCCATCACTTGGGCCAAAACATGATTGGCCCAGTGAAAGAAGCAGAGGGTAAAAGGGACAGAGTGACGGTGCTTAAGGAGCAGACACGACAGCAAACGGGATACACATAGGGGTGGCAAAGTGGGCCTGGCCCGTTGGGCCGGCCTGCCAACCCGCCAAAATGGGGCGGGTTGGGTTGGGGTATTGAACCCGCCATACATAACCCGCCGCTGACCATCAACCACGCCAGGCGGGCGGGCGGCCAGCCACCCTTTTTTTATTTATCTATTACAATTTACAAGAAGTTCCACACGCGCCATATAACTCCACACGAAAAAAAAGGCCCATAATCTCATCAAACAAACAAAAACCGTCCACTCCCACTAACTAAGCCCGAAAAATAGAGTACATATGCTATTCAAATAAAAATAGCTCAACAAATTAAATCACTCTAAAAAATGGTACAAAAAAATTATTAGGCGGAGGATTATATGTTGAGTATTGGGCTTTACAATCAAAGGGCAAAAACGATTTTTACATATTGAATTTTTTTTATACCCAGCAACAAAAGGCCAAAATGTAATTTTTTTTTTTTATGTTGGGTGGCTGCAGCATTGGCCCTTGACCCGCCATTAGCGGGGTGGGCCAAAAAGTTGAACCCGCCATCCATGGCGGGCCAGCCCGCCCCGCCCCGCTTTTTGGCGGGCTAAAGTGGGTTGGGGCGGGTTGGGGCGGGTTGGCCCGCTTTGCCTTCCCTAGATACACATGTTACCGCAAAGCGTCTCTTTGAGAACAAGATTTTGAATAAACTTAATTTTTTTAAATTAATTTGTTAGAGTTAAGTTTGAAGTAAATTGATTTGTGTTTGAATATTTTTATTTTAATAGTAACTTTTTTTTTTGATGACAAACGGGAGATTAATAGTAACTTTTCCGTAAAACTTAATGTAAACTTTTTAATTCAACACAAGTTACAATTTTACGCTTCTAGTCAAATATTGGTTTAGAGACAAAATCAATTTTGATTCAAAGTAGCGAGAAACGCACATCAAGTTTTTCTGTTAATAATTGTTTGGTATATATATTAAATATTTGCAAATTTATTTTTTAAATTTAAAGGAAAGGAAACAAAATTAAATGTCAACAAAAGTTGATTCAGTCGATAACAATACGACTCATATCTTATAAGGACGTGAATTTGAATCTCGTTGCCAATGTAAGGACCTCGTTAGCGGATAATATATAAGTACTCTTGTAAACGCTCTTTGAGCATTAATTGAGGTTGTTTTCTCTGGTACTGATGTGCCGCCTCACTTAACTCAGCTAAACTTTATTGTTAAAAAATAAATAAATGTAAAAAATTATAAATGAATGACATAAATTATTTTAAAAAAAGTCTATTACTCAATATTTATTATCAATCATTTTTGCCCCCGTGTGATAGAGTTCTGTATCTGTCCATGAAAGTAGCCAAAGATCTAGATTCTTACTAAAATCATGTCAGATAGGAGGCAAAATCATTAAGTAAATATCAAAATCAAATTCTAACACTCTCAACGCCAACGAGACACACATGTGGCGAGTTATCTGGTACACTACATGCAAAGTAGTGTACTGATAGACCATGGATAAAATAAGAAATACATAAACTCTGGCTCCTCTCTATCTCTACCTCTCTTTCATTCGTCACCCCCTTGCCCTACGACTGTCGTCTCTCACTTCTGTCGCACCACACATGCTGGGAGAAGACTCCTCCTCTCTCTCCCTCACATTCTTTTTTCACTGTTCTCGGTTATCTCTAAATTTTATCTTCTGTGTTGTTGTTGATCATATCCATGTCTCCCTTTTTAATTTGTCTGTATTTTTCATTGCATCTGTCCATTTGGCTTTATGATTTTTCAAGGAAAACTTTGTATCCATCTTAAAAAAAAAATCCCTTTTCCAAGTGCACTTCCACGGCATTATGAGGAAACAAAGTGGCCTAGTGTCAATGGTGCAGGGCGCTGGCCAAACCGAGCGTAGCGCAGAGAAGAGAGCAAGAGAGGATTTGTCTCGTAGGCTTGAGGCTGCCACATCATCACTCATCTTCAAAGCTTATCTAGGCCGACCACTACAAGAAATTCACGGATTACCTACGGTCAAAATCCGTAGGTAAGGAGCCAAAATCCGTAGGAAATAGGTTGTTTTCGACGGATTTTTGACAGACACATTTCCGTCTGTTAATCGCCAGTTGGTAACTGTTACCGACGGATTTTTTTAAAAATCCGTCGGTAAATTACCTACTGAGTTCTAGATCGAGTTTCTACAACCACTTACGAAATAATAACCCGAAGGTAGGAAGCACATGGACAACTACCTAAGAACGACAAAATGACCAAAAAACCCTCTCCCAATGTTCTCTGCATGGTTCTAAAACACAACACTTTCCAACCTTCTGTTCGAACAAAAAATCTCACAAAAAACTAAGTTCAAGAACTAGTGCGAACGAGCAATGGAACTGTACTCATGTGCGATAGTGCAGAGGCAACGTGCTCATACGACAACAGTGCAGCTCAACAGGGTGGGGAGGGTGGGAGAATGAGAGGGACGAGAGAGAGAGAATAAAATGGGTGGCCATTATACCCTTAATTATAATACTCAATGTGAACTGTTGGTTAATAAAAAAAAATGTAAGAACAATTAGATCTCCTTCGTCTCTGCATGCTTGCTGCCCCTCTGTGCGACTGAGCACGAAGTCGACCTCAGTCTTTCTTCTCCATCTTCCACCATTGGGTCTGAATGGCTGCGGTCGAGATGGACGATGATTGGTGGTAGCCAAGGCAGTTGAAGGAGAAATGAAGAAAAGGGAGAGTTTGTGCAGTGAGGTGTGAAGTTGAAACCTAGATCTGAATCTTGCAAAATAAAAAATAGAAGGAAGTGGATTAACACGGTAACACTAATAAAGAGAAATAATAATAATAATAATAATAATAATAATTATTATTATTATTATTATTATTATTATTATTATTATTATTATTATTATTATTATTCTAGACAAAACTTCAGAGGACGGCCGGAGAAAAGCGATGCGGCGTTATTCGCAGCGGTTGGCGACAGCGCGCGGGGGTGGTGTACCTGCAAAGACTCCGATGGCTAAGTTAGTTTAGATGGGAGGTGAGGAATTGCAGGAATGAATGAAATCGTACTTGGATCTGTGAAAGAGATCCCTTTTTATATGGTTCGAGGACGGTTTCTGAGAGATAACCGCTCCTGCGAGATCCGGGGTGCCGTCAGATCCTTGCCAGGTTGTGATGAGCTGGGGTGGAATGTTGAGGACCGTTGGATAGGCCACGTCGACCAGGCTCCGAAGTGGTGAAGCGAACTATGTGCGGAGATGGGCCTTCGGCGCGCGAATGGTCGGATTGGGCTTCGGCCCAGTCCAGAACAGTTGCCCCCCAAGTCGGTAGCTCGAGTGTCGAGGTGGTGACTTGATGTAGTGATAGAAGTTTGGTGATGTCGACATTCGACATTCCTATTTGAAAGGAAGTGTGAATGTTTGTCGTTCGTCTGAGAGAAAAGAGAACTGAAACGCTGCCAAACCCTAGGCGCGTGAGCGTTAATTTTGAATTTCAAAACATCGCGTCAGCTGCCTTTGAGATTTGGTGCATCGCGTTGTTTCGAGACGTGTCATGATTGCACTGTGCCTTCTAGGTTAAGGAGTGCAACGTGTCATCGATTAACGGTGTGAGAAGAGGAAACGTCACATCGCTCGAATCAAATCAACGGTGAGAGGAGGAGAAAGGTTACGTCGTTTATTTCAGACCTGGGGTTATAAATATTCGTCCCCTCTTTCTTTCGTTTCTTTCCTTTCGTAAAGTTTCTGAGATACTTTTTTGCTTCGTTTCCTCCTCATTCTCTGGTGATCTTCGAGTGTTTGCTCGATTCATTTCTCTTCCCCGATGATCCTGAACACCTACCGGTTCGTTGTTTTCTTTCTGGTAGTTCGTTATTGAGCGTTCGTGCTTGTTCGTGTTTCATTTCCAGGAAATTTCTACCGCAAACTTCATCGTTTATAGGTAAATTTCCTCTCCTATTCTCTGCTTTTCCTTTCGTAGTTTCGAAATGGGTAGCAATATTAGGTTTCTCTTGTGAGATTCGTCTTCATCTTCCTCCGTATCTAGTTTTCCTAGTTCTTTTTCCTCCGGTGGCCCCTCAGAGAGGCGAAATGATAATGCCAATAGCGGTTGTTCATCGCCGAACGGTAGTTTCGTTTCGGTGAGCTCTGGGGAGGAAAGTTCTTCCCCTGTGGCCTATTACCCTCCGAGGCTTCTTGTTGGAGATTATGAGGTTAAGAATGTGTCTCCTATAGATCCGGTCGAAATCCAAAGTCTTTCTATAAAATTAGAGAAGTTTTTCGGACGGACCTTCACTGAGAGGGAAGTAGGAGAGTGGTTGATAGAAATGGATAAATATCGAGCTTTTTTCCATGACAGTGCTTTTGCGAGGTCAGATATGGGTAAGAAATTACTTCAGAGGGATGACTTCGTTTTGCCCCCAAATGCTGAGAACTTCGGTTGGGTTGCGGAAGATGCTCTTTGTACTCGCTCCCTTTACTCGTTGAAAGAGATTTTTCTACTGATGTTAAAGTCCATGGATGTCGCGGATGGTGTTCATAATTTCGAAAACTGGAAGATTTGTCGACCCAATCTTGATGCTCGAATCTGTTCGTAGTCTGACTGTATTTTGATGTTCATGTACGAGGTCTTTTTCAAGGATTTGGGTTTTAGGTTGCCTTTTTCTGACTTTGAATTAGCGGTTTTACATCATTTAGAGGTCACTCATTCACAACAACATCCGAACGCTTGGGCGTTTGTTAGGGGTTTCCAGCTATTGTGCCCCTATTTAAACGTTGATCCCTTGCTCAAGACATTCTTCTCCATTTTCCCCCCTTGTGGACGGAAGTGGATCCAGCGAAACACCAAGATTGGGTTTCGTTGAAACAGAACGAGAAAGTTTTTGAGTTGTTCTCGGAATCCCATCGTGGGTTTAAATCGAAATATTTCATTGTCGAGGCCGTCAGCAATACTGCTATGGAGAATGTTTGCGCTCCTGTAGAGGCGCTTGACAAAAACGGGCAGGTGATAACTGATTGGCACGAGAGATTTCCGCTGTGTTGGAGCGAGAAGCATTTCCAATTCGAGAAGAGCGAATTCACGTATAAACTTGACGAGCTCGACGACAATGCTCGATACAGTTTGAAGCAAATTCGCAAGTTTGTTGAGAAGCTCAAACCTCGACAATATACGAATAAGAAGGGAGAGTTGGTCTCTGAGAAAGGATATGTCGACACGCGTCGCCTTCTAAAATGCAAGACTCAAGAGGAAGCCAATGCGTGCTTAGGTAAATTTGTAGAAATATACGTGTTCGTAGTTCCCCTCTTATCATTCTGATTCGTTTTGTTCTTGCAGATTCAATGGCGACTTCGGCGTTTCTGGCGAGCTTGAAGAGGAAAGGCTCAGCTGAAAAGACCCATTCTCCTATGGTTGGAGAAGGTTTCAACCAAACTGCTCCTGCTCGTACTCCGTCCTCTGGGGCCTCGCCAGTTCAGAGTGTTGGGCCTGAGATCATGTCAGGTCGAGATCAGGGTGCCGTGGTCCAAACTCAGGTCGCAGCTTCAACCGTGGCAGCGCAAGTGGTCGAAGATGTGTCTTCGGGAAGTAAGCGAGTTCCCGCACAAGTCCTTGAAGAGCCTGCCGGCAAGAAGACAAAGAAGCCTTCTCTTCCGCCAAAGACCTCGGCTCCCTCGCCAACTATCAAGGCAGGGGGAAAACCGAGCAAGGGGAAAGAGGTGGTTCCAACTCCTGGTGAGGTTCCACCGGTCTGGTCTCGCAGTGAGGTGGTCAGTGCGGACGAGGTCAGTAGGTTGGTTCCTCCCCCCGACGAGGCTTATTTCAATGAACTTTCAGAAGGTGCCAAAGAGGACTCGTTTTTTGAGGCCATGACCTCCAAGTTGCGCGATCTGGTCATTACCAAGTGGGTCTTTGAAAAGAACAAGCACTTAGAAGTTGAGCTTGCTAGCCTTCGCAAGAGCAAGTCAGAGTTCGACACAAAGATTAAATCTCTTGAAACGAGGATTAAGTCTCTTGAAGGACTTGAGTCGAACTTTGGGCACAATTGAGGTCTGCTAAGACGGAGACCACCAAGTTCAAGGGCGAAGTGGCCAAATTGTCACAGCAGGTTAAAGACCTTTCATTCGAGAAGGGGAAGTTGGTTGAGGAGCGTGAAAAGCTCTTGCAGAGAATCCAGGACATTCAACAGTCAGAAGAGAACATGAAGCTGGAGGTTCTCGAATCCCAGCGCAAGGTGGAGGGATTGAGCACAGAGGTTGAGCTCCTTTCCAAGGAAAATCTAGAGGTCCCGTCTCTTTCTGAGAAGATCAAGAAGTTAGAGGCCGAGAAGGCAGAGATGGTGGCCCTGATCGTGAAGGCTGGTGACGAGCTCTTTTCCAACGTCGTTGACCAGATTCGGCTTCTCAACCCTGGTCTCGCCTTCAACACGACAGGAATGACCCCTGATGGGTTAGTTGAGGGGAACTCAATTGTGGATGGCCAAACAAAGGAGGTCATTCTCACCGGGCCCACTCCATCCCCTGAAGTGGCTATTCCCCTGGCTTCCGAGGTGCCTCCTCCAGTGGCTTCCAAAGTGGTCCCCCCTTTGAATTCCGAAGTAGTAGTTCCGTCGACTTCGGGAGTGGCTGTGCCTCCCAAGTCTTAGGATTTTGTTGCTTGTATTTGTCGTTTCTTGTTTACTTTCGCTGTCTTGTAATGAACAAAATGTTTGTAATGATATTTACCTTTTTGACTTAGCAAAATATTTACCTTGTTTTACTTTGCTTGTCGTTCGTTTGGGACCTCTGTTCTCAAGAGGGTTTACCCAGTTGTTGATGTTCACTAATCTGTTGGCCAGACAGAAAGTGATATCGTTTATCCACGCACGTGCTCTCTGCTCGAGGTTGTTTCAGAATGTGCTCATGCTCTCGAGCACGAGGCTTGTTCAAAGGTGCTCGTGCACTCGGGCACAAGGCTTTTCAAAACATGCTCGTGCTCTCGGGCACGAGGCTTGTTCAAAGGTGCTCGTGCACTCGGGCACAAGGCTTTTCAAAACGTGCTCGTGCTCTCGGGCACAAGGCTTGTTCAAAGGTGCTCGCGCACGAGGCTTTTCAGAACGTGCTCGTGCTCTCAGGCACAAGGCTTGTTCAAAGGTGCTCGTGCACTTGGGCATGAGGCTTTTCAGAACGTGCTCGTGCTCTCGGGCACAAGGCTTTTCAGAATGTGCTCGTGCTCTCAGGCACGAGGCTTGTCTGACAAAGCAAGTTCTTCATACTCGTATCTCTTCGAGTGTACTTTATTGCTTCAACATTTGTATGTTTCAGATACATTTATTTTCAGCTATAGTACTTCTTCAACTTTGCTGCGTTCCAAGTCCTCGGAACCTGCTGGCCTTGCAGTGTCTCAAGGGTGTAAGCGCCAGTACCAGTCTTTGTGATGACTCGGTAAGGGCCTTCCCAGTTGGATGCGAGTTTCCCTTGCGGGGCGTTCTTTAAACCAATGTCAGCTCGTCGAAGGACGAGGTCGCCAGACATGAACTCTCTGGGCACAATGCTTTGGTTGTACCTTGCTTCGATTTTCTGCTTGACTGCGACCTCGTTGAGCGCTGCAAGCTCTCTGCATTCGTCGAGCAGGTCGAGTTCTTCTCGCAAGTTTTTATAGTTATTGACACTTTGTTAGGGATATGAAGTTCTCCAACTAAGTTCTCCAATCTCGACGGGGATGACGGCCTTCGTCCCATATATGAGACGAAAGGGGGATTCTCCTGTCGTTGAGTGTGGAGTTGTGCGATATGCCCAGAGTACTCGGGGAAGTTCTTGCGCCCAGTTCCCTTTTGCTTCATCTAACCTTCGTTTTAGACCTCGCAGAATAACCCGATTTGCGGCCTCAGCTTGACCGTTCGTCTTGGGGTGTTCTATGGAGGTGAAATGTTGTTTGATGTTGAGGTCCTCCAAAGTCTTTCGAAAACCACGGTCTGCGAACTGTGTTCCGTTGTCGGTAACGACGACCTCGGGTATCCCGAACCTCGTCAAGATGTATCTTTTGAAGAACTTAATCAAATTCTTCGCAGTTATCTTTGCCAGTGCTTCTGCCTCCACCCATTTGGTGAAGTAATCTACTGCAAGGGCTAGATACTTCACCTGTCCATGAGCCATTGGAAATGGTCCAAGTATGTCAATGCCCCACCAGGCAAAGGGTCACGGAGCTGAAAGGGACATTAACTCTGTTGGAGGAGCCAAGTGGATGTCACCATGTCTCTGGCATTTGTCACATTTCTTAACAAATAACCTCGCGTCTGCGTCCAATGACGGCCAATAATAACCTGCCCGGAGGACTTTCTTCGCAAGGGAATATCCTCCAAGCTGTTGCCCACATATTCCTTCATGCACTTCGGCCAATGCGTATTGGGCTTTGGTGTCATCGAGACACTTCAACAGGGGGCTGGGAAACCCTCTTTGGTACAAGATACTGTCAATTATAGAGTAAGAACAAGCTTTCTTCCAAATTTTGGCGGCTTCTTTCTCCTCATCAGGGAGCTCTCCAAGTTGAATGAACTTCCGAATGGGCGTCATCTAATCGTCTAGATCATTGGCCACGTCATCAATGCTTGACTGGGAAATTGCAAAGCAAAATTTCGGAAGAGTCTCTGGTACTTCGACGGAGGTGGTGTCGATCACAAAAAGTTATACTGGGTTTGGCCAGTGTTTCCTGTATCACAGATCTGTTGTTCCCCGAGGTTCTCGTGCTGGCGAGTTTGGACAGAATATCCGCTCGGGTGTTCTGTTCTCTCGGGACGTGTGTGATCTCGATTGTAGAGAAGTTGTTCATTTTCTTTTTCACCAAGGCGAGGTATTTTTGGAGGAGTAGGTCTTTAGCCTGGTACTCTCTGTTGATTTGGGACACAACCAACTGAGAATCGGTTCTGAGTTTAACTTCTTCAGCACCGAAGTCTCGAGCTAGTGTGAGCCCTGCTAAACATGCTTCATACTCTGCTTGTTGTTTAACGTGCGGAATGAAAATCCTAGGGAGAACTCGACGATCAACCCGTTGTCGTTCTCGAGCAACAACCCAGCACCACCGCCCTTTGCATTGGACGATCCGTCGACGTGAACCGTCCATTTGGAGCAAGGCTCTATGGCTCCTGGGGTCATCTCGACAATGAAATCTGCCAAGCATCGGGCTTTGATGGCCTGTCTTGCTTCGTATGTAACCCCGAATTCGGACAACTCAACCGACCACTTGATCATACGTCCTGCCAAGCTAGGCCTGTGTAGGATCTGTTTGATCGGTTGGTCTGTTCAAACTACTATGGGATGCGCTAAGAATCGTCTCAACCGCCGAGTCACGACTATCAACGCTAGCGCGACCTTCTCAATTTTTTGGTATCTTAGCTCAGGGCCTTGAAGTGCTTTGCTTATGAAGTAGACGGGTTTCTGGCCTTCGTCTGTTTTGCAGATGAGGACGACACTCAGAGCTTCATTGGCTACCGCCAGATAGAGATAAAGTACTTCTCCAAGGGATGGTCTCGTCAAGACTGGTGGTTGAGACAGGATGCGCTTTACCTGTGTCAAAGCTTCTTCGTACTCGGGGGACCATTCAAACTGAATTCCCTTCTTGAGTAGACGGAAGAAAGGCAACGCTTGTTGAGTTGACTTCGAAATAAACCTTGTCAGTGAGGCGAGCATTCTAGTGAGTTGTTGGATGTTTTTCTTTGATGATGGTTGTTGCATTTCAGTGACAACATGACATTTGTCAGGGTTTGCCTCAATCCCTCTCTCAGTTAGGTAGAAACCGAGAAACTTCCCAGCTCGCACTCCGAAAGTACATTTTTCAGGGTTGAGCCTCGTATTATGTCGTCGGACTTCGACGAAAGCTTCTTTTAGGTCGACGACATGGTCGATTTCCTTTGCTGTTTTCACGATCATATCGTCCATATACACCTCCAGCATTCTGCCGATCTGGTTTGCAAATACTTTGTTCATCATGCGCTGATACGTGATTCCAGCATTCTTTAGGCCAAAAGGCATTACTTTGTAGCAGTAATTGCCTTTGTCGGTCATGAATGCAGTTTTTTCTTGATCAGCAGGGTGCATTGGGATCTGGTTATAACCAGAGTATGCGTCCATAAAAGAAAGCAATCGAAAACCGGAGGAATTGTCGACAAGTCTGTAAATATTAGGGAGGGGATAGGCGTCCTTGGGGCACGCCTTGTTAAGATCGGTGTAGTCAACACACATGTGTCACTTTCCATTAGACTTTTTAACTAGTACAATGTTAGAAAGCCATGTAGTGTATTTAACCTCCCTAATAAACTCAGCCTTAACAAGATCATCAGTAGCTTTGGCTGCAGCTTCAGCTCTCTTAGGGGGTTGCTTGCGACGTCGCTGAGCCACCCAGCGGGCATTAGGGTCGATAGCAAGTTGATGGCAAGCGATGTCAAGAGAGATGCCTGGCATGTCAGCAACAGTCCAAGCGAAGAGGTCAGCGTTGGACTTCAGGCACTCAATTAGCTGCAGCTTAACCTGCTCGAGAAGGTCTGCACCAAGCTTCACAGTCTTCTCGGGATCATCCCCTAGATGAACTCGGATAAACTCGCCATCAGGCACTGGCCTCTTGATCTTTTTCTGGAGTTCGCGGGCTAGGGGGTTATTCTCTTGGACTTCATCTTCGAATTCAATTCTGGCATCGAAATCAGCAAGGTTGACCTCTGAAGCAACTTTCGCAAGAGCTTACTTCTTAGCAGAGGGAGGTCGCTTCTCTTCTCTCGACTCGTCGACTTTCAGAGACAGGATGTAGCATCTCCTTGCAGCTTATTGGTCGGTTTCGACAGTGACGACTTTGTCGTCATCACTATGGAAACGCATCTTCAAATGGACCATCGAGGTCATGACCCCGAGCTCCCCCAGAGTTGGGCACCCAATAATGCAGTTGTACACAGACTTGCATGAAAGTACTATGAACTGGACTTTAACAGTCTTTGAGGCAGGTGGTTCTCCAGAGGTCACCATCAATTCCGCGTAGTCCAACGACTTCGTTTTCGAGCCATTAAAACCAGTCAGATTTGACCCCGGATACGGTACGAGGTCCTTCTCTGGTAGCTTCAAGGTCTTAAATAACTTGTGGAAAATAATATCCACCGAGCTCCCCTAATCTATCAATATTCTTCTAACATCAAAGTTGACCATGTAAGCTTTGACCAACAGGGGAATCAGAAATTTCGGCTTTCTATTCACCAAGTCCTCGTCGTAAAAGGCGAGGGGTGGTCTTCCCTTATGCCTGCTAGATGAAGGAAAAACAGTGGAAACCGATATTGTTTCTCTCAGCTTTCGCTTTGCTGAGTTTATACTCGCACCTCCCTTGTCGGAGAACTCTCCAGAGATGACAAGGGCGACTGGGGGAGGTCGAGGTCTTTCTTTGTTCTCTTCGGACGCTCGAGCTACCTCGTCGAGTTGTGCTACAGAAGTTAATTCCTTTCTCGCAGGTCGAGGTGATCTAGACCTCGACCTTCTATCGCCAGATCTCGGTTTTGCTTTCACGTACTTCGACAACCTCCCCTTTCTGGATCAGCTGCTCTATCACGTCTTTCAAGTGAAAACATTCATCAGTCTCATGCCCAGCGCACTTGTGAAAGTGACAATACTTGGACTTGTAGGCATTGGGCTTCTCCTTCCCTTTATAGGGGAACTTGATTCCAGCATCTCGGAATTCGGTGTTCGCGCATTCGTTCAGAATACGCTTTGGCGTGGTATTCAAGGGAGTACATTCGTCATACCTCTTTGATAGAGGTCGGTTCTCTTTATCTCTGCGTGACCTGTCCTCGCACTGTCCGCCAGTCTTCTCTTGGGTTTTACCCTTGACCTTCGATACCATCAACTTTTCTTCAGTATTCGTGTACTTCTGGGCTCGTTTAAGGAAGTCGTTCAAGGTCTTTGGCTTGTCGACACCAATGTTGACGCTAAACAAACTGCCTTCAACCAAACCTTGCTCCAGCAAATACAACTTCATCTCATCGGAACACTTTTTCACAGAAATTGCTTCTTTGTTAAAACGCTCGACATAGTCTCTGATAGATTCATCTTTTCTCTACTGAATCGCGGCCAACGCTGCCATGGACTTTGGATGGACCTTGGACGCAGTGAAGTGGGCAGAGAATTGATCAGTGAGCTCGGACCACGAGTCCATGGATTTTTTCTTTAGGGCCTGGAACCACGACAAGGCCGCCTTCTTCAGAGTCAGGGGAAAGATCCTGCACTTGACTGGTCCCTGGGCACCTCGATACCTATGACCGTGTCGAAACAACCGATGTGCTCATCTGGATCGATTGTGCCATCATACGAATCTAAGGATGGTGGCTTTTGAAGATGCTTCGGGATCTGGAACTTCATGATCCTGGAAGTGAAAGGACCAAAGGCCTCGTACATGTCGCTTCCTGTGTTACTCTGCTGGGAGGTGGACGAAAATGAGTGAGCACGGCGGCGGCGAGAGGTGCGTTCAGGTGACCTTGCACGACGGCGAGAGGGAGTAGTGGTTCTTCGAGGCGGTGTATCACTGCTTGCGGTCGCACCTCTGCGAAGGGGAGAGTGATCGGGAGAACGGCGGCGATGCGGCAGAGAGCGCCTCGCCTCAATCCCTGACGATAGGCTTTTAGGCGAAACTCTCTTGCATCGCGTTTTCTCGTTTCTTCTTCCGCTCCGAGGAGAGCGGATCTGAGATCTACGACGGTGAGAAGTGCGATCCAAAGACTGACTACAACGGTGTGTAGCATGTGGAGAGCGGCGTGGAGTCGCATCACGGCGGCGACGATTAACAGATCTACGAGTTACGAAATCTCTAGATCTTTGAGGCGACGGAAGGATCTGGTCTGCTCTGTTCTTCATCTGCGTTGCGACGCAAACGGAGATCTCTTTCTGCTGATTCTCCATACGATCTAGGCGTTGATTCTGGACCTGCATCGCTTCAGCATGACTTCGTATGAAATCTCGAAACTCACGGAGGAGGAAGACAATGGTCAGCCGAGCGATTTCGCCCGATTTACTGTAGCGCGCAAAGAACGAACGGAACAACATCGATCTGAGGCGGAAGAACATTCATTGGCCTTTCACATTCGACCGTGAAGGGAACAGGTTCAGGTTGAGGTAGATCTACCGGAGCGATAGGAGGATTCGATGGATTTAGATCTGCGCGAAGCGAGCTGCGAGTAGCGACGGTGCGCTTCGATCCAGTCATCATGAACGATGAAGAGAAACTTCAGAAAATAGAGATGAAATCAAAGATGATTCCCACAGTCAGCGCCAATGTTCTAGACAGAACTTCAGAGGACGGCCGGAGAGAAGCGATGCGGCGTTGTTCGCAGCGGTTGGCGACGGTGCGCGGAGGTGGTGTACCTGCAAGGACTCCGATGCCTAAGTCAGTTTAGGTGGGAGGTGAGGAATTGCAGGAATGAATAAAATCGTACCTAGATCTGTGAAGGAGATCCCTTTTTATATGGTTCGAGGACGGTTACTGAGAGATAACCGCTCCCGCGAGATCCGGGGTGCCGTCAGATCCTTGTCAGGCTGTGATGAGCTGGGGTGGAATGCTGAGGACCGTTGGATAGGCCACGTCGAAAAGGCTCCGAAGTGGTGAAGCGAACTATGTGCGGAGATGGGCCTTAAGCGCGTGAATCGTCGGATTGGGCTTCGGCCCAGTCCGAAACAATATATATACATAATATTTCAATTTATACACAAAATAACAAATCCACGAACTAATAAAATATTATTTTATATATATATATATGTGTGTGTGTGTGTGTGTGTGAAATATATAATATATATACATAACATTTCATATTATACACAAATAACATGTAGCCTAGTGGTAAGATGACTTGTTGTGGCCTCGAGGACAGGGGTTCAAGCCCTGTTGAGACCAAAAACTGATTTTTTTTATTAATAAAGGCAATTAAAAATTTCAAAAAAAAAGAGACGAACCGGTTCCCTGCAAGACGGTTTAGGGGGGTCACTCGGACCAGACCATGGCCCGGTTCCCGGTCCAACCGATCTGACCGGCCAGTCCGGTCCGGTTTTAGTTACCATGGTCATGAACACGATACTCGAACCAATAGAAGTCAGGCTCGTTTGGTTCAGATTTGACTCGAACATGAAAAAATCGAACCCAATTAAATGGGTTGGATCAGATTTTTGGGTCGTTGGGTTGAACTGATCCAACTTACACTCAAAGTGTATCAATATACCACCAGACAGAGGCTGCAGTGATGATAATGATGGAATGTGTTGCGTTGCGGTAGCAATACTGGTAGTGGATGGTTCGGGTGGCGATTGTAATGATGACAATAATGGAGAGTGTCGAACAGCGGGCAACAATAATGAAGGTGGTGGAGGATGCTGAGTTGTGGCAGTGATTGACAGTACTAAATGACAATAATGATGACTTTAGTAGAGGTGTCGGATAACAAGAACAACAACAACAACAACAATAGTGGAGGATGTTAGGTAGTGGCAGCAATGACGATATTGGTGGAGGATGTTGGGCTGCAGCGGCAATGACAGTGGTAGAAGGTGTCAGACAAACAACAACAACCGTTATGGGTTGCTAGGGAGCGATGATAATGGATGTTAGTGGCAGGAATGGAAGAAGACAGTGACGGAAGATATCAAGTGACCATATATAAGAATAAAAATAAAAAAGAAATTGTAAAAACAAAAACTATAGATTGTTCTTCTTTTCATGTTCTAAAAGTTAAAAAATTTAAAACAAGTTTTGAGAACAAATAATTATAACATATTTATTTAAATAATTTTTTTTCAAAAAGGAAATAGTTTTAAAGAATTGTAACAAAACATGCCCTTAACTATTTAAATAAAAGAACAGCCTCTTGTTGTGATATTTTTAGAGATAAAAGTGATGTTGTCCTTAGTTGCTTCTCTGCTAACATTGGTATCAATTATGCGCTTCATGTTGAGCTAATTGGAGCCATGCTGGCTATAGAAATTGCTTTTAACAAAGGTTGAAATTTTTTGTGGTTGGAGTGTGGCTCTCAGTTGGTGGTTTCAGCTTTCAAGAATGGTAAGGTGGTTCATTGGAAGCTCAAAAATAGATGGAATAATTGTCTTCATTTGACCAGACAGATGAGCTTTATTTGCACTCATATTTATAGGGAAATGGATCCTCTCCCACAACCTTTTATCTCCATCTTTCTACAGCAAAAATCTCGATCGTAAATTTAATCTAACGGTTGAGAGAGATTAAAAATTAAAAAAGCCGCACAAACCAGTTATGTCTCTGTCGTGCCATCTTTATCTCCTCACTCTTTCATCCTTGCTTTTCGCAATGTTGTGCCCCTTAATCTTTCCCCCTTGAAACCAATCTCTTCATTCTTTCAGTATCGTTTTCTACCCCCAAATCTTTGTTAAATTAACACAACAATTGAGAAAATAAAATGTGGTTCCTTAGAATATTTTCTTTTGTTGTCAAGGCCATTTCTGTGAGTCACTGTATGTTTATTGGTATGCCAACAAATAAAAGTTATTTCTGTGTCAAACTGCACACATGGGTTTTATGTGAACATCGTTAATAATATGGACAATAATGCTTGCCAGTGCAACAATTTAGAATTAGTCAAATAATATATTGCTCAAAAACCATTGACATTCAATAGCTTGCAAAGAAACATGGCACGCAGTGGATATAGACATCACCGCACCGTTGTCGTTGTCGCAAACCCCTGTGCTCTCCGTCCTTAACCCTGTTCTAAATTATTGATTTGGGAGAAAGTGGGTTTTTCGTTCTTCTTTTTTTAATTATATTTTCGTTTTTAATCTCTGGACCGATAGATTAATCAAACGACTGGTATTTGTTTGTGTAGAGGGCCGAAGAGACAGGGGTGTGGGAGAGGATCGAGATCCTATTTATAGAGAGGGAAATATTTGTGCTGATAAGCTTGTTGGTCATGGTTATAGCATCAGTGGTTTTGTTTGGTGGGATCTTATTCCTAGTTTCATTGCTGGGGATTTTTTCAGAAATAAGTTAAGTTTGTCTAGAGGTTCAGGTGACTATCCATGGGTTGCTAGTCCTCCTATGTGGGTTTTTATCTTTTTTCCTTTTTATTTTTAAATTTTGGTGTGCTGCAAATGATTGATAATGTCTTTGGTACTAACATAGTTGGGATGAAAGTCATTATAGTGATGCTTTTGTATGCCATTATTGTTTTTCTTAGATCTAGTTTCTTTATTGTAGGTTTGGTTTTTCTTCCTAATGGTTTCAATATTGTTTATGTCCATGGGTTTGACCTAGTCTTCCATGTTTATTTGTTTATCTTTTTCCCTTTTTTTATTAATAAAATTTAAGGAGAAATACTCTTTTTCCTTCTAGATGTTTTTTCCTCTAAGGAGGGTTTTGTCTCAGAAAATTTTAACGAGGTTTTTTTCTTTTCTTTTGTTTTTAAAAAAAAACTATTTAAATAAAAGAAAAGTTATATCGATACTTAAAATTAAGATGTGTTTGGATCCGTGTCGCGCCTCATTTTCTCGGGTCTCATTGCTATTTCACCGTGAATTTACCAAGCTACAAATCGGAGATAGGCGGTGCGGCATCACCGAGGTTCTTTGTTTTCCAAACACACGCTTTTCATTCTGACTCTTTAACGTATCCCACGTGTCGGTGTATTCGAACTTTGAAACGGGATAATATGTCCTATCTTGAAAAAAAAAATTATATTTATACCCAAAAAAAAATGATATGCGGACGTACTAGTAGCTTAACTAATAGACTTGCCTTTTATAAGTGCTCAAAGGCCGTATTGGCCAATGGCCAGTGTTGACCTGGATTGTGTAGTACCTCGTATAGGCGATAATATTTTTTTCGTTATTATATTCTTATCCATTATTTTTTTCACATTTTTATTTTTATTTGCCCTCTATGCTTTTTATCACATCACCTATTATATTTTTTATTCTCTCTCTCTCTCTCTCATTTTTCTGCCTTTCTGTCTCTGCTTTCTTTACGGCTCTCTCTTACACGAGTCACTCACACCTCCTATGAAACGTGAGATTTATTTATTGAAAAAATTCCATATGAAAAAACGGTAAGAGATAGCAAACGTAACGTGGCAACTACCCTTAAAATTTTAAATGGAGCCGTCATTAATATTTTATTTTCATAAAAAAATATTGAAAAACTTATTTTTTTTATGTTTTTGAATTTAATAAAAAGGAGGTCTTTGAACCAGATTTGGGTTCGAAAATTGGTTACGTGCCAGGAAGGATTAGCACCCATACACGCCCATTTAAAAAAATGGTATCCGTTAATTGTTTGAAAATAATTGTTTGCCCATAAATAATTTATTTCCCAAAAGTGAAATTTGTTTATTTTATTTCTATAAATATATCTGGTGAAATGGAAATAAGACTCTATTTATGACTCTGACATGAACGTAATTGTTTAGCATAATTAAAAGGATCGATCCCCCTAAATAAATCTAATGGATCTAAAATTACCTTTTTCTGTTGTTTTAAATAAAAGCAAAATTTTAATTACTTAGTCATTAACAGGTAAAAAGGATAAAAAATATCTATTTAAAAGAAAGAATATTTTTCTTACAAAAACAGATTAAAAGATAAAAATAAAAATAAATTAGACAAGTAAAAAATATTAACTTATTTATTTAATTAAAAGAATGTGTAAATAAAGAAAAGAAAATTTCATATTTTGCTTTTATACCCTCCTTAATAGAAAATTTGCACATTGGTCCCTACTAAGGGTTTGGCCCCATTGGAAGACCAAACACTAACCCTAATTCGTTCCAGAATCGTACAACAACAACAATCACGATAACAACAACAACAACAATTGCAGCAACAACAATAATAACAACAACAACAATAATAACGACACAATCATATATGTCTCAGTCCAGCATACAAGACCATGGCAAAGAGTACAGAAAAGATGAAAACGAAGAAGAAGGGGGGGAACCTGGGCCCTTGTGCTCCTTCCCAGAAAATTACAGAGAAGATCAAAAGAGGGACTAAAAAAGAAAAAGAAACCTAAACCTATGATGTTGGATCTTTTAGGTTTCTTTCTTCTTCTATACGCTTTGCTTCTGCTACTTCTTTTTTGGATTCTTTCCTCTCACTCTCGCTCTCTGTTTTCTTCCTTAGGGTTCGGTCTCCTCCTTCCTTTTGCTCCTCTGGATTCACTCTCTTTATACTTCTCCTTCTCTGAAAAAAAATAGGTCAAAGTCATTAACACATAGATCCGAAACAAATCAATTAAGACGTAAAAAAAGGGGAAGAAAATGGTGGAGACTTCCCTGATTTGCGGAGATCCACACGTTTTCCTTATGCGAATCTTTGAGATCTCAGTCTCAAACCTTGGACCGAATCATAAACATAAAAATAAAAACGGGGATTAGGTTCGGATTTGATGAATGGAGTAGTGGAGAAAAGAGGAAAGAACGGATTTGAGGCCGAGAGAGAAGGGATCATGGCACTAAGGTTAGGTTTGGGAAAGATGGAAGGAAGAAGGACGAATGGTGGGAGCAGCTGCCCCTTTCCTTAGGGTTAGGTTTTTTGTTGAGAGAGGTTGAAGGGATGATGAGAGGGATGAGGGATCTATGCGTGTGTGGTGCTACGGCTGGGATTTTAGGGTTTGATTGAGAGAATGGAGAGAAAAGAGAACGTGGGAGAGAGCGAGAATTACGGAGGCGCAGCGGCTAGGATGAAGGGATTGTGTTTTGAGGTTTAGGGTTTGGATGGAGAAGGGGAGATGAAAGGGATGAAGAAGGAGATAATGGGAGCGAGAGAATAGGGGTGAAAGAGAGAAAGTGGGAGAAGGCAGAGGAGGAGATGTTGCGGTGAATGAGAGACAGGGAGACTAGGTTTTTGAGGATTAGGTTAAAAATGGGTTGGTCTGCGTGGTGATGGTTTTGGGTCATGGGAGTGGGCTGCGTGCATGAGGGAGGGGCTGTATGAATGAAGTGGGGTGCAAGAAGCAGGGAGGCGTACAAAGGCGCAGGGGTGGCTTAAAAAAATGGGGGTGCGCGTGGAATGAGGGAATGGGGCGATGGGCTGCTGGACTGGCCAGCTTTTGGCCATTGCTGTTGGCACCCCACGTATTTCAACCGGCACCCCCCTTCCTTTGAAAAATAAATCTTCTTTTTCTCTCTTTCTTTTTTTCTTTTCTTTTCTTTATTATAAAACCAAAAATATTATTTTTATTACAAATTTAAAAAGTCAAAAATAAAATAAAATAAAATAAAATAAAAAGCCGGACAAAATTAGGGTACTACACGTAACTTGACTCAACTGGTTCGGCTTTTCGTTTGCACATGCTGCGACTTAGGTTTGATTTCAGGTGGTTGTATTAGTGGGCGATACATAAATTCTACCTTAAATCCTAGCTTAGGTTGATGGTTCTCTTTAGCCCTGCACGGGGGTGAGCCTCCCTCAATCTAAACTTTATTCAATAAAAAAAAATGGTATGTGATTCTTGCGAACATGGTCTACCTAACAACTTGCCTTTTATAAGAGCTCAAAGCAATGATTTAAAAACCGGACCGGACGGTCCGACCGGTCTGACCGTCACCCAGTAGTGTTAGCGGTCGGTTCAACCTCAATTGAACCGCAGTTTGGTTGAACCGCCCAGAACTGGGTTGAACCAGTTAATTTGTTTTTTTGTTATTTTTACTTACTTTTTCCTCAAAATTAGTATTTATTTATTTATTTATTAGTCATCCAGTTCAACTGGTTGAACCAATTGAACCATCACCCGAAGGTCCCACCGGTTCGATCTCCGGTCCGAATGGATTATACCTCGTATAGGTATCCTGCTTATATATTAGATTAAAATACATTTTTGTTCCCTTATTTTATTTTTTAGTTTTAAGTATGATCACTTACCTTTTAAAATTTAAATTTAATCTCTTATCTTTATTTTAGGTTTCAATATACTCCTTCAGTCCCTTAATATAAGACTCTCTTTGATCATTTCACGTCCCTTAAAAAAGTGGATTTTGTTAATTATTAGCATTAAATTTGTACAAAATGTGTGTTATTTTTCCTAAGTTACCCTTCTCATCTTCCAAGACTATTAGGAGAGAAAAAATATTAATGCATCTTGGTATAGGGGTAATTTTGTAAAAAAAAATTAATGCACCTTTGTCTTTGAAAAGAGTTTTACATTAAGGAACAAATTTTTTTTTTACCAAAAGGGTCTTATATTAAGGGACGGAGGGAGTAGTCATTTCTATTTAAATTGTGTTACAAAAATGACCACATGGGTAGTATAATTTTAATAAAATAAGGGACCATTTCAGAGAATAAAAAAAAGAGACTGCATTGGTATAACTTTTGCTAAATTAGAGACCATTTTGGAACAAAAATAAAAAAAGACCAAATTGGTATAACTTTGCAAAATAAGGAGCCTAATTGAAACTTTTAAAAGTTAAGGTACTAAATTGAAACTAAAAAAATAATAAGGGTAAAAAGGTATTTTAACCTACATATTATTACGATGATGGCAGGCCGGCCCAAGACCCAAGCGAGTAAAAGAAGGGCTTTCGGCCTCGAAATTTTTGAAAAAAAATGCCTCAAATTTTTTATTTTCACTTAGTATAAATGACTAAATACCTCTAGTTTATAACAAATTTATCTAGCTCAAATGGTATAGCATAATGCACTTTACCTAATGGTTGTTGGTTCAAACCCAACTATGACTAATTTTGTTGTTATTTTTTTATGTCTCTATTTAGAATTTCTTTTATGCCTCAATGGGTGTTGGGCCGACGTCTGCTAAAAATTATTTTTTTGTCCTTTGTTATTAGGTGAAGAGAAACATTATTTACACACTTTTTAAAATTTATATTATGACATGAAAATTATATTGATATCAACAAAGTTTAGTTCTCGCGTCAAAAAAAAAAAGTGTACTTCTCATTAAACAAAATTTTAAATTCACATAACTTGTTTAAATTTTACATAAAATTTACTTAATTATATATGTTTTACTAACCCTTTATTAATTCGGCACTACGTAAAACTCACTTTTTATTTAATGAAATTTAAACAAAATTCATTTATCAATAAAAATATTGATAAATATATTTATTTTTGTATAGGAACTAAAATCGCCAAATTAAAAAAATAAGGGATCAAAATAGCCAAAAATAAAATAAAAAAATTAAAATCGTTAAATTAAAAAAGTTGAAGACAAAAATATAAAATACGATTAAACCTATATTAAAATACGTATTACTAACCTTTTATTAATTCCGCAAAGAAGCGCCTCTGAATATGTAGTTATGTACTGATAGCCTAGGTGATAACTGATACACTAATATCTGATTCCATGCGCCGCGTGTCAAATAAAAAATTGATTTCCTTATACACAAGGTTTTCTCATTTAATAATAATAATGCCCATCTTCGCTTTTGCTACAGAAGTGGATGACTAAAATAAGCTTTCCAAGATCTGGTTGCATCCCTCTTTCTCAATAATTACGATAAAGAAATGGTCTTATATATATCATGGTGCTTTGTTTCTTCTCTCAATCCTACAATTTTCATCTCATCAACAATACCACAGACTAGAAAGTGTTCTTCCAATCGAGATGGCACTTGTTCTCTCTCCTATCCTTGCTTAAATAATTGGTAAAGATGTCACGTATTTCTAAAGTATAAATATAATAAGAATTACTCCTATATAAGAGAAAATCTACTGTATTATATATAAAATAGATGTTTATCACATGAGATAATGACACGTGTCACCTCCATATTTATCTATTTTTCTGCCTAAAACAAAAGTTAAATTTTAATTATTATTATTTTAAGATAGATCTTATTACATTATCTCAATTAATTTCATTAACAATTAGAAATATATTTTCTTAAACGACTTACTTATTTTAAATTATATATCATTCATCTATATCAATTATTAATTATTATATTTAGAACTAATAATGAAATAATTATTAATTTGTCTTACAAAATTAATAATTATTATATATTGTATGACAACAATTATTTTTTGTGCATTATTACTTAATTTAATTAATTAATATCGTGTAAAACACGAGTAATTTCATTAGTTATTATAAAAATGAGGATGTACCAAATTTATGAAAGGGTTTCCTTTAAGCCTCTTGCAATAATATTTATATAGTGTCCACAAGGGGGACAAAAACACAATAATATCTTTTTCTCGATATTCAACTGAGCTATTAATTACATTGACAATTAATGAATGATATTAAACGATATATCCAAACATAATTATCATGATTGATAATTCTGTGTTGCCCAACATGTCTATAGGCCTAAAGCGAAATTTGAAGTGAGATCTTTTTAAAACTAATAAAAGAAAAATTAGACACTTATTTTAGGCATAATTAATTTTTACAATATTAAACAATACAAAAATAAATATCAAAGGTGTTCACATGATTGATTCATTTTTTTGCTAAACTAATTAATAGGAAAAAATAGTGAGTGAAATTAATATTATGAAGCCTAAAAAATAAATGTTAATATAATTAATACTATTAGTTAAATTAAAAAAATAAATTTGGAGCATAAAAAATTTGAGGTCTAAAGCGGTTGCTTCGCTTGCAACCAGGGACAGATCCAGAAATCTTGCACATGGGGGGCTGACTAAACTTTTCACACTGCATTGTTTGAATAAAAATAGGCTCAATAAAAGCATGAGTGATGGGAAAAGTCAAGAAAATGAAAGCATGTGCTATGATCAAAATAAAAAGAACTACAATAATCCCCAAATTAAAACTGAACTTAAAGTCATTTTAATAGATTTATAATATAATTTCTCAGATAAAAAGTCTATCTTTTACTTCAATTTTACGACATTGATTAGTCAGACTAAAAAGTATGTAATAATTGATTACTCAGACTAACCGACATAACACTTTCAAACTCATATCTAAACCTTCAATAAAAAAATGTGAGAACAATGTCACCGTTTATATAATCACTTGTTAGTCACCTGTAGGGATGGAGGTATGTGTTAGCTTCCATGGCCTTGGCACCTGATATCCTTTTTTAAATACAAGTATTACTAGTATTTTGAACATTAAATATCATTTGGTGTATTGGTTTAGCTAGTTTGTTATTTTGTTTATCACTACCAGACTATGAGTTCAAAACCTTCTCTAGCAGTATTTTTTCATCTTTGCGTCACTAGTACGAAGTCCACATAAAAAATAGATTTATAATGCCGGTTTTGGAGATAATTGGCGTACAAAGTGACGCGGTGGTATTTTTGAAATTAACGCATCACCTGTAACGTCGGTTATTTAAAAAACCGGCAATATAAATGAACATGTAAAATATGGCCAAGCATTTGATAATAGTTATAACGCCGGTTTTTTTATAAAAATCGCGATTATATGTTATAACGCCGGTTTTAGCCAACAAACCGCGGTTAAAATGTGACTTGGCTTATCTAAAAACTGCCCGTTTTAGCTATGTTATAACACCGGTTCCATCTAAACCGCTGTTATAACTTAAAATACAAAAAACTTAAACGTTTATAATGCCGATTTTACCCCTAAACCGCGGTTATAACTTAAAATACAGTTTTCCCCTAAACAGCCCTCAAATGCAAAGTCTCGCACAAACCTATTTTCTTCCTCTATGTTCGTACACATCGCCGTTAGCTTTGTGGTCTCCCTCCCACCGTCGTTGCTTCGTGGTCTCCCTCCCACCATTGTCGTTGCTTCCTGGTTAGCCTTTTCCTCCCACTGCCGTTGTTCATTGCTTCGTGGTCTCCCTTTCCCAGCAATCTCCGTTCTACCGCCACAACACGCTCTCCTTCCCAAAGACGCTTTTCCTCGTCGCGGTCTCAGCGTGAAGGCGATCATCGCTTTCTCGCCATGAAGACGTGAAGCCGGTCTCCAGTCTTGCTTCGCTACTTTGGTTCGCGTCCGCCTCTCAATCGTTGCTTTAGTTGGTTTTTTATGCTTTTGCTTTTGCTTTTGCTGCTTTGGTTGGTTTTTTTTTGGGTTTGTCTTGCTGTAAATGATGGGTTGGGTTTTAGGTTTTGGGGTGAGTTTTGTTAAGTTTCAGTGAAATTTGTAGGTTTCAGCGAAATAATGCCATTGAAGTAAAAACCACACTGCTTCAAGCACTTGCTGGGAAACTCAACTGCGATTTAAGGGTTGGTCATCCTTTTGCTCCATTTTAAGTTTCTATTTTCTAAACAAACACTGCAATTATGTTGTAATTTCCTATCATTTTATGATTAATTGATTTAAATGGTAATTGAGCATGAATGTGATTGAGGATTTGGGCATGAATATGATCTAACTTTCAACTAACCTCCATTTTGGTGTATTTTGAGTCAGTGTGTATGGGTTATGCGTAATAGAACAATCTTCATGTGAGATGCCACTGCAACTGTACTCATTTTGGTGTATTATTATTATTATTGTGCATTTGTGGATTTGGTGGTGTTTGTGGTCACAAGAAGTCCAAAATAGTCCCATTATACCTTTTCTTTAGTCTGAGATCCACCATACACATCTAAAATAAGGGGTTGCATTATAGGAGAATAACCTTCTATTCTTCACTTGTTCTTCGTGCATTTAAGGTATAGTCTCTTGTTTAGGATTGGATGGGTGTTTCTGGGCCTTAATTTTCAATATCATTAACAAGTATCATAAACTGTTATGCTAGTTCTTGCCACGCCGTAATCTTCAGATATCTTGGAATGTCATATACTACTTACTGTTGATTGATATCCTGACAAGATTAGTATTATGATTTATTATTAAACTTTTTCACCTTTATTATTCTTTTTTGGTATGATTTTTTTTATTTCGTTGGGATGTATATCTATATAAGGGATTTCAGACCAAATACGATATCTCTAAGTCTGCATATATAAGCAGTAATGTAGTTTTTGGAAACATCAAAAATGCAGTTTTTGTATTAGCTTAATAGTGGGATGGTTTGGACTCTAACATGAGTGGTATTTGCCTTATGTGCATTCTTGAATATTTTCTGTGGCTTTCCATTCTATGGCTGGTGAAAGAGTATTGTTTCTGATTTTTTTCCTCCATGTTTTGGATGAAATTGTTATTCATTAAGAAGGTTGTTATTTGTTCTAACTTATGCATACAAATATGTCAATGTTAGTTAAATATCTAAGCATAAAAGTGTGTGCATATTATTTCAGAACACAGTTATGGATCGTAGTTGGATGCAAAAACATCGTTTAGGTTTCGAGTATAAGAACGGGGTCGAAAAGTTCTTACAATTTTTCCAAGCAAAATTTCTTAACCAAACAACTTTCTATTGTCCTTGTGTTAAGTGTTTGAATGGTCCAACACTAAATGTTAAGGAGATACAGAATCATCTTCGTGTTTATGGGATTTGCTAAAGATATACGACATGGACCTGGCATGGTGAAGTGTTAGACAAGCCAAGTGTGTCCAAAAGAGAGGAAATTGATGTAGATATGGATGATCGACTAGAGGACATGATTCGTGATATTAGACATGAGTCTTTTCAGCGAGCACATGTGTATGAAACTCTATGCAGCGACAAGGAAAAGCCTTTGTATCCGGGCTACAAAAATTCCACACAGTTGTCAGCGGTGTTGAAATTGTTCAATCTGAAGGTGATAAATGGGTGGACTGATAAGAGCTTCACTGAATTGCTTAAACTGTTGAATGACATGCTTTTGGAAGATAACACATTGTCGAACCGTAATTATAAAGCGAAGAAGGTATTATGTCCGATGGGTGTGAAGTATAAGAAATACACGCATGCCCGAATGATTGCATATTGTACTGGAAAGAGCATGAAGACAAAGAAGAGTGCCCCGAGTGTAATACACCACGCTACAAAAAGAAGGACAGTGATGATAGTTGTGATGAAGTGAGCAAAAAAAGTCTTCCTGCGAAGGTGTTATGGTATCTTCCAATTATTCCAAGGTTTAAGCGACTGTTCGCCAATGCAAATGATGCAAAGAACATTAGATGGCATGCAGATGATAGGAAATGTGATAGAAAGCTTCACCATCTGGCTGATTCTTTGCAATGGAAGAGAGTTGATTCATTGTTTCTGGAGTTCGGCAATGAGCCAAGAAATCTTAGGCTTGGACTTGCTACAGATGGAATGAATCCATATGGTAACTTAAGTAGCATCCATAGTTCATGGCCTGTTCTCTTAGTAATTTACAATCTGTCTCCTTGGTTGTGCATGAAGCGCAAGTACGTTATGTTATCTATGATGATTTTCGGTCCAAAACAGCCGGGAAATGACATAGATGTTTATCTAAGTCAATTGATTGATGACTTGAGAATATTGTGGGAAGAAGGCATTGATGTGTTTGATAGGTTTTCAGGTGAAGATTTCAAGTTGCGTGCCATGTTGTTTTGCACCATCAATGACTTTCTAGCATATGGGAACTTGTCCGGGTATAGTGTTAAGGGGCATAAAGCATGTCCTATTTGTGAAGACGGCACATGTTTCTTTCAACTGAAAAATGGGAGGAAGACTTGTTACCTTGGGCATAGAAGATTTTTGAGGCGTGATCACCCGTATCGCAGGTTGAAAAAGGCTTTTAATGGATGTCAAGAGAACGAAATTGCTCTGAAAGCTTTAACCGGAGGAGAAGTTTATCAACGGGTGAACTCCATCAATGTTAAGTTGGGAAAAAAAAGAGGAAAAAACATTCTTCTGTGAAAAACATATGGAAGAAAAGGTCAGTGTTCTTTGATCTTCCATATTGGTCAAGTCTTGATGTAAAACACTGTATTGATGTGATGAATGTAGAGAAAAATGTGTGTGATAGTGTAATCGGTACGCTTCTCAATATTTAGGACAAGACAAAGGATGGAGTGAATGCTCATCTAGATCTGGTTGCCATGGGTATAAGAGAGAAGTTAGCTCCTCAGCCAAGAGGTGACAAGACATATTTGCCATCGGCTTGTCGTAGATTGTCAAAAGAAGAGAAACAAAAGCTTTTGCGAGTGTCTATGGGGTGTGAAAGTGCCACAGGGTTACTCTTCAAATGTAAAGAGTCTTGTATCGATGAAAGATCTCAAATTAGTTGGCTTAAAGTCTCACGACTGTCACGTCTTGATGCAACAATTACTACCAGTGGCTATTCGTGGCATCTTGCCTAAGATTGAAGAGCAAAATCTAAACCCAGAACCACCAAGATGACGAGCAAGAAAAGCAACACAACAAAAATGACATTGTTTCTTTTCATTGCATTGTTGAGTTTAATTGCCTTCAAATTTTTTTGCATACCATGACTTTTGGTGGTTCTTTCTGATTAATTCTGTTATTTACATAATAAGTAAGTTGTTGTGGGATTATTAGGATGTTTGTGGTGGTTTATATATTTTGTCTAGCAATGGAGTTTTCTGAAAATGAACTTTTGTGGTGGTTTATATATTCTATGTGGAAATGAACTTTTATGATGGTTTATATATTTTGTTTGGTAGTGGTGTTTGTGGTGTTCTGCTACTGTTTGTATGAGGGTAACAGAATTTTAAAAAAAATTTAAAAAAAAGACTTATCACGCCGGTTTTCATTAAAACTGGCGTTAAAAACGAAATTTTTTAAAAAAATATTTAAAAAAAATACTTATGACGCCGGTTGTAGTACCCTAATTTTGTCCGACCTTTTATTTTATTTTATTTTATTTTATTTTATTTTTTTATTATTTATTTTAACTTTTTAAATTTGTAATAAAAATAATTATAATATTTTTAGTCTTAGAAAAGAAAGAGTAAAAAAGAAAAAAAGAGAATAAGGTGAAAAAGGAAAAATAAAATTTATTGAACAAGGGTTGCAAATTGTAAATTTTGGAGGTGCAATTAGCATTTTATTTCTAAGCAGGCCACCAGCTTGGCAACCCAGCCCAGCTGTGCGATGCACTCTCTATTTTACTCGTGCACCCCCTTTTTCTTTTGTTCAACACCCCTACCTGGCTCTCTCTCTCTCTCTCGCTGCAACCGTGCCTCTTCTTCACGCACACCCCCTTATTTTTCTACGCCTCATCCCTCCAGCCCTTTGGCCCACGCGGCCCAACCCAAATCCAACCACTAACCCTAATTCAGAACGCCCCCATTCTCTCATTCCCTCAATCGGCCACAACCTCCACTTCCTCTCCCTCACTCTCCCTTCTTCCATAACCCTAATTCCCCTTCACCCAAGCAGCGCCGCTCCAAGCCCCCATTCCCTCCTTCATTCTCGCCTCACCCTTTCTCTCATCATCTTCATCTTATCCCAAACCCTAAACCTAGAAGCCAAAAACGGCGCCACCTCGCTCTTCCATCACCTCATCAAACTCAAACCATAAACCTAAGAGGCCAGCCGCGGTGCCCCTTCCCCTTCCTCTTTCCATCTCTGCCGTAATCTTCTCCTTCTCTTTCAAAGATCGACCATAACCCTAAAAAGAAGTAAGAGCTGCAGCCCTCCTTGCTTCTTTCCCCCAATCTCTATCATCCCTTCCCTTTTCAAGAATAGATCTGAAAAAGCAATCAGATCTATTCCTTTCTTTTCCCAATCTCCAATCAAATCCACCTATAATCAAGCAAAATCGCCTATTTCTCATAACACAGTCTAGGCTCAAGCATTAAAAGTAGAATATCAGAAAGGAAGCAAGGAAAACATGGGGAGTCCAAGAAATCAGGGAGTATCTTATCCTTTTTCTTTATTTTTCGTTTTTATTTCTTTTGATTTTTCCTAATCTTTTTCCATTTTTATCTCAGATTGTTACATGGCTATAAAAGCCTCTCAAAGGCGTGGAAAGGAGGAGGAAGACAAAGAGGAAACAACCGAGAGCAAGGAACCGGAGCCAACCTAGAGAGAAAATAAGACCGAAAGGAAACAGAGAGGGTGAACGAGACACAGTCCAGGGGGAAGAAAGCAAGAACCTGTGAGGCTAATTAGAACCAAAATAAACACTTGATTTAGATCTAGTTTCCTTTGTATCCCCATCTTTAGTTTCTATTTTATTTTCCGGGAGGAACTCCAACCCAGGTTATCACCTCCTTTTTCCTTCTATAATTTTTAGTCTTTATTCTGTATATCCATAAACTTGGGACTGGATTGTGATTGATGAATTAGCAGTGACAAAACTTGATATAATTTTTTGCTTCATCTTCTTCATTTTTACGTCTCTATATGTATACTGATTCTGACTTTTTTCCTTCTTTTTTCTCTCCCTTCGTTCTGTGTGACGACCTAGTTGGATTAGGGTTGGGGTCTGGCCTTCCAATGGGGCTAAACCCAAGCGAGGGACAATTCTGCAATTTTTATATTTTTAGTGGTCATAATATAAAATTATAAAAATGGGCAAAGTAGGGGCATAAAAGCAAAAAACAAGAAATTTTAAAATTCTTTTTCATTTATGCATTTTCGTTTAAAAATCGAGTTTTTATTAAGTCAATATAATTTATGAAATCATACTTATTTTTTTTTCCTAAAAAGTTTTCTATTTTCTTTTTTATTATTTTTTGTGACATATAAGGGAATAAATAAATTTCATAAAGGGAGTATTTCTCTAAGGCAAATATTTTCTCAAAACAATTAAGGATACTATTTTAAATGAGCGTTATAGATGTGCTAATACATTTTCTATGCGTAATTAACTCCCGAACCCTTTAAATTTGGTTCGAAGACTTTTTTCTTTATTAAAATCAAAAATAGGTTTTCCAATGTTTCCTAAAATCAAATATTGGTGGCGGCTCCATTTAAATTTTTAGCGTGGTTGTCACACTGGTTTTTCATAAAACCGCGGTTATAAATGACCTATAACATCGGTTTTTTAATAAAATCACGATTAAATTAATCTTTATTAAAAACCGTGATTAAAAGTGATTTTTCCTTTTTTTCAAAATTTTTTGTTCCTTTTCATGTTGGGTTTTAACGCCGGTTTTGAGTAAAACTGCAATTAAAAGTGACTTTTAACACCGGTTTATAAACCGACGTTAAATATTCACACTTATAACATCGATAGAATACACGCCGGATTGAAAACCGATGTAAAAAGTTCAAAAAAACCTGTGATTATAGATATTTTTTGCACTAGTGCGTTTATTTTTTTTTATTTTTTTGTAACTAAGTTGTTGTACACTCAACTCACTTTGACTCACTTTGACTTTTTTTGTTACCAATCAGAATATCCAAAGTACTTTTACAATGCCCCACATTACACTAATGTTAGTTACTGCAACTAACTAGTCAATCAAAACATATAACATGATGTTATCTATGTCCTGAAATATGGTATTTATAGCCTTTATAATTTTTTTATTCTATAAACAAAGTATTTTTTTATTTTACACTTGGCCCCTCTTACCATGAAGTCCTTGCTTCGTCTCTGGTCACCTGTGTACGTAGAAAATTTTCACTAACAGAGAAGAAGGAGCTAAAGACCATGTGGATCCTTCCCTGCTGGCCGACCCTATTTATGGAATTGAATTTGGATAGGCCAAAAATATTAAGATATCTGTGAATATATAATTTTCATTGAGTGTCTCCGATATATGAAAAACCAACTAAACCAATTTTTTCCCGTCAAAGAAAAGACTAAACCAATTTTTTTTTTTGGAAAAATAAATATATGTATATTTTTTTCCTTGTAATATAAATAATAAATGCCAGTGTCCCCCTCTACGTGTACTCCATTCGTGGATCGATAGTTATGAGCCATGGCCCCATTGACACACATTAGCGGTTGTGTGTCTAAATAAAATAGATCCAAACATACAATTTTTTTATTGCATCGATCGGGCCATGTCATGTACTCATGTGGACGAGGGCCGAAAAGGTTGCAAAATGCTTTTGGTGGTGAAACGGTAAAGAAGATGAATTAGAGTTCGAGAGATAAACTTACAACCTTGGTATTTGGAATTAAGATGGAAAAATACGTCAAGCAATCTATTGGATAAACAATCGCTTTGGTCATTCAATGTGTAAAATGCTACTACATTAGTTTCTAATTGTATTGGAATTATAAATTAATTTTTAAATGTGTTTTTTATTAGCCAATTTAGTTCTTGAGAAGTCAAATTTGTATGTTAATTCAATGAACAAATTGATAGTAAGTAGTTACTTTGAGAGACTAATGTGACTAAAAAATCAGTATTGATGAATTAATTTATAATTTTGATACAACAAGAACTAGTATGACAACATCTCACACTTTTCAAATAACAAAGTGATTGTTTACTCGCAATCCGTTGGGTTCATGACTTTATTGATTTAAATGACTTTATTGGTTTAAATACTAACAATGCGTTAGAATTAGTGGCATCCACATGATTTAGTATAATTGGTTTAGATACTAACAACACTTATTTAAATTTTAACTAATAAGAGTGTTAGAAATAGTGTATTGTTTGGTCAAAAAAGAAATAGAGTATTGTCACCAAATCATTTATCCTTGAAGCCTTGGACACATTTTTTAATGGGCCATGCAGGCATTATCATTGATGTAAGGCAAACTCAATTGGAGAATAACTTTCATCGCTCTTGACATTGTGACTAATTTGGTATAACTTTGTTTAATTGGAGGGGAGGAAAAGGAGAAAAGAGACAATTACATAATTTTTTTTTGGTTACAGAGACAATTATATAATTTAATAAGATGATAATTGTACCTGAACTCTCTTGCCATTTTTACCTAATTTGATATAAACTTTGTTTTGTTGGAGGGTAAGAAAAGGGGAAAGTGACAATTATATAGAATTTTATATGATGATAATTGTACCTGAACTTCTCTTGACAATAATATTACTCGTTAGGAAACACATATCTCGCATATGTAATAAACACAGAAATATAAAGGAACAAACAATTGCAACCCAGGGATATCACTAATAAAGTAATTCCACTTTCCATCGTGATGCAACAGACTGACAGAGATAGCCACATCTCCCAGACTCCCACCAACAAAAGAAGAATGTGGTAGGCAGCGCTTTCCTTTTGATCAGTTCTGCTTTTGTGGCATCGACTACAACTCCGTTTTCCCTTGCAACAAAAGTACTGGGGAAAAAACATATAACGCCGTTTAGGGGAATTAAAGTACATCGTACCTGCATCATAAAGGCTTTGTTCAAATTAACATTTATAAAATATGCAATATACTCGGTGCGTTATTTTTTATAGGTTGGTTTTTTTTAGAGAAATTTTGTTTTTAGTTACTTGTTGTTTTTAAAGTTCAATTTTATATTAACAACTTATTTGTCAAATATACTCTTATCTATTTATTATAGAGAGAGAAATATATACAATAGAGTAATGAAAAAATTAAGGGTCTCACATGAAAAAAAGCTAATAATTTTATAAAAAGTAATAAAATTTATTGATTGTCTTGATTTGTGTAAAACAACCTTAAACGACATGTAAAAAGGAACGGAAGGAGTATATATATATATATATATATATATATATATATATATATATATATATATATATAATTGCACTTCTAATAATTTTTTAATTACATCTTAATTGTTTGGGTCAGCTTAATTATGTCCTGATTAATTTACTTTTTGATTTAGTCAAAGACAAGTTATCTGAATTTTAAAAATCGATCTAATCTAAACAAAACCCAGATATTAAATATTATATAATAATAATACTATTTTTTTTACGCGAATACTAATTTATTTTAAAACTGTTATCCATGCCTTTTTTAATTTTGTTCTATCATATGTCAAGTCAAACTTTGGGGATGTATTGGATTAGGATTTTAAAAGACTTTTTTGTGATTAAAAAGTCTTGTGAATTTTAAAAGACTATGCAGAAATATAATGACATTCAAGATTTTAAAAGATTATCAAGATTTTGTAGTTTAGATTTTAATGGATTCATATCAATAAAATTTATAAGATTTGAAATGATTTTATAGATTTATGAGATTTGAAAAGACTTCATGAATTTTTAACAAACATTCAAAATTACAAGTTTCTAATACATTTTATTATATTATATATTTCCATGACGATTACGATAACTGCTTACATCTTGTCCTCTCACCGATGCTGAATATGTGGACCATTAATAGCTCCGATGCAATTTTTTTGAAAGGAACAATAATCATAGTATTTTTTTTTTGGTAAGTTCAATAATCAAAATATGACAAGTACATATATATATTATAATAATGACAAATATAATTACAATTTTAAAATTGCACTCTTTTTAAAATTCTAATTACCCTGAGCAATTTCTTTTCTTTAAAAAAAATTCAAATTAGCTAACATTGTACACACACATTCACATTAGAGGAAAAAATAATAATTAGAACAAAACATACAGATTGTACACACATTGACGTTATTATTATTAGAAAGAAAAAGGATAGACACACAGGGATGAAGGAGGCGCTGAATATTGGAAACACGAGAATGATACTCAGAGAGAGACGAGGAGAGAGAGAGAGATAGTGAGAGAAGAGAAAGGGAGAGAGAGAGAGATAGAGATAGAAGAAAGAAGAGTCATGCAAAGTCTCAAGATTTTGGGTGGGATTGTTGGATGAGTGTGGTATGCGTAAATTATGCTGAAAAGTCTCACAAAATTTATGGTACAAAATAATCCATCGAAATCTTTATGTTTTTTAATACCAATAGGCTTTTTTTAAGTTGTAAAAAATCTCAATCGAATACCACTAGATTTTGTTGCCATCTTAAAAAAATCTTAAAAGTCTTGATCGAATACCACATGACTTTTTTATATTCTTTAAAAGTCTTGATTGAATACCACAAGACTTTTTTATAAAAAAAAGTCTTTTAAAATATTAGAAAATTCCAATCCAATACACCCTCTTAATTCTTTCTCTTGAATTTGAACGTACATTGTAAAGTTGACGATTAATTCTTTCTCTTGAATCCAATGTTTTAAAAATCGGACTGAAGATCGAATCGGTGAGACCTCCGGGTCATGGTTCAATTGGTTCATCCGGTTGAACCGTCGGTTAAACAGGATGATAATTAAATAAATAAATAAAATAAATAAATAAACTTCATAGTTAATTCAAGCCATAATTTCCCTAATAAATGCACCTTGTGCTTGATTGGTCCAAAATAACAAATGATTCTTTTTTTTCCCACTTCCTTTAGTAAATTGGTCTATTATTACGTTTAGACTTTCCAGGACCTAAAAAAGACTAATTAATTAATTTTCCATCCAACTACTTTCCCATTTCTCGAATACTTTTGACTATTCTTTCTACTCTCTTATTATTCTTCTGATCAAATAAACCATCCATTAGTGTGTTGCACTCGTCCATATCCTGCGCAACCGTAGCACAAAAACACCACCAAGGACGAAGCCTCGGTTAGCTCCGCAGCGGAAACAACGACACAGGATTTTATATGATCTGCACAACCCACCCCCTCCCCTCCGATTTTCTTCTTCTGTTTTTTTTCACTTTCATTTTCTCCTGCGATTTTCCAGATCTGGGTTATTCAGCGTGCTGTTTTTTTTTCCCAAAATTTTTTATTGTGATTTTCTTCTTCTGTTTATAATCTTCATCTGGGCCATGGTTGCGGTGAATCTGGAGGTGCGGCAACCATAGTGAGAGGCGACCATGGAAGCACTTCTTCCCTTCTTTCCCTCTTTCATTTTTCTGGCCGGTTTCCTCCGTTTTCAAGTTCAGCTTCTGGACCGGACGGTTTTGTAAAACCGGTCCCGGTTCTTTAGTTTTTCCGGTTCAGGGCGGTTTGCAGAAGTCCCACCGGTTTTTTCCCGGTTCCTTATGACTACCGGTTTTTATGGGCTAACCGAACCGTTCGCATACCCGAGTCCTGGTCGGTCTGGTCCGGGTTTAATAACATTGCTTGAATCTGAAACTGTATTTTTAATTTGAGTTTTTTTACTTTGTGTATTTTGATGAATTTGTTTTTACTTGTGTTTAGTGTACTTTGACAATTGAGAAAATTACGCTCCCTTTAAATGAGAGATGCGTAAATTACACACCCCTCTCTTCTTATGTCATAATATAGATTCTCATCTTCTCTTATATAATACTGCATTTGGTCCTTTTTAATAAGAAACATAAGACAAAAATTCTTCAAGATCAAAGCAAATGATTTAAGTCATTTAAGTTTAAATATTATTCCAAAAATACTCATAATATTAAATCGTTGAATATGATGTTTTTTTGGTGTCTTTATTGGGAAAAAAAAACTACTCCACTTGCACGAGGAATTGGTGAGTATCTCATTAGTATATATAATAAAATAAGGGTATAAAAGGAAATTAAAAATTAATATAATTGAAAATGAGTCTATGTTTCTTATAATTAGGACCACAAAAATGTACCATTTTATTTCTTATAAATAGTACCGGAGATAGTACATCTGTTATCTACTATATTATATAAAATAGAGTTTTGTCATGTAGACTCATGCCCGTGACACCTCTACATTTATTCTTTTCCCGCCAAAATGTAAAATGATTTATTTTTTATTTTTAATTCAAGATATTTCATTAATTAAAACATATTAATCAATTAATGCTCATATCTAAACTTTTATCATTCAAACAATTTTGAATTAAATCAAAACCAAATTCAAAATGTAATAAATTAAAGCATATCAATCAATTAATTCTCCTATCAGGACCTTTGTCATTCAATCAAAATATCTAAGTCACGTGACAACATAAGAACCATAATTTTTTTTGCCTAATTCAATTTAAATTTTTTATTTTTTAGTTATTGTTTTAATTATAGCAACCATCATTACCTCATGTCAAAAAATAATTTCGCAGTGTAAATCATTAATATATTCTCTTAAATGATATATCTATTTTTATTATTAATTATATCAATTATCAGTATTTATTCATCATTATTTTATCATACAAATTTTGTTACTTTTCATCAATGATTAATTAAAAATCAAAACTATATAACATTAAATTTAATTTTTATATTTTTTTAATATTTTATCTCTTACATATTATTAAAATTTTAAAATTTTTGGCATTTCATTGGAATATAAATATTTCCAACATTCACATGATTATTGTGTATGTTTAAGTATAATAAATGCTAAATAAATATGTATTTTTGTTTTTTCCTTCTTAAAACTATGATATTATACATGAGAAGAACCCTAATTTTTTTCTTCTAAACCAACATTTACTTATTTTGAATTTATCTTATAGTAATTTAGATAAACCATTCAATTATGTACTTTATATTTTTTTGTTGAAACTCATAGTTGAAAAACCAGCTCTAAATATAAAGAATATAGAACCGATATTTGCTGTTTTATTTGTTATATTTTAAAATTAGAGTATATGTATAAATACGTATATTCTCTACTTTATAGTGAATTATCTATAATATTTATAAAAAAAAATTAAATCTGCTAATAATTTATAAAAAAATTCTTATTTATTCTTGCAAGTTGGATATATTTACAAATGATATAGATAACTCGTATGAGCACGGGTAAATTCACTAGTATTAAAAAAAATTACACTCCCTTCCCTTGAAAGATATTTGAATTATATTTTCCTCTCCTCTTATATCAAAATATACACTCTTCTCCATTGAGAAGTAAATAGGTATTGCACTTTAGCCTATTTTTATATAATCAAACTTCCTATGCATATTTTTTTTCTCTATTATTTATTCACAATATCATTAACATATAGTTTTAAACTCTATTATTAACTATGGAGCAATAAAAGATAAAATAAAAATCTTGAGAAAATTACTAAAGCTGATAAAAGACGATTTAAAACTGAATTTTATCTTCTAAAGTCATAAAATTAAAAATAAAGTGTTCAAAATTAATTTTCATTGACATTGAAAGTTATAAAAAAGGAAAACATTTCCCAAATAATGATTTGAAGTTATTTGCTACCATTAAAATATTTGTGTATGTTAAAATGGATTAAAGTGTAATAGATATTTATTTCTTAAGAGAGGGAAGTGTAATTCAAGTTTCTCTCAGGGGAGGAGAGTGTAATTTACCCTTAATAATTTGATAAAATTGTATTTTATATTTGGATGAAATTATATTCCAAAACAATAAAGCTGAAAATTCAATTCATTTCAGATCAACTTAGATTAAAATGCATTGTATTTTACATTTTGATCTAAACCATTTGAATGATGTTATAAGAAAACTAATAACCATATTGAATTAATCCGATCTGGCATGCAAACATACAACTGAGGCCAGCACAACATTTACTTGAAATAAATTAGGAAAAAGATAAAAAAGAAAAGCAAAAGTCATAAACCCAACTCTATTCAAAAGCTTTCCTTAATACCCTTTCCTGAGTCAAGCATGCTTTAGATTTTTTCCATAGAACAATTAAAAAAAATATTCTTAAGAGGAAATCTAGTATAACATGTTTAGTTTCTTATTGGAATTTGGAAGGTCCCAAACCACATTTGGGTAAAAGCACATTATGTGTAACTGAGAAAAGCTACAGAAGGCCACTTTTGAAAACGTATTCCCGCGCTAACTCGGTCATACAGTTATTGACCAGGGTAGATATTGTTTAAAGTTGATTTGGTGAAGACACTACATCAAATTTTACTTTCTATAATATTTAAAATTAATTTTGATAACGTGTAAAAGTGTCATGAGAGTGAACATAATTTGTTGCGCACGTCAATCCAAATAACGCTTTAGAAGCGTTATAAGAAACGAACCAAAATCCTACAGGAATCCTCTTATGCCATTTCCGATAACATTTGCTTAAGAAAATGTTAACAGTATGAATCATCTAGATAACACTTGCTTTATTAGGCGTTATCTGAATGCATCATATGATAACGCTTTCTTGACTAAGCGCTATAAGAGAAAGACTCAGATAATGCTTTCTTAAGAAAGAGCTATCCAAACGTATATTTTTTTTTGCATGCGCGCACTTACTCAGAGAATATGAAACGGCAACGGAGAAGATGATTCATTCTCAAAGTGTACCTAGTTAAGATTCTGCGTGCTTATTGCTCTGCAATGCCTTCCTCCATTACTAGTTTCTTACCTTTCTACATCAATTTCATTTATTGCCAACATAAATCTCATCTCCTCCACTACCTACTTATCTTCTCCATAAAAGGAATCACAGGAGAGCCATAAAGTACAACATTCACATTTTCCTCTGACAAACCTTTCATTATCATTCTCTGCAAACTTAAAGACAATCATCTAGCACTTCCTAAATGATGAAACCTCACCCCATCACAACTATGATCATCATTAACCTAGAAGAGTTAAAGAAGGAAGGAATAAACGAAACATAGGAGGTTGAATACTGACGATGGATAGAGTTATTCGACATACACAACCATGCTCATTTTGTTGATATCAGGGAGTTCTGATCAACTGCCAATATCAATGCTGACGGGTCCATCATAAGCATAGTAAACCAAGCACAAGTTAATGTATCACAAGCTATTGATGCTAAGATAGCTAGTGCTCCAAACACTAGTTTACATAGTTTCAGAAGCATGGATTGGGTGGATAAAGAAGGGATCCAAAAGGCAAATGTATATGAAGTCCTGTTTGGGCACAATGCATGGAAGATAAAAAACGACATCACCCTATTGACCATCAAGGCTAAGTTCTTGCTAGAGTGTTGCCCCCAATTCAGTCTTCCCAAAAAAAGATATGAAATCAAAGGTTTGGATGAGCTTTCAGAAGATGAAATGACTGTCATCTACCACCTTCTCACTCACTACTCAATCAACCTTCCATACCGCATCACGGAGTACTAGAAATATTTCCTGTGAAGGAATGATAGGAGCATCCCATACGCGATATTCTTTTTTTATTTTTAGGCATAACGAGGTCTACTTCAAGACCCAAATGAGTACCATAAACCTCTCACACCCACCTACTTCAGAGAGTGTGTTGAACACACTGAGAGTGCAAGTTGTAACACCCCAATTTTTATGGAAAGAGATTTTAGCGTTAAAATCCCGATTACTTGAAAATAAGTCAGAGAGATTGATCACATCGATGATTTACTGAGAGTACGAGAAATTATTTGAGTTATTTTGAAATAATTTATTTATTATAAATAATTATTATTCATGATATAAATTCAAATTAATGGACAGCGTAGACGTATGCTGCGTTAATGTGAATTCACCAATTTAAACTTATATAAGTTTTCAGTTTGACGCGGCGGCGCGTAATTTTGTTGACTAAGAAAGTGATTGAATTAAATCAAGATAAAATTATATTTGGGACTCAATATATTTTATTAAGTCACAGTAAAATTTTCAGTTTAAAATTCCACCGTTTTTCGCTCGAGTTTTGGACTACCCGAGTAAGATTTTACCCGACAGAAGACTTTAATTCGATCCAAATATTTTTATATTTGGAATTTGAGTGTTTTATATTATTTTAGATTTCTTGAGAGTGGTTTGGTAATTTTCGGATGAAATTTTATAATACCGTATTTTCTACTCAGTTAAGACGCGAGACGCGTAAAACCGAACGCGCGACGAAACGGAAACGAATACCCATTGATTCGTGAGATGAAATCTGATGTGGTCAGGGGGTGATTTATTCTATTGGGCATAAAGGAGGTGGGAAGGATTTACTTCCACAATGATTAGATTTTGGTTGCATTTTTGGCTAAAATGTGTAGCCTTTTTACTAGACTAAGTGTCATAAGATTTAAGTGAGATTTTCTCCTCCTCACACATGCTCATGGCCGCCCCATTCAGCCAATGGAAGTGGCTAGCTTAGCTCAAAAGTTGTGTGGAAGAATAGGCTTAAGAGATAGCAATGATTAGTAGCTAAGTTTAGGGCTTTTGGAGAATGTGTTGGCCAATGAATGAGGAAGCTTCTTCCTCCTTTCTTTTGCATGAGCTGGTCGTGACATTAGGGGGGGGGGAGAGCTTCATTTCAGTTTCATTTTCATTGTGTGAGATGTGGAAAAGTTGAGAGAAAAATAGAGAGAGAAGTAGTGAGAAAACTAGCACATCTTGCAAACTAAAGAACAAGGTTTTGCACTTTCCTTTCCCCTTGCTAATCTCGCCACTGAACAGCCCCATGGTGAGGGTAATATGCTTATCTCTTCTTAGTTCTTGTCATGGTTATGCATGTTTCATGGTTTTCCTTTGAAACAAGTTAAATCTTCTATGTTTTCTTAACTTGTCTTCCTATAGGTCTTCCTCTTCATCTTCCTTTTTGGCAAGTGTTTTGAGCCATCCAAAAGGTGGGGAAAAAACCTCCATACTTCATTTTTCCTTGTTGAAGAGGTGATGGACTCAAGAACCACAAAAAGTAAGGACCTATTTAGTCACCTAAGTGTTATAGTTGTTTCAAAAAAAAGTGATATTCTTTCTTTCTATAAAACATAAAGATTTCTTCTTTTCCTTTAAAAATATATTTTAGGCTATGAACAATATGTTAGCCTTGTTTGTTGGTGTGGATCTACTTGATGAAAAGATCACAAGCCAAGCTCTAAGTGATTTTGTTGAAAAGAAAAGAAAATGTGGTCTTGCATGTGGGCTTTTGATGTTGAACTTTTGATTTTCTTGCTTATTTCTTCATGCATGTTCTTGATGATGATCAAGGAGACAAAATGACAAATTTTCCCCTTCCTTAAAGAGCTCTAGGCCAGGACCTAAGGAGGGAAAAAGAATGGATTGTTTTCCAAGTGAATCTTATCTTGCATGTGGGTATTTTGTTGTTATTTTAAGTTTTACTAATTTGCATGTCATGATTTCTCCTCCATGAGCTTGATTTATGCCATGATTGGAAAAAGATTTTTCCCTAGAAAATGTTGTTTAAAACCCCTTGACAATGAGAATCTTTAACTTGAGAAAACCTAAGTGTTTCCAAGAAAAGATTGAGTCAAGGAAAGGGTGTTGATTTTAATCTTGTTGAAAAACAAAAAACTGCACTGACATATGTTTAGTGTTTTAGTCATAACGCTTTCCACACATATCCTTTTTCGTTGATTCTTAATTTTATGGAAACTAGACTTATTTATCTACATTTTACACACAAAGTTTACTGAATTTGGTTGAGTATTGATAATTTAAAATGCGTTGTAATTTGGGAAACAGAATCTGTCCTTTTCTGTACATCCGAAATCCTTTTTATTAAACTATACCAAATGGCTGATGGAATGTTAAATTAAAATTCATTTCCAAAAACTAGACACTCCAAGCTTTCCAGGGAGGGGTCATTTGCTCGAATCTGACGTCATTTGCTATATTAATAAAATCAATAAAGTAGGGGGACAGATTTGGCATTTGCATGTGTTTGAGTCTATGCTAAGGTTTTCGATCAAATTGTTTTTATTTTGGATCTTAATGATAAGGAACAAGTCTAGGGCTTGAATCCTTAGAAATATAGATGAAGTTTCTTTCAAAAATATTTGGTGTTTAAGAATTGAAAGTTTCTAAAAGTGTTTAGTACCTTCAAACCTTGTTCTACCCCTTCGAGTGTGGAAAATAAGTTAGGACTTGAAGTGTTTTGATTAGGGGTGGGATGGTGGAAACCGTGGCTATTCCTAGGAGTTTAAGGTTTTAGTTTGTTTACTAAGCCCTAAGTAATTGTTTGGTTAGGATCGTGGATACGAGATCGTGATCGGATTCGCCGTAAAGTCTGAGTGTGCGACTTTGACGTGGAAGGAAAGCCTTTAGGTAAGGGCATCTTCTAGATATTGTTTAGGTGATGTATAATTGCCATTGTATGCTTATGAAAGTGCTTCTTCTTGATATCTTGTTTGATTTGTACATGAGATTTGTGTTTATGATTTGTATAACCCTTAGTAAGGAAATTCCCTCCAATGAGTGTAAGCATCTTTGAGTTATATGTTGTTGTATTGGATGGATTTGGTTAATTGTATTGTTGTGATTAAGTTGTATGTATGCATGTAGTGATGATGCACAATTTGAACGATGTAATTGATGTACAGATGACACGCTACTCCGATGCATTTTCTTGGAAACAAATACGATTTGCGAAACTAGAGTATGTAGGTTTTGAATGCGGTAATTAAAAAGGGCTCTCCAACGGAGCCTCATAGCAAGGTTGAGATTTTCAATAAAAAAAGGAATTATGTTTTCAACTCAAAGAATTTTCAAGAAAGAAAAAGGGGATAAAAAGAAAAGGAATTCGAGCTCTTCTAAAGAATAAAAGGGGTTTTCAAAATAAATAACTAAATGAATGAATAACTAAGTTCCAATAAAATCAACAAAATAAAAAGATGACACTAGATTCTTAGCAAGGGTGGTTTCTAGTAAAAAGAAAAAGAAAGGGGGGTGTTTCAAGTAATCACGCGGAGAGTTTTAAAGAAAATGAGATTAGGGAGGAAGTGGTTGTCAATACATCAATTACGATCATATAAATTGTGGCATTAAATCACGGACACTTCTTGCAAGTGCATCCGAGGATAGTTGGATTTTGTGTAAGCATACGATCATAAGATATCGTTTACCCTAAACTAGATGGTTGTTTCCTAGTGTCACTAGATGGTTGTTTCCTAGTGTCAGGGTATTTGCGCGTTGGCCCTGGCCTAAAGGACTATTACGAACTTAAGGTATGTTGTAGAGGGCAGTGTATACTGGGAGGCGTTGGTCGGCCCGGTGTCACATCTCCCATTGGTATGGGTATACAAAAGTTGTTGTGGCAGGTTGCCTTTTATCCTATTGGTATAGGAATTAAGCTGTAATAATTCACGCTGACTACATCCGCATACTGACTAGATGCATCTATGATGATGTTGAACTACATGTTGAAGTGTTATGTTTCTTATGCTATGTTATACTGTGTTCATGTATAACTCATTGGTATGATGTGATTAGTATACATGTTGTTAGCGTTATATGTTTTGTTAAGAAGATGACCCTTGCCCGTGGTTCTTTCAATCAATGAATGTAACCCAGATGATGGAGACTGCGGATTGTTCGAGATTACTACCGAGCGTAGCCGAGGATAGTCCTACATGGCTATTTGCCTTGCATAGTCGCATGGTGAATTTACCGGGGGGCCTAGTAAGTGTAGTAGTGCTCCGACCAGCTATAGGGTGTCAAATGCTTTAATCAAAATGTTGTAATAGATGCTTTATGTTTCAAGACTTGAATTATTTTATGTGTACGTCTTAATTAAATTCCTTTGCATGGTTTGGAGAGTTAGACATGATAATGTACTTTCCACCGCCTTCGAAAATGCTGTAATACTCTGGTTGCGAATTACTTAAGGGAGTTTGAACAGGAAAAAAAATAGACTCACATTTTTAGAAACCATGCAACAACGTATTCCATTTTTGGAAGTACTTTGGACTGTCGAGATTAGTATGTAGTTTAGAAGCGCTCTGAAAACGGGGTGTTACACAAGTCATCCCAAGGAATATCATATCCTTTCCTCGCCACCGTCTCCAACTCAATCTACCCTGATGGAGATTGAGGAAAACAGAAAAGTGGAGTATAGCCACACTTATCTTGGTGTTAAACAACTCTTTAGGCCAAGGAACACTTGGAATACCTGGCTAAGAAGAGAAAAGTGACTAATGGTGAGCCATCTACTCAGGGTTCTGTATATAAGATTGTAGTAGCTTCTTTGCTTAATCATATAAGTTTGTTGATTAAATGTTTTTTTTCTGGATACAGGAGTACATGTATCCTACTATATGTCAATGAATTATTAATATATATCTTCAATGTTTAAGGCTAGTATATTGTCTATATATATTGTTGGTTGTTCTATATAGATTGTCTATGAATTAGAGGCACTTAATACTAAAATGAGAATTTACATGGTCTCAGTACTCATCTTTTGTACCTCCTCTTCTCAATGGCAGATCTTGCCTGATATTTTTGGTGGAGCCAAGTCAATAAAAATATACATATAAATATATTTCACCAGTTAATGTCTGTTGCTTGCTGGTTCAATGGTTTAATCCTTGTGTATTACCGAGCTAAAGTGGGTTCGAATCCCACGTAAACTACTTGTTGGTGTTACTTTTGTGCAAAGAAATAAAATGCACAAACAAAAAGTTAAAAAAGGCTACTCTATGATTCAATACTAAGACCTTGGAGTTGGAAAAATCGGCCTTACCACTGTGACAATGCAAATAACTGATTTATATTACCGATCCAAATGTATATAACCTATTCCTAAAACAAAAATATGTCTATAAATCAATGAAGAAAACAAAAATCTTGGGGGAGCCATGGCTCCCACCTGTCACAAAGAAGATCCACCCCCGCCTCTTCTATTAGCATGCCATCCCCATACTTATCACCCCTGAAAATGATAAATCGAACACTTACTTCTACTCAATTGTTAATGCATAAATGATAATAATAACAATACATCAATTACATACCAAGGGGTATCCTTATTTATCATGTTCAACTAAAGAAACAACCTCAACATGCAAACCCTAAAGAGACCCCTTAAATCTGTTGTACAAATTTGACCACAGTCTCCAATCAAATAATATAACCATATTACATGAAAAATTAACAATACAGAAAGGAAAAACTGAGAGGGTAATGAATGATTTACCTTGCACGTACGACGGTGTTAGGGTTGAAATAAAAAAATGGTGAGACAAAGGACAATAGAGAAAAAAGGAGAGAAGGCTGAAAGACTTACTGTGCGACGACGGCAACGACAATTGGTGCGACGATGGAGGCAAAGACTTGTTGTGCGACAACGAGTGGTAATGACACAGTGTGTTAGCTAGAAGCAAAGTATGAGGAAAGGAACAATTAATTATAAATAATTATCCAATTGAATGTGTTTTTTAGATTTTTTTTTTGCTTATTTTTTCCCATATACAATTAATTAACAATCAGTCAATACAGTATAAACCAAGCGTTTGACATGTGATTGTAATGCATTTTTTATCGAATTAATGTGGCACGTGTTATGCGTTTCTCATGACCTTAATTAGTGTTATCGGCTGAGAAAGGAGACGTGATTTTATTAAAGAATAATTGATCATAGATTATAGTATGCGTTAAATAAATTTCTTACACAACATTTAATACAAGAATTGGATATATATATATATATATATATTTCCTATACAAGAATTGAGCATAGATTATATTTATTTCAAAGAAGAAGACATCTAACATACTATCTTCTTAAGGAAGCTCTAGTAGCATTTCTGTGTATGACGTCAAGTCCCAGATGCATATTATGCATTTCAAATAGAAACAAACACAACAATTTAAAAGTAAAAATTCCACAAGTACATAAAAATGATTAGAAACTAAAAAAATATATAAAGTACATGATCAGGCAATTACCTAAAAAGAGGAAGCCCAAGTCTGATAAGGTACACAACGGGGTAGTGGTATGAATATGATAGACCCGAGGTGAAAAATTTGTCCATCAAAAGTTGAGGGTTAGGTGAAGTCACTCGATAGAGATCAAGGAACGACTGTGACACAATTATTGCAAAAAGACGAAGTCCAAGGGAAAAGTGACTCGAATAACAGTTGAAACAAGTAAGAATGATGAAGTTCATAAAAGCTAATGAAGATGCGACTCAATATCACTATCATGGATCTGTGTGGGTTGTCCCCCACAAGGATGAGGTGAGTTACACATGAGAATTCAGAACCTACAATGACGACGTGTGATACACGGTGCGCGGTACGTGGTACATGGTGCAGCGGGTAACACGTGACGTCAATGTAGTTGTTGAGCTTCTTCGCGCTCACTTCATCCTCGCGGGGGATAGCCAACACAAATTCCCTATTGAATTCTGCACAGTGATATGAGTTGCATCTTCACCATCCACATGCCCTGCATCATTGCTACTTGTTTCAGCTAGTATTTGTCTCGCTTTTCTATTGGCCTATCATCTTCTTGCGTGTGTCACAATCATTCCTTGATCTATGTCGAGTGACTCACCTAACCCTCATCCATTGATGAATAAATTTTCCACCTCAGGTCTATCATGGTCAAATAACTGCTTCATCGTGTAACTGAGGGGAAGGAAATGTCGTATGTGTGTCAAGCTTGATCCAAAGCATAAGCAGTTCCTAATTTGTAGATTCAATGATGCAAATAGCCAAGCAAAGATATTGCTTATTTTTCTTTTATTCATTTACTTTCTGCACGACCTTCGGTCTGTCATGCTCAAACAACTACTTTGTCGTGTAACTTACCTCATATTGACAATTACTCTATCGTATAACTCTCAATCCTCTCCTCTCTCATCTAAAGCACATAATTAGTTCTTTGAATAAGCAAAATTAATCTAAAACAATAAATAGTTCTTTGAATAAAGTAGCAAATAAAAGATGAAAAAACAACTCTTTAAATAGATAATAATAAGCAGAATTAATCTAAATAGTTCTTCGAATAAAGCAGTAAATAAAAGATTAAACAAACACAACACAAAAACTGAGAAAAAGTAGACATCTCCTTGGTATATTAGCTATCTCACACCGGTCAACACCACAACTCACAATTGCTGCTCCTCCAACAAAGGGTAAAAAAATGGGGTTAGGGTTCAGACTTCAGGATGAAAATATAGATCAGAACAAAATTTAAAAAAAGATATTACAATAAAAACCTTTATCGTGGTGGTTTCTCCCTTGGACGGTAGTCATTGGAGCTTCCCTTCGGTAGAAAAGAACGATGAGGATGAAAATAGGTGCAATTACTGCTCCTCTAAGAACCAAATATGTGTGACCAACAAAGGGCACAAAAAATGGGGTTAGGGTTCAAACTTTATGAGGAAAAGATAGTTCATAACAAGCCTTAAAAAAAGAACTAGAAAAAACTCACTGTCGCAGTGTCTCCCTTGGACGGTGGCTGTTGGAGTTCCTTTATGTGGAAAAGGATGATGAGGGTGCAAAATGCCTCTAAACCGTTTATGTTTCACCATTTTCGGACAGTGGTAGATGCTATAAGATGGAAAAGGACAAGGAAAATGTTATCATAGAGAGTTATTCTCTTGTTTTTAGGGTTTATGAAGAGTATTGAGGAGTGAGACGTTCTCTCTTGTTTATATCATGTTTTAAACTTCAAATAATGCTTGCCTAGGAATGCATTATCAGATTGGACATCCAATAACACTTTCTCGAGCAAGTGTTATATGACGTATTAATCATGATAATGTTTTCCCAAGCAAATGTTATCCAAATGCTTTGTGTTTTTAGTTAAAAAATTTTAAAAACATGAATCGTTTCGATAACGCCTTCTTTAGAAAGTGCTGTCTGAAAGCTCCGTTTTTTTAATAACATTTTACTTTATATGCGCTGTCGGGACGTCTTTATCGCTCTGTGTTTTTGGTGTAGTGCAAAACTATCACAATCATTTGGTAAACAACATTACAAATGTTTACTAGCTAGAAGTTTTTTAGACAAAAGTTGGATGATTAGGAATTAGCAATTGTTAGATATCATCCCTGCAATTAGTGTATAAATTTCATGTGGCTCTTTCTTCAAAATTGCCCCTCCACGGACAGCATCAATATTGACCTTGTTTTGCGAGGACAACCCATTGCAGAGAGTCTGGATAAGCTGCCAATTTTCAAAACCCTAACAGGGACAACTTCTAAGGAAGTATTGAAATCTTTCCCAAACTTCTGAAAATGACTCATGCTCAAACTGGACAAAATTGGTAATTTCTGCTCTTAGTTTGGCTGACTTGGAAGGTGAGAAAGATTTGTTCAAAAACTTCCTTATCAGTTGGTCCCAAGTGGTGATGGACCAAACTGGTAAGGAAGACAACCATAACATAACCTTGTTAGCCAAAGAGAAAGGAAACAACTTCAGTCTAATAGCCTCTGCAGAGACACCATTGTATTTTACAGTGTCTGTCATCTTCACAAACTTCTTCAGACGAGCATTGACGTCGTCAGAAGGTAAACCCTTGAATTGCACAGAAGTATGGACGATGGAGATCAAGGCCACTCCTGAGCATTGGGGTAGCTGGAATGCTGATAATATGGTGGGAAACAAAGTTGATATGGTTCTACAATTTCAGAAACCAAACCAAATTAGGTATGCATATATCAATAATTATAATTACGAGATTTAACAAAAAAATAAAAAAAATGAGGACACGAGAGGACAAGTTGAAATTGAAGACTAATATTGATATGATAAAGAAGGCACACAAAGGTGCACCGTCACCGTAAACAAACGGTGTGGTCCAAAGGAGGGTGGTGGTATCCAGTGTAGGCTTCAACTTACAAACCTGTCCTTATAATGAGACGGTTTCCTACGGCTCTGCTTCTCTCTCCACTCTTCTTTCTCACTAAACTTTTCTTCACTGTTCTTTTCTGAGGGGTCTGGGAAGAAGAAAATTAGGGTTTTCTATTTGAGAAAAAAATTTAAAATAAAATAAATAATCGTAGAAAATAGGGAAAATTATTCTGGAAACTGTGTAGAAAACATGGTTGTCGATGATATGATGAGGTGCATCATCGTCGGCTACGGAGGTTCCTGTTCTTCTCGATTCTCCGATGCTTATCCCAAAAGGTAATCCTTGAAGATCTATCTCCCTTTTATTGGGTCTCTCTTTCGAAGACTCTCTTTTTCATTTCTCTTTTATGGATTTGATTCAGTTTCAGTGCTTTTCCCCTGATTTTGGAGGGTTTATCGAGATACAAGCAATAGGGTTACATATAATTCTCCTTTAGCGTTTTCGAAATCTCTTCCTCTCTCGCAGAGATTGAAGAGATATCACTGTGCTATATATATAATATTTATAGTTCTTGAAGTCTATTTATTTATTAATTCAAAATGAAATAGAAAAATATTATTTTAAATAGGTTGGATTTGTTGATTTTTTTTTTTTTGGTTTGTTTTCTCTCAAATTCAATTGATAAATATAGGGGTTTGATGGAGGGGAGATATAGTGGGGATTGATATGATGAAGGTGTTTATAAGGTTGTTTTGTTGAATTGTTTTTGGGATGGCAATATTGAACAAACCAGCAATAAAACTCATCATCAAGATGAGGTAGCATCGGCGATCCCTGTCTTGCTTCTTTGTCAATGGAGAATCACCACCCCTCCACGCTATTGTCCATGGATTCAAGTGCATCTTCTCATGAGGAACTGGATTTGGAGATGAATCGCCAGATCATACTTTCGCGTCCACCGGATATCAATTTGCCCCTATCTGCAGAACGCAGCCCGCCTCCACAACCATGGAATGCTGAACCTTGTGATATTTTGGATGTTGGTCTTGGTACTCAAGGGTATGAGACGGAGACTTTTCTCAATCTGCCCAAAGCTGGAAGGAAATGTGCTAAGCGACTTGATAGCATATGGGGTGCTTGGTTTTTCTTCAGTTTTTACTTTAAGCCATCTCTGAATGATAAATCTAAGGCCAAGATTGTCAGGGACAGCAACGGTGTTTCTGGTTTCGATAAAACTGATCTTAAGCTGGATGTTTTCATGGTTCAACATGACATGGAAAATATGTATATGTGGGTTTTCAAGGAGAGGCCTGAGAATGCTTTGGGTAAGATGCAGCTGAGGAGTTACATGAATGGGCATTCTCGCCAAGGGGAGCGCCCTTTTCCTTTTAGTGTTGACAAGGGTTTTGTTCGATCTCACCGGATGCAGCGGAAGCATTATAGAGGACTTTCAAACCCTCAGTGTGTGCATGGCATTGAGGTTGTTCCTTCACCCAATCTGATGACCCTTGATGAGGATGATCGGAAAAGGTGGATAGAACTCACTGGCCGAGATTTGAATTTCACAATCCCATCTGAAGCAAGCGATTTCAGTTCATGGAGAAATCTTCCCAACACCGACTTTGAGCTTGAGAGACCACCTGCTCCAATCAAGAATGGTCCAAATGCACACCCAAAGAAGCTGCTTAATGGATCTGGACTGAATTTGTCAACTCATCTGTCTAACCACAGTAATGGTGATGGGTTGGACCTATCTCCTGTCAACGGCAAAAAGAGGAAAGACTTTTTCCCTCATGGAAACGATGAAGAATGTTACCTGGCTGTCAATCCTCCATCTGATCGAATTCAAGATATAGAAATGCACCCGAGTGAGCCGCACTGGTTGAATGACTTCAGCGGGGTGATAAAGAATGTTTATGGACCTGTTACAGCTGCAAAAACAATTTATGAGGATGATCAAGGTTACTTGATTATTATCAGTCTGCCCTTTGTAGATCTTGCAAGTGTAAAAGTTTCATGGAGGAACACACTGACTCATGGCATCATAAAGGTTTCTTGTATGAGCACATCTCGAAAGCCTTTTATTAAGAGACATGACAGGACATTCAAGCTTACAGATCCATCCTCAGAGCACTGCCCTCCTGGCGAGTTCGTCCGAGAAATTTCTCTTTCAACAAGAATTCCTGAAGATGCCAAACTAGAAGCATACTATGATGAACCAGGATCAGTACTAGAGATCATGGTGCCAAAACATCGCGTGGGACCAGAAGAGCATGAAGTTCGTGTTTGCCTTCGCCCTCATCTGGGAGGGAATGATCTTATGTTGACTTAAGATATACACAATTATAAAATGTTGCTAGGGATGCTAGTGTGGTGCCTTTATCATTGTTTTTCTGACTTTGTACCATACAGTGTTATCTGTAATTCAAATGTTGTCTGTAGCAGTTTTAGCTCACCGATTGCTCTGGTTCTTTTTTGTTCCGGTGCATCTTCAAGCTTTTGATTGCAAGCATTGTTAATCTTTGAACAGTCAGTTCTGATTATCATTTATAAGAAATTATCATACCATACCTTTGGAACATTTTGTTATTCGATCTGTACATAGATATCTCATTTCTTATCTATGGTAGAATATTATATCAGACTTTAATACCAAAAAAAAAGAAAGAATGTTATCTCAGACTAGAGGGTAGTTTTTCCTCCCAAAGAGTGGAGTATTTGTTCTTGACGCTATATCCAGCAGTTGCAATGATAACCAGATTCGATGATAGAGTTAAGTTTACTGGCAGTACAATGTTAAGTACGAAGAACCAATTAAAACTGCTCTTATTCAGATGCATCACTTTTATCGCTGTGTTATTGGGATTAGTGGCGGATTCTTGCAGAAAGTCAGAGATCATTGTTACATTATGTGCACACTTTTTCTAACGGAAATTTCAATTCACTGTACCCTACATTTTAGACCATCGTGGAATATTGGCAAAAAGACCAAGTCAACACTTATTATCTGTGAGGTAATATTTTTCTGTTTTGATTTTTTTTTTTGGGTTATTTTTTCTGTTTTGATTCTATCTGTTAAGTAATCTTTAAGAGCCTGTTTTCCGTAGAATAACCTTTTCTTTATTTCCACATTGTTGTACCATAGGGGTTGAAAATTGATATGTTGACTTATCAACAGAAGAAGATATTCTGCTTATCCCATTCCGTGACACGGGAATCATTCCTGTTAATTATTAATGTAAAAAACATGTCACGTTTCAATTGAGCCTATCAGATTGTGCCGCTTCATAGGGAAAAGACGCGGCGGTGAAGGACTTTTTGGGGTGATATTTTGGGGATCAGAACAGGAGAAGCAATCAATTGCTGACTAGTAGATTAGTCTCTTTGTGTGGCGAGAATTTAGACAGCCAGAGGATCAGATAGAGTGGAGCTGGCAAGTATTTTCATTCATGTTTCTTGGCCAAGAATGGCGTCTAATTGAGATGATGATTTTCTCCTCCTTTTTGGACAAGTGGACGTCGTTTTCTACTAACAACTTTTTCCCCTTCTTTATTTGGCATTAAATAACTTTTTCTCATTTAGGCGTTACGAAACCTATCCTCCTCTGAGGACAGATCAATGAGATAACCTGTGGTCCAATTTACATTTTTGGAGGGTTATTTTTTTTAGAATAGTTAAATGCACCCAACAAATTGCTAGTACACTCAACATTTTAACGAATTGACAAAAATATCCCTGATAAAATTAAAACATTTTTTTTCCTTCATTCGTCTCACTCGCAAAAAAGATATTTGCGGGTTTCCATCGCAAATAGCATATTTGTGCGTGAAGAAATTCCAGAAATTCCAACATGCGCAAATAGCATATTTGTGTGTAGTTGTAATTTTAAAAAACCCACTCACAAATATGTTATTTGCGCATGAATTCCACTTTTCCTTTGCTTTCAATATTTGTACAGGAATCGAAGTTATTTGTGCAAGAATTCAATATTCGCAAATATCTACTCGCAAATTCGCAATCTTTATCGCAAATATCTACTCGCAAATAGCTTATTTGTGCATGGTATACAGAAATTTATGTCATGCGCACAAATAAGATATTTGCGCGTGTACAAATTTTTAACTTTTGTACACGCGTAAATAACCTATTTGCGCATGTGATATACATTTTTGTATATCACGCGCAAATATATTTGCAAGTGTACACAATTTTTGTATACTCGCAAATTGCTTATTTGCGCATGGTATACAAAAATGTATATCACCTACGCAAATAGGTTATTTGCGCGGATTTTTCTTATTTGCGAAACATAATTTGTTATTTGCGAGTTCTAGAAAAATTGTGGTAAAAAACTGTGACTAGTTGTAAAAAACTTGAGATTTATCGAGGGTATTTTTGGAATGTGTTGGGTGTACCCAACAATTTGCTGGGTGCATTTAACAATTCCTTTTTTTTTGTGATAAACCGGGCTTAAAGCCCAAAGAAACTAATTAATTACTTCTTCGCAATGTAGGAGTTCTTTAACTAATTCACAAGAATTGACAAAAATGGTTAATTAAGTTAGTGACATTAAATTTGTACATAATTTGTATTATTTTTTTAAAATTATCCTTGAAATTATTGGGACTCATAATCTCTCACTTTTCACTTAATTAATTACTCGCTTGAACTTCTCAATCCTCACAAGAGAGAGAAAGAGTTTATCTTAGTAATTCACCACAATTATCATTTATTGACTAAAAATAATGTAAATTAATTAAGAGTATTATTGTGAAAAAATAAATAATGCTTGAAAAGGGTCTTGCAAAATGGAACAAACAAATTTCTCAAAAGGTTTCTATATTATGAGACAGAGGGAGTACAAATAATAATGTCACGAGGTACAACCACCCCACTCAAATCACCAATTACAAGCCTAGCGAAGGAGGACTACTAACATGTGCATTCCAAGCTGTTGTGTCAAGCTCCATGAAACAAGCTAGTTTGCACAAGTGTTCTGTGTGTTGAAACTCTAGCTCTCAATCTCTCGCAAACCAAGCCATGATTCGAGCAAAGAAATTGGTATGCTTATTCTCAAGAGAACCTTTATTGATGATAGACACAATAGAGGCATTATCTGATTCCTTGATAACTTTCCTCATTCAAGCCATATCTAGGTGATGGATTATTCCTCAAAACTCAGTCGCATATGATGTGCAATGGCCTAAATTAGCACCAAAGCCTACCATTCAATTTCCCATTCCTCCGCAACCAGCCACCCCTGGGTTCCCTTTAGAGGCCTCGTCGGTATTCATTTTCCACCACTCTGTTCGAGGGAAATTCCATTTGATCAGTGACGTGACCTTGCTTATGTCATTTAGCAACGAACCCAATGCCATAGTAGCTTGCTCAATCTACAAAGCCCGCTCCAATACCCACACCCCTGCTAGTTCCAAGGATGTGACATCCTGATTTTTAAAACAATAATTAGATCAGTAAAGTGGTAAACGGGAGTTGGAAACCTTAAAATGGACTCATTAGAGGCCTAGAATGCCCTAGAAAGACATAGAAACACTTAGAAATGTCTAGAAAAGAAGAAACCGGACATTTCTGCCCTAACATGGTCGCAAATCGACCATAAATGAACATAATCCATCGCGACGCTATGGTATCAAATTCTGGAAGAATCCGGAATCATCTAATGGTCGCGACGCGACGGAAATAACAAAGAAGTCCATCGCGACGCGATGGACATGTCGGTCGAAATTCGGTGATCTTAACCGTTAGCTGCTTGACACGTGTCCCAGCCGCGACGCGACAGGGTTTATGTGTAATTTGGTCCGACGCGATGGACCTAAAATGGCTATAAATACCACCATTCACCCTCCATTTTCCTCACTTCTTCCAAAGGCTTTGGGAGAGCATGGAGGAGCTTAGGAGAGGGAAGAGCGACGGGACACGGGCAGCAGCGACCTTCTAAACCAGGTAAGGGGAAGATACCTTAATCACTAGTGAAAATATGTAGTAGAGTAGTACTGTTAGTATGTGTAGGGTTCCTTAGCCCTACTAGGGGTTGATAACAGTAGTACCTCAGGAGAGGGCCTATGATCTGTGATAGCTGAGGACAGTTGTCAGAGGTCTGTCAACTATAGGAATGATCTATTGATATTTATGGATGGATGTTGATTGTTGTATTGCTTTTATATGAATGCTTTATGACTGTGTGACTATTGATGTGTTGATTGATAACATATCAGTAGTAGGTCGCCTGAGCGACACTAGAGTTGATCCTTATGTTGATTAAGGATGGTTGATAATATGATTAACATGCTGATATTTATGAGTACTGATTGTATGTGAGTCTGATGTAAGACGTTAGAGTCAAGGGTGACGCCCTCTAGTTAGATGTTTGTGAATCCCTAGATGATAGTAGCAAGTACTATCATCGATACCCTGCGATAGTGGTGATAGCCGGGTCAGTGTACCCGAGATGTATATGATCGATGGTACGAAGTAGTGTGGGGTAGGTGTACTTGAGATGGATATGATCGATCGTATAACCGAGCCTCAGGACTCCAAGTCTGACAGGTGGACAATCTTGGTCATTCTTGTTATGGGAATGTCGTCCTTGTGCACTGGGCGGTGCCTTATTTCGGTAATTGGGTATGGTAGTATGGGATGCCGTAACCAATGATCGGAGAAGGTAGCATAACAAGATTTGTTCCCGGGACAACCAACTTATCTTACTCGGTGCCCTAGGACTGGTGATTAGTCTATGGAGAAGGGCGGTAATGGCCCGCAATGTTCAGTGTTGGATTGGGTCGGTAGGGCTGGATATGAGCCTGAAATCTCTAGAACAGCCTGACATGTCCATAGGGCTGGTAATTGAGCCTGACATGTTCAGTGACGGGTAATTGAGCCTGAAATATCCGGTGGTCTGGGTCTGTAGGGCTAGTAATTGAGCCTGAAAGACCGGTGACATGTGTCAGTCTGTGGTATCAGAGTATGATGTGGTCTGTGACCGTGTGGTCGAGTTTTCAGTATGACGTATCAGTATGGTCTGGTCTGAGACCGTGTGCTAAGAAGTCTGAAAGTGATAACAGTCATGATGATGATTGTGATGCCTTGGTGTTTATGTTGTTATGTGTTGAGATGAGCATGATAGTAGTCTCTCTGTTATACTGTTTTCCTGTTTGATGGTGATTGATGAGTGTCTTACCCCTTTCGTTTTCTATGTTTTCTATATAATATGATGATGGATAGCAGATGAACTAGAAGATCATGTACTTAGAGCCTGGGAAGCAGTATTGCATCACGGCCAGTGTGTCCTGTTGCATACTCTGATGTTGAATTGAAAATGTGTGGTTGCTGAGATCAGGATAAAGTGACGTCATGTCTCGGCGGGATGTTACAAAGGCCATCTGAACTCGTCATCATGGACCTATTTATTTCCCCGAGCCCAAAACCAAAAAACAAGCTACAAAGAGGAGAGATGTCAGCAACTTTGGTTCCATCGAGCCAAAGGAATTACTCAAATTGGCCTCCACCCAGTCAGTTGTGTCCAATAGGTAGAATGTATCCAAATATTCTTTCTTCACCAACGGTATCCACAGAGGACTAGTGTAACACCCGGGATTTGGCCTTCGGCCCCCGAGCATTACTGATAGGACTTTTCCCCCCTCTAAGGGAGTTTTTTGCCTTTAGCAAGACTCGAACCCGTGACCTAGAGGGCTATAAGTACATGGAACCCGTGACCCAGAGGGCTATAAACCCGGGTTTCTCCACCTTAGGTATGAGCAGCAAAAACGTAATAGTAGTATCTCTAATGAGCTTGTTATTCTTGCAATTCTCTTTCATATGCTCATAGAGATCCTTGCCCATTGTCTCCCAATTTTTCTAAAAGAAGATGGAAGGGAAACCATTACTACTGGGAGCGTTTAGAGGGCTCATGTGCGTCACAACAACTCTCAGTTCCTCCGTTGAAAACACATAATCAAGGCTCGCCAGTTCCTCCTCACTAATAATGGGGAATCATGTGAGATTCTCCAGAGACATTATATCATTCTTATCCTCTTTGAACAACACATCATAGAATAGCAAAGTTGTAGTCTTAAGTCTCTCCCAATCTTCTTCCAAGCCCCCTCTGCCTTACGTAGGGAAGCTCAAGCGACAACTTGAAAACCTATTCTAAATAGAGAGCCAGATGAGGCATTCAGAAATGGCTTCGTATGGTAGGAACTTGTTCCTAAAGATGTTAGAAGGGGAGCTTAAGCCACAACTTGAAGCCATTTGGATTCAAAAATCACGAAAACATTGGATCCAGGATTGTGATAGAAACACGATATATTATCACGCACGTTTCGTTGGGGCCCACCACCTACATCGCCTTTTCGAGTAAGGCTCTCCCTTTTTTGTATTATTCAAGATGACAGGTTCCGATATGTCAGTGTCTCCACTTATGCCTTTCTCTCACCACTGTGACATTAGGTCTCTTCTCTGATGTACCTTGATCATTCTTGCATCTAATTGTTGGCTTTCTACGGTTCGTTCGCTTATAAGTGATGATCTAGCAATAGGATTCACACGGTTGAGGGGGAAGGATCATTGATTGCGTTTGAATCATGTGGTTGATGGCGACAATGTTGGAATCTCTAAAGACAAGGTGGTAGCCACCGGAAAGGACTCCCACACTAAAGTCAGTCCGTCTATGATATCAAGGAGTTTATAGAATGGGAACGTACTTGAATTCCAGGTGAAATCTAATATATATGATAAACAATGTATCTGGGCTTTGCTATTAGGCCTTTAGCTTATTGACCGAGTATATGAGATATTGGTCCAGAACAAATGTATATCTAGAATTCTATTTTTCAAAATTTCAAACATCAAGATATATATTTCTGGATGTGTAAAATGCACATCTGAATATATATGTCCGGAAATTTTATATTTTGATCTGGATATATATTTCCAAAGTGTACCGAAACCGAGAAGAAGAAAACAAAAGCTTACCTTAAGACAGGGCGGTGATAGCATATGAGGTGCTTGGTTTTTCTTCAGATTTTACTTTAAGCCGGTGTTGCTTGAAAAATCTAAGGACAGGGTTACTAGGGACAACAATGGTGTTTCCGGGTTTGATAAATCTGATCTCAAGCTTGGCGTTTTCATGGTTTAGCATGACTTGGAAAACATGTACATGTGGGTATTCAAGGAGTGGCCCGAGAATGCATTTGGCAAAATGCAGCTGCGGAGGAGTTACATGAATGGACATTCACGTCAAGAGGAGCACCTGTTTCCTTTTAGTGTTGACAAGGGTTTTGTTCGGTCCCACAGGATGCAAAGGAAATTCGGATTTGAAAACGCACCCAAGTAAACAACATTGGTTCAATGAGTTTAGTGGGGTGATGAAGAATGTCTGTGGTTCTGTTACAGTTGCTAAAACAATCTACGAGGATGAACAAGGTTACTTGATCATTATCAGTTTGCCTTTTGTGGATCTTCTTAGTGTGAAAGTTTCTTGGTGGAATACTCCCACTCATGGTATCATAAAGGTTTCTTGCGTGAGCACATCCAGAAAGCTATTTATTAAGAGATATGATAGGACATTCAAGCTCACAGATCTATCCTCAGAGCACTGCCCTCCTGAAGAGTTTGTTCGCGAAATCCCACTGTTAACCTACGAAGTATGGGTACTCCAAAATTAAAGCCGTACTCGTACCGAGTACGTACCCGTACCCGTACCAGATACATACATGTACCCCGTTTTACGTATAAAATCATTGCAAAAATATCGTATCTCTGCACTCGCACTGCATTCGCACTGCACGCACTGCATCCGTGCAACATAGCTGTTAACTCGTATTCCTGAAGATGCCAATATAGAAGCGTACTATGACGTGCCAGGATCAGTGCTTGAGATCATGGTGCCAAAACTTCGTCCAGATATAATTGTTTTTCTAACTTTGTACCATACAGTTATTCTATAATACAAATGTGATTGCCTCTATCAATTTTTTTCTTACTAATTGCGTTGGTTTTTTGGGTCCGAGTATCTATTAGCTTTTGATTGTAATCGTTCTTAATGATCGACTACTTTGATACCTTGGCCTCAGATATGGGATTCATTTTATTACATGAAACTCTCTCCAGTTTTCGATTAATTTCTGCTACTGTGTATTGAAGTCAGCCAGCCTATCTGCCCTATCAAGGTCACAGAATTGAAAGTGTTAATTTTATGTTTAGTAAATTATCCATTTCAATTCTTTCTCTAAACACTTTTCCACTTTATCACTCCAGCATGAATATTAGTTTATATTCCTAAGCCCGTAAAGCCTACTTGCCAAGAACCATCACCATTTTTTATTAGGCCTCCACACTCTGTCTTTCCGTTTCCACAGCAACTGCCATCAACATTTAGGACAGTAATATTTTCTCTTGAGGGATGCCATTGTATTGTATCCACCTTTGAAGATTAGGAACTTTAGCTGTGCAGTTGAAGCAAAGTAAGATTAGAGAAGCTAAGCATTTTACTGATGATGTAATTTTGTAAAGATGCGCTACTTCCTTGCCACCATACGCCAGCTAAAAACACTGCCTCCTGATCACTTCCCTCTTGAGTCCACTGTATGTGATTCATCTGGTCCAAAAAAGCCGCATCACAGAAGCCAAGGTTCCTCCACATTGCTTTTGGAAGGGTGCAGTCTCCGATAGCATGGAAAAGGTCCTCAACCTTTGTCCTACATGGGCAGTGTATTGGAATTTTGGGGCCTTAGCCGAAATTTTTAAAGATATTTAATATTATATAAATTATCAATTTTCATACTAATCTTTTAGTATTTTGAGCTGCAGTATTATTTATCAAAGTTTTATAATCAAGCAATCTAATATTTCATTCTCAACGGATAAGATGGCTAATTCATTCAATCCATCTTGTAACATTGTTGATCCAGATAAGATTTAAGCAAAAGAAAAACAAAATGAGAGGGCTCAAAAAATTTGAAGTAAAAATTATTAAATTTTAAAATATAGGAGATAGTAAAATAATTGTTAAATTTTGGAAATTTGAAAAGTAATTATATCTTAAATGATTACGTCCCGAGAGCACAACCTTGTGATAAAACATAAGTAAGAGTTATGTAGACGCTAAGAGTAGAGTTCGAACTCGTACCACTACACTTTCTCCTTCCCTCATTACCATCTGTACTAGACAAAAAAAATATCTTAACTGATTACTCCAAAGGCTATTTAATTTTGAGAAATGCTAGCAACACACTCTCTATCACTATCTTTTGAACACACACTCTTCTATTGGTTGAAATTTGTGTGGATCCTAAAAATTTGGGGAATGGGTCCCACCAAATCATATGAGACTCACTTGATTTCAACTAATAGGAGAGTGTATATTTAAAAGAGAATGATAAAGGGTGTGTTGCTTTGCTAACATTCCTCTTTAATTTTTTACACAATTGCATATTTATTTCCCAATTGCTAATTGCGTGGATTACCTCTAATAGCAATTAAATGTGGCACCGTAACTTTACTAACGTTAGAATAATATGAAGGCAATAAGGTTTTTATTAAAAAATAATAATAAATCATGGCACATGAAAAACGATAAAGCCGAAAGGCATAAGACCTAACTCCGTCAAAAAGCAATAAGGCACAGAGACAAAAATTGCAAGGTAACTTACTGGACTGTACGTGAAAGGCAATGTACACAGGATTAAGCCTTGTTACTGGAATCACTTGCCAAACTAGTAAACAGTAAAAAATCTGGGGCCTAAATGGCCTTGCACTGTACACGGCCTTAGTACACAGAGGGCATAAAGGTGTTTGCCAAAGGCACCCAGCAAATTGCTGTGTGCACCCATTATTTGGGTGAGTTGACCTGATAAATTTTACACTACTCGCAAATATGCTATTTATAAGTGTACAAATTTTTAAATTTTGCGAGTGTACAAAAAAGCAGAGAGATACCCCCAATCTGCATGATATGCATGTATACTGTATAGTAAACACACATGTCCTTGGTGTGATGATTACATCGGAGTATTTTACACAAGAATTTTGACATGTCCACACTAGGCATGGCAACGGGCCGGTTCGGGGGCGGTTTTTGCATTCCCCGCCTCGCCCAAAAGCCGAACCCGCTTCGCCACGGCCTCAAAACTGGTCCCATCTCGCTTACTGGCAGTCGGGTTTCCACCCGCCTCGCCTCGCCCCCGGCACAAATTATAATATAAATATTAAAAAAAATTATAAAATCATTTTAATTTGTTTTTTTTTTTGACAAAAAACCATTTTAATTTGTTTTTTTTTTCGAAAACTGTAATATATATAAGGGGTATTAGTGATCAGGTCCTTTACTAATATATATATAAGGGGTATTTTGGTAATTGTACACTAGCGGGCCGGGTTCGGGCTCGGGACGGGTATTAACATCCCCGCCCCCGACCCCGACTTTGTGAAGCGGGGAAAAACCGAACCCGAACCCGAACCCAGTCAAACCGGGTTTTCCCCGTCAAAATCGGGACGGGTTCGGGTGGGTCCCCGCGGGTTCGGGTTTCGTTGCCATGCCTAGTCCACACTCTCTCTCTCTCTCTCTATATATATATATATATATATAATATATATATATAGCAAACTTCTATCTACAATCTTTGGGCAGTTCCAGGCTGTCTTCCAATCAAGGTATCAATGTCTTTCTTCAACAACTACTCTTCAATGTTTGAAGAACTCAACAGTGAAGAACAATCTGAAGGAGTCTCAGATGACGAAGTCGACCTTGACGACGTAGAGCTCCACAATCTAGAGAACAGGATGGAACCCTAAGATGTCTTTCTGATCTCCGCAAATTACGCCAAGTGCTCCAAACAGGAAAAGCAAAAGTAATCTGTAACTGCCGCTGACAACCTGTCCAGCACTCAATTGGTCTGAAGACCCCAATCAGTTATTTTACTATTTGTGTACTATTGCAACTTTTACTGTAGCAAATAGTATGTAATAGTTTAGGTTTCCAACCGGAACTATTCCGAATAGTTTAATTTCTCAATCTATTTAAACAGAGCATTGGCTCAGTGTTTAGTACGCTTCTTCGGAGGCCTCTTAGTCACTTAGCTCCTCCGCTTCAAAGTTTAGAGAGAGTTCAGAGAGAGGTTCCCATCTTCCCTCCTCCCTCAGCTATGTTATTGTTTTCTGTACTCTAATTTTGAATAAATAAAAGTGTGACCGTTTCTGCTTTTATTTACTTATGTTGTTCATTACCGCCTTCATGGCAGGTTCTTTGTTTTGATTTGCATTTGCATCTCATGTTTTAGTTTTTGTGTTCTTCTTTTATTTTTTGTTTTTTTTAAAGTTCATATTTCTGGGTTAAGTCCCAGTGTTAAATGTTATGTTGAGTCTGTCTCGGCCCTACTTTCCATTTATTTAAAGATCCGCTCTTAGTTTAGCTTCCGACCCCCTCTTGGTATCAGAGCCTGATGGGGAAGTAGGAGTGTGTTATTAAGTTTGAATGCTTGAGTTACTTCTCTGTTGTACTTAATATGAGTAACCATGTTAAAGTTCTAATATCTGGGAGATACATTACTGTTTATTGTGACGAACATAACAACATGAAAGGTTACTGTTTATTGTTCTAGTGAACGTCATGATGGATGTTACTGTTTACTGATATGAACAAATGCAATGAGATACTCGAATCCTATGTTCTGGGTTCATGATGTTACTGTTCTGGACTGTTCAGTTATATGCGGATGTTCTTTAACTTAAACATGATTAAAATGAAAAATGCTTTAGGTAATAGCAATCTTTCAGTATCTGGTGGAAGTATGTTGATAACTCAGAACTTGCCATTGTTCAAAAATCTTTTATTCATAAGATCATTTGAAAACTGATAGGATCAGTTTTTGGAAAAAATAGTTTTTTACTGAATAGAGCTAAAGTGATAAGATCTCATGAGAGATGGAAGCCAGGCTTAGTAAAGGCAAGGAGTTTGGGAAAAGGCGATGAGTAAGTCCCGACGGATAGGGCAGTGGAAGGCCGACGAGTACCAAACTCTGAAGTTGAACGACTAGTAGAGATCTGGAAATGGTTTTTTAGAGCTTTAGCTTTGTGAGAAAATATTTTAGAAAAATCCTCGATCTGTTTTCTTTTATCTTTGAAAAGGCAAGTACTAGTATCTTCATAACTCTTTGTTAATCTGAAAGTATTCTATTAGCCTTAGTTTTCATAAAAGTCATCAAGAGCATATACTTTACAGATACAGCTTTAATATCATTTACTCCGGGATGATATCTGAGTTACATTGTGGTTCATTGACTTTAAACTCTGGTAACTGAAGTTATAGATTAGTAGGTTCAATATTGCAGTATACTATAAGTTGTTTTTAAGAAACAATATGTTGGAATCAAGTGGATTCAGAAACAATAACCCTTAATTGTTTTGATGATAACAAAAGATTAAGAGAACAATTTATTCTCTAACATGGTTATAAGTGTGCAGAAAGTATTTATACTCAGAGAAATTTGCTTCATAAGACTTAGTGAAATCTTGAACTTCACTCATCAAAGTCCGGCTCTGGCTCTGATTCTTGGCACATAGAATCTGTTTGGTCAACGCTCTGGAGTTAGTCAACATTCTGTTGTTGGTCAACACTCTGGTATATGATGCAAGACATGATTTGACTCGGCCAAATCATTGGTGACCGCTCTTTCAAGACTCCAACTGTTTGGTCAACGCTCTTGTGATGGTCAACGCTCTGTTAGAGCATAGTCACAATCTGGTTGGTCAACTCTGCAGTGCAAGTCAACAATACAACAGATTCCACTAAGTGCACTCCATGAAGACTTATTGTGCTTCAACAAGAATCACTATGTGATAGCCCTCTCACTCAGTATTGAAGAATACTTGATTACCGTGAACAAAGTGAAGTCTTTGAACGAAGAGCTCGATAGTGAAATGGAAGTACCTTGTTATACGAGGTATCATTAGACAAGAAGAATGTCAAAGGATAAAATCATCAAGGAAACTTGTGCTTGAAGTGTCTATATTTTGAAAAGCTCACTAAGGACAAAGTTACTGACATTGCGTATAATACTCGTAATGCTTTTCTCGCCTTGAAAGCGACGTAACTTCGCAAAGCCAAAGTTCCAGGATCTGAAGCTTTGACCTCGGACAAAAAGAGACGTTGTGTCACAACGGCACTTTTTCAATCCTAGCTATATATCCTACCTCATACACTGAAGTAATACATATTGAGAACAACAAACGATTTTCAACAAAGTTGTACGCAAGCTAGCAACTTGAATATTTTTCTGAGTAGTGAGAGCATCAACATCTATCTTCTCAAAACACTACCCAATCAAGAGACAGTGAGCAATCAAGAATTCATCCAAGTCTCTGAGATCTTTGAACAAGGCACTTACTGTTTTATTCTTTCTTTAAGAAAGTTATTTTGTGCTAAAAGTATTTTCATTGTAAATCCTCTCTGAAGAGAGTTATCTCTATATTGTTTCAAAACTCTTATTTGAATCTGTACTTAGCCCAGTAGTGGTTGTATACCTTAGAGGCTCAACTGTACTGAGTCGTTCTAAGAAGTTGTGAGTATAGCCAGTTGGCAGAAATATACTCTCAAGTGTAATCAGTTGATTATAGTGGAGAAATCCTTCAAGTGAGTGAAGGGACTAGACGTAGCTATCGGGTGATAGTGAACTAGTATAAATCTCTGTGTCTCTTTCTTCTCTACTCTTTATTCCTTGCAGTTCATTCAATAGTTATTTTTCATAAACATTTGTATTTGCAAAAAGTTTTTTTAAACCCAATTCAAACCCCCCTTTCTTGTGTTTTTGCCACGCTCAATTGGTATCGAGCTCGGCCTCTTGGTTGAGCACTTAACAAATGTGAGAGGAAAAGATCCTATACTATCCTATGGCAAGCAATCTAACCTGGTGGTCACGTTAACCGTCCCCTTTGTTCACTGGATCTAACTATGACTACTGGAAAGATAAAGTGAAAAACTTTTTCAATCTCAACAGTTTGAACTTTGGGATATGGTTCAAAACAAGACACGTAACGATTGACTCCAAAAGAAATCCTATTCCTAAGGAGTCTTGGACTGATGATCATAAAAAGGAATATACCTTGCACCAAAAAGCAAGATACTTTCTTGTATGTGCTATCTCTGAAAAAGAGTTTGAGAAATGTGGTAATAACAGCACTGCCAAAGAAATTTGGGACTCACTGGCTTTAGCCTATGAGGGTACTTCCCAAGTACAAGAAACCAAGGCTAATATCTTGGTTAGACAATATGAACTCTTCAAGATGGAAGAGGATGAAAGCATCGAAACTATGTTTGGAAGATTTCAAACATTAGTTCATGGCTTAAAGGTTCTCAAGAAAAGCTATACTACTACTGACCATGTTAAGAAAATCTTGAGAAGTCTGCCAAAGAGATGGAGACCCAAAGTCACGGCTATTCAAGAAGCCAAGGACTTGAATGAATTACGAATTGAAGATCTTTTGAGTTCACTAAGAGCTCACGAGCTTGAGTTTGATGAAGAAGAACCTCCCAAGAAAACTAAGACCATTGCTTTAAAATCCTCACACAAAGCATCTACTTCTAAAGCTCTCCAAGCTGAACTTGACACTGACAAAGATTCATCTGAAGAGAGTAGTGAAGATACTGACGATGAAATTCCCTTAATATCAAGGAAGATTCAACGCATGATGAAAAGCAAAGGAAGGTTTAGAAGAAAGTTCCCTAAGAAGGACTCAAGGGAAAAACACGACTCAAAAGAAAAGAAGGACTTCAAGGACAAAAGCCAAGTTACTTGCTATGAATACAAGAAACCTGGCCACTACAAGTCAGAATGTCCACAACTTGAGAAATCAAGGAAAGGTGGCTTTAAGGGTAAGAAGAAGAAGAGTCTCATGGCTACATGGGATGATTTCGAGTCATCATCCGATGATGATGATGAAGAACAGGCCAACATGGGTCTTATGGCCAATATAGAGTCAGACAAAGGAAGAAGAAGAACAAGAAGAGGTAGATTCTAACATTTCTTCTAATATTCAATTAGCCTTTGATGAATCGTTAGACGAGTCTTCCAAACTCAACAATGAGTATAAATCCTTGAAAAAGAGATTTTCAAATCTTCAAAAACAATTTCAAATACTCACCGAGGAGAATGAAAAACTCAAATCGAAAACCACCGATTGGTGAGTAACTTGATTCAAAGATGAAGGAATCAAGAGAATGCAACTCTTCAAAATATGAAGAGGATTTCAAAATTTCTTGCTGAATGTGTCACACGTAGTAAACAAGCATCTATGATTTGGGGCGTAAGCCAAAATGGTAAAAAGGGTGTTGGTTACAAACCAGAAGAACCCACCTTTCAAAATATACATCTGGAAACCAAGGATACTAATAATCATAGACACTGATTGCTTTGTACTTTCGCAATCAGAAGGGACACATTAGAAGTGCATGTTATGAACTGAAAAATGAGAAGGACAAGTCTCCTTCTAGAACTAACAAAAGAGGACCCAAAAAGATTTGGGTACCTAAGGACAAGATTGTCTATGTTGCAGATTTGCTTAGCAACAGAGTTAAGACACCAGTCCTGGGTCTTAGACAAGGTGCTCACGACACATGACGGGAGAAAGGCGTATGTTCCAAGATCTTCAACTTAAAGAAGGTGGAAATGTTGGTTTTGGAGGAAACCAAAAAGGTAAAATCATTGGTTGTGGAAGAATTGGTGAGAAATTTCTACCCTCTATTGATAATGTTTTATTGGTTGACGGCCTGAACCATAACTTCATCGAGTATAAGTCAATTATGCGATAGTGGTTATGATGTTGCCTTTAACAATAATGAATGTATAGCCAAAAGCAAAAGGATGGATCCATTTTCTTTAGAGCAAAGAGAAAGAACAATATTTATAAAATCAAACTTTACGAGTTGGTCGATCAAAATGTAAGATGATTTTTGGCAATTGATGAAGAGCAATGGATCTGACACAAGAGACTTGGTCATGCTAGCTTGAGGTTAATCTCAAAGCTTAACAAGAAAGGACTTGTTAAAGGCTTACCAAATCTCAAGTACAAATCTGATGCTCTTTGTGAAGCATGTCAAAAAGGGAAACAAACGAAATCTTCTTTTAATTCCAAAAATATTGTTTCCACCTCAAGGCCCTTGAGCTTTTACATTTAGATTTATTTGGACCAACCAGAGCGCCTCTGCCTGCGGAAAGAAATATGGTCTAGTCATTGTCGATGACTATACTAGATGGACATGGGTAAAATTCTTAACCCACAAGGATGAGTCTTTACGGTGTTTTCTCAGATTCGCAAACAAGTGCAAAATGAAAAAGGTTTTTGTATTACTACTATTAGAAGTGATCATGGTGGTGAATTTAAAAATGAATCCTTTCAAAACTTCTGTGAAGAAAATGGTATTTTTCATAACTTTTCATCCCCTAGAACACCACAACAAAATGGTGTTGTAGAAAGGAAAAATAGATCTTTGCAAGAAATCGCCGTAACCATGATTCACGAAACAAATATTGCTAAGCACTTTTGGGCGTGGTAAACATCGTGCATGTTACATTCAAAATAGAATCTATATTAGACCTATCTTGAATAAGACTCCTTATGAATTGTGGAAAGGAAGAAAACCCAACATTTCATATTTTCATCAATTTGGGTGTGACTGCTTTGTTCTCAATACAAAGGACAGTCTAGGAAAAATTGACTCTAAATCACATAGAGCTATCTTTTTGGGATATTCTGAAAGCTCTAAAGCATACAGAATATACAACAAAGAAACATTAGTTGTTGATGAATCTATGCATGTAAGATTTGATGATAAAAAGCCTGACAATGATACGTCAGAGCTAGATGAAGTTTTTGCAGATTTACAGATAAACAAGGAAACAAGAGTTGATATCACAAGTCTTGACTCTGGTGATGTTTCGTGTGATCTCCTGGTGAAGTCTCTGGTGCTGATTACTCGTGATAAGGAAATAATCATATCGGTGGAAGTTCAAACCCCATCACCCAAAGGACCAAATCATTGGTGAACCTAGTGATAAAGTCGAATAAGATCCTCTCCGAGAGAACACTGACCTGGCCTTACTCTCCGAGATAGAGCCAAAAACAATTGATGAAGCCCATCGATGATGGTTGGATCATTGCTATGCAAGAAGAGCTAAATCAATTTCAAAGGAACGATGTGTGGAAGCTTGTGCCTCCTCCAGGAGGACAAGTTAGCCATTGGAACCAAGTGGGTTTTCGAAACAAACTTGATGAAGATGGCAAAGTGGTAAGGAACAAGGCTAGACTTGTTGCACAAGGTTACTCACAAGAGGAAGGTATTGATTATACTGAAACCTTTGCTCTCGTAGCTAGACTTGAAGCTATTAGAATATTACTCTCTTATGCCGCACATCATGGCATTACTTTGTACCAAATGGATGTAAAAAGTGCATTTTTAAATGGTTTCATAAATGAGGAAGTGTTTGTGAAACAACCACCTGGTTTTGAAGATACCGAGTTTCTGAACATGTTTTCAAACTTAAAAAGGCACTTTATGGTCTTAAACAAGCTCCAAGAGCCTGGTATGACAGATTGAGTTCCTTTTTAATGTCAAATGGTTTTGAAAGAGGACAGTGGATACAACCTCTTTAGAAAATCATCTAAAAAGCATTTCATTGTAGTTCAAATTTATGTAGATGATATTATCTTTGGTGCTACTAATGAGTCTCTTTGCAAAGAATTCTCTAAGCTTATGCAGAATGAATTTGAGATGAGTATGATGGGAGAACTAAAATTCTTCCTTGGCATTCAAATAAAACAATGTCAAGATGGAACTTATATCCATCGGACTAAGTATGTGAAAGAACTCATCAAGAAGTTCAAGCTAGAGGAAACCAAACCTATGAGCACACCAATGCATCCAACATGTGCTCTTGGCAAAGATGAATCAAGTAAAAAGGTAGACCAAAAGGTATATAGAGGTATGATTGGTTCACTCCTCTATCTTACAAACCTCAAGGCCTGATATTATGTTCAAGTGTGTGCTTATGTGCAAGATTTCAATCGATCCTAGAGAATCTCACTTAATCATGCGGTTAAAAGGATATTTAGGTATCTTAAAGGAACTACTAATCTTGCTTTGCTTTATAAGAAATCAGATGAGTACAAGTTAGTAGGTTTACGTAATCTTTGACTTTCTTTGAGACAATTGAAAGGAAAAGCATAAGTGGTGGCCGCCAATTTCTTGGAGCAAATCTTGTCTCTTGGTCCAAAGAAAAGACAAAGCACAATTGCACTATCAACAGCAGGTTTGAGTACATATCTGCTGCAAGTTGTAGCTCACAACTACTTTGGATGAAGTATCAACTTGAGGACTATCAGATTAAAGAGAGTAAAATCCATATATACTGTGATAATACTTCTGCTATATGCTTGACTAAAAACCCTATTTTGCATTCTCGAGCCAAACATATTGAAATTAAACATCATTTTATTAGAGACTATGTTCGTAAGGGATTCTTGAAATTAAATTTATTGATACTGACCATCAATGGGCAAATATCTTTACAAAACCCTTGCTGAAGATAGATTCAACTTTATAAGAAAGAACTTGAATTTCCTTCTTATAAAGGAATAGGTGTTTAATCTGAATATAGATGACTCTGTTTGACAAGTTGACTCTGCGTGAAGATAGTTGACTCTGTTTGACTAATTGATTCTGTTTGACTTGTTGACTCTGCTTGAGTGTGTTGGCTCTGTCGTAGTTAAATCTGTTGATTATCTTAACTTGTTATATTCTTTTCATTAACTGTTCGTATGTTCATTACATAGCTGTCTCTGGGAATCTTAAGTACACGTGTCTCTCTGAGACTGGTTGATGCGTTAGTGATTGACATTTGCTTTTACTGAGTCATAATTGCTTTTACTGCGCAATGACAGTTTTACTGCGCCTCTTTAATTTTGACAGTTACACGTTTGAAAAAGACAAATTTATTTTCAAAAATTCATTTCGAAAAATGGCGCATAATGCTTAAACTTCTCGAACACGTTTATAACCCACTCACCCACTCACTCACTCACATCACCCACTACCCACTCTATCTCTCAAAGAGAAGTCTACACATTTCTGAACCCTAAACCCCTTTCATCTTCGTACTCTGTGTTTCTACGATTTCAACAATGGTCGCTCCACAACAACAACCGCAAGTTCAAGTTCTCAAGAAGAGCGTAGAAACGCTGGAAAATCTTCAACCCTCGACCTCAAAGTGTTGGTGGAACACGAAGTAAGGTTTGAGGATATGGCAAATGAAGGATACGACTTGAGCGCACTTCATTGACATGGGGATAATGGGTTTCTTCTACATGACCAACTCGCCTATGAGAATCTGGTGAAGGAGTTCTGGACTTATGCTTGGAGTAAAGATAAGGCCATTCTGAGTCATGTTCAAGACAGTCGGATTGTGGTCACTCAGGACCTAATTGGTGAGGTCACCCATTGCCCTAATGATGGAGCGCTTGAAACCCTGGTTGGGAAAAAGGATCTTTGGTGGTCGATGTTGTAACTGAGACTATCTATGACAAGCCTGGAGGCAGCAAGGCCGTGGACATGAAGAACAGGTTTCGAGCACTTTTCAGAATCATCATGAATTGCTTGGTGCTTGTTTTTGTTTATTTGCTCACTCTGTTTTTATTTCTAATGAAATTTATTTATGACACTTAAAGTTTTCTCTTTATCTTTCTTTATACTGTTTTGACTGTGATGTTCTTTATTTCTGTCTTAACCTTTTTGTCTGATGACAAAAGGGGGAGAAGAATATAGAGAGAATAAAGAGAGTATAAAGCAATTGATGAACCTAGTGTATCAACCAAGTGTCATCATGCATACATTATGTGTTCTGATTAATATATTCCTGTATGCTCTGAAACTTATATGCTGTAATATCTTATGCTCTGTTACACTTAGAAATATTTATATATGCTTAATTCAGGGGGAGCCTCTGAAATCATCTGAATAAATATTTTTTATAAAGAAAAATTGATCATCAATATATGTATTTGTCATCATCAAAAAGGGGGAGATTGTTGGAAACAAGTGGATTCAAAAACAGTAACCCTTAATTGTTTTGATGATAACAAAAGATTAAGAGAACAATTTATTCTCTAACATGGTTATAAGTGTGCATAAAGTATTTATACTCAGAGAAATTTGCTTCAGAAGACTTAGTGAAATCTTGAACTTCACTCATCAAAGTCCGCCTCGCTCGATTCTTGGCACATAGAATCTGCTTGGTCAACGCCTGGAGTTAGTCAACATTCGTTGTTGGTCAACACTCTGGTATATGATGCAAGACATGATTTGACTCGGTCAAATCTGCTGGTGACCGCTTCTTCGAAGACTCCAAATCTGTTTGGTCAACGCTCTTGTGATGGTCAACGCTCTGTTAGAGCATAGTCACAATCTGGTTGGTCAACTCTGCAGTGCAAGTCAACAATACAACAGATTCCACTAAGTGCACTCCATGAAGACTTATTGTGCTTCAACAAGAATCTGCTATGTGATAGCCCTCTCAGCTCTGTATTGAAGAATACTTGATTCTGGTGAACAGTGAAGTCTTTGAACGAAGAGCTCTGATAGTGAAATGGAAGTACCTTGTTATACGAGGTATCATTAGACAAGAAGAATGTCAAAGGATAAAATCATCAAGGAAACTTGTGCTTGAAGTGTCTATATTTTGAAAAGCTCACTAAGGACAAAGTTACTGACATTGCGTATAATACTCAATGCTTTTCTCAGTCTTGAAAGCGACGTAACTGCAAAAGCCAAAGTTCCAGGATCTCAAGCTTTGACCTCGGACAAAGAGACGTTGTGTCACAACGGCACTTTTTCAATCCTAGCTATATATCCTACCTCATACTCAAGTAATACATATTGAGAACAACAAACGATTTTCAACAAAGTTGTATAAGCTAGCAACTTGAATATTTTTCTGAGTAGTGAGAGCATCAACATCTATCTTCTCAAAACACTACCCAATCAAGAGACGGTGAGCAATCAAGAATTCATCCAAGTCTCTCGAGATCTTTGAACAAGGCACTTCTTGTTTTATTCTTTCTTTAAGAAAGTTATTTTGTGCTAAAAGTATTTTCATGGTAAAGCCTCTCCAAGAGAGTTATCTCTATATTGTTTCAAAACTCTTATTTGAATCTGTACTTAGCCCAGTAGTGGCTGTATACCTTAGAGGCTCAACTGTACTGAGTCGTTCTAAGAAGTTGTGAGTATAGCCAGTTGGCAGAAATATACTCTCAAGTGTAATCAGTTGATTATAGTGGAGAAATCCTTCAAGTGAGTGAAGGGACTAGACGTAGCTATCAGGTGATAGTGAACTAGTATAAATCTCTGTGTCTCTTTCTTCTCTCTACTCTTTATTCCTTGCACAGTTCATTCAATAGTTATTTTTCATAAACATTTGTATTTGCGAAAAAGTTTTTTTAAAACCCAATTCAAACCCCCCCTTTCTTGTGTTTTTGCCACGTTCACAATATTCTTTGGTAATTATCCTCCCATGGAATCTGAAGCAAGTATACCCGGTTAAACATAGTTAAGTATGTTAGAATGTAACTGTTGTTTCATTCATTCTTAATACCAGTATCCCTATCAGCTAGATGATGGCGAAGATATCAATGGGTGAGGAAGGCTTGTTTTTTATTTGAACTTTTAGATCTGTGTTGTGATCTCCTTTTGCTTTCAGCATGTTTCGCTCTTTTTCCCAACGTTTTTCTCCAAACAAGTCTTCTGATTCCTCATCCTCTTCTTCTTCTATAAGCCAATCTTTATCAAAAAAATATTTTCAAAGAAGAAATTCGTTTTGAAAATATCAATCAAGATTTTGACAATTGGGATATTCCCAAAATTAGAGATGAAGATCTCTATCAATCTTTTTCAAAAAACTTTTGGCAACGCCAATCTGATTTTATAATAAAAAATGTTGAACAAAAGTACAAAATCCAATCTGATGATGAAGAGATTTATATCCTATCCCAGGATAGTATAGATCATCACAAAGCCAAGAAATACAATTACTTGCACATTGGTAGTGTACAAGTAGGTATGAAACCCCTAACTAGAGAATCTCTAGATATAGCAGTTTTATTCTGCCTTAGGGACAAAAGACACAATCGTTTCCATGATTCCCTTTTAGGAACCGTAGAAACCAGCCTTTGTCACGGCCCAATCTTTTTCAATTGCTTCCCGGACTTAACTGTTAGTCTGGATGACAAGAACATTCTTGATGTTTTATTCTTGAATGTAAAACTTCATGGCTATGACATGAAGGAGGGATCTATTCCCGTAAGTTTGATCTATAGAGTTCAGTACAAGGTAATGAATTCTATTAGTTCAAATTTTCTCAAAACCAATTGTGATAAACATGGTGAAACCACTTTGTTTCTCACTGAAAATTCTAAGGCCAACATTGTTGTGCCTAAAACAATCCAGTGGAGTGATGTCTCACTTCCAGAAAGATGGACCTTAGATAGAGCCACACCAGCCCTACCCAAGGTTACACCCAATTTTCAAGAAATTCTTCAGCATCCTACAGGACACGTAGATTTAGTCTTTGATAGGAGAAATTATTTCTCTTTGTCTAGGTCTAGTTCTATTAGGTCTGATAGCAATTTCCAATCTGCGGTTTCTAGGAGATCTTTCTCTAGGACCATCCCTAGGTCTATCCCTAGATCTGAACCTGAGCCTTCTCAAGAAGGTTCTACAAACCATTTGCAGGGATTTGAAGCAACAACCCCAGTAAAAACCTCTTATCAAAGGGATGAAGAGGATCAATCTATCCAATCTCCAACATATTCCTCCCTTAATGATAATTACGATATTATGACAATATCCTCTAATTTCATTATTGACAATGTATTTCTGGCAACAGAAATGAAGTCTGAGAAATGGTCTCAACACCGAGACTGGTTCTTTGGCAATATTCATGGATCAAAGAGGGATGAGATCCGTGATCAATGGTTCCAAGACCTTGGACAGGTCCAAGCCAATATACCATTTTTTATATGGTTCAATCATTATACCATCAAGAAGAAGTATAAATACCCTTTTAAGAATAAAAGGAGTATTAACAATTCTTTGGATGTCATTAAGGAATGGCATCAGAAAGATGGTCAATCCATTCAATCGGAGTTACCTCCAAAAACAGCTTTGATTTTAAGTAAAAATCAAACTACCAATCCTGTTATAGCCACTCCCTTCAAGTCCAGAAGTGAGGACGGACCTATTTCAGCCAAAGACATCAAAGATTTGATGGAACAAGCCAATTATACCAATAGGTATCTTCAAGCCTTAGGAGATAATAGCACTGATAAGGGTAAAACCGTGCTAGATACTTCCAAGACTAAGGATCCTCAATCTTCCATTCAGCTTGAGAAACCTTTGTTCAATCCATATAGGATTTCAAAGAAACTCAAGAAGGCCTTGCAACTTTCTGATCCTAAAACCCGGATCAAGAAGGAAGTTGAAGAAGTTCAAGGTGAATTTCTTGCCAAAATCAATAAACAATTAGAGCTCCATAGAATGATCATTCCTGAATGACCTAGGACTCCACCTTCAATCACTTCTTCCAATAGAGCCGTTAATATAGTAGGTGAACCCTCCTCTATCTGCTCTGAAGAAACCAATTCGGATATCCCGAAAGTCAATCCAGTTATTCATAACCCAAACATCAATTGGAGAAAGCCGACTAAACTCTATTACCCTAGAGCCACGGCACCTGACCTCCTCTTAGAGGAAAAGGACTCCACAGCCAATTTCAAGAGTTTTAGTGCCAGCAACATCTATGAATGGAACATAGATGGTGAAAATGAGTATGGTATCACTAAAATTCTCCAAAATATGACCATGGCTACTGCCTATGAAACTACTAATGACTTTCCAGAGTCTATGATAGTAGAAATCTTAGTTGCAGGTTTTTGTGGCCAACTCAAAGGTTGGTGGGACAACTATCTTACTGACCCTATGAGACTTTCAATCCTTAGTGCCATTAAGTTAGATCCTGATGGTACTCCAATCATTGACAATGGCGCCAGCATACCTGATGCCGTCAATACCCTAATCTTTACAATAGCTCAACATTTCATAGGAGATCCTTCTCTGATTAAGGATAGATCTGCTGAGTTATTATCCAATCTTAGGTGCAAGACCTTAGGTGACTTTAGGTGGTATAAGGATACCTTCCTAACTAGGGTTTACACCAGAGAAGACAGCCAGCAAGCTTTCTGGAAAGAAAAGTTTATTGCTGGTCTTCCAAAATCCCTTGGCGATAAGGTTAGAGATAAGCTTAGAAGCCAAAGCCAAGATTCCAATTCAATCAACTATAAGCAGTTAAGCTATGGACAGCTTATTGCCCTCATCCAAAGAGTTGCACTCAAGATTTTTCAGGACGACAAAGTGCAACAACAATTGTCCAAAGAGAAGGCCCAAACCCGTAGGGAGTTAGGAACCTTCTGTGAACAATTCGGGTTACCCTGTGCTAAGAAGCCCAGTAGCAAACCCAAAGCCAAGCATGGTTCTCCCAGACCTCAATTCTACAATCGGAGCTTTAGGAAACCTAAACCTAAGCCCAAAACCCAATTGGATAATGAGAATAAGGAATCTCATCAATCCAAAGCCAAAATTGTCTGCTACAAGTGTGGAAAACCAGGCCACATTAGTAGATAATGTAGGCTAGGGCAACGGATTAAGGCCCTTAACCTCAGTCAAGACACTGAGGACAAGATTAACAGTCTGTTGATCGAGACCTCCCAATCTGAGGATTCTTCTGATTATGAAGACTCCAACCAATCCTTCAATCATGTTCAGGATGATGATCTCACTGAGTCATCTAGCCAGATCAATGTTCTCACTAAGGAGCAGGAACTTCTTTTTGATGTCATTGAATCCATTCCTGACCATCATGACAAGGTCAAGTACCTTGAGAAACTTAAGACTTCCTTCGTGGCCAAAACCCCTAGGAACCCTTTAGTTTCAAACAAATTCAATCTTAAGGATACTTTCAAAAGGCTAGAGAAATCTAGTATTAAAAAGGATCCTATTTCAGAACTTCAATCTGAAATCAATCTTTTAAAATCTGAAATATTGATTTTAAACCAAAATCAAAATCGTTTTCAAATGATTTTGGACAACTGGACAGAAGATAAGCCAACTTCTGAATTAGATCAATCAGAAGCTTCGTCTTCCAAAACTGTTTCTTTAGAAGCTGATGCTTCTAAAATCAATCCTCTTTAAACAAACAAGGTTGACAATTTTATTGGCTTAGCCAACCTTGTCAAAACAAAAATGTTTTTTTTATAAACATCAAATTGGTTATTAGGGATTTTACCCTTGATACCACAAAGACTTTGACACAAAAAGTCTTGATTTCAATTGCATCTTAGATGGGTTAATTCCCACTAAGTATCTTGAATTTACTTCAGAACGGTTAAGCACTGCTAATGGTTCTGAATTAAAAGTCAAATTTAAGGTTTCCTCTGCAATCGTTCAAAACCAGGAGTATAAGGTTGAAACCTCCTTTTTACTGGTGAACAATTTAAAGAACAAAGTGATTTTAGGAACTCCGTTCATAAAATTACTTTTTCCTTTAACAATCACTGATGAAGGTATTTTTACCCAACATCAGAATCAATCGGTTATTTTCAAGTTTTTGGAAATACCAAATTGCACAAACTGTGCAATCAATTATACTAACCCTGTAAAGAAGAATTTAATTTCTGTTTTGCAGGATCAAGAATCAATTATGGAGTTTGAACATTTTCAACTCCCAATCCATCATCGGAGAAGGTTTATTCCCTTGTCAGGTATAAATCTCGATGAAACTCAACAATGTCTGATGGATAACCTTTGGCTATCCTCTGACTTAAAAGATAGACTCAATTGCATGAATGCTCTTGCAGCTTATTTTTCAAAAATGAATTTTCATTTTCAAAATAAAAAAGGATCAAAATGTTTTCCTGATCCGCGATTTAAAAATGAATTTCAATCTCAATCTTCCAAACTCAAGGATAAGATCATTGATCTTCCTGAGGAAAATAAAGTCAAATTCAAAGGTAAGGATGAGTGTGAGAGTTCCGAGAGAATTCAAACACAAACCTACAATCAAACACTGTCCCTGAAAGATGAGTGTTTAACTAAAGCCAATCATGAAGATATGAAGAAGAAGTTTGTTCTGCAGACCTCTTTAATTATCGGCCAATTAACCAATCATACGGATTTTGGAATTAATTACTTAATTCAAAGAAAATTGTATGATTCAATCTTTCAATCATATGTTCGTGCTCAGGAATGCCTTTGGGAGATTTCTGTAGGGAACATTCAAGCTCAAGGAATCCATGTTTGCCAACCCATGGCTTACTTGCTTTTCCTTCCAATCATCCGTAAGACGGTGAAGACATTCAACGCCCTTACCGAATTTTGAAGGCTAGAATAAGCCTTCCATTTTATCAATCAATTCAATTTAAAGGAAAAGACTATACTATCTGGACATGGCTGGATCTGGGTATGTTAGACTCTTTCTGGACTAATGACTCATCTGAATTGGTTTTTGGTCCACAAAAATTATATCTGCTTGCAGCAGCAATCATCTCAAGAAAAAGGAGAGTTACTTTCAGAGTAAAGTCATCTCTGCCGACCAGCAATAGGTTATATGTGGTTCCTGCAAGTCACCACTTTATAGCTAGTACTGCTGTGTTCAATCCTTTTATCAACTGGCCAGTTCAATCAAAGGAGTTCATTAATTCTTTCTGGTTAAGACATGGGCTTATCAGACAGGAATTCCTTCCTCCAACTGGGTGGTTCAATCTCAAGAAGATAGGAGAAACTTCTATCTACAATCTTTGGGCAGTTCCAGGCTGTCTTCCAATCAAGGTATCAATGCCTTTCTTCAACAACTACTCTTCAATGTTTGAAGAACTCAACAGTGAAGAACAATCTGAAGGAGTCTCAGATGACGAAGTCGACCTTGACGACGTAGAGCTCCACAATCTAGAGAACAGGATGGAACCCTAAGATTCCTTTCTGATCTCCACAAATTACGCCAAGTGCTCTAAACAGGAAAAGCAAAAGTAATCTGTAACTGCCGCTGACAACCTGTCCAGCACTCAGTGTTTAGTACGCTTCTTCGGAGGCCTCTTTGTCACTTAGCTCCTCCGCTTCAAAGTTTAGAGAGAGGTTCCCCTCTTCCCTCCTCCCTCAGCTATGTTATTGCTTTCTGTAATTTAAGTTTCAATAAATAAAAGTATGACCGATTCTGCTTTTATTTTCTGTTGTTAATTACCGCCTTCATGGCAGGTTCTTTGTTTTGATTTGCATTCGCATCTCATGTTTTAGTTTTTGAGTTCTTCTTTTATTTTTTGTTTTTTAAAGTTCATATTTCTCGGGTTAAGTCCCAAGAATTTAATGTTATGTCGAGTCCATCTCACTCTACTTTCCATTTCTTTAAAGATCAGCTCTTAGTTTTGCTTCCGACCCCCTCTTGGTTATATATATATATATCATAGACCAACATTATGTGCATAAATGACTTCCTATAGCATCCCATTTCATGTTGTGACATCCTATAAAGAAGACAAATTTCAAATTTCTCCAGAGCACTCACAGACTTCAGGATCCCCTTAAATCTGTTTTTGCCTCATGAGAGACTCGAACCCGCATCCAAAGGGATATAGACCCTCGGAAGCATCTCCCACTACCAATGACCACTCAATTGGTTGGTACTAGGAATCAAAACCATTGTATTTAACCCCTAGGTACATGGCTCGATTCCTAAGGAAAGCAAAAACACCATTACTTTGGATTAAATTCAAGGGGTGGTGAAGTCCTGTGAGTGAACCTGACACTCACATGCATTGCGCAGAGGGTCTATGGGCCCGATATGCGTCAGCAGAGACAAATGGATCGCACACCGTGGTACGGCCCAAAAATGGGTGGCGGCCTGTGGGTGTTACACATGTCTTTCTCCTGCCAAATAAAATCTCCCTGCCGCCAGCGACCCAACAATTTTTTCTCATTTGTTTCCACACGACACATAGAAAAGAAACAAACTTTACAATAATAATTGTACTTACCCATTATTCAAGTATATAATAGATTAAAGAACCCCTCTATAAGCACATAAACACAACTACCCAACTGATCTCACTTATCTGTCATGAATATTGAATAGGGAGAGAAATAATTCAACAAAAAGTTAATACAAATTAAAATTACATATAGAGTATAAATTGAAAGGATTAACATTTGTGGGCTACTCAATATTAGGACTGATTGGCGATGGGAGTTGTTACAGATAGATAATCACAGCTGATTAGTAATCACTGACTGGCTGGGAGTTGCTACTGATTGGTAATCACAGTCTCAAAATAGCTACAATTGGAGCTGTTGGAGTAAATTATGCAGACTAAATTATGCAGAAAATCTGCTAGCAGTATTTATGAGTGATCATTGTGGTACAAATACAGGACTGCCATTTATCCTCGGTGCCTCTGTTTTAATCTGTGATGTGGGGTTGTTAATGTGTTAATGTATCATTAAATATGCCAATGTATCGTTTTGAGGTAGGACATTTGCAACTTTGATTATTGCCATGTCGTGGCTGACATGTAATTTCGGCTAGTGCAAACTTTGGCATCTCTTGTGCCACTGTTGCAGACTTTGGCCCCTATATATCTTGTCATTGTTGCACCTTAATTTTATTAATAAATTCCTTCGCCTTTCCAAAAAAAAAAATATTAGGACTAAAATAGACTCTTAATTATATCATATAACGAAATCTTTAAGAACAATGTTGCATATATAGATTCATAGATTTTTTTTTTTTTTTTGAGGAAGCAATAAAAGATAAGGTCAAAGCCAAAGAGCACAAGCTTCCTTAAGGAGAGGAACGAATGTACCATCAATGTGGGTGGCCAAGAGGGTTTGGACCCCACTGAAAAATAATCCACCGACGAAGACTGCCGGGAGCGGATGGCGGGTGCTGCCGCCGGCAAGCTCGCAGAGGACGCCATGGATTTCTGAGCCGGCGACGTGCTGGTCGAGCTCGACAATGGTGGGGAAAACACCGAGGCTGAAGAGGAGGTGCTTGGCGACGATGGACATGCATCAGTCAGTGGAGCTGAATATGACGACGGCGTTGGAGAAGGCCAGGTGGCAAACCATGTCGTGAGGACTCATGCTCATGAATGGTGCAGTGCAGGTGCTGTTGTCGCTGATGCTGAAGCTGTCAATTTCATAGATATATTTTCGTTGATTATTCCAGCATATATTGAATTTGAATCTTTGATTATTAATGAAATGCAATAGATTTATTCTGTCAAAAAAAATGTGCGAATATTTCACTCAGAAACTTGAATGTTTGTTTTTGGTGAAAGAGAGGGAGCTTTAAACTTGAATATCAGACTTCAAAAGTGGGGCAAAAGTTTGGCTCATCTGATTGACTTTCACTCGTAATATATACAAGACTGGTTCTAGTCTAAAGGTTCCCCTTATATGGAGTTCCTTAATTCTTTTTCTTTTACCTAAGAAATTGGTTGCAATTATGGAGGTAAATGAGTTAAGTTATTCGTGAATTATTCGAGTTCGACTCGTTAAATATTTGGTTAAACTCATTTGTTTAATTAGATAAACAAACCTAAGTTTGAGATTGAGCTCGATTATTTAAATGAGCTAAGACTAAGCCTTACATGCTCGAAATTAACGGCTCGTGAATAACTCGTTTGAGGGTATAACTGTCTTTTTTAGTTTATGTTTTATTTTTCGTGTTATTTTTATTAAGTAATTCATTGAATTTTGAAAAGATGCTATAATGAGCTGGTGCATTTAATTCAAACCATTTTTTCAGGTATTGTGTTAAAAGACACTTTTCGACTTTTGTCCGTATACAGTGTGCATCGTTTAAGAATCTTTATTGTCACCATGGTTCAAAGAAATTTTGTTAACTATATATATGTTAATTGGGAATGAGTGTGCATATTCCTTCGTCAGATCCTCCCTAATTCGTAAATCTCCCACAATGTTTGCATATTTGTTTCTCAGTGTTTCGCTCCCCCTACCCAATTCGTAAGTCACCCACCACCGCTCTACCAACACTACATTGGTAAGAAAATGAAATTTTTAGAAGAATTTTAAATATGTTCAATTAAAATGCAGTGTTTTAGTGTTTACTAAAAAGAATTTCAAAATTCTCCAGTAATGAGAGTACTATTTTAGGAAATCAAAATTAAATAATTTATATATTGTATTCCTTTTGGTTGAGAGGTGATTAATATTTTTGAATTCCATAGACCACATGTTAAACACATATTTTTATTTGTAGAGTATCACATAATATTTAAAACTTTATCAACTAAATAAACTTTAAAAACAATTTAAGAAGAATTTTCATAAATACAAAAATAATGAAGTTATAAATGAGCTTAACAATGCAGATTCAAGCTTTATTTTTTTTTAGCAAGTCAAGCTCAAATTTTTAGTTAGGTTTGATAAAATAAATGAGTCAAACCCAAGTTTTACATTTTTTTACAAGTCAAGCTCAAGCTTCAAATGCTCAGCTCGACTCGACTCGACTCGTTTACACCCCTAGTTGCAACAAATGAAACGATTCTAAATCTCATGACATATAGAGGTGAAAATAAATCAGGTTATCCCTTGGAGCATACGATTTAACCTACACCATGTCCAGATTAGAATTTAGGTAATCTAAAAAAAAATAAAGCCAAAGGTAGGCCAAAAATATAAATATAAATATAATTTTTGTTGTTATTATTGTTACTAACAGAATGACAAGCATTGTCGATTTGTCGTGTCTGTTAACATTTTTCTCGTTGTGTAGTTTTTTGAATATTTTCTTTGCTATTTCGGAAAGTCTGGTTTTGTTCAAGATCTATTTTACGAAGTTACCTATGCAATTATTGTTGGAGCGTGGAGTCGAGAGTAAAATTGAAGAAAAAATGTGTGTACACCAAAATACCTTGTATCCCTTTTATTATTGTTATAGATAGATAGTTAATTTTTTATGATTTGAGTCTTTAAGCTTATTTAAAAATAAATTATGGCCTTTTTAGAAGCTTATTATATCCTTTATTTGAAAGCCTATTTAAAAGTCTATTTTGCAAAAAATAGATTTAAGTCGTTTGTTTTATATTTTAATAGAATGGATTCTGAAGAATTGATGTTGAAAAATTGATTTTAAAAAAATTGAGTTTAAAAAAATTGATTTGTATTTGGTAATGATATTTTAAAAGTGTGTTCAAAAAAATTGATTTCGTTTGAATGATAAAAATAGAATCACTTTTGATGTGTAAATATAAAGAATTGTGTGGATCTTACGTTCAAAATCCATTTTTCTGAACAAAAAAGCTAAGATTTTTTGCTTCCAACAAAATTCAATTTATCACATTCAAACCAGATTTTACTCACCAAAAATCTTAATCAAACACTCAGTTGAAAAGTCAAAACAAAATTTTCTAAACTTAGTTTTCAATTTTGTACTCAAACAATATTTTGAGAACAGGCTCTAAATAGGCTTTCAAGTCAAGGATAAAATTTTCTTTGAAACTCTATTCAAATCTTATAAAACTCTACCCATCTAGTGACTCTTAATAGTGTGGATTTTAATTTTCATAATTAGTAGTTTATTATACCAAGTTTATCACTAATCTATTAGCTTATTAGCCTATTTATAAACAAGGTAAATAGTATACTTACCCTAATATGGAATAAGTTTTCAAATATGCTAATAGATGAGGATGGATTTGTAAATAGTGACCAAAACAAAATACAGATGACAAATAACATGCTAGACTTGAATCAGAGGCTCGATCAAAGGCACTTCGTTGGTGAATAATAAAGTAGAAATTCCATTAACGTTAAAAACCTTGTTAGTTACCAGCCGTAAGTAAACCGCGAAACACCATACTATGAACAGCAGGAAAATTATGGAAGATATAATAATTTAATAGTTTGTATCAGAAAACAAGTAAAAACTGACATGATATTAAAAACAAACATAACAAAACACTAGCAATTGTACTAAATCCAACGAAAAACTCATTAAATATGACTTCAAAATTAAATCGCATCTAAATTTAGTCCACTTCCTCAATCTTAGGACCCGCACCGCTTCCACCAGCTGGGACATCATCATCCATACCAGCAGCACCCATGTCCGGAGGACCACCAGCACCCTGGTACATCTTGGCGATGATTGGATTGCAAATGCTTTCTAATTCCTTCATTTTGTCCTCAAACTCATCTGCCTCTGCAAGTTGATTGCTGTCTAGCCACTGGATGGCCTGCTCAATGGCATCCTCAATCTTTTTCTTGTCAGCTGGATCAAGTTTTCCTCCGATCTTCTCATCCTTCACGGTATTCCTCATGTTGTATGAATAGTTCTCCAATGCATTCTTTGCCTCTACCTTCTTCTTATGCTCTTCATCTTCAGATTTGTATTTCTCAGCCTCCTGAACCATCTTCTCAATCTCTTCCTTTGACAATCTACCCTTGTCATTGGTGATGGTGATCTTGTTCTTTTGACCAGTAGTTTTGTCTTCGGCAGAGACATTCAAGATACCATTGGCATCAATGTCAAAGCACACTGTAATTTGTGGAACTCCCCTGGGTGCAGGAGGAATGCCTGAGAGTTCAAACTTGCCAAGCAAATTGTTGTCTCTTGTCCTTGTTCTCTCACCTTCATAAACCTGGATCAAGACACCAGGCTGGTTGTCTGAATAGGTTGAGAAAACCTGTTCCTTCTTTGTTGGGATTGTCGTGTTCCTGGGGATCAGGACTGTCATCACACCACCAGCAGTCTCCAACCCAAGTGAAAGTGGGGTCACATCAAGGAGGAGAAGATCCTGGACCTTCTCATTACCCTCACCACTCAAAATAGCAGCTTGAACGGCAGCACCATACGCAACAGCCTCGTCGGGATTTATGCTCTTGCAGAGCTCCTTCCCATTAAAGAAATCTTGCAAAAGTTGTTGAACCTTGGGAATTCTAGTGGAACCACCAACAAGCACAACATCATGGACAGACCTCTTGTCCATTTTAGCATCTCTTAGACACTTCTCGACTGGTTCCATACACTTCCTGAAAAGATCCATGTTGAGCTCTTCAAATCTGGCACGAGTAATGGTGGAATAGAAATCAATTCCTCATACAGAGAATCAATTTCAATGGTGGTTTGGGCAGTGGATGATAAAGTTCTCTTCGCCCTCTCACAAGCAGTCCTCAACCTCCTAAGTGCTCTGGGGTTGCCACTGATGTCCTTCTTATTCTTTCTCTTAAACTCCTGAACGAAATGGTTCACCATCCTGTTGTCAAAATCCTCACCTCCAAGATGGGTGTCACCAGCTGTGGCTTTCACCTCAAAGATACCCTCTTCAATAGTAAGTAAAGAGACATCAAAAGTACCACCGCCAAGATCAAAAATCAAGACATTCTTCTCGCCAACACTTGTAGCCTTCTTGTCAAGACCATAGGCAATGGCCGCAGCAGTAGGCTCATTGATTATACGCATGACATTAAGACCAGCAATAACACCAGCATCCTTGGTAGCTTGACGCTGAGAGTCATTGAAGTATGCAGGGACTGTCACCACAGCGTTCTTAATTGTAGAGCCAAGATAAGCTTCAGCAATCTCACGCATCTTTATAAGCACCATGGAAGATATCTCTTCCGCAGCAAACTGCTTATCTTCACCCTTGTAGCTGACCTGAATCATTGGCTTGTCACCGGGCCCAGCAAAAACCTTAAAAGGCCACAATTTCATATCACTCTGAACAGAGGCATCAGTGAATCTACGACCAATCAACCTCTTGGCATCTGTAAGACAAACAAAGCATATTATAAACAAGTGAACTTGTAATTCACATTAATACATGCAAATCATCAACTATTTTGAGAGAAATCGAGACAATTTCATGCACTGAACAAACAATACTGTAAAAAAGAAGATGCTGGTTTACAAGGCAATGAACACTCAATTATAACAAATTAGGGTAGGAGCTGAAAAAATTTAGTCAAAACGATGACAAATAAATTGATCTACAAACAGGAAGCCTTTTGTGCATGCCGCAAAACCTACGATTAAGCTTTCACTTAATTGTTTGACTATTAGATATAAAGAAATAGGATTATTTTTGGGCTGAAAATCTGGGGCATCTGTAGCAGAAAAAACATCCGCAGACTCAACAGTAATACGAATCAACACGTGTAACGATGCCGTAGTATCCACCAAAATCATGTTGAACACTGCAAGTAAGGAATCCGAACATCTGTAGTAGCTAAAATTATTCAAAAAAACTCCTGGAATAACAAAGATTGAACACGTGTAAAAAGTTATACTTATATCCGCCAAAATCACATCACATCAAACACCGCAGCAATGGAATACGAAAAACACGTGTACATCACAAGCAGAAACAAAAAATAGCGAAAATTGAAGATCGGAAATAGAAAAAGGATCAAACAAAAACCTTCCATCCATTCCAAATCACACACGTAAGGCCATAAATAATAAAGGTATAGTACCAACAACCAACAAAACCTTCAAAAGCGCATAAAATCATAGCTTCGAGAATAACATTTTCGTAAGATAACTACTAACTTGAAACTAGAAGTAGATCAGAGTTGCACAGTAGATCTTACCAAAGACGGTGTTGATAGGGTTCATGGCGACCTGGTTCTTGGCGGCATCACCAATGAGACGTTCGGAGTCGGTGAATCCGACGTACGACGGCGTCGTTCGGTTTCCCTGGTCGTTGGCGATGATCTCAACGCGATCATGTTGCCATACGCCGACGCAGGAATACGTCGTTCCGAGATCGATTCCGATAGCTGGGCCCTCTCCTTTACCGGCCATGTTGCGTCTGTTGTGTCGGCGATAGAAAACGAAGCGAGATCTATGAGGTTCGAAACCACGACTAGGTTTCGAAATTGGGAGCGGAGAGGAATAATAACTTGGAAGAGTAGCGCTTATATAGTAAAGCTGTTAGGGTTTGTGATTCCTCTTTCCAGAATGTTCCAGGAGACCAGGAACCGTTGGATGCTGTTAGCGAATTTGGACGGTTGCAGATCCGAATCATCCATGGCGGGCTTGGCTTGTTTCCTTTGTTGGTTGGAGAAGATTTTTAACAATTCACCGGCGAAATACACGTCCATTCGCACGGGTGAATTCGTTTTTACGTATTTTTAAAATATATTTGATTATAAAATTAAAGTTATACATCGTAAAAAATATAATTAATTGTTTTAGTTTTAAAAAATTAAAAAATTAAAAGTAAACAATATGTAATGAGTAAAATAACTATTATTATTATTTATAAAATTGTTATGTGATAAAAAATGAATCATATTGCTAATATGTAATATTTTTTCGTGAGGATTTAAGAATAAAATAATTATTTATAAATAATAAAGATATTTATAGAATTTTGATACGTGATCAAAGACGATGAAATTATAACATGTAATGTTTTTCCGCTGAGACTTAAAAGTAAGATAATTATTTATCATTTATAAATAATAAAGACATTTGTGAAGATAAAAACTAAAAATTAAAAATAAAGAAATAAAAAACATTAAGGAAAAGCGAAAAAATAACAAATATAAATGTAAGAAAAATAGAAAAAATAAAAAGTAAAAAATTCTCGAGACTCAAAAGTAAATAATCATTTATAAATAATAAAATACTTATAAAATTTGATATGTGCTTAAAGATAATGAAATTATACCAACATATAATGTTTCCCCATCGGAATACAAAAGAAAAGTAGTCATTTATATCGATGATGTAATATTTCCCCATCGAGAATTAAAAGTAAAATAATCATGTATAAGTAATAAAGACATTTATAAATTTTGATATATGATCAAAGACAATGAAAATATACCGACAACATGTAATATTTTCCCGTTGAGATTTAAATGAAAAATAATCATTTATCATTTATAAATAATAATGACATTTGTAAAGATAAAAATAAAAAAATAAAAATTTAAAAACTAAATAAATAAAAAAACATTAAGTAAAAATGAAAAGAAAAGGCTTAAATACCATTTTGGTCCCTTAACTTATGTTTGAGGTTCAATTGGGTCTTTTAACTATTTTTTGGGCAAAATAAGCCCAACTTAAAAACTTATAAGACCTATTTGGCCAACTTAAAAACTTAAAAGACTTATTTGGACCAACTTAAAATCTTAAAGGACTTATTTGGCGGAAAAGGGTTTAGTTGACCTAACTTAAAAACTTATAGGACATATTTGGCCCAACTTAAAAACTTAAAGGATTTATTTGGCCGAACTTAAAATCTTAAAGGACTTATTTGGCAGAAAATGACTTATTTGACCCAACTTAAAAACTTATAGGACCTATTTGGCCCAACTTAAAGACTTATAGGACCTATTTGGCCCAACTTAAAAACTTAAAAGACTTATTTGGCTGAACTTAAAAACTTAAAAGACTTATTTAACCCAACTTAAAAACTTATAGGACCTATTTGGCTTTACTTAAAAATTTATAGGATCTATTTGGCCCAACTTAAAAACTTAAAGGACTTATTTGGAGCAACTTAAAAACTTAAAAGACTTATTGGAGCAACTTAAAAACTTAAAGGAAAAGAAAAAAAAAAGAGAAAATTGGGAGGCGCTGCGGATGAGACGTTTGGAAAAAAAAAGAGAAAACTGGGAGGCGCTGCGGATGAGGCACGGGATTAAATTTTCCCTAAAGTGAACGCGTGTCCAAGATGGGGTTTATTTTCCTAATATGTAGATTTGACACAACTTAAAAACTTAAAGGACTTATTTTGTCGAACTTAAAAATTTGTAGGACTTATTTGGTCAAACTTAAAAAACTTAAAAGACTTATTTGACCCAATTTAAATACTTAAAAGACTTATTTGTTTAACTTAAAAATTAAAAATTTAAAAGACTTATTTGACCGAAAAAAAAAGAAAGGTGAGAAAAAGTGAGAATTAAAAAGCTGGAGATTATGTAAAAAAAAAATCTGGAGATTAAAGTTTAAAAGAGAGAAAAACATAAGGCAAAAAAAAAGGTGGAGCCGTATAAAAAGAGGAAAAAAAAAGTAAAAAAAAGTAGAAAGGTGGGATCTGTTGATGCGAGAACTGGAATTTTTTTCCTAAAAACTGCCACGTGGTCAAATAGATGATATATTTCCGTTCCACTTATATCACCGTAAAAAATTTGACATCAATTTACGTGGTTAATGCAGTTAATTTTTTTTTGATTGAGTTCAAAAAACTATTGTTAATATAGTGTTGAGTTTGGTTAATGAATATATTAAGGTGTCGTAATTCATATCAGCTGAACTTCATTTTTCACGATTTTAGGTGTTCAAATATAATCTAAATGTATATTTTAACACCTAAAAATTGTAGTTAATAATGTTCAAATTAGTGGTTACTAAATTTCAGTTAATAATTAATGAGTTGCGATACTTTAATATATACATTAACCAAATTCAACACTTTATTAACACGTAAGTGAATTATATTAATCAGTAAAATTATTGTTGATTTTTGTGTCTCAATTTGATATTCAAATAACATTTGTATTTTAAAGAGAGCCCCTAATATGATCTCAGATCAATTGTGGACCCAATTGGTTTAACGCTCACCGGAAAACTTAGGTGTTGCTCCGATGGTATTGTTAGTGTTGTCCTCCAATTACACTATGTCATGTGGACTTATTAAAACAAATAATATAAGCTAAATAACACGCGTAAGATGCTGTGACTAATGACTAACACCATTTCTTATCGGTTATTGTGGGTTAACGCTTTAGAGAGACAGTTTTGTGTATTTTTTTTTTTGTCCGACAACAAAGATATTCGCAGCTTAGCGAAAGATGTTCACTTGAAGCTTCTTTCAAAACCTGCATGAAGGACACAACAAAGAAGTCAATCACAACCCTCCCTCCTAGAACTTCTGCTGTAAAGAAGAGCTAGTTGCAGAAAAGATTTTATTCTTGAAAATTGGCGAGGAAATGGTTTTACTCATGATACTCAGTTATGTGAAATAAGAGAGATAGCAATAAAGAAAGGGGAAGGGTAGCATGACCATGGTAGTTGGAGGAGGATGGGATGGCTGAGGGAGACATTTCACAACTAGTAGTCATCGTGTTCTCGCGGCGGAGCTGAGAGGAGTTGATCCACGATGCCAGGATGTTCGCGCGACGCGAAACGAGCGAGACATATGCCACAACAACAGAGGAGCAGCAACGTGGATTCGCGAGCACAACGACGGAGGGTCGTATACGAAAAATGGGGAATCCCTGATCCATTCTTTCTCACTCTCTTCATCCCCCCTCTCTCACTCTTCGCGTCTCTCTTTTTCGCCTTCTACTGTTTCTTTTCTCACTTTTTGGTTCTCTCTTCACCTACTTGAAGGAACTACCTTATTCAAAAGAAGATGAATTGCCATTAGAAACAATTTCCTTCTCCTTACCACACCCATAATCACCACGATAAACATGTAAATTAAAAGATAACAACACTTGCAAATTCCAATAGCAATTGCAAAGCTCGCTACGCCAAAATTGGCAAATACCGACCATTATTTAGCGACCATCAACTGATTGCCATAATTTGGTATTTGCTCTAAAGCATTTGCGACCAATTAGTTTTAGCCATTACGTTTTTTTCCGTCACGTGTCTCTCTGGTGAGAACCCTAGCCTTTTTTCTCTCCCTTTCTCTTACTCGTTGTCTCAATTTCATCTTCTACTCTTCTACACGATTTTCTTTACTCCTTACACCTATAACCGAGCTTTCTAATAAGATTGATTGATCAATTTCTCTAGGCTCCTCTGCAAATAATGATGTTTATTATATATATATATATATATATATATATATATATATATATATATATATCTTTTTTAATCTTTTCTTTGAACTTGCAGTGAAAATCTCTGTGTACAAATAGATAAACGCTGGATTCTATGCCAAAATTCTCTTCAAAAGCTTCGGAATTCTCTTCAAAAGCTTTCATTTCTCGATCGATTCATTCCTCGGCGACCTAGAAGCTTGTCTTGGTGATATTCAATGGTGGAATTCCCTTCAGAAGCTTCAGAACGCCATTCTAGTGTCTTCTATAGCACAATGAATTTTGATCATGGTGCATTTCAGCACATGTGAAGTCTCTGAGATGTTGGAGCGTGCCGATTTAGGGTTGAGCAGGGGTTTGAGTAGGAAAATGCAGAGTGAACTACCGAATCATGTCAGGATAGTTGAGATCAGCGTGAACGATTCTTGGTTTCGTGACATTGGAACCACTGTGAGTTTCTCTCCTTATACATCGATTGGTGTTCTGGTCATGTGTTTGGATTTCTAAACATGCAGATTTTGGTTGTTATTGTTCATAACTTTTTCTCTCTTTTATTGTTTATTTTGTTTAACAGTTTGTTGTGAGAAGAAAGACATCGAAATTTGATGACGCAGGGCATGGGATTGCTTAAATTGTCTGGAGCTTCAATAATTGGGAGGTAAGCACTCAGAGTTTTGAGATTTAAATCATTTTAATTAAATAGAGACTTTTAGGATGTGTAATTTGAGGAATGACTGAAAGAAACCAATGTGATTTAAATCAAGGAGTAGTTAGGCTGACAATTGAAAAAGTTAAATCAAATTAGTTGCTATTTAAGAAAAGATATACGCCATTTTAATTTACTGACGGTTAGCGTTTTCATAGAAAACAGAAGCAGCAGCGCTGAGTCTTGGTGTAGCAGTGACAACGACTATGGTCTCTCTAATTTTGCTCACCTTACTGAAGAAATTCATGTAATTATTACAATGAGTCCTTGAATTGTTCATTCGTTAACTAATTAAATAAATTAATTGTGTAGACAAAATCATGCTTTTGTTGGAAACTAGTTTTTGTTGTTGTTTGTGCTTTTGTTTGTTATTCTCTTCAAAATTCAAATTGACGGGTTTCAAGTTTTATATGTGTGAACTTAAAAGTTGCTATATATGTTTAATGTGATCTGGAAACAAGAGAAAAGATGCAGAGCTTGATGACAATCTTTAACAACACAAATTAGTGACGACACATATTGGAGGAGAGGCAAGTATATGGTACTTTTGCATTGGTCAGTGGTATGATGCAGATTTTATTATGGTTTAACTTTGAAGATATAATTATCATTTATTTTGAAAGGTTGTGTATAACTTTGTAATTTTCTTGATCCTGCATTTTGTTGGTTTGTTGTCAGGTGTGCTTTTGTTTGTCAGACGTTGGAACTCTTACACAATTAAACAATGACAATGTGTATACCATCATCAGTATGACTTTGTGAACTAGACATTCCGACTTGTGAAAATTCTTTGCAGCATCAAGATTTGGTAGTGCAACACTTCTGGATGGTTTCTTCTTTTGTACTTATAGTTGGGGGAGTGGCACTGGCATCAATGACTGAAGTCTCTTTCAATTGGTAAGTGATCAATCGGCAAACTAAAGTTGTTATGTGCACAGAGTAACTTCAGGGACAATATTGAATAATTTTGCTACTAGAAAAAGGTTTTAGTCCTCCAGAAGTGTATACTCCTTCTATTTAAATCATGACATTTATCATGTATGATTATTTGTAATGTATTAACTTCTACAAGGCATTTACGAAATGGTTTCATTTTTATTACCTTTACAGAGTAATTACAGAGTAACTACTACAGATATGCCCTGGCAGATGCATCCAGGGTATGTGTAAGTGACTGAACTCTGAAGCTTTATGTTTCCATAAACTGAAGCATGTCACTAAACTTTAAATTACTTTTATCTTATAGGTTGCTTTAAAAGGTGATTCAAGGTTTATGTCCGAACTTTCTTCTAGTTTCACGTAATAGTAGCCTTAATTCTTCCTGAATTTTATTTTTATTATTACATGCACTCTTGAATTTCTATCTATTATTTGTTTAAAAAAATGTAGCTTTATTACTGTTGGGTTTCTGGTATTTTTTTTTTTTTTTTAACTTTCTATCTATTCTTTATTTGTCATATGTGTGGTTAGTACTTGGCTGAATCTTTGTAGGATTGCTTTCAAATATCAGATGGAGTGATATAAAAAAAATGGAGATTTCATCCATAAAGGCTAAGTCTGAAAAAGTTCATGGTATGATAATTATTAGGAAAACATAATTACAAAAGTTATTTTTCTGAATCATGTTATCGAGCATGGAGCTTTAATAAATTGATCAATGCGCCAATATGTAAGACTTTATGTTGTAGTGATTAAGGAATGTTTGAAGTTAGATAGTTTTCATTTTATTTTTTTTCCCTTTCTTTTTTATTTTGTTTGATAGAATAAGACTTTATTAACTAAAAAGAGAAGTAAAGAATCAGAGGAAGTCCTCCTAAAGTAGCCAGAATGTTAGGTAATACTAAGAGCATGATTCTCTATAACCCAATCAAATGAGGAGCTCGTGATAACTCATGACTCATTTGGCATGTTATTGCATTGATACAGTTAATTGTGATATAGAATTGTACTTTCATTTTGTTAATTTGTTTTACTTTCTGGTTTTGTTTCTATTTCCTGGTTTTCTTGTAATTATAGAATTGTGCTTTCATTTTGTTAATTTGTCACTTTTTTTATGGATTTGCCGAAATTTCAATGTAAAGTGCAAATGACTGTCGTTTTCTAGGAAACCACTTTCTCTATTTGTGATGTAGCTATTTTCCCTTTAAAAGGACACTATTAACTTGCTATTGAGTTTTTAATTCATTCTTGATCTGATATTTGTGTTTTTGAAAACTGGACAGGTCTATGATCATATTGTTTAAGTGGAAGATGCAGATCATGCTTGTTGATTAGCACAACATTATCAAAGCATTACTCCGTGCACAAACTCATACGTGTGTTGGATCATATTTTTTGGAAGTTAACTTCTTGGAATTCATTTTTATGTCCCTGCTGATTTTTTTCATTTGTTCTTAGCTTTAGAACTTCTGAGAATGGCATTTGGGCTTGTTGCACCTGCTCTAGCTTTGTGTGCTGATAACAAATCAAGGCTGAAGAAGTCTAAGGTTTATACTTTTGTTTGAGCTCATTGATAGTTTTTTTTTTTTTTTGGTTACAAGCTTATTGTTAGTTTCTATTGCTACATCATACTCGGAATAGGCTTTATTTTGTTTGCTTATTTCTATAGCTGTATCTTATTTCTAAACTGAGGATGTGAATTTAATGGAATATTTTGTTTTTCTAGAATTATTTTAGTTTAATATAGCTGGAGCATTTGTTATTGATTTTATTAGATTAGATGTAATGTAATTATTATTGCAGTTAAAGGTATTGATCCGGTCAGTAAATGGGTGAATGAATGGCTGGAGTGGTTATTTAAAAAGTCACATTTAGTGGCAATAAAACTTGCCACTACAATTGTCCCTAAAGGTTCACTTTTTATAGCGGCAATTAAATATGCCTTTACCAGCAGTCATGCTAATGGTCAGTAAAGCTTTTAGCGACCCCGACAACCCCGATAATAAGTCAATTGCTGGTAAAACTTTTAGCGGCCATTTGTATTGCCACTAAAAAGCATTTTTTACTGTCGTTAAAACCACTTTTTGCCATAGTGGCTAAGGGGTTTCAACGAGTGAAGAATCTCTTTAAGACGACAAAGATTTATAAAAGAATAAGGGAAAAGCCAGATGTCTGAAACCATATCAAGAAATGATCCATTCCTAATTTATTAACAAAATTATATCAATTGGAAAACAAAGGTGTATGGAGATAAGGGTCGCGAAAGATCATTAATGGGCTAAGGAAAGGGGACAAACGCTATGAATGAAAAATGAGCAAACCGTAGTAATAGCCCCACCAAATAATCGAAATAAAAAGCTAGGCATGCTATAAACGGTAGAAGTCATGGGTGCACCTCTGGAACTTTTATTAGAAGGACCCTATTTTTAATCAATCTATATATAAGAATATTTTGCCATGTAGTAATACTTGAAACACTTAGTTTCTTATCTATTGTTTTCTAATTATAACTTTTTAATTATAATTTCATGACAATCATTGTTGTCGTATCCTTTTTATTTTATCCGGAGGTCTTTGAACCCGCTCCGGTGTCAAGAGAAAAAGGGCCCCAAATAATCTGGGGTTCGGTCGAGAGGTAAGTAAAGTCTGGATCCAAGTTGTTTCATCGCCAGGGATCGAACTTGAGTATCAGCCGAGCCCATACCTTCAGATGAAGTGCGTTAACCATTTGCACCCAACCTTGAGGTTTTATTATCGTATCTTAATTAATTATTGTGATACGAACTTAAAATCATGTTTTGATTAGCGCATTAAGGTGGCGTCTAAGGTGATCCATTAATCAGGTGGTTCACTGGTCAACCATGAGCTAATAGCCATTGGATTTATTTTAAAATAAACGATGGTTGAGATTAACAACTCATTGATTAGTTAACAGGTAATATGAAGTGAATATCAAATTGCAAAGTGGGCATCCCGCTGAAGTACTTCAAATTGCAAAGCCGAATATGCCTTTCTAGGTTTTGAGCGTTCTTGATGGTCTTCACATCGAGCCACCATGTGTATATGTGTTTGGTGTTTAGATTTGATCTTTTCCCTTCACCTCCTTGGTCTTGGGTCTTTGTTTCTTCTTGCTCTCTCCATCTTTCTCTATAACATTGTTTCTGTAACATTCTTGATGCACTCGATGCAAAGATTTAGGGTTCAAATTTAGGTTAAATCAACATCACCAATGTTAAGCTAAGAATAAAATCAACATCTCCTCGCAGCTGGTCATGGTGTTCATAGCCGTGAGTTTCAAAATCCATTTGCAACAGCACAATTTACAATCATGGACTAGATAATAAAAACAATAGAATCATTTCTCTCTCTAAAAAGTTACAATCTTTCATGATCTAAGGTTAACAATCCTTGTTCATCTGACCCGGACAAACCAAAATCACTCCGAAAAACCCAAAAAGGATGAACAGAAACCAAACTTTAGGATGCACAAAAGCTTAGGATTTTTGGGAAAAGATGTTGAAGGAGATGAAGCTAGAAATTAGTGTTTCTGAAAAAGGGAGCACCACCATTATCAACACCCAGTTTTGTGATTGGGAGTTTTTTTGCGATTAAGACTTTTTTACATCACCCAGATCTACAAATGAGTTGTTGCGAATGGGACAACTGGTTGGTCGACAAAGGAAGGAGGGTCTACTTTATAATTTATCAAATCTATAATTTTGTCCTTATAAAAATACCATATTATAACATTGACCCCACGTTTACTTGCTAACAACAGTTATTTCAGTGGTTCATGGGTGAACCATTGATAAACATCTCTACCCTAGAAGCCACCAGCATATTAATACTAATCATTACCCATCAATTTCGATCACTGTTTAATATTATTCTACTCCAGAATTCAAATTCAAAACTAGGTTAATTTATTCCTGAACCACCCAAAAATTTTCCTCCATTATAAATTTTCTCGCCTACTATTTCACTTTTTTTTATTCTTCCAACTAGAGCTAACAAAACAGAGCTACTCATCCCGCGTTGATAGTATCACATGCAATTTTGTACTAATTATAAATTAATTAATTCTAACATAATATAGTCATCTATCCGTCAACACTTCCACATACTAGAAACAATCTCGAAACAAAGCGTTGATCTAATGAGAAGATGAAGTGGATTAAAATCATAAAGTGATCTTCAATGGTGACTGCGTGAATCGCAACTGTTTCCTCCGAATGAAAGATCGATCGTGAAGCTAGAGTTACCACAATCACGATGGAGTAGTTGAGTTAGGATTTCAGTGTTTAGATAGATTGGGATTCAAAACTAAAAGGCAAAGAACTATTCCTCTACAAACTGTGGTGGTCCATGGGTAGAAGATGACGTAATTTTTAAATTAAATTAAAATGGAAATAAAAGTAAATTTCGGCTTAAATAGGTTTCAGCTTCAACACTTGAGTGTCCCCTAAGTCCACACTCTAGTGCTTTGTCGTTGAGTCATCCCACACCAAAGCATTCTGCCATGCCTGCCACGAATCGCATCAAGATTGACACATGTCTTCAGCGTGCGATGTAGCTCTCCACGTGGCATGCTTTAGCCACGCCAAGTGTACGAACGCTATAGTGTTGGGTGAGTCCACGCTTAAGCGTGCTATCCAAAAAATGAAATTATTCTATCTTCTTCTTCTTCTTCTTATTCCTCTTCCATACTTAGAGTTTATATAGTCTTGCTCTTATGGCATGCTATTACTACTTAATAACTCCTAAACAAGGTTAAGAAATTTGGCATGTTACAAACTACATTTGTAACTTGGTGTCCCCCCCCCCTAAAAACACGATGAAACACATGTGCATTGCATGTGTCACAATCTAGCTTGCCCATATTATCTATCTCTCCCCTCTTTCTTCATCTATTTCTCCCTTTATTTCCTTATCGCTTCCTTATTCTCATGTGCCAAACTTTATCACAATGTAGCCATTAGAATTCGGTTCTAGTTGACCCCAAGAAGTTGTCAAGCACACGAAAAGAAGGAAGCAAGAGGAAAAGAAAGGGAAAAGAGGGGAGAGTTAGAGAACATGGACATGCTAAAATGTAACCCATGCAATGCACACGCATTTCATGTGTTTTTTAGGAAAAGTACCAAGTTACAGTTATAGTTGATGTTAATGTCCTATTTAAAGAGTTTTAATATAAGATTTTGAGGACAATTGGTTGTTTTAACAAAAGTGACGTTTTCAATATAGGAGGCAGTATTTTAGAGACATGTCATAACTTGGCAAAATGTGTTGATAAAATTATTTTATTGAAGGACAAATGTGATGGGTAGTTGTTAGATCATTGCTTATAATTGGATACCTTTCTATAATATAAATTGGAAAACAAATTATTGAAACAAAGTTTTTGTAATGTATACTTCACAAAAATAAATCGGAATAATGTGTCCATGTTGATCATGCGACTTCCTTCTCTGAGTTCTTCCATACAAATGTATTCACTTATAAGTAACGGTATAACAACCTATCAATCATATTTATCCTTAAACAACATGATTTTGAATAACAAGTATTGCCAAATCATGACACGTCACTAAAATACAACCTCCTACACTGAAAACATCATTTTTGTTAAAACTGAATGATTCAATTGTCCCTGGAATCTCATATTAAAACTCTTTAAATAGGTCAATAACATCAATTACAATTATAACTTGATATTTCCCCCCTAAAAAACACATGAAACACGTGCATTGCATGGGTCACATTATAGCATGTCAGTGTTCTCTATCTCCCCCCTCTTTCTTTCTCGCTTATTCTCTTTCTTCCCTTTTGTTTCCTTTTTCTCTATTACAGTCTAGCCATTAGAAGTTGATTCTAGCTGACCCCAACAAGTTGGTTACCAGCTTGTGACGAATTACAAAAAGCAATATAAAGATACTCAAATCACACATTTTTTGGGTTATTGAATATTCTTCACCTTCAACTAGCACTATCTTGTAGGGGTGAGCACACCCCAACCCAACTCCTGACTAACCTAACATAAGCCATTTGGGTTTTGGTTGGTGTGTCCGACAATAAAATAAGTTGTTAACAAATCAAGCGGTTGTTAATCGCAGTCCAGATTGACATTGTGATAGGCTAGAAGTTGTTTCTCTACATAAAATAGCTCTACTACCTCAACTTTAGCAAATAGATGACTGTGGATACAATTGTCATCAAAATCAACCTTGAGGTCCACAAATCGAGGATTTAGTAAAAGTGCAGATATGTTAAAGGAGTGTCTTCCTCCTAGGACCCTTGTTGTGTAATGATGTAAATTATATCAAGAAATAAAAATATAATGCCTTACTCGTAGTTAGCTTTTGTGCATTTTGTACATTCTATCTCATTTGAAAGATGAGTACATATTCAAAACTTGCTTCAAAGGCTCAGTTTGATAAGACCAATAAGCTAGCTTATAACTTATTAGACCAGTTTATAAGCTTGTTTAACCAAATGAAAAGTGTTTGGTAAGTGTTGCGGCTCAGGCAAGTGCACCTGATCGTAACTCGTAATAAAGTGGAGTATTTTTAAGACTCCGAATGTCGAACCCACAGAGAATGTGCGAGTACTAAATTAATAGAGACCCTTTATTATTTTAGACAAACGAAAATGATAGTTTTGAGAGTGAAGCAATTAAACTATAAATAAAGAAAGCAAAACAATGTCACAATAATGGAATAGAGATCAAATGGGAAAAGTCTAGGGGAACCGGGTTCACTACTACTAGTCCCTGAATCTATCAACCTACTATTACGAACTATATCTCCTTATCGAAAGCCAATCACTCACTCTAAATTACTAAGAACTGCCTAGTTAATAGCCTTCTTCCTAAATAACTACCCCGCTTTGATCCGTGAAGGTAATTAAAGGAAAGAGCCTTAAGGATGTGAGTTTATTAATCTAATAACCGACTGGAAACAAGCTGAAGTGATTTGTCGTCACAGAGAAGGGGGTTGAACTGTGAATTATTAAAATTTAACTTCCTGAAATTAACTAACTTTCTCTCAAGAAACTTCTTGGAGTATAGCGGGTTAGTAAAACAGTTATGAATGAACTTTCTAATGTATGAACAAATAATAGAGTGAATGTTTGTGAATGTAGAAAGATGTTTGAAAATGAGTTTTAGATATTTTAGTTCAATAAGAATTCTAAATGAGAAAGTTGTGCTTAATTGAACTTGTTAATAGTAAGGTTTTAATGAAATAAACTTTCTCAGTAGTGAGCAAAGGCATAAACTTAAAAGAGATAAGTGATAGAAAGTTACACACAAGAGTTATAAAGTGGTTCACCCAACTTAGACTACTTCCACTCCTCACTTCCAGTGAGTATTTCCACTATTTTCTCAAATAGTTACACTGCTTATCAAGTCCCTCCAAGACCCAAAAGCTTACACGACAATTTCTTCTACAGCCTTATCAACTGTCTCACTTTAGAAACTTATACAAGTTTAGAAAGTTACACTTGTTAAACCTTCTAACCAACACTCACCACCCTGGTAGTTTGGAAGAAGAACGAAACAAGGTTACAGGTACAATGAAATGTTTGTGGGATTGAGAATAGCTTTTCAATACAAGATAAATCACAAGGTAAATGTAAGCTAAAAACACTCAGCAAGAAATGAATCCCAGAATGTTGTATGCGCAAAGACTGAGTGAGATAAGAGAATGCTTGATGACTGGCTTTGATTTGCTTTCAGAGTTTTCCAGTAAGCTCTCATGGATTATAATGTTGTAGGTCTGCATTGTGTCAGAAAAGTACACTGTTGTGTAGGTTTGCAGAGATTGCGTGTCAAACTCCAACGGGCAGGTTAAACTTTCTGATCTTCGAACTTTCTATTATGTCTTCAAGTTGTTCATAGAATAGTTTTCTTCCTCGTACTGAACTTGTGCTTTGTTTCAGTGTGATTTAACATCGAATAGTAAGTTCATGCTCCAATACGATAAACTTTCTTTTCCTAAGATCTCATAATAGAAAGTATCTTCAATTTTCTATTGTGCTTGGTGAACTTTCTGAAGTCAAGTAGGAGAATGTTAACATTGGTAGAATATTTTAGCTTGTACTTTCTTTTGCTTGAAGTCTCTAAAACCTATCTTAAACAATATTTCTCAAGTAGAGACTTTAGAAACCAAAGTAATCAGAAAATATACACAAAGATCTAAATGTTTGAACATCACTCAAAACTTGAGCTAGGGATTTTGCCTCAACAATCTCCCCCTTTTTGATGATGACGAACTTTTGAGAGTGTGTTAAGTTTTCTGATTTCAAATTATACTCAACAAAAGATCAGGAAAGAAATGCATGCTCCCCCTGAATTTATGCAATCAACACATTCCATGAAAGCAGCATTAGAGAGTATAACCCAAGCAAAATATCAGAACCTCATATGATTTTCATTCAAAAAAAGATAGCATCAGCTCAAATGAATGATACAATGTTTGCAGGAGCTGATAAAAAATGTACTTAAGCAATTACAATATGGTGGCCAACAAACAAAAGGATCAGAAGATCATTTGGCCAAACATTCTAATCACAGACATTGCTAAATACACAAGAATAGAAATTAAAAAGAACTAAAAAACATAAAAACTTAATACTTCTACTACTCCCCCTTTTTCATGATCAAAAGTAAGGGGGAAACTGTAGGGTGCAACTACGTTGAAGGTGAGGAGTCATTAGATGAGGTAGACTGCAAGGTGCTCAGCACATCGGGAAAGATTTGAGTGTGGCAACTCCCCTGAGTTATAGCCACAGGACTCTCCTCTTGAGAGAGTTTCTCAACTCCTCATGTAACTCTTCGTAAGATAAGACTTGAGTAGGGATTTGAAGATATGGTTGAGTGTGAGGAGGTGGTTGCAGAATGTTACCGTTAGAAGGTAACCGTTGGAAGATAGAGAGAGAGTTTTGAACTTTTTTTTTAAAAAAATAGCCATTAGAGAGGAGAGTAACTCTCCTGACATTGTGAAAGAGCCGTTGAGGCTCATTTCTCAAGGTTTAAATGGAACAATAATAAATAACAAAAAAATGGCTAACTTAACAAACCAAATTTCAAATATTAGAAAGTATGTAACAGAAAGTTTATAGAAAGTTTAATGAACTTTCTAAAATCAGGGCGATTTTATGACATGCAACTTGCTTTTAATAAACCTGAAACTTTCATCAACAAGTGGTTTTGTAAAAATATCAGCTAATTGATTTTTAGTGTCCACAAAAATCATTTTAACTTCCTTTTTCTGAACATGATTCCTAATAAAATGATGTTTGATATCAATATGCTTAGTTCTAGGATGTTGAATGAGATTTTTAGTAAGATTGATGGCACTAGTATTATCACAATAAATTGAGATACAGGGGGTACCTTATAGAGTAATCTTCAAGTTGGTTTCTGATCCAAATGACTTGAGAGCAACAAGCTGAAGCTGAGATATACTCGACTTCAGTGGTAGAGAGTGCAATGGTTTCTTGCTTCTTGCATGACCAAGACACTAGAGCTTCTCCCAAGAGTTGGCAGGATCCACTTGTACTCTTTCTTTCAACTCTATCACCCGCGAAATCAGCATCATTAGTGCAACAGAGAAGACCTTAGGTGACTTTAGGTGGTATAAGGATACCTTCCTAACTAGGGTTTACACCAGAGAAGACAGCCAGCAAGCTTTCTGGAAAGAAAAGTTTATTGCTGGTCTTCCAAAATCCCTTGGCGATAAGGTTAGAGATAAGCTTAGAAGCCAAAGCCAAGATTCCAATTCAATCAACTATAAGCAGTTAAGCTATGGACAGCTTATTGCCCTCATCCAAAGAGTTGCACTCAAGATTTTTCAGGACGACAAAGTGCAACAACAATTGTCCAAAGAGAAGGCCCAAACCCGTAGGGAGTTAGGAACCTTCTGTGAACAATTCGGGTTACCCTGTGCTAAGAAGCCCAGTAGCAAACCCAAAGCCAAGCATGGTTCTCCCAGACCTCAATTCTACAATCGGAGCTTTAGGAAACCTAAACCTAAGCCCAAAACCCAATTGGATAATGAGAATAAGGAATCTCATCAATCCAAAGCCAAAATTGTCTGCTACAAGTGTGGAAAACCAGGCCACATTAGTAGATACTGTAGGCTAGGGCAACGGATTAAGGCCCTTAACCTCAGTCAAGACACTGAGGACAAGATTAACAGTCTGTTGATCGAGACCTCCCAATCTGAGGATTCTTCTGATTATGAAGACTCCAACCAATCCTTCAATCATGTTCAGGATGATGATCTCACTGAGTCATCTAGCCAGATCAATGTTCTCACTAAGGAGCAGGAACTTCTTTTTGATGTCATTGAATCCATTCCTGACCATCATGACAAGGTCAAGTACCTTGAGAAACTTAAGACTTCCTTCGTGGCCAAAACCCCTAGGAACCCTTTAGTTTCAAACAAATTCAATCTTAAGGATACTTTCAAAAGGCTAGAGAAATCTAGTATTAAAAAGGATCCTATTTCAGAACTTCAATCTGAAATCAATCTTTTAAAATCTGAAATATTGATTTTAAAACAAAATCAAAATCGTTTTCAAATGATTTTGGACACCTGGACAGAAGATAAGCCAACTTCTGAATCAGATCAATCGGAAGCTTCGTCTTCCAAAACTGTTTCTTTAGGAGCTGATGCTTCTAAAATCAATCCTCTTCAAACAAACAAGGTTGACAATTTTATTGGCTTAGCCAACCTTGTCAAAACAAAAATGTTTTTTTTATAAACATCAAATTGGTTATTAGGGATTTTACCCTTGATACCACAGCACTCTTTGACACAGGTGCTGATTTCAATTGCATCTTAGATGGGTTAATTCCCACTAAGTATCTTGAATTTACTTCAGAACGGTTAAGCACTGCTAATGGTTCTGAATTAAAAGTCAAATTTAAGGTTTCCTCTGCAATCGTTCAAAACCAGGAGTATAAGGTTGAAACCTCCTTTTTACTGGTGAACAATTTAAAGAACAAAGTGATTTTAGGAACTCCGTTCATAAAATTACTTTTTCCTTTAACAATCACTGATGAAGGTATTTTTACCCAACATCAGAATCAATCGGTTATTTTCAAGTTTTTGGAAATACCAAATTGCACAAACTGTGCAATCAATTATACTAACCCTGTAAAGAAGAATTTAATTTCTGTTTTGCAGGATCAAGAATCAATTATGGAGTTTGAACATTTTCAACTCCCAATCCATCATCGGAGAAGGTTTATTCCCTTGTCAGGTATAAATCTCGATGAAACTCAACAATGTCTGATGGATAACCTTTGGCTATCCTCTGACTTAAAAGATAGACTCGATTGCATGAATACTCTTGCAGTTTATTTTTCAAAAATAGATATTCATTTTCAAAATAAAAAAGGATCAAAATGTTTTCCTGATCCGCGATTTCAAAATGAATTTCAATCTCAATCTTCCAAACTCAAGGATAAGGTCATTGATCTTCCTGAGGAAAATAAAGTCAATTTCAAAGGTAAGGATGAGTGCGAGAGTTCCAGAGAATTCAAACACAAACCTACAATCAAACACTGTCCCTGAAAGATAAGTGTTTAACTAAATTCAATCATGAAGATATGAAGAAGAAGTTTGTTCTGCAGACCTCTTTAATTATCGGCCAATTAACCAATCATACGGATTTTGGAATTAATTACTTAATTCAAAGAAAATTGTATGATTCAATCTTTCAATCATATGTTCGTGCTCAGGAATGCCTTTGGGAGATTTCTGTAGGGAACATTCAAGCTCAAGGAATCCATGTTTGCCAACCCATGGCTTACTTCAGTTTTCCTTCCAATCATCCAGAAGACGGTGAAGACATTCAACGTCCTTTTACTGGAATTTTGAAGGCTAGGATAAGCCTTCCATTTTATCAGCAAATTCAATTCAAAGGATGAGAATATACTATCTGGACATGGCTTGATCTGGGTATGTTAGATTCTTTTTGGACTAATGACTCATCTGACTTAGTTTTTGGTCCACAAAAATTATATCTGCTTGCAGCAGCAATCATCTCAAGAAAAGGAAGAGTTACTTTCAGAGTAAAGTCATCTCTGCCGACCAGCAATAGGTTATATGTGGTTCCTGCAAGTCACCACTTTATAGCTAGTACTGCTGTGTTCAATCCTTTTATCAACTGGCCAGTTCAATCAAAGGAGTTCATTAATTCTTTCTGGTTAAGACATGGGCTTATCAGACAGGAATTCCTTCCTCCAACTGGGTGGTTCAATCTCAAGAAGATAGGAGAAACTTCTATCTACAATCTTTGGGCAGTTCCAGGCTGTCTTCCAATCAAGGTATCAATGCCTTTCTTCAACAACTACTCTTCAATGTTTGAAGAACTCAACAGTGAAGAACAATCTGAAGGAGTGTCAGATGACGAAGTGGACCTTCAGGGCGTAGAGCTCCACAATCTAGAGAACGAGGATGGAACCCTAAGATTCCTATCTGATCTCCACAAATTACGCCAAGTGCTCTAAACAGGAAAAGCAAAAGTAATCAGAATCGCCAATGACAACCTGTCCAAAGACTTTCGGTGTTTAGTACGCTTCTTCGGAGGCCTCTTTGTCACTTAGCTCCTCCGCTTCAAAGTTTAGAGAGAGGTTCCCCTCTTCCCTCCTCCCTCAGCTATGTTATTGCTTTCTGTAATTTAAGTTTCAATAAATAAAAGTATGACCGATTCTGCTTTTATTTTCTGTTGTTAATTACCGCCTTCATGGCAGGTTCTTTGTTTTGATTTGCATTCGCATCTCATGTTTTAGTTTTTGAGTTCTTCTTTTATTTTTTGTTTTTTAAAGTTCATATTTCTGGGTTAAGTCCCAGTAACTTAATGTTATGCTGAGTCCATCTCGGCCCTACTTTCCATTTCTTTAAAGATCAGCTCTTAGTTTTGCTTCCGACCCCCTCTTGGTTATATATATATATATCATAGACCAACATTATGTGCATAAATGACTTCCTATAGCATCCCATTTCATGTTGTGACATCCTATAGCAGCACAGCCCCAGCCCTCCAGAGCACTCACAGGACTTCAGGATCCCCTTAAATCCTGTTTTTTTGCCTCATGAGAGACTCGAACCCGCATCCAAAGGGATATAGACCCTCGGGAAGCATCTCCCACTACCAACAGACCAGCTCAATTGGTTGGTACTAGGAATCAAAAACCATTGTATTTAACCCCTAGGTACATGGCTCGATTCCTAAGGAAAGCAAAAACACCATTACTTTGGATTAAATTCAAGGGGGGGTGGTGAAGTCCTGTGAGTGAACCGGACACTCTGGCATGCATTGCAGAGGGGTCTATGGGCCCGATATGCGTCGCAGAGACAGTGGATCGGGCACACTGTGGTACGGCCCAAAAATGGGTGGCGGCCCAGGGTGTTACACATGTCTTTCTCCGGCCAAATAAAATCTCACTGTTGCCAGCGACCCAACAATTTTTTCTCATTTGTTTCCACACGACACATAGAAAAGAAACAAACTTTACAATAATAATTGTACTTACCCATTATTCAAGTATATAATAGATTAAAGAACCCCTCTATAAGCACATAAACACAACTACCCAACTGATCTCACTTATCTATCATGAATATTGAATAGGGAGTGAAATAATTCAACAAAAAGTTAATACAAATTAAAATTACATATGGAGTATAAATTGAAAGGATTAACATTTGTGGGCTACTTAATATTAGGACTGATTGGCGATGGGAGTTGTTACAGATAGATAATCACAGCTGATTAGTAATCACTGATTGGCTGGGAGTTGCTACTGATTGGTAATCACAGTCTCAAAATAGCTACAATTGGAGCTGTTGGAGTAAATTATGCAGACTAAATTATGCAGAAAATCTGCTAGCAGTATTTATGAGTGATCATTGTGGTACAAATACAGGACTGCCATTTATCCTCGGTGCCTCTGTTTTAATCTGTGATGTGGGGTTGTTAATGTGTTAATGTATCATTAAATATGCCAATGTATCGTTTTGAGGTAAGACATTTGCAACTTTGATTATTGACATGTTGTGGCTGACATGTATTTTCGGCTAGTGCAAACTTTGGCATCTCTTGTGCCACTGTTGCAGACTTTGGCCCCCTATATATCTAGTCATTGTTGCACCTTAATTTTATTAATAAATTCCTTCGCCTTTCCAAAAAAAAAATATTAGGACTGAAATAGACTCTTAATTATATCATATAACGAAATCTTTAACAACAATGTTGCATATATAGATTCATAGATATATATTTTTTTTTTTGAGGAAGCAATATAATAAAAGATAAGGTCAAAGCCAAAGAGCACAAGCTTCCTTAAGGAGAGGAACGAGCGTGCCGTCAATGTGGGTGGCCAAGAGGGTTTGGACCCCACTGAAAAATAATCCACCGACGAAGACTGCAGGGAGCGGATGGCGGGTGCCGCCGCCGGCAAGCTCGCAGAGGACGCCATGGATTTCTGAGCCGGCGACGTGCTGGTCGAGCTCGACAATGGTGGGGCAAACACCGAGGCTGAAGAGGAGGTGCTTGGCGACGATGGACATGCATCAGTCAGTGGAGCTGAATATGACGACGGCGTTGGAGAAGGCCAGGTGGCAAACCATGTCGTGAGGACTCATGCTCATGAATGGTGCAGTGCAGGTGCTGTTGTCGCTGATGCTGAAGCTGTCAATTTCATAGATATATTTTCGTTGATTATTCCAGCATATATTGAATTTGAATCTTTGATTATTAATGAAATGCAATAGATTTATTCTGTCAAAAAAAATGTGCGAATATTTCACTCAGAAACTTGAATGTTTGTTTTTGGTGAAAGAGAGGGAGCTTTAAACTTGAATATCAGACTTCAAAAGTGGGGCAAAAGTTTGGCTCATCTGATTGACTTTCACTCGTAATATATACAAGACTGGTTCTAGTCTAAAGGTTCCCCTTATATGGAGTTCCTTAATTCTTTTTCTTTTACCTAAGAAATTGGTTGCAATTATGGAGGTAAATGAGTTAAGTTATTCGTGAATTATTCGAGCTCGACTCGTTAAATATTTGGTTAAACTCATTTGTTTAATTAGATAAACAAACCTAAGTTTGAGATTGAGCTCGATTATTTAAATGAGCTAAGACTAAGCCTTACATCTTTCGAAATTAACTACTCGTGAATAAGCTCGTTTGAGGTATAACTGTCTTTTTAGTTTATGTTTTATTTTTCGTGTTATTTTTATTAAGTAATTCATTGAATTTTGAAAAGATGCTATAATGAGCTGGTGCATTTAATTCAAACCATTTTTTCGTGTATTGTGTTAAAAGACACTTTTCGACTTTTGTCCGTATACAAAGTGTGCATCGTTTAAGAATCTTTATTGTCACCATGGTTCAAAGAAATTTTGTTAACTATATATATGTTAATTGGGAATGAGTGTGCATATTCCTTCGTCAGATCCTCCCTAATTCGTAAATCTCCCACAATGTTTGCATATTTGTTTCTCAGTGTTTCGCTCCCCCTACCCAATTCGTAAGTCACCCACCACCGCTCTACCAACACTACATTGGTAAGAAAATGAAATTTTTAGAAGAATTTTAAATATGTTCAATTAAAATGCAGTGTTTTAGTGTTTACTAAAAAGAATTTCAAAATTCTCCAGTAATGAGAGTACTATTTTAGGAAATCAAAATTAAATAATTTATATATTGTATTCCTTTTGGTTGAGAGGTGATTAATATTTTTGAATTCCATAGACCACATGTTAAACACATATTTTTATTTGTAGAGTATCACATAATATTTAAAACTTTATCAACTAAATAAACTTTAAAAATAATTTAAGAAGAATTTTCATAAATACAAAAATAATGAAGTTATAAATGAGCTTAACAATGCAGATTCAAGCTTTATTTTTTTTTAGCAAGTCAAGCTCAAATTTTTAGTTAGGTTTGATAAAATAAATGAGTCAAACCCAAGTTTTACATTTTTTACAAGTCAAGCTCGAGCTTCAAATCTTTCACCGACTCATTTCATTCGTTTCACCCTAGTTGCAACAAATGAAACGATTCTAAATCTCATGACATATAGAGGTGAAAATAAATCAGGTTATCCCTTGGAGCATACGATTTAACCTACACCATGTCCAGATTAGAATTTAGGTAATCTAAAAAAAAATAAAGCCAAAGGTAGGCCAAAAATATAAATATAAATATAATTTTTGTTGTTATTATTGTTACTAACAGAATGACAAGCATTGTCGATTTGTCGTGTCTGTTAACATTTTTCTCGTTGTGTAGTTTTTTGAATATTTTCTTTGCTATTTCGGAAAGTCTGGTTTTGTTCAAGATCTATTTTACGAAGTTACCTATGCAATTATTGTTGGAGCGTGGAGTCGAGAGTAAAATTGAAGAAAAAATGTGTGTACACCAAAATACCTTGTATCCCTTTTATTATTGTTATAGATAGATAGTTAATTTTTTATGATTTGAGTCTTTAAGCTTATTTAAAAATAAATTATGGCCTTTTTAGAAGCTTATTATATCCTTTATTTGAAAGCCTATTTAAAAGTCTATTTTGCAAAAAATAGATTTAAGTCGTTTGTTTTATATTTTAATAGAATGGATTCTGAAGAATTGATGTTGAAAAATTGATTTTAAAAAAATTGAGTTTAAAAAAATTGATTTGTGTTTGGTAATGATATTTTAAAAGTGTGTTAAAAAAAATTGATTTCGTTTGAATGATAAAAGTAGAATCACTTTTGATGTGTAAATATAAAGAATTGTGTGGATCCTACGTTCAAAATCCATTTTTCTGAACAAAAAAGCTAAGATTTTTTGCTTCCAATAAAATCCAGTTTATCACATTCAAACCAGATTTTACTCACCAAAAATCTTAATCAAACACTCAGTTGAAAAGTCAAAACAAAATTTTCTAAACTTAGTTTTCAATTTTGTACACAAACGGTATTTTGAGAATTTAAACCAAACAGGCTCTAAATAGGCTTTCAAGTCAAGGATAAAATTTTCTTTGAAACTCTATTCAAATCTTATAAAACTCTACCCATCTAGTGACTCTTAATAGTGTGGATTTTAATTTTCATAATTAGTAGTTTATTATACCAAGTTTATCACTAATCTATTAGCTTATTAGCCTATTTATAAACAAGGTAAATAGTATACTTACCCTAATATGGAATAAGTTTTCAAATATGCTAATAGATGAGGATGGATTTGTAAATAGTGACCAAAACAAAATACAGATGACAAATAACATGCTAGACTTGAATCAGAGGCTCGATCAAAGGCACTTCGTTGGTGAACAATAAAGTAGAAATTCCGTTAACGTTAAAAACCTTGTTAGTTACCAGCCGTAAGTAAACCGCGAAACACCATACTATGAACAGCAGGAAAATTATGGAAGATATAATAATTTAATAGTTTGTATCAGAAAACAAGTAAAAACTGACATGATATTAAAAACAAACATAACAAAACACTAGCAATTGTACTAAATCCAACGAAAAACTCATTAAATATGACTTCAAAATTAAATCGCATCTAAATTTAGTCCACTTCCTCAATCTTAGGACCCGCACCGCTTCCACCAGCTGGGACATCATCATCCATACCAGCAGCACCCATGTCCGGAGGACCACCAGCACCCTGGTACATCTTGGCGATGATTGGATTGCAAATGCTTTCTAATTCCTTCATTTTGTCCTCAAACTCATCTGCCTCTGCAAGTTGATTGCTGTCTAGCCACTGGATGGCCTGCTCAATGGCATCCTCAATCTTTTTCTTGTCAGCTGGATCAAGTTTTCCTCCGATCTTCTCATCCTTCACGGTATTCCTCATGTTGTATGAATAGTTCTCCAATGCATTCTTTGCCTCTACCTTCTTCTTATGCTCTTCATCTTCAGATTTGTATTTCTCAGCCTCCTGAACCATCTTCTCAATCTCTTCCTTTGACAATCTACCCTTGTCATTGGTGATGGTGATCTTGTTCTTTTGACCAGTAGTTTTGTCTTCGGCAGAGACATTCAAGATACCATTGGCATCAATGTCAAAGCACACTGTAATTTGTGGAACTCCCCTGGGTGCAGGAGGAATGCCTGAGAGTTCAAACTTGCCAAGCAAATTGTTGTCTCTTGTCCTTGTTCTCTCACCTTCATAAACCTGGATCAAGACACCAGGCTGGTTGTCTGAATAGGTTGAGAAAACCTGTTCCTTCTTTGTTGGGATTGTCGTGTTCCTGGGGATCAGGACTGTCATCACACCACCAGCAGTCTCCAACCCAAGTGAAAGTGGGGTCACATCAAGGAGGAGAAGATCCTGGACCTTCTCATTACCCTCACCACTCAAAATAGCAGCTTGAACGGCAGCACCATACGCAACAGCCTCGTCGGGATTTATGCTCTTGCAGAGCTCCTTCCCATTAAAGAAATCTTGCAAAAGTTGTTGAACCTTGGGAATTCTAGTGGAACCACCAACAAGCACAACATCATGGACAGACCTCTTGTCCATTTTAGCATCTCTTAGACACTTCTCGACTGGTTCCATACACTTCCTGAAAAGATCCATGTTGAGCTCTTCAAATCTGGCACGAGTAATGGTGGAATAGAAATCAATTCCCTCATACAGAGAATCAATTTCAATGGTGGTTTGGGCAGTGGATGATAAAGTTCTCTTCGCCCTCTCACAAGCAGTCCTCAACCTCCTAAGTGCTCTGGGGTTGCCACTGATGTCCTTCTTATTCTTTCTCTTAAACTCCTGAACGAAATGGTTCACCATCCTGTTGTCAAAATCCTCACCTCCAAGATGGGTGTCACCAGCTGTGGCTTTCACCTCAAAGATACCCTCTTCAATAGTAAGTAAAGAGACATCAAAAGTACCACCGCCAAGATCAAAAATCAAGACATTCTTCTCGCCAACACTTGTAGCCTTCTTGTCAAGACCATAGGCAATGGCCGCAGCAGTAGGCTCATTGATTATACGCATGACATTAAGACCAGCAATAACACCAGCATCCTTGGTAGCTTGACGCTGAGAGTCATTGAAGTATGCAGGGACTGTCACCACAGCGTTCTTAATTGTAGAGCCAAGATAAGCTTCAGCAATCTCACGCATCTTTATAAGCACCATGGAAGATATCTCTTCCGCAGCAAACTGCTTATCTTCACCCTTGTAGCTGACCTGAATCATTGGCTTGTCACCGGGCCCAGCAAAAACCTTAAAAGGCCACAATTTCATATCACTCTGAACAGAGGCATCAGTGAATCTACGACCAATCAACCTTTTGGCATCTGTAAGACAAACAAAGCATATTATAAACAAGTGAACTTGTAATTCACATTAATACATGCAAATCATCAACTATTTTGAGAAAAATCGAGACAATTTCATGCACTGAACAAACAATACTGTAAAAAAGAAGATGCTGGTTTACAAGGCAATGAACACTCAATTATAACAAATTAGGGTAGGAGCTGAAAAAATTTAGTCAAAACGATGACAAATAAATTGATCTACAAACAGGAAGCCTATTGTGCATGCCGCAAAACCTACGATTAAGCTTTCACTTAATTGTTTGACTATTAGATATAAAGAAATAGGATTATTTTTGGGCTGAAAATCTGGGGCATCTGTAGCAGAAAAAACATCCGCAGACTCAACAGTAATACGAATCAACACGTGTAACGATGCCGTAGTATCCACCAAAATCATGTTGAACACTGCAAGTAAGGAATCCGAACATCTGTAGTAGCTAAAATTATTCAAAAAACTCCTGGAATAACAAAGATTGAACACGTGTAAAAAGTTATACTTATATCCGCCAAAATCACATCACATCAAACACCGCAGCAATGGAATACGAAAAACACGTGTACATCACAAGCAGAAACAAAAAATAGCGAAAATTGAAGATCGGAAATAGAAAAAGGATCAAACAAAAACCTTCCATCCATTCCAAATCACACACGTAAGGCCATAAATAATAAATGTATAGTACCAACAACCAACAAAACCTTCAAAAGCGCATAAAATCATAGCTTCGAGAATAACATTGTCGTAAGATAACTACTAACTTGAAACTAGAAGTAGATCAGAGTTGCACAGTAGATCTTACCAAAGACGGTGTTGATAGGGTTCATGGCGACCTGGTTCTTGGCGGCATCACCAATGAGACGTTCGGAGTCGGTGAATCCGACGTACGACGGCGTCGTTCGGTTTCCCTGGTCGTTGGCGATGATCTCAACGCGATCATGTTGCCATACGCCGACGCAGGAATACGTCGTTCCGAGATCGATTCCGATAGCTGGGCCCTCTCCTTTACCGGCCATGTTGCGTCTGTTGTGTCGGCGATAGAAAACGAAGCGAGATCTATGAGGTTCGAAACCACGACTAGGTTTCGAAATTGGGAGCGGAGAGGAATAATAACTTGGAAGAGTAGCGCTTATATAGTAAAGCTGTTAGGGTTTGTGATTCCTCTTTCCAGAATGTTCCAGGAGACCAGGAACCGTTGGATGCTGTTAGCGAATTTGGACGGTTGCAGATCCGAATCATCCATGGCGGGCTTGGCTTGTTTCCTTTGTTGGTTGGAGAAGATTTTTAACAATTCACCGGCGAAATACACGTCCATTCGCACGGGTGAATTCGTTTTTACGTATTTTTAAAATATATTTGATTATAAAATTAAAGTTATACATCGTAAAAAAATATAATTAATTGTTTTAGTTTTAAAAAATTAAAAAAGTAAAAGTAAACAATATGTAATGAGTAAAATAACTATTATTATTATTTATAAAATTGTTATGTGATAAAAAATGAATCATATTGCTAATATATAATATTTTTTCGTGAGGATTCAAGAATAAAATAATTATTTATAAATAATAAAAATATTTATAGAATTTTGATACGTGATCAAAGACGATGAAATTATAACATGTAATGTTTTTCTGCTGAGACTTAAAAGTAAGATAATTATTTATCATTTATAAATAATAAAGACATTTGCGAAGATAAAAATTAAAAATTAAAAATAAAGAAATAAAAAACATTAAGGAAAAGCGAAAAAATAACAAAAAGTAGAAAAAATAAAAAGTAAAAAATTCTCGAGACTCAAAAGTAAATAATCATTTATAAATAATAAAATACTTATGAAATTTGATATGTGCTTAAAGATAATGAAATTATACCAACATATAATGTTTCTCCATCGAAATACAAAAGAAAAGTAGTCATTTATATCGATGATGTAATATTTCCCCATCGAGAATTAAAAGTAAAATAATCATGTATAAGTAATAAAGACATTTATAAATTTTGATATATGATCAAAGACAATGAAAATATACCGACAACATGTAATATTTTCCCGTTGAGATTTAAATGAAAAATAATCATTTATCATTTATAAATAATAATGACATTTGTAAAGATAAAAATAAAAAAATAAAAATTTAAAAACTAAATAAATAAAAAAACATTAAGTAAAAATGAAAAGAAAAGGCTTAAATACCATTTTGGTCCCTTAACTTATGTTTGAGGTTCAATTGGGTCCTTTAACTATTTTTTGGGCAAAATAAGCCCAACTTAAAAACTTATAAGACCTATTTGGCCAACTTAAAAACTTAAAGGACTTATTTGGACCAACTTAAAATCTTAAAGGACTTATTTGGCGGAAAAGGGCTTAGTTGACCTAACTTAAAAACTTATAGGACATATTTGGCCCAACTTAAAAACTTAAAGGATTTATTCGGCCGAACTTAAAATCTTAAAGGACTTATTTGGCAGAAAATGACTTATTTGACCCAACTTAAAAACTTATAGGACCTATTTGGCCCAACTTAAAGACTTACAGAACCTATTTGACCCAACTTAAAAGACTTATTTGGCTGAACTTAAAAACTTAAAAGACTTATTTAACCCAACTTAAAAACTTATAGGACCTATTTGGCTTTACTTAAAAATTTATAGGATCTATTTGGCACAACTTAAAAACTTAAAGGACTTATTTAGAGCAACTTAAAAACTTAAAAGAATTATTGGAGCAACTTAAAAACTTAAAGGAAAAGAAAAAAAAAGAGAAAATTGGGAGGCGCTGCGGATGATACGTTTGGAAAAAAAAAGAGAAAACTGGGAGGCGCTGCGGATGAGGCACGGGATTAAATTTTCCCTAAAGTGAACACGTGTCCAAGATGGGGTTTATTTTCTTAATATGTAGATTTGACACAACTTAAAAACTTAAAGGACTTATTTTGGCGAACTTAAAAATTTGTAAGACTTATTTGGCCAAACTTAAAAACTTAAAAGACTTATTTGACCCAATTTAAATACTTAAAGGACTTATTTGTTTAACTTAAAAATTAAAAACTTAAAAGACTTATTTGACCGAAAAGGAAGAAAAGTGAGCAAAAAGTGAGAATTAAAAAGCTGGAGATCATGTAAAAAAAAAATTCTGGAGATTAAAGTTTAAAAGAGAGAAATAACATAAGGAAAAAAAAAAAGGTGGAGCCGTATAAAAAGAGGAAAAGAAAGTAAAAAAAAGTAGAAAGGTGGGATCTGTTGATGCGAGAGCTGGAATTTTTTTCCCTAAAACTGCCACGTGCCCCAGGAGGGGGTTTGTTTTCTAAAATTAAGATAGATGATATATTTCCGTTCCACTTATATCACCGTAAAAAATTTGACATCAATTTACGTGGTTAATACAGTTAAATTTTTTTTTTATTGAGTTCAAAAAACTATTGTTAATATAGTATTGAGTTTGGTTAATGAATATATTAAGGTGTCGTAACTCATATCAGCTGAACTTCATTTTTCACGATTTTAGGTGTTCAAATATAATCTAAATGTATATTTTAACACTTAAATATTGTGGTTAATAACGTTCAAATTAGTGGTTAATAAATTTCAGTTGATGATTAATGAGTTGCAACACTTTAATATATATATTAACCAAATTCAACACTTTATTAACACGTAAGTGAATTATATTAATCAGTAAAATTATTGTTGATTTTTGTGTCACAATTTGATATTCAAATAACATTTCTCTGTATTTTAAAGAGAGCCCCTAATATGATCTCAGATCAATTGTGGACCCAATTGGTTTAACGCTCACCGGAAAACTTAGGTGTTGCTCCGATGGTATTGTTAGTGTTGTCCTCCAATTACACTATGTCATGTGGACTTATTAAAACAAATAATATAAGCTAAATAACACGCGTAAGATGCTGTGACTAATGACTAACACCATTAGAACAACACCTAAGTTTTTTCTTATCGGTTATTGTGGGTTAACGCTTTAGAGAGACAGTTTTGTGTATTTTTTTGTCCGACAACAAAGATATTCGTAGCTTAGCGAAAGATGTTCACTTGAAGCTTCTTTCAAAACCTGCATGAAGGACACAACAAAGAAGTCAATCACAACCCTCCCTCCTAGAACTTCTGCTGTAAAGAAGAGCTAGTTGCAGAAAAGATTTTATTCTTGAAAATTGGCGAGGAAATGGTTTTACTCATGATACTCAGTTATGTGAAATAAGAGAGATAGCAATAAAGAAAGGGGAAGGGTAGCATGACCATGGTAGTTGGAGGAGGATGGGATGGCTGAGGGAGACATTTCACAACTAGTAGTCATCGTGTTCTCGCGGCGGAGCTGAGAGGAGTTGATCCACGATGCCAGGATGTTCGCGCGACGCGAAACGAGCGAGACATATGCCACAACAACAGAGGAGCAGCAACGTGGATTCGCGAGCACAACGACGGAGGGTCGTATACGAAAAATGGGGAATCCCTGATCCATTCTTTCTCACTCTCTTCATCCCCCCTCTCTCACTCTTCGCGTCTCTCTTTTTCGCCTTCTACTGTTTCTTTTCTCACTTTTTGGTTCTCTCTTCACCTACTTGAAGGAACTACCTTATTCAAAAGAAGATGAATTGCCATTAGAAACAATTTCCTTCTCCTTACCACACCCATAATCACCACGATAAACATGTAAATTAAAGATAACAACACTTGCAAATTCCAATAGCAATTGCAAAGCTCGCTACGCCAAAATTGGCAAATACCGACCATTATTTAGCGACCATCAACTGATTGCCATAATTTGGTATTTGCTCTAAAGCATTTGCGACCAATTAGTTTTAGCCATTACGTTTTTTTCCGTCACGTGTCTCTCTGGTGAGAACCCTAGCCTTTTTTCTCTCCCTTTCTCTTACTCGTTGTCTCAATTTCATCTTCTACTCTTCTACACGATTTTCTTTACTCCTTACACCTATAACCGAGCTTTCTAATAAGATTGATTGATCAATTTCTCTAGGCTCCTCTGCAAATAATGATGTTTATTATATATATATATATATATATATATATATATATATATATCTTTTTTAATCTTTTCTTTGAACTTGCAGTGAAAATCTCTGTGTACAAATAGATAAACGCTGGATTCTATGCCAAAATTCTCTTCAAAAGCTTCGGAATTCTCTTCAAAAGCTTTCATTTCTCGATCGATTCATTCCTCGGCGACCTAGAAGCTTGTCTTGGTGATATTCAATGGTGGAATTCCCTTCAGAAGCTTCAGAACGCCATTCTAGTGTCTTCTATAGCACAATGAATTTTGATCATGGTGCATTTCAGCACATGTGAAGTCTCTGAGATGTTGGAGCGTGCCGATTTAGGGTTGAGCAGGGGTTTGAGTAGGAAAATGCAGAGTGAACTACCGAATCATGTCAGGATAGTTGAGATCAGCGTGAACGATTCTTGGTTTCGTGACATTGGAACCACTGTGAGTTTCTCTCCTTATACATCGATTGGTGTTCTGGTCATGTGTTTGGATTTCTAAACATGCAGATTTTGGTTGTTATTGTTCATAACTTTTTCTCTCTTTTATTGTTTATTTTGTTTAACAGTTTGTTGTGAGAAGAAAGACATCGAAATTTGATGACGCAGGGCATGGGATTGCTTAAATTGTCTGGAGCTTCAATAATTGGGGAGGTAAGCACTCAGAGTTTTGAGATTTAAATCATTTTAATTAAATAGAGACTTTTAGGATGTGTAATTTGAGGAATGACTGAAAGAAACCAATGTGATTTAAATCAAGGAGTAGTTAGGCTGACAATTGAAAAAGTTAAATCAAATTAGTTGCTATTTAAGAAAAGATATACGCCATTTTAATTTACTGACGGTTAGCGTTTTCATAGAAAACAGAAGCAGCAGCGCTGAGTCTTGGTGTAGCAGTGACAACGACTATGGTCTCTCTAATTTTGCTCACCTTACTGAAGAAATTCATGTAATTATTACAATGAGTCCTTGAATTGTTCATTCGTTAACTAATTAAATAAATTAATTGTGTAGACAAAATCATGCTTTTGTTGGAAACTAGTTTTTGTTGTTGTTTGTGCTTTTGTTTGTTATTCTCTTCAAAATTCAAATTGACGGGTTTCGAAGTTTTATATGTGTGAACTTAAAAGTTGCTATATATGTTTAATGTGATCTGGAAACAAGAGAAAAGATGCAGAGCTTGATGACAATCTTTAACAACACAAATTAGTGACGACACATATTGGAGGAGAGGCAAGTATATGGTACTTTTGCATTGGTCAGTGGTATGATGCAGATTTTATTATGGTTTAACTTTGAAGATATAATTATCATTTATTTTGAAAGGTTGTGTATAACTTTGTAATTTTCTTGATCCTGCATTTTGTTGGTTTGTTGTCAGGTGTGCTTTTGTTTGTCAGACGTTGGAACTCTTACACAATTAAACAATGACAATGTGTATACCATCATCAGTATGACTTTGTGAACTAGACATTCCGACTTGTGAAAATTCTTTGCAGCATCAAGATTTGGTAGTGCAACACTTCTGGATGGTTTCTTCTTTTGTACTTATAGTTGGGGAGTGGCACTGGCATCAATGACTGAAGTCTCTTTCAATTGGTAAGTGATCAATCGGCAAACTAAAGTTGTTATGTGCACAGAGTAACTTCAGGGACAATATTGAATAATTTTGCTACTAGAAAAAGGTTTTAGTCCTCCAGAAGTGTATACTCCTTCTATTTAAATCATGACATTTATCATGTATGATTATTTGTAATGTATTAACTTCTACAAGGCATTTACGAAATGGTTTCATTTTTATTACCTTTACAGAGTAATTACAGAGTAACTACTACAGATATGCCCTGGCAGATGCATCCAGGGTATGTGTAAGTGACTGAACTCTGAAGCTTTATGTTTCCATAAACTGAAGCATGTCACTAAACTTTAAATTACTTTTATCTTATAGGTTGCTTTAAAAGGTGATTCAAGGTTTATGTCCGAACTTTCTTCTAGTTTCACGTAATAGTAGCCTTAATTCTTCCTGAATTTTATTTTTATTATTACATGCACTCTTGAATTTCTATCTATTATTTGTTTAAAAAAATGCTTTATTACTGTTGGGTTTCTGGTATTTTTTTTTTTTTTTTAACTTTCTATCTATTCTTTATTTGTCATATGTGTGGTTAGTACTTGGCTGAATCTTTGTAGGATTGCTTTCAAATATCAGATGGAGTGATATAAAAAAAATGGAGATTTCATCCATAAAGGCTAAGTCTGAAAAAGTTCATGGTATGATAATTATTAGGAAAACATAATTACAAAAGTTATTTTTCTGAATCATGTTATCGAGCATGGAGCTTTAATAAATTGATCAATGCGCCAATATGTAAGACTTTATGTTGTAGTGATTAAGGAATGTTTGAAGTTAGATAGTTTTCATTTTTTTTTTCTGACCTTTCTTTTTTATTTTGTTTGATAGAATAAGACTTTATTAACTAAAAAGAGAAGTAAAGAATCAGAGGAAGTCCTCCTAAAGTAGCCAGAATGTTAGGTAATACTAAGAGCATGATTCTCTATAACCCAATCAAATGAGGAGCTCGTGATAACTCATGACTCATTTGGCATGTTATTGCATTGATACAGTTAATTGTGATATAGAATTGTACTTTCATTTTGTTAATTTGTTTTACTTTCTGGTTTTGTTTCTATTTCCTGGTTTTCTTGTAATTATAGAATTGTGCTTTCATTTTGTTAATTTGTCACTTTTTTTATGGATTTGCCGAAATTTCAATGTAAAGTGCAAATGACTGTCGTTTTCTAGGAAACCACTTTCTCTATTTGTGATGTAGCTATTTTCCTTTAAAAGGACACTATTAACTTGCTATTGAGTTTTTAATTCATTCTTGATCTGATATTTGTGTTTTTGAAAACTGGACAGGTCTATGATCATATTGTTTAAGTGGAAGATGCAGATCATGCTTGTTGATTAGCACAACATTATCAAAGCATTACTCCGTGCACAAACTCATACGTGTGTTGGATCATATTTTTGGAAGTTAACTTCTTGGAATTCATTTTTATGTCCCTGCTGATTTTTTTCATTTGTTCTTAGCTTTAGAACTTCTGAGAATGGCATTTGGGCTTGTTGCACCTGCTCTAGCTTTGTGTGCTGATAACAAATCAAGGCTGAAGAAGTCTAAGATTTATACTTTTGTTTGTGCTCATTGATAGGATATTTTTGTTTTTGGTTACAAGCTTATTGTTAGTTTCTATTGCTACATCATACTCGGAATAGGCTTTATTTTGTTTGCTTATTTCTATAGCTGTATCTTATTTCTAAACTGAGGATGTGAATTTAATGGAATATTTTGTTTTTCTAGAATTATTTTAGTTTAATATAGTTGGAGCATTTGTTATTGATTTTATTAGATTAGATGTAATGTAATTATTATTGCAGTTAAAGGTATTGATCCGGTCAGTAAATGGGTGAATGAATGGCTGGAGTGGTTATTTAAAAAGTCACATTTAGTGGCAATAAAAATTGCCACTACAATTGTCCCTAAAGGTTCACTTTTTATAGCGGCAATTAAATATGCCTTTACCAGCAGTCATGCTAATGGTCAGTAAAGCTTTTAGCGACCCCGACAACCCCGATAATAAGTCAATTGCTGGTAAAACTTTTAGCGGCCATTTGTATTGCCACTAAAAAGCATTTTTTACTGTCGTTAAAACCACTTTTTGCCATAGTGGCTAAGGGGTTTCAACGAGTGAAGAATCTCTTTAAGACGACAAAGATTTATAAAAGAATAAGGGAAAAGCCAGATGTCTGAAACCATATCAAGAAATGATCCATTCCTAATTTATTAACAAAATTATATCAATTGGAAAACAAAGGTGTATGGAGATAGTGGCTGCGAAAGATCATTAATGGGCTAAGGAAAGGGGACAAACGCTATGAATGAAAAATGAGCAAACCGTAGTAATAGCCCTGACCAAATAATCAGAAATAAAAAGCTAGGCATGCTATAAACGGTAGAAGTCATGGGTGCACCTCTGGAACTTTTATTAGAAGGACCCTATTTTTAATCAATCTATATATAAGAATATTTTGCCATGTAGTAATACTTGAAACACTTAGTTTCTTATCTATTGTTTTCTAATTATAACTTTTTAATTATAATTTCATGACAATCATTGTTGTCGTATCCTTTTTATTTTATCCGGAGGTCTTTGAACCCGCTCCGGTGTCAAGAGAAAAAGGGCCCCAAATAATCTGGGGTTCGGTCGAGAGGTAAGTAAAGTCTGGATCCAAGTTGTTTCATCGCCAGGGATCGAACTTGAGTATCAGCCGAGCCCATACCTTCAGATGAAGTGCGTTAACCATTTGCACCCAACCTTGAGGTTTTATTATCGTATCTTAATTAATTATTGTGATACGAACTTAAAATCATGTTTTGATTAGCGCATTAAGGTGGCGTCTAAGGTGATCCATTAATCAGGTGGTTCACTGGTCAACCATGAGCTAATAGCCATTGGATTTATTTTAAAATAAACGATGGTTGAGATTAACAACTCATTGATTAGTTAACAGGTAATATGAAGTGAATATCAAATTGCAAAGTGGGCATCCCGTTGAAGTACTTCAAATTGCAAAGCCGAATATGCCTTTCTAGGTTTTGAGCGTTCTTGATGGTCTTCACATCGAGCCACCATGTGTATATGTGTTTGGTGTTTAGATTTGATCTTTTCCCTTCACCTCCTTGGTCTTGGGTCTTTGTTTCTTCTTGCTCTCTCCATCTTTCTCTATAACATTGTTTCTGTAACATTCTTGATGCACTCGATGCAGCATTTAGGGTTCAAATTTAGGGTTAAATCAACATCAGCCAATGTTAAGCTAAGAATAAAATCAACATCTCCTCGCAGCTGGTCATGGTGTTCATAGCCGTGAGTTTCAAAATCCATTTGCAACAGCACAATTTACAATCATGGACTAGATAATAAAAACAATAGAATCATTTCTCTCTCTAAAAAGTTACAATCTTTCATGATCTAAGGTTAACAATCCTTGTTCATCTGACCCGGACAAACCAAAATCACTCCGAAAAACCCAAAAAGGATGAACAGAAACCAAACTTTAGGATGCACAAAAGCTTAGGATTTTTGGGAAAAGATGTTGAAGGAGATGAAGCTAGAAATTAGTGTTTCTGAAAAAGGGAGCACCACCATTATCAACACCCAGTTTTGTGATTGGGAGTTTTTTTGCGATTAAGACTTTTTTACATCACCCAGATCTACAAATGAGTTGTTGCGAATGGGACAACTGGTTGGTCGACAAAGGAAGGAGGGTCTACTTTATAATTTATCAAATCTATAATTTTGTCCTTATAAAAATACCATATTATAACATTGACCCCACGTTTACTTGCTAACAACAGTTATTTCAGTGGTTCATGGGTGAACCATTGATAAACATCTCTACCCTAGAAGCCACCAGCATATTAATACTAATCATTACCCATCAATTTCGATCACTGTTTAATATTATTCTACTCCAGAATTCAAATTCAAAACTAGGTTAATTTATTCCTGAACCACCCAAAAATTTTCCTCCATTATAAATTTTCTCGCCTACTATTTCACTTTTTTTTATTCTTCCAACTAGAGCTAACAAAACAGAGCTACTCATCCCGCGTTGATAGTATCACATGCAATTTTGTACTAATTATAAATTAATTAATTCTAACATAATATAGTCATCTATCCGTCAACACTTCCACATACTAGAAACAATCTCGAAACAAAGCGTTGATCTAATGAGAAGATGAAGTGGATTGAAATCATAAAGTGATCTTCAATGGTGACTGCGTGAATCGCAACTGTTTCCTCCGAATGAAAGATCGATCGTGAAGCTAGAGTTACCACAATCACGATGGAGTAGTTGAGTTAGGATTTCAGTGTTTAGATAGATTGGGATTCAAAACTAAAAGGCAAAGAACTATTCCTCTACAACCAGGGTGGTCCATGGGTAGAAGATGACGTAATTTTTAAATTAAATTAAAATGGAAATAAAAGTAAATTTCGGCTTAAATAGGTTTCAGCTTCAACACTTGAGTGTCCCCTAAGTCCACACTCTAGTGCTTTGTCGTTGAGTCATCCCACACCAAAGCATTCTGCCATGCCTGCCACGAATCGCATCAAGATTGACACATGTCTTCAGCGTGCGATGTAGCTCTCCACGTGGCATGCTTTAGCCACGCCAAGTGTACGAACGCTATAGTGTTGGGTGAGTCCACGCTTAAGCGTGCTATCCAAAAAATGAAATTATTCTATCTTCTTCTTCTTCTTCTTATTCCTCTTCCATACTTAGAGTTTATATAGTCTTGCTCTTATGGCATGCTATTACTACTTAATAACTCCTAAACAAGGTTAAGAAATTTGGTATGTTACAAACTACATTTGTAACTTGGTGTCCCCCCCCCCTAAAAACACGATGAAACACATGTGCATTGCATGTGTCACAATCTAGCTTGCCCATATTATCTATCTCTCCCCTCTTTCTTCATCTATTTCTCCCTTTATTTCCTTATCGCTTCCTTATTCTCATGTGCCAAACTTTATCACAATGTAGCCATTAGAATTCGGTTCTAGTTGACCCCAAGAAGTTGTCAAACACACGAAAAGAAGGAAGCAAGAGGAAAAGAAAGGGAAAAGAGGGGAGAGTTAGAGAACATGGACATGCTAAAATGTAACCCATGCAATGCACACGCATTTCATGTGTTTTTTAGGAAAAGTCCCAAGTTCCAGTTATAGTTGATGTTAATGTCCTATTTAAAGAGTTTTAATATAAGATTTTGAGGACAATTGGTTGTTTTAACAAAAGTGACGTTTTCAATATAGGAGGCAGTATTTTAGAGACATGTCATAACTTGGCAAAATGTGTTGATAAAATTATTTTATTGAAGGACAAATGTGATGGGTAGTTGTTAGATCATTGCTTATAATTGGATACCTTTCTATAATATAAATTGGAAAACAAATTATTGAAACAAAGTTTTTGTAATGTATACTTCACAAAAATAAATCGGAATAATGTGTCCATGTTGATCATGCGACTTCCTTCTCTGAGTTCTTCCATACAAATGTATTCACTTATAAGTAACGGTATAACAACCTATCAATCATATTTATCCTTAAACAACATGATTTTGAATAACAAGTATTGCCAAATCATGACACGTCACTAAAATACAACCTCCTACACTGAAAACATCATTTTTGTTAAAACTGAATGATTCAATTGTCCCTGGAATCTCATATTAAAACTCTTTAAATAGGTCAATAACATCAATTACAATTATAACTTGATATTTCCCCCCTAAAAAACACATGAAACACGTGCATTGCATGGGTCACATTATAGCATGTCAGTGTTCTCTATCTCCCCCCTCTTTCTTTCTCGCTTATTCTCTTTCTTCCCCTTTTGCTTCCTTTTTCTCTATCACAGTGTAGCCATTAGAAGTTGATTCTAGCTGACCCCAACAAGTTGGTTACCAGCTTGTGACGAATTACAAAAAGCAATATAAAGATACTCAAATCACACATTTTTTGGGTTATTGAATATTCTTCACCTTCAACTAGCACTATCTTGTAGGGGTGAGCACACCCCAACCCAACTCGGTGACTAACCTAACATAAGCCATTTGGGTTTTGGTTGACTGTGTCCGACAATAAAATAAGTTGTTAACAAATCTGAAGCAGTTGTTAACTGCAGGTCCAGATTGACATTGTGATAGGCTAGAAGTTGTTTCTCTACATAAAATAGCTCTACTACCTCAACTTTAGCAGCAGATGACTGTGGATACAATTGTCATCAAAATCAACCTTGAGGGGTCCACAAATCAGAGGATTTAGTAAAAGTGCAGATATGTTAAAGGAGTGTCTTCCTCCTAGGACCCTTGTTGTGTAATGATGTAAATTATATCAAGAAATAAAAAAATATAATGCCTTACTCGTAGTTAGCTTTTGTGCATTTTGTACATTCTATCTCATTTGAAAGATGAGTACATATTCAAAACTTGCTTCAAAGGCTCAGTTTGATAAGACCAATAAGCTAGCTTATAACTTATTAGACCAGTTTATAAGCTTGTTTAACCAAATGAAAAGTGTTTGGTAAGTGTTGCGGCTCAGGCAAGTGCACCTGATCGTAACTCGTAATAAAGTGGAGTATTTTTAAGACTCCGAATGTCGAACCCACAGAGAATGTGCGAGTACTAAATTAATAGAGACCCTTTATTATTTTAGACAAACGAAAATGATAGTTTTGAGAGTGAAGCAATTAAACTATAAATAAAGAAAGCAAAACAATGTCACAATAATGGAATAGAGATCAAATGGGAAAAGTCTAGGGGAACCGGGTTCACTACTACTAGTCCCTGAATCTATCAACCTACTATTACGAACTATATCTCCTTATCGAAAGCCAATCACTCACTCTAAATTACTAAGAACTGCCTAGTTAATAGCCTTCTTCCTAAATAACTACCCCGTTTTGATCCAGGAAGGTAATTAAAGGAAAGAGCCTTAAGGACAGGTGAGTTTATTAATCTAATAACCGACTGGAAACAAGCTGAAGTGATTTGTCGTCACAGAGAAGGGGGTTGAACTGTGAATTATTAAAATTTAACTTCCTGAAATTAACTAACTTTCTCTCAAGAAACTTCTTGGAGTATAGCGGGTTAGTAAAACAGTTATGAATGAACTTTCTAATGTATGAACAAATAATAGAGTGAATGTTTGTGAATGTAGAAAGATGTTTGAAAATGAGTTTTAGATATTTTAGTTCAATAAGAATTCTAAATGAGAAAGTTGTGCTTAATTGAACTTGTTAATAGTAAGGTTTTAATGAAATAAACTTTCTGTAGTGAGCAGTGCATAAACTTAAAAGAGATAAGTGATAGAAAGTTACACACAAGAGTTATAGTGGTTCACCCAACTTAGACTACTTCCACTCCTCACTTCCAGTGAGTATTTCCACTATTTTCTCAAATAGTTACACTGCTTATCAAGTCCCTCCAAGACCCAAAAGCTTACACGACAATTTCTTCTACAGCCTTATCAACTGTCTCACTTTAGAAACTTATACAAGTTTAGAAAGTTACACTTGTTAAACCTTCTAACCAACACTCACCACCCTGGTAGTTTGGAAGAAGAACGAAACAAGGTTACAGGTACAATGAAATGTTTGTGGGATTGAGAATAGCTTTTCAATACAAGATAAATCACAAGGTAAATGTAAGCTAAAAACACTCAGCAAGAAATGAATCCCAGAATGTTGTATGTGCAAAGACTGAGTGAGATAAGAGAATGCTTGATGACTGGCTTTGATTTGCTTTCAGAGTTTTCCAGTAAGCTCTCATGGATTATAATGTTGTAGGTCTGCATTGTGTCAGAAAAGTACACTGTTGTGTAGGTTTGCAGAGATTGTGTGTCAAACTCCAACGGGCAGGTTAAACTTTCTGATCTTCGAACTTTCTATTATGTCTTCAAGTTGTTCATAGAATAGTTTTCTTCCTCGTACTGAACTTGTGCTTTGTTTCAGTGTGATTTAACATCGAATAGTAAGTTCATGCTCCAATACGATAAACTTTCTTTTCCTAAGATCTCATAATAGAAAGTATCTTCAATTTTCTATTGTGCTTGGTGAACTTTCTGAAGTCAAGTAGGAGAATGTTAACATTGGTAGAATATTTTAGCTTGTACTTTCTTTTGCTTGAAGTCTCTAAAACCTATCTTAAACAATATTTCTCAAGTAGAGACTTTAGAAACCAAAGTAATCAGAAAATATACACAAAGATCTAAATGTTTGAACATCACTCAAAACTTGAGCTAGGGATTTTGCCTCAACAATCTCCCCCTTTTTGATGATGACGAACTTTTGAGAGTGTGTTAAGTTTTCTGATTTCAAATTATACTCAACAAAAGATCAGGAAAGAAATGCATGCTCCCCCTGAATTTATGCAATCAACACATTCCATGAAAGCAGCATTAGAGAGTATAACCCAAGCAAAATATCAGAACCTCATATGATTTTCATTCAAAAAAAGATAGCATCAGCTCAAATGAATGATACAATGTTTGCAGGAGCTGATAAAAAATGTACTTAAGCAATTACAATATGGTGGCCAACAAACAAAAGGATCAGAAGATCATTTGGCCAAACATTCTAATCACAGACATTGCTAAATACACAAGAATAGAAATTAAAAAGAACTAAAAAACATAAAAACTTAATACTTCTACTACTCCCCCTTTTTCATGATCAAAAGTAAGGGGGAAACCAGAGGGTGCAACTACGTTGAAGGTGAGGAGTCATTAGATGAGGTAGACTGTGCAGGCTCAGGCACATCAGGAAAGATTTGAGTGTGGCAACTCCCCCTGAGTTATAGCCACAGGGACTCTCCTCTTGAGAGAGTTTCTCAACTCCCTCATGTAACTCTTCAGAAGATAAGACTTGAGTAGGGATTTGAAGAGATGGTTGAGTGTGAGGAGGTGGTTGCAGAATGTTACCGTTAGAAGGTAACCGTTGGAAGATAGAGAGAGAGTTTTGAACTTTTTTTTAAAAAAATAGCCATTAGAGAGGAGAGTAACTCTCCTGACATTGTGAAAGAGCCGTTGAGGCTCATTTCTCAAGGTTTAAATGGAACAATAATAAATAACAAAAAAATGGCTAACTTAACAAACCAAATTTCAAATATTAGAAAGTATGTAACAGAAAGTTTATAGAAAGTTTAATGAACTTTCTAAAATCAGGGCGATTTTATGACATGCAACTTGCTTTTAATAAACCTGAAACTTTCATCAACAAGTGGTTTTGTAAAAATATCAGCTAATTGATTTTTAGTGTCCACAAAAATCATTTTAACTTCCTTTTTCTGAACATGATTCCTAATAAAATGATGTTTGATATCAATATGCTTAGTTCTAGGATGTTGAATGAGATTTTTAGTAAGATTGATGGCACTAGTATTATCACAATAAATTGAGATACAGGGGGTACCTTATAGAGTAATCTTCAAGTTGGTTTCTGATCCAAATGACTTGAGAGCAACAAGCTGAAGCTGAGATATACTCGACTTCAGTGGTAGAGAGTGCAATGGTTTCTTGCTTCTTGCATGACCAAGACACTAGAGCTTCTCCCAAGAGTTGGCAGGATCCACTTGTACTCTTTCTTTCAACTCTATCACCCGCGAAATCAGCATCATTAGTGTTCTTAGGCTCAATTTCAGAAATGAGGGCCATGCTTGATGATCCCTTTCTGAAAGACATTCTGGTTCTTACTGGTTCTGAGGTATCCCCAATGATTTGTTCTTGAGGATGGTGTACTACCATCTTCCAGATTCGAGACATGTCTAGACTCTGAGAGTTTTCAGAGTTATGTGATTGCTTTAAAGAAGTTCGAGGGTCAGGTTCTGACTTGTCTTGATCTTCCTTATTAGTAAACTTTCTGGAACTAACTTGTTGATCTTCAATCTCATCATCATCCTTTCTATAATACCTATGCCTTTTATCAAGGCTTTGTCATTATTACCAAAGGTGACAAAGCCTCCCTGTACTCTCTCCAAAGAGAGAAACTTATCATTCTCGGCAGCCATGTGCCTTGAACATCTACTGTCTAGCAGCCACGGCCTTTTCTTGGATGTTAAACGGCACTCCTGCATTTGAAATTATAAGAGACTTGGGTACCCATTTTTGGGTCCTTGGGGGTTAGGGAACTTTCTATAGTTAGCCCTTTCTCTTTTGAAACAATTTGAGATATGATGCCCAAAGTGTTTGCAATAGGAACATTTTACTCTTTGTCTTTTGCCATGATAAGAATATTTATAAGCATGATTGTAATGTCTATGGTTCTGTATACCATTGTGCTTAGAACCATTTTGATGCAAGAACTCTCCTTGAGAGTTTGCTTGATCTTCAAAAGCTCTTTGGATTTGCACAAAGTTAGATCAGTTGTCATCACTTTGATCTTTTCTTTCATTAACTCATTTTCCTTTTCAGGGCCTAACATGAGAAGGTTTGGCTTTTCAGCAACTTTCTCATTCAACAACTTATATTGTTCAGAGAGTTTGAAGTATGAGTTTTGCAAGGTTTTAACTGAGGCTACAAGATATTTATTTTATTTCCTCAGTTCCTCATTTGCACTTTTAGCCTCACATAATTGACTTTTGAATAACATGCATTTTTGAGACAAAGTATTTGAGTCATTTAAAAGATTATCAAATATACTTTCCAAATTTAGACACGAGCTACATTTAGAAGGTTCAGTGTCACTTACTTCCTCTTATTCTGAATCAGCCATGAGACATAGGTTAGCTGACTCTTCTTCAGGTTCCGAGGATGACTCTTCTGAATCATCCCATGTTGCTATCATTGCCTTTTTCTTCTGAGGTTGCTTCTTGAAGTTTTTCTTGTTCAACGTGGGGCAGTCTTGTTTTATATGTCCAGGCTTGTTACATCCAAAGCAAACAATGGTTGACTTGCTACTTTTTCCTCTAGGAAAGTTTCTTCTTGATGTTGGAAATCTTCTATTATCTTTTCTTCTGCTCAGCATTTTTTGGATTTTTCTTGATATGAGATCAGGTTCATCTTTCTTATTAGAAAGTTCCTCTTCTGAATCTTGAGGTTCATCCTCAGATTTTGTGAAACTTTTAATGTTGCCACTTTAGACTTTTGAGATGGACTTCTTGATGCCTTTTGGGAGGTTTTGAGTGTTATGCTTTTTGACTTCTTTGGATGAAGTTCCTCCATAATTTCTTGCTCATGAACTTTCAGTGAACCCAATAGTTCTTCAATTTTCAGGGTAGCAAGTTCCTTTGATTTCTGAATGGCTGTTACCTTAGGCCTTCAAACTTTTGGTAGGCTTCTTAGCAACTTCCTTACCTTGTCCTGGTTTGAATAAGTCTTTCCCAAGGACTTCATTCCATTCTCAATCGTGGTGAACCTGCTAAACATTTCATCTATAGATTCATCTTCATTCATTTTAAACATTTCATACTGGTGAACCAGTATGTTTATTTTGGCCTCCTTCACTTAATCAGTTCCCTCGTGTGCAGTTCGCAGTGTGTCCCATATTTCCTTTGCAGTGTCCTTACCCACAATCTTGTCATATTCAGACCTGCTACGTGCACATGTTTGAAAGTATTTAGCTTTAGAGTTTAAGAGTACCATTCGTTTATCTTCGGTTGACCATTGTGCCTTAGGCTTTGGTATGATTGATTCATCATCATATGTTGTTGTAGGCACATATGGTCCATTATCAACAATGTCCCATATATCAGTGTCTTGTGACTCTAGGAACATCTTCATTTGATCTTTCCAGTAGTAGTAATGTTCCCCATTGAAGCCAGGGGGCTTGTTTGATGAAGCTCCTTCAGGAAGGAACGCAATCGAATTTGTATAACTCATCACTTCTTCCAGAATCTTTCTTTTTACACTGTAAAGTGTGCTCAACCCTAGAGGTAGAGCTCTGATGCCAATTGAAGTGATTTGTCGTCACATAGAAGGGGGTTGAACTCTGACTTATTAAAATTTAACTTCCTGAAATTAACTAACTTTCTCTCAAGAAACTTCTTGGAGTATAGAAGGTTAGTAAAACAGTTATGAATGAACTTTCTATTGTAGAGTGAACGTTTGTGAATGTATAAAGATGTTTGAAAATGAGTTTCAGATGTTTGAGTTCAATAAGAATTCTAAAAGAGAAAGTTGTGCTTAAGTGAACTTGTTAAAAGTGAGGTTTTAATGAAATAAACTTTATGTAGTAAGCAGTGCAGAAACTTAAAAGAGATAAGAGATAGAAAGTTACACACAAGAGTTATAGTGGTTCACCTAACTTAGGCTACTTCCAGTGAGTATTTTCACTATTTCCCAAATAGTTACACTACTTTTCAAGTCCCTCCAAGACCCAAAAGCTTACACGATAGTTTCTTCTACAACCCTATCAACTGTCTCACTTTAGAAATATAAGTTTAGAAAGTTACACTTGTTAAACCTTCTAACCAACACTCACCACCCTGGTAGTTTAGAAGAAGAAAGAAACAAGGTTACAGGTACAATGAAATGTTTGTGGGATTGAGAATAGCTTTTCAATACAAGATAAATCACAAGGTAAATGTAAGCTAAAAACACTCAGCAAGAAATGAATCCCAGAATGTTGTATGCGCAAAGACTGAGTGAGATGAGAGAATGTTTGATGACTGGCTTTGATTTGCTTTCAGAGTTTTCCAGTAAGCTCTCATGGACTGAAATGTTGTTCTGAAGACTATTTATACTTTTCCTTCATTTGTCACCGTTTTAGAGAGTTCTTGCTAGCTTCAGGTAGGTAGGTCTGCATTGTGTCAGAAAAGTGCACTGCTGTGCAAGTTTACAGAGATCGCGTGTCAAACTCCAACGGGCAGGTTAAACTTTCTAATCTTCGAACTTTCTATTATGTCTTCAAGTTGTTCACATAATAGTTTTCTTCCTAGTACTGAACTTGTGCTTAGTTTCAGTGTGATTTAACATCGAACAGTAAGTTCATGCTCCAGTACGATAAGCTTTCTTTTCCTAAGATCTCATAATAGAAAGTACCTTCAACTTTCTATTGTGCTTGGTGAACTTTCTGAAGTCAAGCAGGAGAATGTTAACATTGGTAGAATATTTTAGCTTGTACTTTCTTTTGCTTGAAGTCTCTAAAACCTGTCTTAAACAATATTTCTCAAGTAGAGACATTAGAAACCAAAGTGATCTGAAAACATACACAAAGATCCAAATGTTTGAACATCACTCAAAACTTGAACTAGGGATTTTGTCTCAACACAAGCAATTACCTCCGGGCATAAAAAGCGAGTTCTGTTAATCATAGAGTTCCATAAACTAATCGTGATAGTTGCCTCCAATTAACTAATTTATTAAAGAGTGACCAGGTCCTATATGGAATTAAGCATACCAGGAAAAACACATTCATAAGGATAATAAGAAGTTCATAATAGCAATTAAATAAATGTCAAGAACATCGTAAAAGATCCCCTGTCATCTTTAGTGATGGAGTTAACTACTCATACTGTTTCTCAACATAATATAGAATAACCTAAATCCAAACAAGAAATCATAAAAGAAAAGAAAAGAAAGAGGCAATATGCAAAGTCTAAAGCAAAAGACTCTCACTTAGGGAGAATGAGTTCCTCTCGAGTTCTCAAAATGGGGTGAGAATGCCTATTTATAGGCTCTGGTGCGGATTAGGGCAACTGGCTTCAAATCTGTGCGTTCTGGGCTTGGGTATAACCGTACTGTGTTTATACACGGCCATACCGGACTTGAATTGCGATGTTGGCCCGTACTTGTGCACTCAACACTACCTGACAGCAATTGTGTACAGCCGTACTACCTTTGGTACGACCATACTGGACTTTTTTTTCGGCGCCAGACCGTACTGACCATGAGGTACGCCCCTACTGATGTGCTTGAATAGGTACGACCGTACTGAAGAGATGTCAAGCCGTACCGCTTGTCCAGAAACTCTAAAAATCTACAAAACTTGCCAGAATCTTCCCAAAATTCAATATTTTGTTTCTCATATTACCTTTATTACTTTTCTGCATACATGAGGAAATAATAAGCATATTTTATCTAATAAGGAACAAAATCATAATATTTTGTACTCAAAATACCCAAAAATAATAGACAAAATGGAGTGTTAACAGTAAGTAAGCTTATCACACTAGCTTATCGTTTTTTCCTTTTCTCCCATTTTTATTCTCATTATTTTATTTTTTATCCTTTTTTCAAATTTAAAATAAAAATAAAACCTTATCCTTTTTCGTCATTTTATATTTATCAGTTAGTTAAACAACTAATTTTACCAAACACTTAAATTTTAATTAGCTAGCTTTTCAGCTATAAGCTAGCTTATAACTTATTTTTACCAAACCCAGCCAAAATGTTGTTCACAGTTCTTGAATATTAATTCCTTTTACCGAATCATTACACTGGTGGTGCGAAAGGCCTTGGATTCCTCAATGGTGTTTGTAGGATCTAGAAGCCATGATTGCTTTAAACGTCGAAGCCCTCGAGTTATATCCCGTACAACACAACAAGTAGCAATCCATTTGTTAGCCAAGTTTTCTTACCTCTATATCCGCTCAACGACACCACTTCATTAGCCAAGTTTTCTTATCGTCCCCTACAGAATCACTTCACGTGCGTCTTCCCTAATCGACGAAACCCAATCCACCATCTCTTTTGATTCTTCCTCCCTGAGGAAAGGGATCAACCTAACCACTGTGTTATCTCCCGCCTCCTTCCACAACACCACTTCCAGAAAACTCACGCAGCAAGCCAGTAACGTACACACTCCTCCAACAATAGTTCCACAACCATCGAGAGTAGATCCAACACATGCTCAAATCACTTTGAATATTACATCCATGAGCCACATTCAAAGTGATGCCACACCTGACACCTCCAGTTCCAAGGCGACAACTGTCTCAGCGTGCTTTGAGGCGACACTTTCTCCAGCCCCGATAAGAAGAGAGACACAAAGTAGATAAAAGAGATACAACTTGCACAAAACACAAACCCTAACTGCAATTTCATGAAATAGCTAGTGTATTCACCCGTGCCTAAGGCACAGAGATCGACTAAACTATATTTATCTTTTAATTTTTCAATTGACTTTTTTATTTTTAAGTTTATTAAAATTATATGTTAGTAAATATGAATATGAATATATGAATACCTATGTAGTTTTATTATATATATATATATATGTCTTATTATTGCAAGTGTTGCAAACATATATTTTGAATGAATTAAATATTTAATAACATTTATAAAATTTTAAAATCATATTAAATATCATAGATCTAATTTAATATAAATATAATAACTAATCAATAATTTAAATAATTTATATTTAGAATAAACTTATAGTAAGTAGTATTATAATTTATATTTAGAATTATTATCAGAATTTATGTTTAATGTTTCAATTTAAACAGATTTGGTTTATTACAGTCAAAATATTTATATTATTTACTTTTAATGTTCAAATTTTAAAATGTATTATGAATAAATATGGAGATGATGACGTATGACATAATTCTTTTATATAAATAATATTATAAACATAGATATAGATAATAGATATAGATATATTAAAATTCAAAATTAAACTTTTAAAATTCAAAACTGAAATATCATCTAGAATAAGTTCAAATAACAGATTAATTTAATTTAAAAAGATAATTTAATTTAAATAAAATTTGTTTTAATAGTCAAACTGAAATGATAATATATAGATAGGTAGATAATAAATAAATTTATCAAAAAATAGATAGATAATAAATAAATAAAACATAATAGTAGTAATATAAATACAAATGTAAAAAAATCAAAGCTTACCTTGTCATCTATACTTCCAACCAAAAAAGAATATCTGAAACAAAAATAAATAAATGAGTGAGAGAAATAGAGAAATAAAAAAGAATAAAAGAACAATAATAGAATAAGAGTTGAAGAGAGCAAAACGATAACAAAAAATATGTATAAGAGAAACAAAAGTTAAAGAGTTGAGAGAGATGGATAAAAGGTGTGAAAGATGTAATATAGGAGGAAAGAAAACATATGAATTGTTGAGATAATAAAATAAATGAGTTTAGAGAGAATATATATAAGAATATGCTCTAAAAAATAAACTATCTTGATTTGAAATTTAAAATATATCTAAGTATTAAAATTTTCTCAATTAATTAAAATATGTTATGAATGAATTTGGTGGTGACACGTGACATAACAAACATAGAATAGATAGATAGATCGAATAGATAGAAGATAATTGATAATAGATTTATTTTAAATATATTAATTAATATATTAATTTAGTTTAAATATAATTTGTTTTAATTTTTAAACTGAAATGAACTTGGTCTTACCACGTGACATAACTTAAAGTAACAAAACTTTCTTTTATATTGATATAATTGATTGATTTGAAACAGATATAATTAGTAATTTATATGGTGCACCGTATAACCAACAGTAAATAGATATATATTTGGTTATTTTTATTTTTTTTAGTAAATACCTAAGTTAGTCCAAAAAAATTACGGAAACGAATTTAACTCGTGAAAAATAAAAAATATCAATTTAATATTTAAATATCTTAAATATGGGTTAAATTAGTTATTTTTAAAATAATTTTTAGAAATATTTTTATTCTTATCAAAGACTAATTTAATTTATATTTTAAATTTTTAAGAATTAAATTGATATTTTGAGTTTCGCTTGCACCCCAATTTGTATATTTACTCAATTTTTTTCCCAAAAAGGAACGAAGCATTTTTTTTTTTGGTTTTTTGGACAGAGCTGTTTTAAGGCGCCGTGAAATTGCAGAGTCGCAGAAAGACGTCGTTAACAGCACACTGCGTCCAGCGAACGCACCGTTAGTGAGCTTCCTCCTCTCTCTGCTTTACCTTCACACATTCTGGTGTTTCCGAAGCTCTTGGGTCTCTATACGGTAGTAATTTCTTGAACTGAACAAATGGTGTCGTTTGGTGACATGAATAAGAACACCGACTGACTGACATATTTACTTGCCTGCTTAGCAGAGAGTTTAGGTCTCTACTATGAGTCCCGTGAAGATCGAAGAGCTCGAAGGAGGTGTCGTCTTCAATGACGACTACTTCTTCGTGAAGATAGGAGAGCCTGTCCCGTTGAAGGCCAGTGACTCTAATTTCGATCTCGAAACCCTTCCTTCTCAACCTCTCGCACTCTCTGAACGCTTTCGCCTCACTTTTGTAGCTCATTCTTCAGGTAAACTAAACTTCTATCAAATTAAACACGTCTTTCACTTCAATAAATTAATTTATGTTTGTTTGCTTAATTTTTTTTATTTTTTATGTTTTAGGTTTTTTTGTTGCGAGAACGAAGGACCTTATCGATTCCGCCAAAGCGTTTAAGGACAACGGAAGTGGCTCTCCGGTGGAGCAGTTGAGTCTTGTTGACGTTCCTATTGGGAGGGTTCGCATATTGGCTCTTTCTACCGATAATTCGACGCTCGCAGCTTCTGTCGCCGGTGACATACGATTTTACTCTGTGGATAGCTTTCTCAATAAGGTGTGATAAACAACGACTTTTCTCGGACATTATTTTATAGGAGTAAACACACTCATGTTTTAGGTTTTCTTCATGATTTCCTTTGTTATCATTGTGGTAAATATTGATGTAATTGAATTGAATATATCCTTCTTCCTTCCATCGCTTTCTATATTGTATCCTTGGGAGCAAGAACAATAATTTTTGGCATTTTTGTATGCATGATATCTCTATCTAAAAGGAACTTTGAATGCTTGAAATGTATTGTGCCAAATAAACCTATAATAATTATATGCCTTGAATGTGTTTTCAGTCCATATAAACCTACTACATTTTGGTTTGGTCCATCTTTAATTTGGGTTTAGCTTCTGCCGGTGGCAGACTTAGGACTCTGAGTAAGTGGAAGCAATCTATTAAAAAAAAAAAATACACAAAATATTTGGAGTGAGTGGGTTCAAACATATAAAAATAGAGAGGCTAAAATACAAACACTGAAAATATTACTTGTAATTTATCAAAGTCAAGGGGCACATTTGCATAACGCATGTAGGTCCGCCATAGGCTTCTGCCCTCTTTATCGTTTAAAAGTGGCCAATTTCAATCCTTGTACTTAAAAACGACTCTGCTAAGTGATGATGTGGAAAAATGCCATGTTTCATGAAATACGTCTGTGTCGTCAATTAATTGACAGGGCATAGGTGCTTTTGGGCTCCTCCTTCACCATTATTGACCTCACTTACCAGCCTTTTCAATTGGTCTCCTCTGTTTTGGTAATCACATTTCTTTGATTCACATATCAAACTTGGAACAAATCGATTATTTTCCTCTCACTACCTTTATGCGGGTTTTTGATATGTTGTTTGTTGGAAGCATCCTTATGTACGGCAAGGATCACACTTCCCCTTCATGTCCTTGTGTTGGTTTTTTGGAACCATCGATATGTTGTTTGTTGGAACCATCATTATGTACGCCAAGGAACCATATTAATGGCAGGGATTAAAATTGATCACTTTTAAATAACGAGGGACTACTAGAAGATAAACCCAAATTAAAGAAAGATCAAAACCAAAACGTGACATAACTGGGGGACAAAAATATACTTGAACCTATTTATATTGTATCATCATTTGTTTAGGAATTGAAGCAAATCTTTTTCCTGTTCACTCAAAGATTTGACCTTTGGCAAGAACACATGACATTAATATTTCCTCTCACTACCTTTATGCGGGTTTTTGATATGTTGTTTGTTGGAAGCATCGTTATGCAAGGATCACACTTCCATTTCATGTCCTTGTGTTGTTTGTTGGAACCATCATTATGTACGCCAAGGAACCATGTTAACGGCAGGGATCAAAATTGATCACTTTTAAATAACGAGGGACTACTAGAAGATAAACCCAAATTAAAGAAAGATCAATACCAAAACGTGACATAACTGGGGGCCAAAAATATACTTGAACCTATTTATATTGTATCATTATTTGTTTAGGAACTGAAGCAAATCTTTTTTCCTGTTCACTCAAAGATTTGACCTTTGGCAAGAACACATGACATTAATAATTCTGTTGTATTATCATTTTCCAGGAAGTGAAGCAATCCTTTTCCTGTTCACTCAATGATGCCACCTTTGTCAAGGACATGCGGTGGATAACGACATCAGAAAATTCTTTTATTGTTCTTTCAAATGCTGGGGAACTATTCCACGGAGAGACTGGTTCTCCCCTTAAACACGTGATGGACAGTGTTGAAGCTGGTATGCTTTATTTTTCTGCTTTTTACTCACCAGTTGATTATGTTCAGACCCCATTAACAATATGTAGTATGTTTGATATTTATTCATTTGAAGGGTCAAAGAGTACCAATTGACAGATGTTAAAATTTGAATTTCAATTTAGTACATTGTGTGTCTGTGTCATTGTTTTAATTATTATTATTGTTGTTTTTTTTTTTCATCATCATGGTTGGGAGGGAATAAATTAAAACCTGCTTATGATGTTGTCTATACATTGCCAAGATGCTTCTCTCTCTTTTTTCTCTCCCCTCAATTCTCACCTCACATTTGAATAGGGTAGGGACGTAGGGTGTTTGGTTTGCATCGGAATATTCCATTTCCATATGTTTGATGCACTGTGTTTTTCTTATTTTGGCATTGCCAATTACTTGTTTTGATTTGTTTCTTTGTGAAGTTGAATGGGGCGTAAAAGGGACATTTGTTGCTGTGGCAAGAAAAAGTGTTCTGAGCATTTTATCAGCTAAGTTTGAAGAAAGGGTTTCAATTTCACTACCCTTCAGATCCTGGATTGGTGATATGACAAATGTCAGTGTAAAAGGTTTGTATTCTGTTTTGCACTTTCCTATATATATATATATATATATATGGGTGCATAAAAATTAAATTGTACTTGTAAGCTCTTAATAGATTTGTTAAATTCTCTTTCTGGTCAATGATTCAATTAAAAGAATGGTTTATCAAAGCTATCAAAATGAAAGTGGAGTTAATAAAAAAAAAACAACTTCTCTTGTCTGATTCTTTTTTAACCTTGAAACCAAAATTAGTGTCTCTACTTGCAATGGCAATGAAAAATAGCAGCATAGTAATGGAGCTCAGTGATGTGCGAGTAAGAGAGAGAGTGAAAGAAAATGAGTGAAAAAAGCCATGGAGAGTGATTTGTTAAGTGCTCTTTTGGGTCAATGATTCAATCAAAAGGATGGTTTGTCAAAGCTATCAAAATGGAAGTGGAGTTAATAAAAAAAGTAACTCTACTCTTTTCTGATTCCTTTTGTATCCTTGAAACAAAAACTTAGTGTCTCTACTTGCAACCACAATGAAAAATAGCAGCATAGTAATAGAGCTCAGACCTCAGTGATGTGCGAGAAAGAGAGAGAAAGTGAAAGAAAATGAGAGAAAATTCAGCGAGAGTTTGAAAGAATCTCAGATGGTTCTGTTCGTACAGAATTTAACAGAATGAAAATCATTTATACTACGTACACGGTACACCAGATAACTATTTATGGTTCAGAATCCCAACTAAATAGCTCTATTAACTAACCAGCCATTTTGACACTATGGCAATCTCAGCATGAGGCTGGTAACAAACTCAAGGAAACACTATACAAGTGGTTACTTTAGTAGCCACCCCCCCAAAACAAAACTCAGGGTGTATGCAGTAATGAAAACCAGTCCAAGATCCTAAGTTTGTTACACAACTCACTGAACCTGAGCGCCAAAGAGCTTTAGTGATAGCATCAGCCGACTGATCCTAAGCTGGTATGTGGCAGATTGGAGCACTAGTACCCCTTTGTGGCTAGAGGAATAACCAAGAAACAAGCACTCTTGTGACCCAAAGGTCAATTTGTGTCGGTTATTGTCGAGATGTTTGAAAAATATTCTGTTGTAGACAATAGGATAGAGATAAGGTTAGTTTGAATTTGATTAGGATTTGGTTGTAGAATTTGATTAGGATTTGTGTACGTATTTTTTATTATAAATAAGCATACTGAGAGCTTAATCTCTCAAGTCATTCAGAACCAATTCAGATCTTTCTCTCTAAACTCAAGTGTTATAATGCCTAAGAAATGGGTAAGCACAACGAAAAATCCTCACGGACTTGTAATGTGGGAGCTTGTTGTACAGCTTGACAAGGGGAACGTCATGGTTTAGTGCAGCAGTGGGAAGGTGGTTGGTAATATACACAGCAGAACAGAAAGCACGATCCCTGGATTTGAAGGTTAAAGATGCATGAGCAAGGAGAGTTAACCCCCATTTCCACAATGTGTCAACGTTTGCGCTTAACAATGAGACAGTGAATGATCCTCAAGTCAGTACTCCCCATGAGAAATTTGGAAAACAGTTTGTACTCCCCATCCCAGTCTGTTTGGACAGACTTGATGTTGGCAGAGAATTGAACTCCATCATGGGCAGAAACTATTTGAAAATGGGAAGGGTCTGTCTCTGATTTTGATTTTAGAGGATAAATCCATGTGAACTAGGTACAAACATCAATAAATGTGATATAATAGGATTATAGGAATAACCAGGGGAGGAAACTACTGGAGCAGGGCCCCATAGGTCAATAAAGAAAAGTTCAAAGGGGTTAATGTAAAACCCAATATTTCTGTCTGGAATAGAACATGGGGTACCTACATACGGGTCACCAGAGTGTAAAATTTAATTTACATGGATAGATTCTAATGCACTAAACATGAGTACACTACAATTCCAAATGTGAAATATCAAGTACTTTCAACACGAGAATTTAAACGACAACTAAGGATCTCTTGCCTTACGACAAATGGCATCCTACAAGATTCAACCAAAAGACTTAGCAAAGCTCTATAACAATACATGTGATCTTTCTTTCAATCCTCAACCCTGTTTATCTAAAACAAGAAAAAGAAAGAGTGAGATATAATCTCGTAGAGTCTTTCTCGGACACCACTCACAGTAAAAGAAATACTCAGAATATTTTCAAGTTATAAACATTCAAGCCCCTTTGGGAAGGCATTCCTTCTTTCTTTTTTAAGGAGTTCATCATGTTCCCTCTTGCTATGGGAGGATCTCATCTTATTCCCTCTTGCTATGGGAGGGTCTCATCTTATCCTTCTTCCTTTGGGAAGGATCTTAACTTAGACTTATTAAGACTTAACCCATTTCTTTGTTGTATATTTATTTATTTTTTATCATTTTTCTTTGTTGGATATTTAATCACCCCAAGTTATTTGTATACTTCTAACACTTCTATGTCATTCATAAGGTTTTTCCTTGCCTATATATAACATCATTCAATCATTAAAATTGACATACATGCAATGCAAGTCATTTACATCACCTTTGAGGCATTTAGCCATTATATCATAATAATGTCCTAAGATACTTAAACATTCATAGCTCATCTCACACATATGCATCATCCAAATACATTCAACTCAAGTATTGTAACCACGCAATTTGCACAAGCATTGTTTTTCACTTTAATAAGTTGGAATTTTACTTATGTTTGCGCTTTTAATTTGTTTACTAAGTGAATGGGTGGAAAGATATGGAAGAAATTGATGGAAACAGAAGGGATTACGGCCTATCAGTGTTGAAGATTACACCCATAATTCGTGTGACAAGAGTGAAAAAGTGAAGTCCAAACAAATAGAATTATGGGCGGACAGTAATGGCTGTTATGGCCATAATTAGTGGAACAGAATGTGAGAAATCCAAATAGATAGAATTACTGCCTGCCATTAATAGTGATTATGGCCATAATTCATGCAACAAAATATGAGAAAAACAACAGATAGAATTACTGTTTGCCAGTAATGGTGATTATATGGCCATAATTTGTGCGGTTCTGTGACACACTTCACAAGCATTACATCTAGTTCCTTTCATCAATTCCTCCCAACCATTCTATATCAATCCAATTCACATACATTTGGTACATGCAATGCAACATCAATGCAAGTAAAACCCCTATTCCTTTACCCATCGAGGACCAAATCATGTTATCTTACACTACCCAACATCCTCACATGAATTTCTTTGACAATGCATCATCAATCAAAACCCCAAATTTAACATGCAATTGAAATAGCAACCAGCATCACACATTATCTTCAAACACCCTTAAGAGCATCCCCAGAAATACCAAAAACTGTGCAACATAAACACATTACATGTAGACTTCAGCTTCCTTGCATTAATCAATTTCAAACAAAAAGTAGAAAGAGTACACAACTAGATTAGCAAGCCATCCTTCAAATAAAACCAGAAGCATTCCATCCTATGCTTGGGGTTTATGGTCACCCAAGCCTTTACACGCATACCCATGGGAAAAGGAACTCACCTCCAAGGAACCAGGTAGTGAAAATGAGCAAGAACCAAGATGATGAATGGGTAAAACCCCAAGATCCTAGTTCCTCCCTCTTCCTTCTCTTTTCCTTCTCTTCAATTTTCTGGTTTTCCTCTTACCTTTCTCTCTCAAATTCGCATGGTATGTGGGTGAAGAAAGATGGAATTTTGTTGAAATGTGATGAGTGTATTTTCTGCAGAACATAAAGAGGGAAGGGAGTGTGTGTCGTGTGTTTTGTTTTGTTTGAGAGAGAGAGAGAGAGAATGGGTTCATGTTTTAGTGATGGTCCAATATGCCCCTACTCAAATTAACTAACTTCCCATGATACCCTTTAAGTCTTGATCAATTGTCTAATATTTCCCACAATCAAAGTTGGTTTATAATAACTTGGGCTGGGCTTGCTATTCTATCTCCAACTATTACTAATATGAAATCGCTAGCACAACCCCCCTACCTCACCTGTAATGAAGAAACACTAGTAATTACACATAACCCATTTCTATGAGATGTTCAAACATACCTAACAAAGATTAGTAAATATAAGTAAGAAATTCCTCAAATCTTGGGATGTTACAGTTAGTATATAATGCAGTGGAGGATGGTGAATGCAAGTGGTTAGCCTTGCCCAAACAAGCCGAACAGATATCCAACGCACTTTTTTATTGTGGTATGATATATTACAGTGTTTGAGTACAATTTTGAGTGTTCTGGGTGTGGATGTCCTAAATGACAGTGCCAAGTTGTGTAGGATGGGGGAATTACTGACACTAGCGAGATTCTTGGTAATGAATGGAACCAAAAGCAAATTATTAAGAACCAAGGTGGTGTGTGGTTTATGTAGGGAATTAACTTGTAGCAACCAACAGCTTTAAAGACATACCTTGCTCATTTCCCATCAGGAGCTGATCAGAACCAGATAAGCCAACATTCTGAATTAAATTTTTGGTGGGCTCAGGTTTTATTTTTCAGAAATGGATGACTAGGCCAGCATGATGGTTTCATCTGGTCCAAACGATCCCACGATAAAAAATTGCCTATTCATATTCTACTGATCTCGTCTACTTTTAATTGTAATTTCTCAAATTATTTATTCCACGTGAATAGACAAATAGGAATCTAAATAATTAAGATTTGACTAGAACCAGAAATTTTTTAGCGCATTTTACGCTATTTCAATTAAAAAAAGGTGCAATGGGGAGTGTCAATACACACTCATTTTCTTGTTAATTGAATTTTTTGGTGTTTTAGAATCAATACATGGAATTGTTTATATGTCGTGCATTGCATCTAATCTAAAGTCTTTCTTGAACATTTGTTCCAGTTGATTCTGTCAAGTGTGTTCGACCTGATTCCATTATAATTGGATGCTTTCAACTTACTGAAGATGGCAAGGAGGAGAATTATCTTATCCAAGTTATTAGCAGCAAACTCGGTGAAATTTCTGATGTAAGTGCAAAATCTCTGCTGGTGCTTAGGTAATAATGAGTAGCTTATACATATCTATACCCCACCATTAGTGAGACTTTAGAAGGCCAAGATAATAGCCATACACTCTCGTATTGAAACTGAATGTTTGCTTGTCATATCGCTTGCTTTCTAGTGAAATAGACATTTACACTAGCATTATTTCATGATAACGTATTTCACACTCTTGTTTTACGTGAATGGTCCACATCTCTTGTTTCGAAGTGTCATTTGTTTTTGTGCAAGACATGCATAGGCTTGAATAATGGCCACAACATTGTTCATGCTGAAAATGGAAAGGAATAATGTAATTCTTTCATAACCAAATCACTAGGGTGCACAAATACTTATATGCACACAATATGTAAAACCTAACATGTGGGACTAATGGACCACACTACCCTAAACTAGTCTATGTAAATTAACACACTCATGCTGGAGCATATAGATTATATGCACCCAACTTGTAACAAATGAACCCAAGTCGGGGCCTAAGGGGCTTAGTAAGATTGTCAGCTAGGTGGTCATAGACATAGTGATTGACATAGCTAGCAATACAACCACACCTTTTCTCTAATAAAATGATTCTCCACTTCAATATGTTTGGTTCTCTCATGAAAGACTTGATTGGATGCAAAGAGTAGCTTGATTATCACATTCTAACTTGAGATTTTTGCAAATTTTAGTTCATGACACTGTTATCAATGGCGGATAGCAGATTATGGCGGCCATAAAAAATCAGCCATATAAACATGGCATGCGGTCAATGGCAGACATAATAGGTGTTGCGGCCTATGGTGGCCGACACAAAATCCGCCATGCCATAATGCCATGGCCGCCGTGGCGGAAATTTGACAACACTGGTTCATGATTTGCTTAATCTACATTAGCTCACACGTAACCAATGCCATAGCTTGATATTCTATCTCTACACTAGATCTAGCCACAACCTCTTGCTTCTTACTTTTCCACAAGATATGATTACCTCCAACAACTACAAGAACACAATATCCTAAGGTGGAGCATCTATCAAAAGGGGACCCAGCCCAACCAACATTGGAATAACCAATTACTTGAGTGATACTTTTTTCTCATATAATAAACCTTGACTAGGAAATTCTTTGACATACCTCAAAATTTAATGACAACATTCTAATGACTATCACAAGGAGATAGGAGAAATTGACTCACCATTTAAACACCAGAAATGTATGGCCAGGTGATGGTAAGATAAGTTAACTTTCCAAGTAGTCTTTGATACCTACTAGGAGTAGCAAGAGGCTCCCCTACCCTGGAAGAAGGGTTGATATTACAGGAGTATGTATTTGTCTGTAGACTAGTATAACAGCCTCTTCCAAAATGTCCAATGCATACTTTCTCTGAGAAAAAACGTCATAGTTAGGTTGAGCTACTTCGATACCCAATAAGTATTTGAATAAGCCCAACTGTTTAGGTTGGAAGTTATCTAATTAATGATGTTTTAGTTGATTAATGCTATCCTTATTGTTTCTTTTGATAATAATGTCATCAACATAATCAATTAGATAGATGCATTTGCCCTAAGAATTACGCCTGTAGAACTGTATGATCAGATTCACATTGAAGCATGCCAAATTCTTGGATGACAGCATTGAATCTTCCAGATCAAGTGCAAGGAGATTGCTTTAAGCCATAAAGAGAGCAACAGAGTTTGCAAACCAGATCGGACTCCTCCTGAGCAACAAAACCAGTAGGTTGCTCCATATAGATTTCCGCATGAAGTTCACCACAAAGAAAGACATTTTTAATGTCTGGCTGAAACAAAGACACAGCAGCCATGGAAAGAAATAGACAAAGTCTTAAGAGTTCACTGTAATCTTGGCCATAAACTCGAGTGTATCTTTATCAACCAGACGAGTCTTAAGAGTTCACTGTTTTTAGAATATTGAGTAGCATCTTGGGAGATGTCCATTATCATTTTTGCATGTAAAACCTTTTCTTTTTGAGCTGAAGTTTAGACTAATTTACAGATCACAAATATACAGTGACCATTGCTCTGTAGTCTGCAACAGGCTAACTTCAGAGAGGAAAAAATGAAGATAGTGGATGGAGTGTGTTAGATTAGATCGCAAGCCATTTGTTGGCTCTTGCTTAATAGCTTGAGTTTTGAGTGAAGTGGTTCTTTGACTAGGTATCTAAAAATGATCAAGAGTTTGATTCTTCTTGTATCCGCTCATAAATACAGTTTGACTGATATTCAATTTCAGTATCGAGTAGTTTTTCATTATGTTCAAAATTGAGTGTGAGGAAAGGCGTTGGATGATTGATAAGAGTGCAGTGCATAATTGGAGCCTAAGAGGATAATATATCCTCTTGAAGAAGGAAGAATAAAATTAAAACGAAGAACATAGCACAAAGTCAATGCCTAAAATGCTGCTACTGAGGTGGTTGAGACAAGAAATACTACACAAACTTCCTGCTCAATTTTTCTGTACTCAAACCGTCGAACCAAAGACAGCTGATAATTTTGGACAAGGCACCTTTAAGCAATTCTTTCATCAATGGCTTCTTATGGAACATCTGTATTAAAGTAATGAAAACTTTTCCTAATCCTCATGACAAATCCATCCCTGCAGATGCTTCAGCTATACTGACTATCTGAGTAGTGTAAATCTAAGTGACTTACAGAATTTTTTTATCTCGTATACTTCTCGACTACTTGTTTCCTTTTTGTATTTCAGTAGTTGTTGCTTAGTGGAATAAGATGATAATGGCGAGATAAGTTGGTTAGCTGGGAATTTGTTGTTGACTGAAGTTGGAGGGGAGTTTGTTTGGATGTAAAATCCTGCCAACCTTAATTATTTTGTAGGCAAGTATGGCCTACTGCTATGGGTGGGATATTTCTGTAGTAATCAATATTAATCTCTCAAGTCTGTGGAAATCCATTTCCTACGGAAAATGCTGAAAGGAACCTCTCAAATTATGGAATCTAGCTAGTTCTTTGAGGGCCTAGCTTGCTCCCAAATCCCACTCCTCTCTGCTCAATTCTTTCCTTTCCCTCCCTTTGTTCTAACTCCTTTTCCTTCTCTCCTCCTCCGTTGGCAGCTTACAAAGTTCACTCACACATGCACGTATTTCTCATGCAGCTCTCAGTAGGTGTGATCAGTCCTGTGCTCTGTCCCTTTCCATCTTCCTAGCGAGGACCTTATTTATGTATGGATGCCTAACAACACTCACCTCAAAAGATTCACCTTGTCCTCAAGGTGAAGGCATGAAGGGTTGGGGAAGTGTCCTGTAATGGCTCAAGAAACTCCCCCTGGGCCGTTGCTTGAAGCATGATGGCTGGGAGCCCCACTTCTTGGAAATCTTCAATACTGCTCATTTCCAACATGTCACTGTGGTCTTCAATAACTCCTCAGAAGTTGGCTGAATGCAAACAACATGAACCTGCAGGAAACCATCTGCATTACCTTTGAACTTAGTATTATACTTTTGTCCAATGACCATACGTGTTTGTGTCATTGCTTCAGCAAAACCATGGTTGACTCCAGCCATAGCCAGATTTGGGCTTGCTAGCAAGGATGTTCCTAAAGTCACATCCCAACAGTCTCATTCAGAATCTCAACAGGACGACCATCAGTTATACATTGGTCTATCCAAGTTTTTTGCTTCCCATCAGTTTCACCAAAGCTAGGTTTGTCATTTTACAGATTGGGTCATGGCCCAAGGTTCCTGGTATTGGTCCTAGTGGGCTGGTTGCTTTTGAATATTGGCTCATTTTTAATACCTATGCCCTGCTTTATTTTTCTCTAAGAACCCTTCTTTTCCTAAGTCATTTGGGCTTGGCCCATTAGGTCAGACAAGGAATCCAACTGCATAATTCCATTTTTGCCCTTCCTTCCTCATTCACTTCACTCACGATAAGTGGTCAGAATTCACCTCAGTTGCACCTTGAAGAGTTGCCCACAAATGCTGTTTGGTCAATGGTGGATAACCTAGGAGTGTCTTCGAGGGTTCTACCCCTAAGCCATCACCAGATGAAAGCACCAGATGATCATAGTTTTGGGATGAGCAAGAAGTGACTAAGAGCTCGTTTGTTATAGATAATTTGATAAAAAGTCACTTTTTTAACTAAAAAATCATTTTAAGGATTTTGTGTTTGTTTAAGTTTTTTAAAATAATCAGAATCTAAAAAAATGATTTTTATGGTTAAAATGAGAAGCTATTTTTAGTAGCTTCGGAGGAATAATCCGATTTTAATGGGTGTGGTAGATGAGAGAAAAGATTAAAAAAGTAATTTTCATTATTGTAAGGCCTTGTTTGGATAAACAACGTACTTAAGCGTATATGTCATAAGAGCTTATCGTATAAGAGCTTATGCTATAAGAGCTTATATTCAATAAGCTATTAACTTTTGGATATGTATATTGAAAAGTGCTTATACAAAATTGAAGTATTTGTATATATCAATACATAAGCATTTATAAGATGCTTTAAATTTTAAAATTTAAAGAATTAATAATCAAACCATAATTAAAAATAAACTAAGATAAAATAAAATATGTATATATATATATATAAAATAATATTATAACTAAAAATAAAGAAATTGATATTTTTTTGATTGGAAACATTGCTCAAGGGTACTACGAGAAACATGTTGAAAGCTATTAACTTTTGGATATGTATATTGAAAAGTGCTTATACAAAATTGAAGTCTTTGTATATATCATTACATAAGCACTTATAAGATGTTTAAAATTTTAAAATTTAAAGAATTAATAATCAAACCATAATTAAAAATAAACTAAGAATTTAAAAAAAATAACATAAAACAATACAAAATTAATATTAAAAATAATATATATATATATATATATATATATATATATATATATATATATATATATATAAAATATTATAACTGAAAATAAAGAAATTGATATTTTTTTGGTTGGAAACATTGCTCAAAGGTACTGCAAGAAACATGTTGAAAGTATAGTATTTCATTTCAAGCCTAACTCAAATAACATAGGGACGATTAACGATTTGATTAATTTATCAAAATAATAATAATAATAACAGAGACGATGGGTTTTATACTATGAAGCATAGACACAGACACGTGGACACCGGTAATGTTCAAAATATATGACACCGCGTCAGTGATATATATACATTATTTACAAAAGATTTTAATAGAGAACCAAGATTTATATATTCATCATCATATGAAAAAAACTTATTAAGTAATACATTTTCTCTCTGATAATAAGTCTCACAAAAAAATACTAAGACACATCACTATACAATTTGAACACTATGTTTCTTTACAAAAAATAAATTCTAAAACAAGATGATGAATTATTGAACTATGTTTCACCTTTAATCCATCTATCTACTACCCAAAAGTTAAAAAAGATCTAATCAATTTAAGACCCTTCACCCCCTAGTTGATCATCATCGTTGAAAAAGAATTGAAAATTTTGGTACCAGCCGTCATATCCAGGAGAATGCAGGTGTCGGCTAGGTGTCGAAGCGTGTCCTCAAAGTGTCAGAGCCAATTTTTTTTTTTTTTAATTTTATTTTTATTTTTATATTCCGACACTGGAATGGAGTGTCCGACGCGTGTCGTCTGGGTGTCGTACGAATGTCGGACATTGACACGTGTTGGACACTCGGACACGCCTTTAACCTGAAGTGTTGGTGCTTCGTAGGTTTTATACAATGAAGCTCAAATCAAATATCCATGATGTAACTCTAGGAGAGTGGACAGGTTGGGAAAAAAAAAAAAAAAAGAGTTTGACAAACGCTTGAAAAAGTGTCGGAAGAAAATAAAAATGAGCTTGCATAGGTTCGAACACGGTTCCGTAAATGTTCGGCAGTCTCTGCCAGTAAGTTCCGATAAGCTGATATATAAGCCATTGAAAGAAGCTTGTGGAAAATAAGCTCAAATCAGCTTATGCGATTGTCATAAGCTCTTATGGTAAGCTCACCCAAACACTTTTATAAGAGCTTATGTCAGTAGATAAGCTTGAATAAGCCAAAAATAAGGCAATCCAAATTATTTTATCTGAAAATTATTTTTTTAATCTTAAACAAACGAGCCCTAAGATGCATGGATATATAAAATTGGATATACTGGTATCTAATACGTTTTGGTTACCGAAATGTAGCTGATACTTTTGCAATTTGGCTTTACCTATCCTCTAGACAGGGGTTGTCTTGGATTTACTTTGGCATTAAGCTCATGTATGTTTTCAAGGCTTTTCTTTGGAAGATGCACAGAGGGTTTGGGGGAATTTATTATTTTGATGGATCTCATCTGCTTTTATGTTTTGCTCTTCTTTGGCTTCTTGAGGAATTTCTCTGAGTTTCCGTAATCGTATGTACTATTTCTTTCTCTTATATAAGTGATATTTTATACTTCATATTGTCTTCTTGCTGTCACATTGTTCATGGATACACATTCTTCTGCATCTTGTAAATGGTTGTGTTTATCGAATGCAAGAGTTAAAATGCTGGGTACCCAAGGAAAATCGCAGTTGTTTATTTCATGTAGCATTAAACTCTAAATTTGTATCTTCTCTTGCAGGGTTGTTCTGAATTAGTTGTCCAATCCTTCTATGATATTTACCAAGTACTAAATAATGATATTGCACCACCCGGAAGTGGACCCTATCTTTCATTGGCATATTTAGAACAATGGTAAACATTTGGCATTTCATGTCCCGATGTTCTTTTCTTGTCTCCTTAGTCCCTTTTTTTAACTGATTTTTTGTCCTTACATGTTATTACATCTTCCCTGTTTGAAGCTTTTTATGCTGTAAATTTTTTAATATAATTTATTTTTAAGCATGTATAAAATTTGGTATATATCCTGAGTTCCTGACATTATGGATCTCTCCCATTATATGAACAGAACCTTTCTTTAGGCTAAAAGTCTGAAACCAAACTCAAGTCTGTTTATAAATCCGGAACCAATGATTCATGAATAACTCTCTGACATATTAGTTATTCTGCTGCTTTTTTGTCTTAATGTTTAATTGCGAGCTTTAAAATTCTGGATCTTGTCAGTTTTCCACCTGATCATTGTTTAAGACTTTATCATGTTCATACAAAGTTAAAAAATTGGTTTTGACTTTTTTCATTCTCTGCATGTTTAAAACATTTCTACCAGTCATCAATATCATTCTTTATCTTCCAAGAATTTCATTAAATTTCTTTCTCCATGGAACAAAACTTGGAATGCAATTTAATGCCTATTTTGCTTCATTTTTTTTATTTTTGATAACTACAGCCAACTTGTGATCAATGCCAACATGAAGAATAGTGATGACCACATTGTGTTGCTTGGTTGGTCACAAGATGATGATAAGAGTGAAGCTGCAGTTGTTAATACTGTACGAGAAAAGTGGGTTCCAAGAATTGAACTTCAAGGTACTTTAAATTGTTTATTATAATACTTGTTGCATGTTTGACGAGAAACCATTACATGTTGAAGTTAATTTTCCTATGAGTTTTTATAAATATAAGAAATTCATCTAGAGGAAGAGAAGAAAATTAGAAGGAATATGGATGATATGGGTCCTCCATACCCAAAAGAAAAAGAGCAAACGTCAATGGAGCAAAGCTGCCAAAATCCTCTCCTTTTCTGTCTGGGAAACCCACTTTAAAAGATCACTTGCTTTACACCAAAAAACGCAATTACGTAATCTTACCTTTCTCATATCAGGTGCTGAGCCCAAGAGACCTCCTTTGAAATTTTCCTGAGTTTTTGTGGTGCTGTTTTAGGAAAACAGAGCAGATGTTTGCACTTTCAAAGACAAAAATTGCACTGATGGATCCTCAAGACTGATAAATGTATTTGTCAGTGGTCTTGGTTTTAGATTCTTCAAATGCTACTGATATCTTAAGTTGCAACTTCTCTGTCTCTTCCTCTTAATTCATGGTGTGCCTACTTGCATGTTTATAGAGCAGCATCATAATACCTATTAACTCTTTCTTGACTTAACACAGCAGCATCATAATACTTATTAACTCTTTCTTGAGCTATCTGTTGGATCGAGTTTTATATACACTTATTCGGTTTTTTAGCGTGTGTAACGTCGCACACGATAAGCCTCATTAATTACTCACTTTCCTATTATTTTATGGATTTAACTCCCTATAATCTCTCTCTTCCCCCAAATAGGAAAATGAGTAATTAGTAAGAAAAAATGTGGGCAATTAATAAGGCTTATCGTGTGCAATGTTGCACACGTTAGAAAAACCGATACTTATTTTATGCAAGTTTGCTTACATGCTTCTTTTTCAGAAAATGACGATGATAATTTGCTCTTGGGACTATGCATTGATAATGTTTCAATATGTCAAAAAGTTAAACTTCAACTTGGTGAGGGGGAAATAACAGAGCTCTCACCTGTTTGTGTTCTTATATGTCTCACACTAGAGGGGAAACTTGTTTTGTTCCACATTGCCAGGTAAGTTTTTGAAGTTCAGTGCCATTGTACTTCAATTTCACGAACATTATTTAATTGATTGTGTTGGATAAAAATGTAAGATGCATTTTGGCAATACAAGGGTCTGAGATTTAATATTCTCCATGTGCTTCAAAATTTTTAAACTTTGAAGGTTGATTAGGTTTTGTCTTTAGTCTTGCAGGAAGTAAAGTTTCACCAGAGGTTGATTCTGCCCCGCATCTTGAGGAAGATGCTTCTGTAAAGCTACCTGTGGGTGAAAGCTCTACTTTTTCTCATGGATTGCAGAAAAATGAAAAGGAATTGGATCAGGTTGTTTTTTTGGTCTTTAATTTTAGGATATGGAAAGGAAAAGAGTTAGTACACTGAATACTGATTGTTTGTATCTTCAGCTAATGACAGTTCTAAAAACATTATGCGCAGACTGTTGATGTTAGTGAGAATCTGAAGTCCAAGCCTTTTGCTAATCCTTGTCAAATAACACACACTGAAGATTATACTAAGTACCCAGAAGTGGAATCAGCGACAAATGTACAGTCTTCGAAGTCTGATGTGCTGCAAATGGTTCCAGATGTAGATGTGAAGCAAAATGACAGTCAAATCATATGTCCTCCAGGCGAACAACAGAAAAACTTAGGTCAAACGACTGCAGCACTTGGAACAAGCATTGGTTCTTTTACAGTAAACCGTCATTCTGCTGCTCCTGGTTTGACAAGTTATAAATATTTTCAAGATACTACTGAGATGTCTAGAGAGCTCCAGAATACAAATAATTCACAGGACTCACAGAGAGCTTCTCATCTATTGCCTGGTGAAACATTTTCATTCCCAAAAAATTCTGATGTGTCTTCATTTTCAGCTTCAAGTTATGTTGATGGTAGTGGTTATCAAAATAAAAAATATACTATAGGTGCTACAAATGTCCATGCTGCAAATGTTCCTGGTAGCATTGGTGGAAAGCCCTTTCTTGTAAAGGATGTGAATGTTGAATTTCCTGCCATCTATTCTGCCAGTAGGTCAGTTCAGAGTGGTGGACAACTAACTTCTATAGGAGCAGAAAGCTCACATTTGTCGTTAAATGGAAATACTGCAACCGGAAAGTCATCTATACGAAAGTTTCACCCTTCTAATGAGCAGCATGGAAATTCATCCAAGCTTGCAATATCAAGTTCTGATTTCTCAAAGCAGTTTGGCAATGTATTATTTCTGGAAATCTTTCATAGTTTTCACATATATGGTAGATCTTGTGTCCATAATGGGGCAGTACCGATAAGGATATATTAATTTATCAGTTATATTTTCTTTTGTCCTGTAAGGAGGAGTCCTGATCATCCGGTTCTCTATTTCTCTTCTCCGCTATTAAATCCTTCAATAGTTATTAAATAGATAATAGATTATGTATTAGATGAATAGAAAGCTATAGAGTTAAGATGACAAGGATTCCTATAGCTCCTTTCCATGTTCTTATTGTGTAATCATTTTTGCCTTTCCCCTAGATTAATGAGATGACCAAAGAATTGGATCTACTTTTGAAGTCAATAGAAGAGGCTGGAGGCTTTAGAGATGCTTGCACCAGGTCACTACGAAGTTCGATTGAGGCAGTGGAGCAAAGCATGGACACTCTATCTAAACAGTGCAAAATATGGACGGTGATGTTTCTTTCTTTGTTTGACACTGTCATTTCATTAACTTGTTAAAACTTTGGAGCTTGAGTCTATCTATTCCTTGTTGTGGGCTTTTTTCCGCTTTCCTCTTAGATTATTTGTTCTATTAGTTGTTATGATCCTAATCTACATACATATTAAATCTGTACAAGAAGAGATACGCGGCCTATTCTCTCAATTGCTTTTCTTACGTTGGTTGTTTTTGTAGATTTTGGTGTTTTTTTTTTGCCCTTCACTTTTACATTGCTTTGCTTTTCCTCTGTCAACATGCACACGCTGCACTTCAGTGATATATTAATTAATTTTATTCAGATTTGGTCTCTTACCTATAATATGTTTTTCCTGTAAGGTTAATTAGGTGTGGGCAGGTGTTGCCTGGCTGTTTTTCCTATATTCAATAAATAAATAATGTCAGTTAAAAACATATCTTTGAGCTATTCTATAGGCCATAATATGAAAACAATATTTATTTATGCATATTATTATAAACAATATGGAATGGGTTGGTCCTTGTTTTATATGCATGGCAGGATTTTAATTCTTACGGTCTGCCCAAAATTTGAACCCAATTCCAGTCCAGTAGCCAAATTTCTAAGTCCAATCTCTATCTATATTTTCTGGCTGGTAGGTGTCTGTTGAGCAATTCATGTTCTGTTGCTTTTCAGGATCTCGCCATATAAGAGCTTGTTGCCGTTTAAACCCTTGTAATAGTGTTTTCCCCTCCTTTCTGTCATATGGTGATGGAGATGAGATTACATTTATACAAGTTTTTGGGAGAGAATGGATTGACGTGTATCAACAGATTAATATAACTTTTATATAATGTGCCTTCTCCTAGGTCAGTTATTTTGTGTGACAAGTCCAATATTTTGCACATTCGTGCACAAACTGATACTGCCACCAGTTCCCAAATTAGCATGTCCTTTTGCTCTGTGACATAATTTGACAACAGGGCCTTTTGAAATTCGCTGTAATTCTGAATGCGTCCCATCTAATTCTGAGCTGAATATTTATTAGCCTATAAGTAGTCACCTTTGTTTTAATAAACAACTTTTGAGCAAAGTCATACTTATGCATCAATTTTCGTTATACCAAATAGGTTGGAGAAAGTTATGCAAGATTTACTTTGGTCTAGTGTTGGTGAGTACAGAAAGGATATTATCTAGTAGGTTGGGAAATTTGTTGTGGGCTTAAAAGTAAAGTTGGTTTCAGTTTGGGTAACTTAATGGCTCAAAATATTGCTTTGTTGGGTAAATGGTTGTTGCATTTTCCTCGAGAGCCTTCTTCCTTATGCAATCAGGTTATTCGCAGCATGGCTTGAATAAGAATGGGTGGGATGCCAGTCAAGCGGTCACTGTTACTCATTACTCATGGAAACACTTGGAAATTTATTTCACATAGCTATGGTTTGGGTGATGGTTTTCAAATAAAATCTTTTCTTGCATGGAAGTGTTCCCACACCTCTATAACCTTTCTTTACATGATGCATCGATCCATCAATTCTGCTCTTTCCATGGTGACTTTATTTCCTGGAACTAAAGAACTTTCACTCTTTAGGAACCTTAATAGTAGAAATTCTCGAGACATACTGTTAGGAAAGAATAAGGACAACAGTTAGTCCATTGGTTAGTGAAATTAATTACTTAGTTAATGGGATATGTTAGATAAATAGGGAAAAATCAGATTAGAGGGATTCATTTGGTACAATTAGCCGAGATTCCACGTTGACTAGTGATATGGTGACCAAAGTAGTCTTTACAAAGCTTGGGAAATCCACACATTTTAAACTAGTTTTTGGGATTGAGTTAGACCTAACCCAAATTCTAAGACATTTGATAGCTTGTGAGCGAAAGAAGAGATCCTTTGTGAAGGGGAAACTTTTGGGAAAAAAATTGTTTTCCATTTTCTATTCAGTTTCAATAAAATAGCTCTTTTCTTTCAATTCTTTCTAGCAATTTCCCATTTCTCTTTCTTGGGTTATTTTATTAAAAAAAGGGGAAAATCTCCCTTGATACTGTAGGTCTTCGAGGGAATTTCTTCTTGTCCTAAGGCCCCAATTCCCTCACAAATGCATTGAAGATTCCCTCTCTTCTCTTCTATTATTTTTAACATCCTGTCTTTTCTTGATTCTCCTATTGTGCCCCATTATTCTAATAATTCTACTTCCGATAGTTCCGTTATAGTATTTTTCTCTCCTAAATACTATATTTAACACTATTCACTTTTGATAATTCCTTTACAAAATTATTCTCTCCTAGTTACTATATTTAAATATTCTCTTCTAATTAATATATTTAGCAATATTTTTAACTGTTTCTAACTAACTGAACGATTGGGCCCATGTTTATTTCTCCTTCTGTATACTATGGTGATTGGGTGTATGTTACTAACAATACTCTCCCCCAAACATTCATCTTGTCCTCAATGTGAATAAAATGGATAAACAGGAAAAAAAAAATCTCACCATGGTCCCATTGTCTAAAGTCTCTAACTCCAGCAGTGTTCAATTGACAAGCAACCATCACCATCAAGTTCCACTAGAATCAAATAAGAAACCCCTTAGATCCTCATCTGCAGCAGTAACTGGAAGCTTAGCAGAGGATCCCAAAACACCAGCAATCGTAGCATCTCCTATGGTCCCAACCTTTCTTGTGCAGCAAGTTGATAAGTCGACATTTTGACACTTTCATCTTGCTGACATAACTCCTTAATTCCTCCAACCTCCTCAGCTATAGGAAGGATTGCTCCACTCACCCATTGATGTATTTTCAACAGAACTACAGCAGCTACTAGATGAGTAAGAGACCACATATCAGGCATTGGTGCAACTGTCTCTGCAAAATTAGTGCTACTAATCATTGTAGTTCCTGCCACCGAGACTGTTGAAGTTTCCAAAATCTGCAGTTGAAAATTTCCCAAGACAGCTTTGTCAGCACACAAACACTAACATTTCGGTCAACATCTTCCTGAAAAAACATCTTTCCAATTAGTAAAGGCCAAAGGGACATCCATAATTGCTGCAAACTTGCCTACCACAATAATCGTACGATACGATTCACTTTGTCTACAAGGAAAGTGGCATATCCAAAGACCATACCCATAAAATCCAACCAAAACTGCAAGTAGAGCTGAAGTAGTCAAAACACCAACCTCTTCCCTTTGACCTCGTAGTATGTATGTCTAACTAGAGTATACTGGAATTTTCATATTTTATTATTTGATTATAGTTTACAACTTATTGATGTTCCTAGTTATTCCTTTTATTTGTGTTAAAATACTTATTTTATTTAAATGTCATTTAGTTTGTTAGGTAGTAACTTTATTCTGTTTTTGTTCTCATGGAGTTTTCTTTATTATCTTATAATATGCAAATTTGGCCGGTTCACTTTGCAGTGCCAAGTGGATCAACATCGTGAGGAGATTCATTATCTTCTTAACAAGACAATACAAGGTTATCTTCATTTATAGACAAGTTTATATATATATGTGTGTGTGTGTTTTGCGTGCGCGCGTGTATGTATGTACACTCATAGATATACATACATATATCTATGTGTGTGTGTGTGTATACACATCCACACGTACACATACAAACATGGGATTTCAAGGTTAATGTACTTATGGAATTTATTTTATATGGAATTGTTAACAAATGAAATTATATGGTTGTATCAATCCAGTAATATTAATGTGTCAATATTTAGATAAAAATTAAAATATATATATTGAAAAATAAACGGTGAATGACTTTTCTTGAATTTATTTGTTTGATAAGCATTTTTTTCTGACGTAGCTGGTAAAGTACTAAATATAATGTTATTCTTTCTAATTATATTTCTTCTTTGCCAAATTTTGGGTCCATAAAAATTGTTAGTTTCAGTTAGGTCCTTAAAATTTTTCCTTCCATCTTTGAAGGAAGTTGACAGCCATATTATCAAAGCACTGGACCATGTTAAAAAGCGGCTTCCACGTCCGCAATTTCAATCATGGACCAAAGGGTTGTGTGTGATTTGTAATCAATTGTATAATATTTTTTAGTTACTCAATTGTAACGATTCAGTTTCATTGTCATGTTCAAAAACTCAAGTTTTTCAGGGGCTCAAACTTTCCCTTATTTTATTTATTACACAAAATAAAACAATACATTTTTTGTTAACATAATTACATTTTCTGTCACGAGTCCACAACATCCTAGTTTTAATTACATGAAATCTTTTCTTTCCGGTCAAATTTACGAATCAGCTTTTCTCTGTTTGACCTAAATGATTATCTGGTTGGAAATCAGTCGTGGCAAGAAAAGTATACATGGAAGGCATATATAAGCAAGCTTCTGATAGCCGATATATGGACCTCTGGAATAGGCAAAAGTTGAATTCAGAACTAGAGCTAAAGCGACAACATATACTGAGTCTGAATCAGGTATGTGGGCTGATTTGCCAACAAAAGATTTCTGTGGCCTAGGGTTTAACAAGTTATCTCTATCATTATTTCAGGATTTAACTTATCAGTTAGTTGAATTGGAGAGACATTTCAATGCCCTTGAACTGAACAAATTTAGTCAATATGGTGGCCATCACATAGGTCGTGGAGCTTCTCAAAATAGATATGGACCTTCAAGGTATAGTAACTTGTGGCCGTTTTTGTAATTGCCACACATAATGCTCAATCCAGTTAATGCGGTTCTTGTAATTTGAATTGTCGAGATGTTTGTTTCATCTAGATCAATTGCCTTGTGTGCCTTTGCAGTGTAGAACTATAGATCATTGACATACAATAGGCATTGATATTAGGTTGCCTTTTGTTTCACAACTGTCTTACCAAGTGAAGCTAATAAAGTGTAATGGGTGATAACACATCTTGAAATTGAAGTGATGTATGGTTTTGTTCAGCTAATTGTTTCAAGGGAATGTTAATTAAACCTATATAGCGACTGAGCAATTATGCTGCATTGTTGCTTTGTTACTTTATATGCTTTGTTTTCTTTGTTTCCTCATTTTCATTTTGTAATCAATTTCATATTCATTATGAGAAAAACTAATCTTTATGTTCTAATATTATAAATTCAAGATTCATATTATGTTACTAGACTTCTCTGAGATTTGCTATGATAGTAGACCTTCAATAAAAAGAATTTCTGAAAGATATAAGAAGCGGGGCAGTAGGGATCAGAACTTTAAGAGCAATAGTAACTTCATAACTTAGATTCTGCTAATTACTGTTAGTTGGTTTGCAATCACAAAGGAGTAGCAGTTATGAAAAGGCGGAGAAATAGGAATTGGGGGTCATTGGGAATTAGCGGTGTGGCGTGGCGTGGAGGAAGGTGGCCGCTATTTGGGGATGGTCACGTCGCAATTTCAGGTTGCAGCTGTTGCGGTTGTGATAGCAGCCAAAATCGGGGCCTATTGCGGACAAAATCGCTGCGACGAAGGGTCCCTCGACCCCCGCCTCCTTTCCGGCGACTTCCGAGCTAGCACCTACGTTTTCCAGCCATCAAGTGGTGGTTTCTGACAAATCCACTCTTTGTTGCTTTCTGTTGCTCTGTTTCTGGTGAATCCACTCCACGAAATGGTTCTACTGCTTTCTACGAGTGTGAGCTGCAGTGGCGTAATAAGCAGACATTGTTTATTTTGTTTCTATTACCTAGGTGGGGAATTAGAGCAGACATTGTAGCTGATTTGAAATTGGGCTAAACATACTGTTTTGGGTCTGTGTTCAATCATTAAAATGGGCCCTTTTTATGGGGAAAAAAGTGATACAAGTTTGAAGCAAAAAGAATAGGCTAAAACAGGCTCATATCACCCATCTAATAAGCATCTATTGTTTTATATAATTTTTTTTTTAATAAAAAAGATCGGATAATAATTGGAAATAAATAATATATTAAATAATAATATTAGTGTCAGAAAAACTTATTATAAAATGGAAATATAAAAAACAAAAGTATTTTTTTTGTATATAGTATAAATAATTTAATATAGTTATTTAGTTAAATTTATATTGTATAAATTATTTAATTTGTATACAGAATTTCAGAATAGCTGCCATCTTGCTATGCTCTTGTCCCGATATAGCATTTTTGGGGCCGGTCGCTACACGCCGCTATCAGGACTGATAACTATGGTGATAAAATTATTCATCTAAGGCGGTGTTTGGTATTAGGAATGTCATTTCCATGTTTGGGGTAATTGTAAGAGATAACATGTTTCCCAGGCATTAGCGATTCTTTGGAATGTAAATTTCTGGATAAAAAAGAAAATTTTCACTTCCACCTTCATAGGTGGGAATAAAGCTTTCCCATGGGAATGAATAAATTATAGCTTGTGTTTACCATGTGCCCATGACACATAAGACTAGCAATGCTTTATGGTACTGAATGCTAGGCTATAAAGGGTGAACAAATAAGGACAGCAAATATGAGAATGTTGCGTTGAATAAGTTGTCAAACAATCGTACTGGAAAAAGGTGAGAACAGGAATGATTGTATAGAGAGTTCGAGTGGCATTTATTGAGGAAAAGATGGTAGAATAATGCTTAAGATGGTTCCATGTTAGAAGAAGACTAATAGAAGCCCGTTTAAAGATTTACTTAGATGGATAATAGTCTAATAATTAGAGATAAAGATAGATCAAGCAATGTGCCAAGTAAAGTCATTAAGAAAGATGTAGTATTAAATGCCCTCTTAAAAGAATCAGCCATGAACAAAAAGAATCTAATTTCTATGTTGTGTTGGTGTCTTCTTTGGAGCAATACAGGTCAACTTTTGCACCTTGTCTTTTTTGGTTGGTGACTTGGTATCACAACTGTTGTGTTTCCGAATCAGGTCAATTATGCCCCTTTCTATGCAAACCTTTGTGTTTAGCTGTGCATCTCTTGAGCTCACACATGCTCTGCTGTTTCTGTGTTTGGCTCTGTACTTGCATTGCTTCTGTGTTTTTTTTCAGCCATAAGATATTGATTGCGTCAATTGAATTCCTTGCTAGGAAATTCTGCTACGAGTCTTAGCAATGTCTCTTCCTTCTTGGCCATGCAATATTCCAACCAGCTCTTCTGGCCGTGTGCCTTTACAACCACCTTAACTTTTTAGCAGTGCTCATCTTGCTTATTGCCTCTACAATGTCTTTCTAGCCGTGATCATCTTGTGTATGCCTCTACAATGTGTCTCCAACATGTCTAAATTTGTCCTTTCAGATATTGTTTTTTGAGCCGAATTATTTTTAGGTTATTTTTTTAGTGTTTATCTGTAACAAGTTTAAAGCTTGGGAAGCTTGAGATGGAGTGTTAGGATATTTAAAATTCCCGTGGTCTTGCTAATGAGTTCAAAAGTACAACATGTAATACATTGGTAACTTAAAAGAGCCACACTTTCCGATGAAAACTTTCTATTTTTTATTCCTTAACTAGTGCCCTTAGGGAACTCATTAGCATTTGCCTAATTCTTTTTATGTTAGGCATAGATGTAAAAGTCGACTTGAACTGGCTGGTCCTATCGGGAGTCAATCACGTGATCGGCCTGAACCACTAATTGGATTGGAAGTGCATCAGAAATGATGAAAACCGGTTTGACTTGGCCGGTTTGGTATAAAAAAGGGTGACTTGGGCAGTTGAACCGATAGTTAAACTGAATGGCTCATCCTATTTATTTTTTCTTATATTTTTTTGTTTTTTATTTTTTGCTTTTTGTGTAAGTTTGCGTCATCTTTATACAGTTGTAAATGAATTACTATATTATATATATTATGCTATAACAATTTATTAATGGTTATTAATTTGTTAGGTGATTATTTGTTCTCTTAAAAGGCTATAACAATTATAAATGATATTTTTTATTAAAAATCATAAAGTTGTAAATAAATTTGCAAATGTCTATTGAAATATGGTGTGAATTTTTTTAAGTATGAAATTCACAGGTTGTGAACTTCTCAATTTTTTTTAATATATACCAGTTTAATGGGTTCAATGACCGGTCCTAGTTTTCTAGCGTTGATGCTAGTTTTTTTTTTTTTTTTAAATGTTTGTAGACTTATTTGGCTCGCCTTTATTAGCAATCTAGAGTGGTAGTATCTAACATAAATCTAATGTATATCAGATCTAATATTGTTTAGAGGTTTACTCCCTTTTCAATCTAAACTCTAGTTGTACACTTTCTTTCAACGTGATTAATCTTGGCTCTTGGACAAGCCAGCTTGCTTCATTTGCAGAGTCAGTATATCTTTTGTAATGTGGACGCTGTTCATTTTTCTTTTGGTGAGCAGGAAGTCAAAAAAATGGAAACATGATATACTTTCCCGTCCTATAGCGCCTTTGGATGGTGCCAATGCTAGTATGTTTAAAGACCATTCCTTAGATCGTTTTTTGCTCTGGGACTGAGTTATTCGCGCATATGTCTTGTCTAGCAGTGTTCCTATTGTGAATTTAGAGAGGTTGAAGGCTGTTGTATTATGATAGAATATAGAGCAGAATACAATACAGCAAAGCTGCAACTATTCTGTTCTATACTTATATATTCTATCATATTGAATCCTTATTATATTTCCATCTTAGGTTGGTTGGTGGAGTCTCTTGTTCTTTTACTTCGCCAAGAAATAACTTGTTGATAGATACGATATATATTGGATCAGATGAAGAGATGTGTTGTCTAGATAAGCATTATATCCTAGCCTTTAATTTTTTTTTTCTGCTTTACTATAGTTTCTTTTATCCATTTGCAGAAACACTCAGTCATTGCACAGTTTACAGAATGCAATCAGTTTGCAACTTGTAGCTGCAGAGAATCTCTCCGAGTGCCTTTCAAAACAAATGGAAGCATTGAGTTTAAGGTCTCCATCTGAGGAACAAAAGAATGTGAAGGAGCTGTTTGAAACAATAGGAATTCCCTATGATGCATCTTTTGGTTCTCCAGACATGAAAGGTTTTATGAAGACTCCTAGTAAGAAGCTCTTGTTTTCTGATTTGACTACTAATAAGGATAAATCGAAAAGAGTTCAAGCCAGTGCTATGAAGAGTTGTGAACCAGAAATGTCTAGGAGGAGAAGAGACTCACTTGACCAGGTATTTGTCGCTTAAAAAGTTACAAGTTATTCTAGCTTTGCTTGTTATACAAATATGCCACAGAATTAAGCTGGCAGATTGGTTTGTGCTGTTCAGTTAGCTGCTTGAGTAAAAATTGTGTTCATACATTTCTACTTCGTATCTTATAGTGTTGAATGTCATGAGCTAATGGACTTTCTTGTTTAATTGCTACCATTTTATCATGATTTCCACGAGCACATGGTAACTTTATGTGCATACATTCTTAATCGAAATAGTTCATCTATATATGGATTTTAAAGTTGGGATGAAAGCAATAGAGGGACGAGGGGATGGACCTGACCCAATGGTTGTTTGTCACACATAAAGGAGTTAATGAAAGAGAAATGATCGAGAAGGTTGGATGTACCTTACTTCACTGGGGAGGACTCTCATAGGTGGATATACAGGATTGAGCAATACTTTGAGATTTGTCAGCTTCCAGAGTATGAGAAGGTAACAACTGTAATGGTTTGCTTGGAGGGAAGAGCCTTGAAGCAGTTCAGATCAATGTTGTCAAAATCGCGATCTAAATCGTAAGATCGTACGATTTTACGATCTCACAAGGCCCTAACGAGTTGGATCCTTTGTAAAATTGGATTTGGGTGAGATCGTAGTGAGGTCGTATCCTAGCTCGGTAAAATTGTACCAATTTAATCGTCGGATCGTAATAGTTTACGGTAAGATTGTACGAGTTTACATTCTTATTTGACTTATATTTTTATACTATTAATTATTTATATTATCATATTTTTATATTAAAATATATTTTAATATTTTTAATATTACACCCCCTCCCGATCAGGGGCGGACCCACATGTTGGTCAGTGTGGGCAGGTGTAGACACTGAAAGAAAAAACTTTACTTACACCCCACATATTTTTATTTTTTTTTACCCCACTCATTTCAAATGTTTGCACCCAGACCTCTGTGGACCCACTCACTCACTACTGAGCCTCTGGACCCACTCACTCACCACTCACTCTCGTCACACACACTCTCTCTGGAGAAAAAAAATCTCTCTGTGTTCTCTGGACACCACCGCCCTCTGTTCTCTCTCTCATCGGACTCCCTCCCTCCGCCTAACCGCCTCCCTCCCTCCGTTGTGACTCCCTCTTTCTCTCCGGCCGCCGCCCTCTGTTCTCTCTCTCTCTCGACCAGAGTTGGTAAAGAAAGCCGAGAACACCTCACTCAGTGGCTCAGCCTCGTCTCTCTCTCTCCCCGTCGCGTCCTCCTCCTTCGCTCCTGCCGCCTACCGCCGCTCCTGTTGGTGAGTCAGCACTGTGCCCAGATCTGAATTTTTTTTTTCTCCCTCTAAAACCCTAAACTATCCGGATGAGTTTCCCCTAATTTGTGAGTGACTATCTGATTATCTGATGTTTCTTGTTTCGATCACTACCATCACTGTTTCGATAATTATTCATGGTGGAGATGCTGCTAATTAAAAGAAAGGAGAGGCTGGGAGCATTTGCTCATTCTGTTGGTGTTTTGGCTGTGCAGTTGATTACTCACAGAATAAGCTACAAGCTGAAGTGTTTTATATTAGGATATTCTTTGGTTATTTTAGAACTTTTAAGTAATCCATTTATGGGTATGCAGTATTAAAAATTTTGAAAGAGGGTTACCCTGGCCCAAATTGGATCTGTCACTCGTTTTAAATTAGTTTAATAGGATCAGATGTCCCCGTGGTGGTTAACTTTTAATGATGGCCCAAATATGAAGATTGTGAAAAATAGGTTGCGTAATCGAATGGGAGATGCATGGATGAATGATTGTCTGGGGATTTATATTGAGAGAGATGTATTCAATAACATTGATGTTGAGCTTATTATTCAACAATTTCAAAATATGAAATCACGTAGAGGACAATTATGAGGTATGTAATTTATTTGATTAGATATATTAAAAATTTATTACTTTAACATTTATATTAGTGTATGAATTTAAATTTTTTTGCACCTACTGGCCTAGGGTCCTAGGTCTGCCACTGCTCCCGATCCTAGGTAGGATCACAATCTTGACAACCTTGGTTCAGATGGTGGGAGGCAAGGAGGGGTTGGGTTGCCTAGGCTAACCATTGTCACAAAATCCTGGGTAGGTTCTAAATATTTTCCTTGATAATCCTGGGCATCAAACAAGGAGTGTTTCCGAATAAAGTGAGTAATTTGAACTCCTTTGAGCCTCACTCGAGTTCACAGATGAGGAGTTTATGAGGGGAGCTTTCATGATTGAGTTAACAATGAGGTGATGTGAAAGTTGAAGTCTAGTTATTAAGCTCTGGGTCTGGAAACTGAATGACTTGACAGTAAAGAATTAAAGGTTTGAGGTAAATTTGTGTGTCAACAATGATAGATGGTACCTAGAGGTGGATTGCCTGTAGTAGGAGAACTTGCCTTATATGCATTTGAGTATCCAACAATCTTTGTTTGCCCTATATTTTCATAGATGATGTGAATCAATGCATCCCAATCTGTCATAAGGAGAATTGATGAACTGATTAGCCAGACTAAGTGCAAAGATGTCTGGACAGGCAATGCTGAGGTAGTTGAATTTCCTAACCATTCTTCTATACCTTCCTGTGGAAAAATATTTTGGAATATTATTCAATTGTGTAATGAGTACAAGCTCTAATCTGACTGTATATAGACTACACTAATCCTAATGGGCCTGATACAATAATCACTAATAATTACAAAAACTAAAATATTAAATATTTACAACACCTCCTGTATTTGATAATGATTTGGCGGAAGCTTGATATTTAGATCCATATGGGTTTTAATGGGCTTGGCATTCAACAAGCCAGTTTCTTCAAGAATATCCGATGTTCTTTCTCTGAAAATGACTATACATTCATGGATGGTACTGCCTCAATTCACAAGAAGAATCAAAGTTTACCATTGTTTTTAATTTGAAAGTGATGATAGAGATGTTGTTTTACTTGTATTATGCCATGGTGGTCTCTGCCTGGAGTGACAATGTTGTTCACATACACAATCAAGTAAATGCAACATCTGGGTCACATGGCAATAGAACACACAATGGCCAGCTTCACTCCAAGTCATACATGTTGAAAGAGAGAGAAAGAGAGATATATGCTGAAATCGTGTCTCTCTATATAGACTTAAAGTCAATCAATACAAATAATTACAAGATATTCTACTCTTAATTACATTCTATTTTACACCTAATTACACATTTTTTTTTTCCAACACTCGCCCCTCAAGCTGGAGCATATAAATCATATTCACCGAACTTGTTACATATATCACTGGTTCGAGGACCTCTTAGAGATTGAGTGAAGACATCCGCTAATCGGTCATTGGAATTGACAAAGCTAGTGGTGATTTCCCTTGATTCGATTTTCTTCCTGACAAAATGATAATCTACCTCAATATGTTTAGTCTTATAATGAAAAACAAGATTAGAGGCAATGTGCAATGTTGCTTGATTATCACAAATTAGAGTTGTTTGCATAGCCTCCTTAAATCGAAGCTCTTGTGTCACTAATGCCAAATTGAGTTTTAATAATTATTAAGTAGTTTTAATATTACTACTACACTAATATATTAGAGCTCCACTGTATCAGCACTATTACGAGTGCTATCTTAGCTTTAGGATCTTGATTCCTTAGTTTTAGGATTATGTTTTTCCTTTCCACTGCATATATATATGTGAAATGAACAGAGAATTTAAGATTCCTCAAGGAGTCAAGGGCGCTCTGTTTGTGTTCTTTATCCCCTCCTTTCAAAACGTCTCAAACATATCAAAGCTTATGAAACCTGGGTTCCAAACTGCATTGATTAGAAGCGCGCGTCTCGTCTGTATTACCAACATACAAAAAATTATTTCATTCTACCTTGCAGGATGCATGTCTGTTGCTAGATATTAGATATTGACCAAATACCCATATACTAGGGCTTTATATTTAATTTCGGGCTTTCTTTGACAATTGGTTCAACCCAAAAGATACCCATGGTGTGTCCTGAAAAAGATTTTTCGTGGTGGAAGAGGATGGACCTACAGAAATTATCCAAATTCATTTTGTGAAGGGATCTCTAACATCACCTGTGTGGTTCTGATAGATATGTTGCTCTCATTAATGGTTATTGTATGTTTTAACAACTTCGATGCAGAGTTGGACCTGTTCTGAGCCTCCTAAAACCATCATCAAAAGGATGCTGCTGCAAGAGCTCCAGAAACCGAATTGGAAAGAATCATCCTTTTCAAAAGAAAAAGTCAAAATTTCCATGCCAGAAGAAACTACTACTCATCAAATGGATGCTAGAATTCCCTCTGTTGTCTTCCCTGCTTCTGAAATGAAAGGTAAGCTGAAATTAGTTGTTGACCTGATTCAAATTTATGGTTTATAATATCTGACAGTTGTCTTTCTTTATGAATATACTTGCAGCAAGCTTTCTGGGTTCCCATCTTGCACTTGAACCAGTGTCGGAATACTCGAAGGCATTTATACAGGACGGCAACTTCCAAACACCCACTCAAGTTTCAGATTCCAAATCTCGTGTTTTGCAAAGAAGTAATATTTCAGCAAGTCCCTCAAGGCCTGCATTCCACTTGTCCCCTGCGATGGTGCATGGTCATTCCACAGAAACTAAAGATTTGGCTGCTGAAAAATCGAATGTTGTCCAAAATTTTGATTCAATCTCAAATAGTGAGAATAAGTCTATGTTCACGAAAATGCCTCAAAAATCCTCGAGCACTACCTGCTCAACCACAGAAACACCTTTATCGCTGATTAAATCGAGTGAAATGCCCATTACAAACAGTAAAATGACTATGGCTACAAGTTTCACGATGGGAGACAAACTTTCAGGTGTATTTACTCCCGAGTCTTGGAGAAAAAACTTTCCATCCTCAGAGTGTCACTCGTCTACTATTTCTGCAGCTTCAACCATGGTTGGAAAAGTTACCGAGTTCAATTTTGATAAAAGCTGGCCCAAAAATAATATTCCAGCATTGCCCAAATTTAGTGGTTCACATGAATCTCTGTCATCCCCAACTCCTGAAACACCATTGGTTTCTTCAGTTTCATCTGCAGCTGTGTCTACAGCAGCAGTGTCAGTGACATTAAGCAGTGCTATGACCAGTTCAAACATTAGTATAGATTCTAACCACATGTCAACATCTTCAGCATCAGATTTTCTTAACTTATCTAACCAGGCCCCTAAACAAATATCGTCCTCATTACCTAACCCACCTTGCTTGGATTCAACATTAGACTCACTCAAATCAGAAATTGAACCAGCTGCTGTGCCAAATTTAAAGACTAATTTAGATGCTGCTGCAGAAGTGGTCACTCAGTTAAATGAACCTCTAAATGGTGAATCTGAAATGAAGCTTGGATCTTCAAGAAAATTCACTCCTACTAATGAACTGTCTTCCAACAATACAACAAGTTCTGAGATCAACACTGCCTCAGTTTCTCAATCAGAACCTCTGCAACTTTCAACTTCTCTTGCTTCTGCTAGTGTTTCAAGCGGGAAAAATGGGGGTTTGGATGTTGGAATCTCTCAGGAGGATGAGATGGAGGAAGAAGCTCCTGAAGCAAGTAACACAGCTGAACTTAGTTTGGGAAGCCTTGGTGGGTTTGGGATTGGCTCAACCCCTAACCCATCAATGCCTAAATCAAATCCGTTTGGGGGTTCATTTAATAATGTAGCAACTAGTTTACCAAGCACTAGTTTCACGTTCTCAGTTCCTAGTGGAGAGTTGTTTCGACCAGCATCTTTTACATTCTCAAGCCCCCAGTCATCTGCACCAACACAGTCAACAAATTCAGGTGCCTTTTCTGGTGGCTTCAGTGTTGGGGCAGCTGTTCCGGCACAAGCTCCATGCGCATTTGGGCAGCCAGCACAAATTGGATCAGGGCAGCAGGTTCTTGGATCAGTTCTTGGTACTTTTGGACAATCAAGACAACTTGGCGGCGGTCTACCTGGAAGTGGTTTTGCAGCTCCCACTGGTTTTGGTGGTGGAGTTGCTGGCATAGCATCCACAGGTGGAGGCTTTGCAGGCATTACATCCACTGGTAGTGGATTTTCTGGATTTGCTTCTCCTGTCGGTGGATTTGCCGGTGCTGCTTCCACTGGCAGTGGTTTTGCTGCTGCTCCATCTGGTGGATTTGCCGGTGCTGCCCCCACTGGTGGTGGTTTTGCTGCTGCTGCTTCAACTGGTGGATTTGCAGGAGCTGGTTCGGGTGGTGGGTTTGGGGCATTTAGCAGCCAAGGAAGTGGTGATTTTTCTGCTTTTAGCCAAGTTGGAGGTAATAAACCACCTGAACTGTTCACGCAGATGAGAAAGTAGTATTACGTCTTCATTGCAAAGTTCTTCGGTGAAAATGATTTGAAAGCAGTGGAGACTCTACTGTGGTGCTCCATAAAGAAATTACGTTTGTAGCTACGAGAACAATATCTTCTAGAATGATACAATTTTGAAGTGCACAATATTCTTTTATCATGAGCAATTCCATTTTCTTGAGAAATGCATGAAATTTGTAGTCATGGTTAATTGTATGCTGTGTTCTGCTTTGAAATCGTCATCGAAAAGAAAACTTGGTAAAAAAAAAAATTAGTGGGATTGCAAGTCCGTAGGAAGTAATGAACCACCTCGATTTTAAGTAGTTAATGCATACATTTGTGATTTATAATGCTAAGATGTGTCATTTAAAATATTTATACTTGTAATAACTTTTTATAATACGTGAAAACAATCAGTTCAATCATTGAAATAAAAATATGAGTTGATTAAGTCAAAAAATTTCATGAAAAGCGATCAAGAAGTGGTCCACTGGTGTACAATTATTAGACTATACGTGTGTTTGGATCCACGTCCAATCTCATGTTCTCGCGTCCTAATATCATTTTCACCGTGAATTTAAAAAGCTACAAATTGGAGCTTTTACCTGACTCTGTGGTGTCACTCTGGTTTTTTAGTTTTCCAAACACACGATATACATAGTATAACTACTCGAGCTCACTGAGATCATATATAGGTTTAGTCTTAGGCATTCTTAACTCGGCAATTAACTGCCTGACAACTCTTGGTTGGTTAGAGCTATGCAGCTGCATTTTAACTGAAATTCAAGTATATAAATAGCTAACAATATTCTGTAACTTGTAACAATTCATTTCAAACCAATACAAAAAATATAGAATTCATTTCTCTCTCATGTCTCTTTGCTCAAGCATCAGATCTAGGTTTCTATAAATTTTGCATGGTATCAATTAGCTAGTTCGATCCAATGGAGCATCCACCGCCTCCTCTTCCTCCAATCGATGAAGCACCACCGTCCTCTGTCTCACCTTCTGTAGTGGCAGTTACTTTCTATACGACGATCTTTGAGAATCTTGAATCGCTAAATTACTTGTTATGGTGTCAGCAAGTCGAACTAGTGATTAAAGCCCACACATTTTCTAGTGAATCCTTGGATTCCGGTCAAGTTACAACCTCTCCAAGGTTGTAGCTCAAATCATGTCTCTGCTGAGTTTCAAACCTGGGATCAACAAGATCGACTTCTTCTGTCTTCTGTCTTGGGTCCAATCAACAAGTTCGCGCGAAATGCTCAATGGAGTCATTGGATGCAAACACTCCTAAAAGCTCTGGAACAAGATTCATGCACACCTCCTTGTACACACCAATGCTAAAGCACGCTAACTCCGATCTGAGTTACGCAGCACTACGCTTGAAAATCGATCCATTTTTGAATTTTCGCTTTGAATTCAAACGCTGATCGACTCGCTCAGTACGATTAGTGACTTTGTTCCAGCATATGACATTTAGATGTCATTCTTGAGGGATTACCGCAAGAATATGAATCTATAGTCTCGCTCATCATTGTTATGTTTTGTTCTATTTCCATCGATGAAGTAGAAACCCTACTTCTTGAATCTTACTACTTCCTTTGCTATGTCAAATTCCTCTTCTAATTTGATGGATCATGTTCTCCTCAGCATGCTAATCTAACTCAGAATGCTGACTCTACCTCTGGCTTTCATGAGTCTCAGTTCTCAAGCGACCGCAGTGGCCGGATTGACTGCAATGGGCGCTCCGATGGTTGTGTTGGTAGAGGTAGAAGTAGAGGTGGTTGTGGCTCCCTTCATTTCCGAATCTGACATAAATAAGACCATGATGCGTCTATATGCTATCATGGGGTTTAAAAGGGACTATGTTTCTTCTATACACTATCTCATGGTCCTCACAAGTTAGTTCTCAGAAACAAGGAGTACCTCAATAGTCTCCACTATTTTGACCCTCAATGTCATGTCTTATGCCTTGGACTTATTCTATTTGACAGTACTTTGGTCAGACTCAGCGCTCTCTTTAACAACACATCTCTCCATGCCACAAATGCCTTAGCTTCCTAACATGCCTCAAGTCATGCCTTCTGCATCTCCTGCTCAATCTCGGTCTCAGGCTCTTCTTGCCAACACTGACTCTTCATCTTCATTAAATTGATACTCTGGCGGCTTGGGTTCCTCACATCATGCCACTTCAAGTGCACAAAACATTCAACATCTTTCACATTTGAAGGCCCTGATCAAATTGTGATAGGCAATGGACAAGGTCTGTGTGTTTCCTCTTTTGATTCCTTTACTTTTTAGTCACCCTTAAATCCTAAGGACAAATGTTGTTTCCTTTGAGTTTCATCCTAACGTTTGTCTTGTAAAATCTCATGCCTCTAGTGAGATTCTTCGCAAAGGAATGTTTGGTCAAGATGGACTCTACAAATTTCCAATTATGTAGCATCCTTTTCAAATTATATACTTTCTCAGTGTAATAAATACCACTACTGCTAAGTCAGTTTCATTTTCCACTAGGCATTCCAAATTTAGTCATCCAAATTTTGAAATCCAAAAGCTTATACTCAAACTTTGTGATATTCCACATTCTAATAAGAGTGCTTATGATTTTTACACCTCTTGCTGCTTAGAAAAGACCCACGGGTTGCCTTCCTGGTCTTCTACAATTGTGTATGATTCTCCTCTAGAACTTATTTATAATGACTTGTGGGTCCAACACCCATCACTTCTTCCTGTGTTTTATGTACTATAAACCTTTGTAGATGTCTTCACTCGTTTCACTTGGATTTACCTTCCCAACAGAAAACTTAATGCATTCACTATCTTTCAACAATTTAAACTCAAAGCTAAAAATCAATTTCCCTACAAATTGAAATCTATTCAAACTAAACGGGGTGGTAAATTTCGACCCTTTGCATAGTTTCTTTAACCAATTTGGCATTATACATCGCCCTATTTTCCCTCACACCCATAATCAAGATGGGATGATTGAGAGAAAACATAGGCAAGTTGTTGAACTTGGCCTTACATATGCATTTTTAACAAGTGTTTACCTTATCAATTGCATCCCCTATTCAACCCTCAACTTTGAAATTCCATACACTAAATTGTTTCACCAGCAACTTGATTATGCTTTCCTTAGAACATTTGGATGCGATTGTTTTCCATTTCTCGTGCGTTATAATAAATATAAGCTTCAGTTCAGATCCCAAGAGTGCTTATTGTTGGGTTACTCTTACACCACCTCCCATAAAGGCTGTAAATGTCTAGCACCAGATGGTAGACTTTACATATATCTGAAGTGTCTTATTTAATGAACACATATTTCCATACATGGATCTTTTTCAATCCAACACCCCATCTCTCTCGACCTCAACCTATTTCATCCATCATACCCCTTGTTTCTCACCCTCCTCCGTAAATTCCTAAATCCACACATGGCTCACAAGTCAGACAAGTTCCTCTTCATCACCCTCTCACTCACTTCAGCCTACACTAAACCATCGTCAAGTGATTTGAGGATGAATGGATCTGACTCGGCCAGTTTTTTTAATAGCAAGTGGTTCTGAATCAACGGACCAAGCGATTGGAAGAAAAAAAACAAAGGTTTGAACAGTGTCAAGTATCCATTGCGCCAATCTACAAAAACCATCGTCAAGTGATAAGGATGCTAAACAAAAACCACTATGTTTCCATTACCCAACACTAAACAAAAATGTTTATAATTTTTATTAGTAAAACTCTACATTATTATGTAACCCCCAAAAACAAAAAACAAAATCTACATTATTAGCCATGATCCTCAACACATCGATCGTTAAGCAACAATTTTTAATTTTCCCATGTTAAAATTCGATAAAATCACGCTTATTTGAATGCCTAAAAATAAATACAAAAATTGCGACAAAGTCGTTAAATCTCGACACCATCAATACATTGTAGGATAGGATATGCTCAAGACGACCTAACGATGCTATGACTAGCATTAATCATCTAAATGTAATAATTTGAGATATGTACAACAGTAAATCCCCAGCTCAAAGTTCATGACTATATCATGGTTGAACTTGAAGACCGTATTTTGGAATTACACCGTTGACGCTAATATTGACGACATAACAAATGATTATAGATTAATGTTAAAATTTACAGATATGATCTATATGATAGTAACTTTCAATTCAACAGTTGATTTTGAAAAATATTTATCCGATATGATGTTATTGAATGGATGTAACTGTTAGTGTAACTCTTTGGGTGTAATTTGATCCCTCCTCACTGTAATCATTTTGATTGTAGTTACAATCTTGACCATTGATAAAAAAAAATAAACAGTTAAGGATGATTTGCTGATTTTATTATACGAGTCGTCTGATCTCACATAAATGGTCTGGATTACACTGACTGCGTGACTGCACGAATTGCCGACTGCAGGCAATCCGAGTTCGTTTGATACACATTGTAATACAAGACAAGAAAAATAACACATGACAGATACTTGAGTCACATCACAACTCTTTATCTCGTCTATTGTTTAATGGACAATAAATACAACATATAATATTATATATTTTTATAAATAATATATGTAATTATATCTATATTACGCATTTATAAAATCTATGATATATGCTATAGTATATGATATACACAATAATATATATATATATATTATGTAATTTTATGTAGTATATAATATGTATATTATATATAGATATATATAAATTCATGTTATACGCATACACGTTGCTATGGCCTAACACATTGTTCTAGTGAAAAAAGCTACGATTTATTATAAATTGTCAGTATATTTATGTTTCTAACACACACATATTGAGAGGGGGAGGGGAAGAGAGATAGAGGGAGGAGAGAGAGATGAAAAGAAACCGGGTGAAGAGAAAAAATCCTAAAAAATCTGAGAGGAAAAGACTTTTTATTAGAAAAAAATAACTACAAAATCCAACAAAGTCTATTTTAGAAAACAATCTATCAAAATCGGAATGATTTTGAATACCAAAAGGCTTTTTTTAAGTTATAAAAAGTCTCAATTGAATACCACAAGATTTTGTTAACCTCTTTAAAAAGTCTTGATAGTCCTGATTGAATAACACAAGACTTTTTTTTCATTTAAAAGTCTTAATTGAATAACACAAGACTTTTTTATTAAAAAAAAAATTCTCTTATAGTCTTTTAAAATCCTAATCCAATACACCCCACTAAATAAAAGTAAAAATACACCAACAAAAACAACCAAGCCCCTCCTTCCATCGCAGGGACATTCACTCGGGGTGCTGACAACAAGGTATTCAGTAAGCATATCCAAGGTCCATGAATTTATAAAATCAATAAATAAATAAGGTATAAACGTCACATCCTGCAGATCATTTTTTTATCTTACCCCCTTTTTTAATGTTCTTTAAGAAGGCATTCTATTCTTAATGATACGGAATGGACAACATTGAAGCTTTAGTCCTCACAACAGCAATGACAAATTATGAGGAAACGACGAGGGAAGAACCACGCATTCAACATCAGTCAAATTAAGAGGCAACATATTCAAAACAATTCAGAAATTTTCATGTCACAATAATGTTTCATCACCCGTAGCAGGTAATAGTGCTCTTAAGAATTAAGATTAGGGCAATTAGCCCTTTCTTTCAACACTGGTAAATGTAATACTACTGTTTCAACAAAAGTTCCCAAAAAAATTACATCTGAAAAAAAATTACAAGTGAGCAAAAAGCAACCTGAAAAAGAGAGCTTGCTGAAAATATACTAACCTCAAAAAAAAAAAAAAAATCATTCTTCCTGCACATCGGTTCTGAGTTTAAAAGCAAATAACAGACTTATAAGTTACAGTTGACAGTCGGGTCACATGCATAATGTTTATAGAGGCACCCCTGCTTTGCCTGCATGCCATCAGACCGAAATGTTGAAATAATCTTGTCAACAATGGAACAATCTTGAGACTGGTAATATTGTAATAAAGATTGATCAAACCTGGTCCAATAAGTAAAACAAGTGATAATCGTTTTAGAATCAGAGGTAGAACAAAACATATATGAAACAAAAAAAATAAGGGAATGAATCTTTTAATGTCCACATAATATGACCATGCCATGTTAAAGTATCTCAACCATCCATGTCTTTTAAAGATAAATCAACGGTTAGGAATTTTATAGGTTGGTGAGTCATTTTCTAATTCCATTTCCCTTCTACTTTGGCTTTTGCGATCTCTAACTATTACAGCCCCCCTTGTCTGCAATGTCACCCAACTTTCCCTCCAAGATGGAAGCATTCCCCACCGTCAGTGACATCACTGTCAACCCCACACACCCCTTTTATTTCTCGGACTTCTAACCCTTATCTGTCTCCATCACCCACTGACCAATTTCAATTGCTTGCCTTGCTGCAAAGAGCCTCTTCCTTCCGCCATTCTTCTCTTTCAAAATAAAGTTTGGTTGGCCATGTAAACACTACCAAACATAAAGCATTGTTGTCAACAACAAAAAAACATAAAGCATCACTTAGTGTCTGATGCCTCAAACTTTTAAGGCCGTGCTATGGACAGAACCTAAACAAACACACCTCGTCACTTCATAGTCACACCCAGCCAGAAATATCCAATTATCCATCCCCAAAGAACTTAATTCTATTTCCCAATAATCCATAACAATGAGTGTTGAATCCAGAACTCAGAGACTGAGTGCAGCTCAAACACAAATTCATTATCATCTCTGGCAACATCACCATCATCCTCCAAAAGGATACAATGCATTTGAGACTCGAACAAGCACCGTGTATCATGGGGTCTGCATGCTCAACTGGGAAAATAAGTGTCCAAAATTTGCAAGCCATGGAAGATAATTCTAGACAGTTGATTTGTTTTAAAATAAATAGATGTCTGAGATGCTTTAACATGACCAAATGAGACATGAGAGGATCCACTCTCAAAAAATAATAACACAATAAAACCATTAATAGCAATTTCCAATTTCAAGATGTCGAGTCCTTTCATGCAGCCCATCCCCTCCATTCTTTCCCCCTCTCCACTCCACCTGCCCCCCTTTCTCCATAAAACTTGCATACAGATAGCATGCATTAGAAGTTCCTGAAGTTCAGTGGTCATGCAGACTAAAAAGTGAAACGGCTGTTGCATAACCAAGAGAAGAGACTGGGCAAAAATATGCCCTTTAGAAAAAGCTTAACTAGGGAGTAGGGACCAATTGTTATTTAATTGTTTCACAGAAATTCAGAAAAGACTAGGAGGTGTTTTAAGTATCTTTTTCAGTAAACGATAATATTTGGTCAAAATATACTTCTAGGTGTAAGACAAAAATAAAATGCAAAAGCCTACCAAATAAGTATTGCATGATATACAAACCTTATAGAAAGCCTCCCCCTGTCCAAGCGGCATCTGATTTCCCATTATGACCAGCAGCTTTCTTATTAGATGCATCTTCATAAAAATTATCAAATCCATCATCTTTGGCATTATCCCAGCCAGCCCAACCATCATCATTATTATGGGGAGCTGATCCTTTAGCTGGTTCTTCCTTCCTAGAATCTTTGTTGTCCCAATCATCCCAAGAGCTTGAGTTGTGAGTACCAAACTGCCCACCAGATGAAGGTGGAGTTGATCCTTTAGTTGGTTCTTCCTTCCAACTATCTTTGGGGTCCCAATCATCCCAAGAGCTTGAGCTATGAGTTTTAGATTGCCCTGATGAAGATTGTTCTCGTCCAGTAGAAGAATTCCAGCCTTTGTTCTCCTGATAGTAACCATTTCTATCATTCTCATCTCGTTGCCAGTTATCAGTTTTCCAATTTGAGTTTTCTCTAGTGTATTCCTCAACCTTCTGTGAAGCCATAGCCATGACCCCTTTCATTATACCCCATGTCCTTTGACCAATCTCTGATGTCTTTTGAGTGACAACATTGACAGTCTCATTGACCTTTTGATCATAACCACCTTCCTTGACCTGAAATAAAGAATAAAAAAGAAGTTATTTAGGCAAAGAAAAAATGGAAACAACAAAAATACCGTGAAAGTATAAAAAGCAAGAAAACTATTAACCTTTTTCACATCTTTATACAAGAACCTATCAAATGAGCTTCTACAATATGCACAACTCCTTGACCTAAAAAGAAATGCCTAAAACCAAAAATCCTTCATGACTCCAGCACTCTTACCCACCCAACCCTCAAACAAGACCAATGAATGCTAATGAGCCCTAAAACAGGAGAGTTCAGGAAGTTCTTTAGCAAAGCAGTATACATCAACATCGGTGGGTACAATTTCCAAGGGCCAGTAGTGACATTAATCTGTCTCTCTTCTAACGACTAACACGTCTAGTTAGCATTAGCAAATCTAACATCGAATCACAAACAAAGAGCAATGCCCGCACACTACTTCAAACGGTACATGTTTGACTAAATCAAGATTACACTCCACCACAAACACTACAGTTGTTGATAACACACTATGGCATATGCTACAGCTATTAGCATTTAGCAGATGCACCATAGTTGCAAAGTATAAATAAACCTCTGAATATTTAAGCCAAAGAACTACATTATAAAAAATATCTGCTACTTTTTCTTGCAGCATGTTGGGGTCCATTTAAAAGGTACATACACGAGTGAAGTAATAATCTACTTTCCATACTTGAATAATATTTATATGACTCAACATAACATCTTCAAACAGAGGAATTATGTAGATGCAGGAGACAATCATGAAGGGGGAATTTCATTACCAAAATATTAATTTGACAATAAATATTGTAAAAAATCTAGTTGAAAAGAGTTATGGAAATTGTTTTATGATTTTATTTGAATTTTATTGGACACTTTGTTCCCTATCGACCTCATTCAACAGCTTTCCTTTATCTCGTACTATGCTCTCAACTGCATTTGAAAATGCCGGCCCAATTAATATTCACCATCCTGAGAAACGAGGCAAAACTCAACGAAGGCATAGAAATTACACATACTGCTCATAAACCAAGATAACTTTTTCAATTCCCACAAATATCACATACTAGCAAAGAAACAAATTTATTTATGTCTCATTTCTTCCTTCAATTATTTATTTTTGGTTAACAAAGAGTGAAAGGAGTGTCTATTTAAGATACACGACCACGGTAAACTGTAGAAGAAGCAACACATAAAAAATAACGCATGGTAGGAATATCTCCAAGGTGCATTCCATGAAAACAGATATATATTTTTGTCATAGAAATATGTCTCTACATATTGATAACAATCATTCCATCTCGCGAACAAACTTGATCCAAATACCTTCGAAGTGATCTCTTTTGTGCCAACCTGAACAACATTAGCAGCTGAGGCAGCAACCAACGACAATTTACCAATCCCCTGAAATAAAAAATAAAAATAAAATCAATTCACCAATTCACGTCTCAGCCAAAATAGATGAACTCGAAGAATTCAGTTACCTGAGAAACGACAGAGAGATAGTCGTTTTGCGGATTGCTCCTTTGCGAAGGCGCGGGGCTGGATCCGAACCCAACGTACTTCCCACCCTGCGACGGCGGAATCCCTTCCGGTCGCGACTCGTTCTCCGCCATCTTACTCGCGAAGAAGCCCTCCTTGTTCGCCGCCGAAGCCTCCAATTGCGACCGCGTGTAGATATCTTCCGTCGACTTCGATCTCACCGGCGCGCCGCCGACACCGTTCAAGCTCCTAAAGTCCCCTGTCGACTTGCTCCTCACATCGACGGAATTTCCGGAACCTCCATCTCCATCCCAATCGTCCCAGGTGGCGTCAGTTTTCCGGCGATTCTGCGTCAGCGGCGGCTTCCCCTTATTGCCACCGGCGGCCAGATTCTCCTTGACGACAGGCGGATCGCGCCAGGGACGGCCTTCAGCGATGGCCTGGATCCTGTCGCGGTAGACGGCGGCGGCGTTGGTGTTGTACTTGGTGACGATATCGGTTTCCTTGGGAATGGAATAGCGTGCAAGGAAGGCGTTGAGGTTGTCGTTGCCACCGGCCTCCATCTTCTTGATCTGGATTTCGGACCAGGAGTCCATGGTGACGGATCGGACGAAGGAGATGTGGACGCCGAGGCCGCGGTGCTTGCCGGAACACTCCAGGCACATGAAGACGCCGTAGGAGACCGACGCCCACTGCGGGTTCTTCTGGGAGCAATCGACGCAGATCTTGTTCCCCGATTGGGATTGCAGATCCCGGAGCCGCCGCGAGGCCGCCATGGATGATCCGATTCGGATCCGAAAAGTAAATGTGAAAGGTTTAAGATATGTAAAGAGGGTGAGGGTGAAGGAAACGGAAGGAAGGATCAAAATGACCGATACCGTGAGGTACGGTGCTATTGGAGTTGGAGAAACTAGTTTCGGGTGTGGGATTGGGAATTATAGTGGATCCATAAACAACCGTAATATCGATTAATTTCTCACATTAGTCTTTAAAAGTGTAATTCGATATCATTTTAGTTCTTGAAAGAGTAAAAACTTCAAAATAGTCTCTGAAAATAGTCTACGTTTATCACTTTGGTCCCTGCCGTTAACAATTTCATTGACTCCGTGAGTAATTAGTTACATTGGTCTCTAAAAGTATAAATCATTGTCACTTTGGTCCCTGAAAGAGTAACAATTCCAAAATAGTCCCTGAAATTGTTCTATATTTGTCACTTTGGTCCTTACTATTAGCATATTATTTTGGAACGGAGACAATCAAATAGCTAACGGTAGGGACCAAAGTGACAAACGTAAAACACTTTTAGGGACTATTTTGGAGTTGATGCTCTTCCAGGGACCAAAGTGACACCGAGTTACACTTTCATGGACCAATGTGACCAATTACTCACGGAGTCAATGAAATTGTTAACGGTAGGGACCAAAGTGACAAACGTAAAACACTTTCAGGGACTATTTTAGAGTTTTCACTCTTTCAGGGACCAAAGTGACACCGAGTTACACTTTCAAGAACCAATGTGACCAATTACTCATACTCAGCGAAATCGGACTGTTAGCAATTTTTTATTAGCCTTATATATATATATATATATATATATATATATATATATATATATATATATATATTACTACTCCGGTCTGAAATATAAGCAAAAAAAGTGTAATAAATATAAGCAAAAAGTCTATGTATTTAGTCCAATTTTTTGCCCAAATACATAGATTTTTTGCTTATATTTCTTACACTTTTTTACTTATATTTCAGACCGAAAGGAGTAAGAGTTTAATATAATAAATACTCGCTCACTTTCAAAACTTTTGGGTGTTTCCTATTAAAAAAAAAATTCGGGTGTTTAAAGTTTTTGAACGTAGGTTAAACATTTTCCAATGCCATAATGATATTGGTTAAGGAAAAATAAAATGAAAATTTATATTGAGAATACAAGTTAAACATTTTCCAATGCCATAATGCCATTGGTTAAGGAAAAATAAAATGAAAGTTTATATTGAGAATACAAGTTAAATATTTTTCAATGCAATAAATATACTATTTTCTCATATAAACTTACCTTTTTTTATTTCTTAACCAATGTCCTAAGGGCACTCGTTAGCACTCTCTATAATTAATTGATACAAATTTAAACTAAATTATTCTTAATTATTGATTCTTTTTTCACTAATATTTTACAAATTCTCATAATATTTATTGATTATTGCTTCTTTTTGCCATTTTTAAGGCAAATTCTACTATAGCTACCTAGTAAATATAAAATATAATTAATGTATACTCTTGATTAATATAGGGGTATAGTGGAGAAAAGCTCAATTATACATTAATTTTCTAAAACAACCAAAGTTTTGGGACAAAAAACAAATACTATAACACTCAAAGTTTTGAGACTGAGGGAATATATATTTACCGTCACATTGCAATTTTACTTTTTAAAGTTTACTAGTATTCTAACATGTGTCATGCACGGGTATATATTAGCTTTTGAACATTTGTATAAAATAATTTAATTTTTTTATATTACTTTTTTGTTAAAGTGAGTTTGAGGCATTATCTACGAAAAATTATATAAAGAATAATTTAATTTTAATTATGCATCACAGAGTATAGCAATTTTTAAAATATTAATTACTATTTTGTGTCAAAAAAATAGTAATTACTATTGCCCATTATAAAGAGCTGATTAAATATATAGTTGATAATCATATTTAAAATTGAATATAGTGAAAAAATATAAATTGTTGCTGACTTAAGAGAATAAAAATTTTATGAACTTACATTCTTACCAAACTAATGTGGAAGTTCCTATACAAACAAAATAATAAATAAAACAGTATTTTGTAAAATGAAATTTTAAAGTATAATAGGCATGAGTCATGCGATGCATAGGTTATACATCGGGGTACGAATGAGACGCACTATATAGTAACAATATATCTATTGTATGTTGACGCGTTCGTATTGAAAATATATAAACAAAAAAATATGGAGAATTTCATAAGAAATTATCTAAAATGTACATAAAATATTTTTAACGAATTTGTTTTTCATGTAAAATATTCAGTCACGTGTATTATAATTTGTCTATATCTATTGCTTTCATGTAAAATGTTCATTCTCATGTATTATATTTTTTTATATAACTTATATTTACATATTAATCAATCTATATAATGATATAAAACTATAAAAAAGAATCTAAATTAGCTTAGATTAAACTAAAACTTAAAAAAAACAAAAATTTACTTTTATGTAAAACTTTATTTTATTCTAACATGTAATGTTTTTCTATAATTTTTATATTAATCAATTTACATATAGATATTAATATTTTTTGTGTGAGTAAAATATTATATTTTTTGTATAATATATTATATTTACATATAATATATTAAAGAAAAATGTTATATTTACATATTGATATTCATGTAATATGTTCATTTCTCGTGTATTATATTTTTTATATAATTTATATTTATAAATTACTCAATCTATTTATTGATATAAATTTAAATTTACAAAATTTGAAGTTAGATCGTGTAAAATCTAAATTTTCTTTTATTATATTCCAACATGAAATTTTTTTTCTATGATTTTTATATTAATCAATTTACATATAGATATTAATATTTTTTATGTGAGTAAAATATTATATTTTTTATATAACATATTATATTTACATATAATATATTAAAGAAAAATATTATATTTACATATAGATATTCATGTAATATGTTCATTCCCGTGTATTATATTTTTTATATAATTTTTATTTATGTGTTAATCATTCTATATATTGACACAAATTTAAATTTGCTAACTTTAAATTTATATCTTAAAAAATCAAAATTTTCTTTCAAGTAATATTTTATTTTATTCCAACTTGTAATTTTTTTCTATTATTTTTATATTAATCAATTTACGTATAGATATCAATATTTTTTAGTGCGATTAAAATATTATAACTTTTATATAATATATAATATTTACATATAGATATTCATATAATATGTTCACTCTCCTGTATTAAATTGTTTATATAATTTAAATTTATATATTAATCAATTATATAATATATTATATTTACATGTAGATATTCGTATAATATGTTTATTTTTGCGTATTATATTGTTTATATGATTTATATTTATATATTAATCAATCTATATATTGATAAAAATTTAAATCTACTAAATTTTTATTTATATCTTAAAAAATTCTAAACTTGCTTTCAAGTAAAAAAAAAATTCAACATTTAATGTTTTTTCTATGATTTTTATATTAATCAATTTACATATAATTATCAATATTTTTTGTGTGAGTAAAATATTATATTTTTTATGTAATATATTGTATTTAAATATATTATATTAAAGAAAAATATTATATTTACATATAGATATTCTTGTAATATGTTCATTCTCGCGTATTATATTTTTTATATAATTTATATTTACATATTAATCAATCTATCTATTGATATAAATTTAAATTTGCTAAATTTAAATTTATATCTTAAAAATATCTAAATTTGCTTTCATGTAAAATTTTATTTTGTTCCAACAAGTAATTTGTTTCTATTTTCTATAATTTTTATATTAATCAATTTACATATAGTTATTAATATTTTTTGTGTGAGTAAAATATTATGTTTTTTCTATAATATATTATATTTACATCTAACATATTAAACGAAAATATTATATTTACGTATAGATATTCAAGTTATATGTTCATTTTCGTGTATTATATTTTTTATAATTTATATTTATATATCAGTCAATCTATGTATTGATATAAATTTAAATTTACTTAATTTAAATTTATATCTTAAAAAAATATAAATTTGCTTTCATGTAAGATTTTATTTTATTCCAACATGTAATGGTTTTTCTATTTTCTATGATTTTTATATTAATCAATTTACATATAGATAATAATATTTTTTTCAAGTAAAATATTTTATTTTTTATATAATTTATATTTATATGTTGATCATTCTATGTATTGATACAAATTCATTGTTGCTAAATTTAAATTTATATCTTAAAAAAAAATCTAAATTTGCTTTTATGTAAACTTTTATTTTATTCCAACGTGTATATTTTCCATGGTTTTTATATTAATCAATTTACATAAATATATTAATATTTTTTAGTGTGATTAAGATATTATGTCTTTTATATAATATATTGTATTTACATATAATATAGTAAAGGAAAATATTATATTTACATATAGATATTCGTGTAAATGTTCATTCCCGTATATTATATTGTTTATATAACTAATATTTATATATTAATCAACCTATATACTATATAAATTTAAATTTGCTACATTTAGATTTATATATATCTTAAAAAATTCTAAATTAGCTTTCTTATAAAATTTTATTTTATTCCAACGTGTAATATTTTTTCTATGAATTTTACATTAGTCAATTTACATATAAATATTATTTTTTTTTGTGTGAGTAAAATATTATGTTTAACGTAATTTTCTTTTATGTTTTTTTGTAAGATGTCGATTCTCTTGTTATATGTTCATTGAACACCCTTATAAATTTAGTTACCTTCTCTTGTTGTTAATTATCTATTTTTTTTGTTCATGTGTTATGTTAGAATGATTTTTTTATCTTTCCTTTTTAGATTACTGACAATATATTTCAACATCATGAATTTCTTATTAAGTCACCTTCTCTTTTGTTCAAAAGTATTATACTGTCAAGTTCAACCGTTAAGGACTACTTCAAAATTTTATTTGCTTATTGAAAAGCCACAATTTAAAGGAAAAGTAAAAATTAGGTTACAAACACAATGTCACCAAAACTTTTATGATTGATATGAAGGTATAAATTTCACCTCGAAAAGTAAATAATAATATTATAAAAAAATAACACATACAATAATATCATTAAAGAAATTAAACAACAGTTTTGCAGTGTGGGTATTGAAAAATCAACTGGGTAGAAAGAGGCCACAAATCAGCTTAGGAAGAAATAACATTACAGTTTGTTAAAGTAGATGTCTGCCCTTGTTAACTGATATCCAACATGCATAAGCTCAATATTTTCTCAACTATTCAACTCGTGAAGACTTCAACGAATCAAACAATTTATACTCTAATCATATCCATATCCAATGAAAATATGATTTGTACTCCCGCTAAAATATTTATGCGATTTGCATTGTCTCAAAGTAACAATTAAGACTAATTCAACCAAATTCGTTGTAGCATGGTAGAAATTATATATAAATAGATGCCATTTATCCTAACATATTAATAATAACCATAACAAATAGTCCAATACTACCAAGTATCAATGCATCAAATTAGGTAATAATGAATTATTGTCTAATTGAATGCAATGAAAACACCAAAAAATAAAATTAAAAAGTAAGCTCTATTTAGAGAATCATATCAATGATAAACGAATATTACATTTTTCGTCAACCTCCCTTCTATGTTGTCTTTATCCTCCTTGTATTTGTCTATATTTTTCTCTATGAACCACCCTCAAATGTTAAAAACCCATGGATAAAGCATGCTTATGCTAGACCGAAGTATGACTCCCTGAAAAAGTGTTGTGAAGGACATGCTACAATATTTCTTTCAAAAAAAATATATATATATCATGCTTAAACTCCTCAAACGTAAAAAATCCCGAAACAAAAATTTTTAGAAACGTAAAAGAATACAAAAATACAGATACAAAAATATAAAAAAAAAAACACAAACGACCATAAATCGAATCGCAATGAGCATATATCGTTTTTGCCACTATTTATAGAAATCCGAATGCTTTGAAAATTGGTAAATTACCGTTTTTTCTTGGCCTAAAACCCTAATTCGGTTTTTTGTTAGGTTTGCTGAAAGTATTAATTTTATATTAAGAAATTATTTACAAAATTTTTATTAATAATTATTTTCTAGACATGAATATAACTAAGTTGCCTATTTAGTCATTTAGTCAATGGAAACAATTTAATTAGTTTCCGAAAAACGGATTAGAACATTAAATATGACCATATCAATAGTCATAAAATAGTTTACACACGTTTTCAATTTTTTTAACACGTTTTTTTATCATGGAATTTGAGAGCAAATTAATTACAGGGACAATCAAATTTGAAATCCAATCCAAATAGAAGAGGAAATTACCTGAATACAATTGTAAAAATCAATCCAAAAGGGATGTTACATTTGCGAATAATAATAATAATAATAATAATAATAATAATAATAATAATAATAATAATAATAATATATCTCTAATACCTACTTGTGAGATAGTATATAATAGATTGATTTTTTCTAAAAATCATTCTAAATTAGAAGTCACGTTTTTTTTTATTTTTTTCCCTTTTTGTCCGGTGCTAGATTAACTTGATAATATGAGACATCATCACCTTAATATATTCCTTTTATAGTGAAATTTCAAAATTTGTAACTGAAATGGTGTAATTAAATGGAATTAATTGACATTTTTATTAGATTGGATTTTAAAATAATGGCATGATGGATTTTAAATCGGAGTGTGATTGACATATTTTCTTCCCCTTTTGTATTCTTCATATTGTCTATAATTATTATTCACGTTTCATATTTATTATATTTTCATAAAAAAGTGGTCAACCGAAACATACATTGTCCTGATTTTAATTTAAATTATTTATTTATTTATTTATTGTTTATTAATGATGTGTCAACGGTTTATGCTTATTTTGTAAAACATGTTGGACATGGAAATGTCATTTCATTGATCCATGTCATTTGTTTTATAAACACATAATCGAGATTCCTTAATTAAGATGACACATAAGCATTATTAATTGATAATTCCCTAAGAAGATGTAATGTGGAGAATAATCAATGAGGTTATTCTCATTTGTATATAATAGAGATAGAGATTTACGCTGTAGTATTGAAACTGATGGCAAGAAATTTTTTTGTTCTTAAGCGGGTAACAAAACTCTTCATCAACAAATGTCAATTAATATAAAGTAATCAATCGCTAAAAACTGAAATTCCTTATTATAAAAGTACACACAAAATAAAAGACTCAACACATGGCTCAAATCCTGCATAGCCCTCTGAACTTTTTTTTTTCATTGGGAAAGGTTGCCAAGCATCCGGAAATATTCTTTAACTCCCAATGCCACATATAATACTTGGAAATGTCAACAAAAAATTTTGGTGGGTTATAAAACTCAGTAATAATAGACTTAAGTGAAAACCTTTGAAACATAAAGGTATTTCGAGCTATCCCAGTGTAGAAGGTATGGAAAATCATCACTCGAACATACATGCAAGCATCGCATAATCATAGTGCATAATTCATATCATAAAGAGTCAATCACTAGTGCAGAAGGAGGATTTTACATAGGTTAAAATCGATATTTTACACCGATTTTGTTACCGGTGTAGATGCTCTCGGTGTAATATGTTCAGGTTTTTACACCGGTTATTTAACTTGCGTAAAATGTTGAGTTTTACACTGGTTATATATCCGGTATAAAATTTCAATTTTTATTTGTTTTTTATTTTTTTTGAAGGACCTTTTACGCCGGTTATTAAAAACAACCGGTGTCAAAAACTAACCTTTTACACTGGTTATTGTCAATAACCGCTGTTAAATATCAGTATTTTACACCGGTTTTTTGTATAACTGGCATAAAAAGTGCACTTTTTTTTTTCATTTTTCTGTTTATTTTTATCTTTTCCTACCCAGAGACAATCTAAAATGACAATAAATATGCAATAAATTTGACAACAATCAGTAGTAGAATTGACACCAAATGTGCCCAAAATTTAAACCATCAAAAGCTATGAAATGTAATCCATAAACATATCAAATCAAATATACACATAAAAAAGTTAAGCTATATATATATATATGTAAACAATATATAAACAATGTACAAAGAAGGTAGTGCTATAAATATCTACATATGCATCTAGTCATAAACCTCGTAGGAGAGTAGGCTGAAGAATCATCCATGATGTCTGCAGTATAGATAAAAATAATAATATATCAGTCAAACTATAAATAATGAACAAATAACAAACATGCATGTATTAATAAAAAATATTATAATGTTACAAATAACAAACTTACTTGATCATTTCTCCTCTAATATCCCTTCTTGATGATCATCACGAGTGGCATATATACCGTCCACTTCATTTTCATCAGTGAAAAAAGGTCTTTGTGTTGAGAAAGAAGGAGTGTCATAAATATCTATAAATGCATATTCATTTTCATCACTCTGATCATACATATTTCTTCTTTGGAGTACTACAAACCACCTATTGCTATAGAGATCCTTCACATAAAATACTTGTTTGGCGTGGAATGCCATGATGAAATGCTTGTCCGTATGACATGCTGGTGGCAAATATGTCTTGTTACCTCTTGGCTCTGGAGGAAACTGTTCTCTTATGCCCATCTCAACCAGATCTAGATGAGCATTCACACCATCATTTGTCTTGCCCTTGATGTTGAGAAGCATACCGACTGCACTATCGCAAACATTTTTCTCCACGTGTATCACATCAATACAGTGTCTCACATCAAGACTCGACCAATATGGAAGATCAAAGAAAACTGACCTCTTCTTCCATATGTTTTTTTCAGTAGACTTCTTTTGTTTCTTTCCAAAACTAACATTGATGTTCTTCACCTGTTCATAAACTTCTTCCCCAGTTAAGGCGATTAGAGCAACTTCATTCTCCTAGCGATCATTAAAAGCATTTTTCAACCTCCGATATGGTGATTACGTCTGAGAAATCTCCGATGCCCAAGTTAAACAGTCTTCCTTCTATGTTGCAATTGATCGTACCATGTGCCTTCTTTACATATAGGATAAGCTTTATGCCCCTTAACACTACACCCAAACAAGTTCCTGTAAGCTGGAAAGTCATTTATGGTGCAAAATAACATGGCACGCATCTTGAAATTTTCATTGGAATACCTGTCAAAAACATCAATGCCTTCATCCCACAATATTTTCAAGTCTTCAATCAAGGGACTTAGATAAACATCTATGTCATTTCCTGGTTGTGTTGGTCCGAATATTATCATAGATAATACAATATATTTATGCTTCATGCACAACCAAAGAGAGAGGTTATAAATAACCAAGAGAACAGGCCATACTATATGGATTCATTCCATCCGTAGAAAGTCCAAGCCTCAGATTTCTTGGGTCATTAACGAAATCCTAAAACAAAGAATCAACTCTCTTCCATTGCAAAGAATTAGCCGGATGACGAAGCTTCCCATCACATTTTCTCTCATCTGCATGCCATCTAATATTCTTTGCGTCTTTTGCATTCGCGAACAGTCGTTTAAACATTGGAATAATTGGAAGATACCATAACACCTTCGCAGGAGGACCTTTTGAGGTGACATCACAACCATCGTCACCATCCTTCTTTTTGTATCGTGATTTCATACATTTAGGACATATTTCTTTGTCTTCATTCTCCTTCCAGTATAATATACAGTCATTGGGACAAGCGTGTATTTTCTTATACTCCACACCCATCAGACATAATATATTTTTCGCCTCGTAGTTACGGTTCGGCAATGTGTTGCCTTCTGGAAGCATGTCCTTCAACAACTCCAGCAACTTAGTGAAGCTTTTATCAGTCCACCCATTTATCGCCTTAAGATTAAATAACCTCAAACCTGCTGACAACCGTGTGAAATTTGTGCAACCCGGATACAATGGTTAATCCTTGTCACTGCACAGAGTATCATACACATGTGCTCGCTTAAAAGAATCTGGTCCAATATCACGAATCATGTCCTCTAGTCTATCGCCCATATCTACCTCAACTTCCCCACTTTTGGACACACTTGGCGTGTCTAACACTTCACTATGCCATGTCCATGTTGTATAACTCTGGAAAATCCCAAAGACATCAAGGTGCTCACGTACGTCTTTAACTTTTGGAGGTGCCTGATTCCCATACTTAACACAAGGACAATAAAATTCTCCATTACTATTAGGAAGCTTTGTTTCAGCAAATTTCAGAAACTCTGACACTCCGTTCTTATACTCATCGGTCAATCGATTTTTTTGTATCCAACTACGATCCATAGCTACGTTTTGAAAAAGTAAACACACGCTTATTTAATGAACACAATTACCACTTCAGGACCCTTCAACCATAAGTATCCAACAAATCTCTGTATATTTGGTATGAACCTATCCCATTCAAAAAGAAACTTTTTCTTTATTTGGTTAATAGTTAGTCGTTAAATCCTTATATCTTATACCTGACGAAATTTCAGTAGCATTTCCCATTGGTCTCCAAGTACACAACCCAAACATGGTGACATCCACCACGATCAAGCATGCACCCAGAGACAATAGGAAATGTAGCAATATGAAATTTCATTATGTATTACATAAAAGATTTAAAGATTAACTATTAACCAAATAAAAGAAAAAGTTTCTTCCCAAATTGTCCTACTTGGACAATTCAAGATTCAATAAAATGAGCGGTACCATCCCCGGTACACACGCAAACATTTTATTGAATCTCAAACGGGAAACTAAGGCTTAACACAAATTAAATAGAGAAGCTCAAATATAAAAACATATATCATATATCATAATCATAATTATCCATCTAAATAGTCAGGATATTCATAAAAAGTAATGAAAAATACATAAATATATTCTCCTGGTACATTTATCCAATCAAAGTATCAAAACAGTCAAATACATTAATAGATAACATGCATAATATAAAAGCAAGGCTAATGGTAGCTCATTGAGGGGTCCCTAGGACAAAATCGGGCTGTAGATTCCTCCGAAGGAGTCCATGGAGTGTAATCCTCTATGATGAGAGAATACTTCGGTGTGGATGGAGTATATTCTGATATCTCATCGTCATCGCTGGGGATCTGAACGATGTTCGTCCCTCGATGAACATCCCTGGCAGCTACTGGCCTCTTGGGAGAGGGTGGTCTCCTCAGAAGCATGCGCATACGAAGACCCGCGCCCCAACGGTCAGCGTCGGCACAGGGATCACCATACTGATTCATCAAATCACGATCCTCATCACGATAAGAATCGCGATGACAAAGCTATCTCGATACTCCCTTGCAGTCATCATCGGCCTGCTAATAGAGGGACATGACCTCCTGGAAGCCATGTGAGTACGATCCCCCCACGACCACGGTTTTCATCTAAGGACATTGTCTGTTGCCAACAATGGTCAGTCATGAGCAACAAAACTGAAATTTAATTGAATGACAACAAAAAGCATAATATACATCAACAGTTTAATTATTATTCATAAGTGCAGAGAATTACCTTTTTGTAAAGGATATAAACTTGAATGAAAATAAAAAACCCAGTACACCATATAAATTTCAAACATTTGACCATAATTTGCAAACAACAATCCATATTATCTTTGTAGGTAAACTTATATACACATCGCAGACAATATTACTTGGCATTCTTTGTCATGTGTTAAATGTCAAAAATCATGTACCAAATGTTTCCATAACACTTAACAGTAACACAAGTGGCAGAGAAGGACTTTAACCTGAAATAGTGGCATAACCTGAGTGGCACAATGAAACTAAACATAGTACAAAGCTAGCCAATGATGAATACCCATGAAGCTAGCTAATGCTCAGCATTGGACCAAAGCTAGATTAGAAGCTAACATGAATAGATTATCAAACAGATTAAAACCAAAAAGGGAAAAATCTATAAGATAAAGGAAAAAAACCTATAAGCACGTAGAAGGAACAAGTGGGTGTGGTCGCTTCTGGTTTGCCTCTAAGATAAGGCTTCGAAGGTGAAAGGTGGCGAGAACCACTAGAAGGAGAACGACAGCGAGAACCACGTAAAGTAGAGATTTGAACCGCAGTGAGAGAGGATGAGAATGATGACAGTGCAACAGCGAGATACAGGGCTCGAATGGCGGAGAGAACAAGGAGAGTGCAGCGACAAGAGAGAAAGAGTAGGGTTATCTCAGAGAAATGCTTCCCGCATATCTGAGAATGAGAGGGAGAAAGTAATTTTAATCAAAGAGAAAGACTTTTTACGCCGGTTATTTAAATAACCGGTGTAATAAGTTTCCTTATAACACCGGTTATATAAAACTCCGGTGTAAATTGTTTTCAGTTTTTAAATCTAAAACCTTTGACACCAGTTGGATATATAACCGGTGTAAAAAGTTACGCGATAATTTTAAAATTGCCACCGCGTCTCTTTTTACTCTAGTTAAACCTAAAACCAGTGTAAAAGACCTAATTCTTTTCCGTTTCGTGTACTAGTGAATAAACCATTTACATGTGTAAACATATATTCAATCATAAGAAAGTGAGGCGGTTTAGAAGTTATTGCATCGTCAGACTGTTCATTTTTAGGAACTTTTGGATGAATAAGTCTATGCATAACTAGTTAGACGTATATAACCACAAGAGGCGTCCCAAACTTGCAAAGCTCATACGTCACCCTTCCCTTACAGAAGAATACTAATATAGTCTTTTATCTTTAATAATTAACTTACCTCTTAGTTGTATAATCATTCACAACATGATATATGTACCTTAAATACAACTATACCATTCATAATAGAATTGGTATTTCCATAGCATTTTTAAGACCAAGTTAAAGAAATTGACATGTAAATAATCCATACATCAATCATTCTTCCTTATGGAGCATGCCATATAGTAAACAAGTATGCATTCATCTAGAGCAGTAATTCAACCCAATAACGGTGAACCATTTATCGTTCTCATATATTAAAATTCATATGTGTACATGCAACAGTACACCAAGAACATGAGAGATTACCCCTTTCAATTATCATCAAACATGCAACCTAGTATTAATAAGTTTCTCACCAATATGCATCTATTTAAGAATCAACCTACTTCTCATTTCATGCAGTTTGTATACTACTTACTTCATTGGGTAACTAAACTAAAGTAACTCACCCATTAACTTGTATCATCACGTTACTTAATGGTTGATTAGTCTCGAGTTATATATCTCTTTCACTATTAATTTAAGCCTAAGTATCACATTGACATATCATGCTAACCACCACTTAACATTTGTGAGCCTACGAGGCCATATATTAAAGTCCTCAAGTGCTAAACCTGCATTCCCTCAGAAACTGTCAAGACCTAGCTACACTATAATGACAATATCTAGAATTATAATAATTCATTCAAATTTATTTCTAATTCATTAGAAATCTAAGATGATTATCTACAACAACTATTTTTTACACCAATATCTAGTGTTGTCATCTACTAGGTGTAAACTTATGACAAACAAAATTATGAATCCTAATTCTATGGTGTGAAATTTTAGCTTGAGTTCTAGAGATCCTTTTTAGGTGAAACCAAATCCGTTAGTTAAACATTAAGGGCTATATTTCTTATGAAGACCATTAAGCATAATTTGATCGTCTTCTAGGTGATTTGGGTTCCTAAAGATAGATTAAACTGTTTGGTTTGCGCCCAAACGCATTAGTTGTGCGCCCAACGCGTGTTTGAGATGTTGCCACTACCTCATATGTGCCCCAACACATGGTAGAAGCCCATGCCAAGCACAAATCATGCTGTTGATTCTGCCATGGGTGCATCCTAAGCACTAGCCAAGCACATGACCTGTTATTATGCATAAAAGTGCAAAAATTTGAAAAAAACCTCAAAACATGCAAGGAACATCTTAATCCCTAAAACCCAACAAAAATTTCCTAAACCTAACCCTTAACTCACCCTAAGCACAAGGCAAAGGGAGTCACAAACACCAAACATCATCATCAATCACTAATTTCTACATCAATCCATCAACAAGACCCAAAATTGTCCATCACTAATTGGTTTTTATGGAAGCAACTTTTAAAATAATAAATAAGTACAAGAAAAGGAAGAACAAATAGTTTTTTAAAAAGAGACAAAGAAATTAAAAGATGATTTTAAAAACAAGTCATTGGAGTAGAAAAACAAATTTTCTTAATATAAAAGTAAAGTGGTTTGAAAAAATAGGAGAAATGATTTTAAAGACAAGTTCTTGGAGTGAAACATATTTTCATAAAACAAAAAGAAACGGTTGAAAAAGAAGGATTTTTTTGTGTGACTACAAATAGTTTGAAAAATGATGAAGAAATAGTTTTTTTTGGTAAATAAAGAAATAGTTTTTTAAAGAGAGAATATAACCATCTATAGGGTTGTCAAAAGAAATCAGGAACCATGAGAGAGAGAGAAGAAGATGAGTAGAAGAAACGGAAACAACCACATTCTACTTTGCAGACGTTTTCTCAGGTAGGAATAACTTTTACAACGTGAGAACAACCACATTCTACTTCACTAAGATCCCTGACAACTTTGGTGCCAAGGAGATGCGGGATGTGTTCGGCAAATACGGAGAGATCTCGGAGGTTATAATACCAAACAAAAGGAACATGCTGGGTAACAGATTTGGTTTTGCGAGATTTGCTGGCGTACAAGACCTGAAAAAGTTTGCTATTTACCTTGATAACATCATTATAGGAAGCAAGAAGATCTTTGTAAATTTACTAAGGTTTGAAAAAGATTTTACTGGGCTTAACGAAAGTAGACAAAGGAATGAAGCTAATGCAACAGTGAGAAAAAGAACAGATCTTGAGAAGGAGAATAGATAACAGAGCAACTGCACCACAGATGAAGCCTCTTGGAAATCAAAAGCAAGGAGAAAGTCGTGAGGTGGGTGAGTGTAGCAAAATGGCTCCACTCAAACACTCCCTCTCATACGCTCAAGTGGTTCGAGAAGGTCAACCGCAGAGAAGAAATTCAGGAGGATACAGGAAAGGGACTTATCACAGATATGGAGGACAAAGGAAAAGAATGAGGTGGGTTTGGAAGTAGAAGAGAAGAGAAGACAAGTTGATAACAGTGAGATGGAATATCAGGTGGAGGAAGAGGTTCTTAAGAACTTGAAGAATATGATGGAGGGGAAGTTGCTGCACCCAGGTCAGTCCTACCAAATTCAGGAAGAATTCCATCGCTAAGGTATCTTCCACATCAAGGTCACTCCTATGGGTGCAAATTTGGTCCTCATGGAATCAAGTGAGGAAGGGGGTATTCAATCACTGGCAGAGAATGTTAAGGACTGGTTGCTTGAATGGTTCGAAGACCTTCGACCATGGAGCCCAAAGGATGTTGACAACGAAAGAATTACTGGCTTCAATGCTATGGGGTCCCAGCTCCTGCATGGTGTACGGACTTTTTTGAAAAATTGGTGACGCCTTTCGGAGAGTTCATCTGCATTGATGACAACACACTGAAAAAAAGGTCTCTCGATGTGGCTAGAGTTTTATATAGAACAAAAATACATGAAATTGTTAATAGGGTGGTGAAAGTAAATATCAATGGAGAGATGTTCTCAATCAAAATCCTAGAAGATTGGTACGGTCCTCTTCAAATAATGGCAAAAAGCAATGAAACACATGAATCAGATTCAGATTTTTTCGACGATGAATGCTTTGACGGCGATAACCACTTTCAGGCGGAAGTTGATGAGGCCGAAGGGGTTGGGGAGAGAATTGAGCTCATTATCTCAGAGGCGGTCGCATTCAGTGCAAATGATGGGGCCAATAATGAGGTTGAGAAAAGTAATGATATAAATGATGGGGTCAATAATGGGGTTGAGAAAAATAATTGTTACAAATACAAATTCAAATAACCCAATAAGGGGCATGGGGAATTTGAATATCCACGGGCCAGTTAGCCATGAGAAGGGGTAGTTAGTAAGGAAAAGGGATGGAAAGTAGTAATCCATGATGGTGAGCATGTAGTGGAGTTGTCTCGGCCTATAGAAAATGAAACACATCAGGAGGGGGATCCACCACTTAATTCTGAAGCGGGCCAAACTATTGTTATTGAGCTGGCCAATCAATTTGCGATCGAGACTAACGAAGTTGGGGTAACCCAGCAACTCACATCATCTCATAACCTTTATAACATCACGCTGAGAAAGAAAAGTAAAACAAGAAAATTGGAGATGGTAGAAATTGCGGAACCCGAGCAGAGCTCATCGGCACAATCCACACACTTCTCTGGTGGTTCCATATTGTGTTGCGACTCCCTCTCATCTACTAATTTTTGAAACTGCAATGCTATCTTCTAGGATAAACAAGGCGAGAAGATGGAAACACAATTATGGAATGGTGCACAAAAATTAGGGATTAGAGGGGAAGAAGCAGATGCAGTATACATTGAGCAACTTAAGGAGATGGAAAGTGGCTTTTTAGATGCAGAAAACAAGAGGGAGAACAACAGCGTACAGTTATGATGATCCTATCACTAAATGTTAGAGGGCTGAGGGATAAGGCGAAATGGAGAAGGATTCAAAGTCTAGAAAGGTCAGGTAATTTCTCATGTTGTCTTTTCCAGGAAACAAAGATTGAATTGATGAATAATCTGTTGGTTCAAGGTCTATGGGGTGGGTCTGATGTTTCTTGGAGCAAAACCATCTATAGAGTTGTCAGGGGGATTGCTCACAATTTGGAAAGAAGGGTTCTTTAATGTCAAATTTCATTTTTCTGGCACTGGTTTCATTGGGCTATGCGTTGAGCAAGCAGATAACTCAATTTTGTACATAGTTAATATATATGCTCCCTGTAGTATGGAGGGGAAGAGACAGATGTGGAGTGAACTGATAATGTCTAAATCTGGTTTTACGAAAGGTAAATGGTGTATAGCAGGTCTCTTTAACGCAGTGTTGTCAAGCAATGAGAGGAGAGAGAGGAATGGTGTCGCAACGAATTTGAGAGAGGTGGAAGAATTCAGAGAATTCATAGACAAAATGGAGGAGATAGATTGCCCACACTTGGGTAAGGATTTCACTTGGTTTAGTAGGGATGGAAGGTCAATGAGCAGAATTGATCGTTTCCTCCTAAACGTCGATCTAATGATAGAATGTAAGGTGGAAGCTCAGTGGATTAGCAAGAGAGATATGTCCGACCATTGCCCGTTATGGTTGAAGACCTCAAATCAAAATTGGGGACCAAAACCTTTTAAATTCAAAAACTGTTGGATAGAGCATAAGGAATTCATTCTCTTTGTCAAAGAGTGTTGGCTGGAGCATTCAATTGAAGAGAGGCAGGGGTTTATTTTAAAAGAGAAAATGAAGTTCCTAAAAGAGAAGTTAAAGAAGTGGAACAAAGAAGTGTTTGGAATCATGGAGCTTTCCATAGATAGGGTGGTGGATGAAATGAATTAACTTGATGAGGTGGTAGCGTCTGGGGGTGTGACAGATGTAGAAAGAAGAAGACTAGTCCTTACGGAGTTCTGGCAAAAAGTACATATGAAGGAAAGCCTACTTGCTCAAAAATCAAGAGTAAAGTGGGTTCTCAAGGGAGATTGTAACTCAAAATATTTTCATGATTGTCTCAAAACAAGGAGAAGGAGGAATAGGATCTCAGCTTTGAAAATAGGCGGTATGGAGCTGTGATGGAAACAAGAGTTCAGTGTCGGAAGGATTCAACCTCAACTTCATCAAAACCAGCTGGGAGACTATTAAACCTAACATTTGTTCTTTTTTGCAGGAATTTCACAAAACAGCTCATCTCCCCAAAGCTATCGTTGCCTCCTTCATAGCTTTAATTCCTAAGAAGGATAGTCCACAAGGACTTAATGATTTTCGACCAATTTCTCTCATTGGAAGCATCTAGAAGATTCTGTCTAAGCTACTGGCAGCAAGATTGGAGAAGGTGTTGGGCAAGGTGATATCTAAATGTCAAACGGCCTTCTTACCAGGGAGACAAATTCTGGGCGGCGTAGTCACGACAAATGAAATTTTGGATATGGTAAAGAGAAGAAAGCAAAAATGCTTGATGCTGAAGGTAGATTTTAGAAATGTGTGATACATAAATCCAATAAGCCAAAAATCAGAAAAAATTAAAACTTTAATCAAACACGTGAAGGCATGCAGGAATTTAATACCGAAGTATTCACATCAGAGTGCGTACAACAATAGAAACAATGTACTCTCCACTGGCCATGGTACAAAACTACAGGCGAGTCAATAGACTCTTCTAGACATCAACAGCCTCATCAAGAGTATCTTCCATCTCGATCAATAACAATCTTATTAACGTTCCCGTCAATAACTACAGACTTATCATCTTCTAATCTCAAAACAATAATACAAGGATACACAGAAATATAGAGAGGAGGTAAGAAACTCATAAAACACCATACAGTGGGAAACAAGATAATATATAATATAATAACATGTTCATCACGATTAATACACATGTCGACAGATCCACAAGAATTCACAACTCACTGATCCCCAACTTAAGAACAACACTCTCCCAACTGTGAAGACTTGTGCATAAGCTCACATGGTCCATCACAACTACAACACATGCAACAGAATCTAACAACATATAAGCCAATAGATCATAATTGAGTCAGTATGCCAAGCAATCGTACTTAACTACTTCCGACACTTAGCACGTCGTACTCAACAATTTCCGACATTGTTCCCCAACTTAAAAACAACACTCACCCGACCATGAGCTATTCTCCTTTAAACAACTAAACAAAACAACTACAACATATACAATTGAATCTACCAACATGTAGGCTAATAGAGCATAATCATGTCAGTATGCCAAGCAATCGTATTCAACTACTTCTGATACTTAGCATGTTGTACTCAACAATTTCTGACACTGATCCCCAACTTAAGATCAACACTCATCTGACCATGAGCTATTCTCCTCAAACAACTAAACAACACAACTACAACATATACAACTAAATCTACCAACATATAGGCTAATAGATCATAATCGAGGAGTACTGTTCCCCAATTGTGGGAACAACACTCGGCCGGCTATGAGCTATTCTCCTTTAAGCGACTAAACAACACAACTACAACATATGCAACTTAAACAACAGAGTGCCTCTCCCAACAGTAGAAAGGTTTACACAACTAACAACATGTTACAACATACAACATGTTGTCATATATTCACAGATGCTACAGTACACTAGAGCATAGTACCAAGCACATCATGGTATCACACAATAGTACATGTACAACAGGTCATATCATCATAACCCACACAAGCATGTCATCAGGCATCACATGTTATCACACTCTCGTCATCAATACACGAATCAATCCTACTGTCACATAAGGCGATCCACTAGTATCATGTTATCAATTAATCATACAGGCAATCACGCATACTCACATCATCATGCATACACCAATCCAGTGACATACCATCAAGTCCTCTATCCTAATATCACATGTTATCAATCATTCATAAACATCATGAATCAATCATATGTTGGTCGATGGGTATACGACGCCAAACCTTAGACACCGTAGACCGTAACCCCTATCCTTAGGTGTTACTGACATCAACTCCTAGTAGAGTTTGAGGTACCCTACACATGCTAAAGATTATATACTACACTTGAAATCCTGGTGATTAAGGTTCCATCCTCCTCGCCTAGTAAAACTCCTGTTTCGCTCCAATAAACGATAAGCCTAACTCACGAACTCACAAACGCATGAACTTGGAAACAAAAGTCACGAACACGCCTCCACACCACACATATATGGTTCTACCCCTTAGTGGCACAATCACCTAAACTTGTCCACAAATTCCACCGAGCACGCCCACGGGGTCCACAATTCACCGGAGACACAAAAACACTGCTAGATTAGGATATGGACAACGAACGAAGGAAAAATAATTCAAGGAAATTATGAACATGGTTCTAGTCTTACCACACAAAGGATGGCAGCCACGAAACTACAAGCCTTGAAGTGGTTTTTAGCACTTACAACAACTGCAATTACGCATCGGACTCAAAACTGCCAAGAATACACTGTTACGGACCAAAACCAAAACAAACGGTGAACTGGAATCAAAAGTATAGACTCTGGAACAGAGCCATACCACATGACTACATACTCACCAATAGAAAGATTTGAAGCTTTGGATCAACTCCTAACTCATTCGGCAGCTAGACTTGCACCAAAACCTCAAAACACGAAGAACAGTTAATCAGGGACTAAAAGCACCAACCAAAGGTCATGAGTTTACCATGAGAAATTCAAGATACAGAGGCTTCCTCCTCTATTTCGTGACTCACAGAGTCACCTCCAGAAGTTTCGGCAGAATCCAAGCTCGTTCGGTAACCGTTCGATCAAACAGGGCCTAAAACAGCACCAGATTGAGGTTAGGAATGAGAACCATAAGAATCATCATGAAATCAGATTTGAGAACAGTATAAGACTATCAAGGAACTTAGCTTTACCTCCACTAAACGGTGTTCGGAGATAAGCCTTAGAAAGCACGAATAGAAATAGACAAATCGGTACGATCAGACTGATGAGCTGGTACTTGGAATGGCTTGGGATTGAATCACCAAACCTTAAGATGCTCAAAATGGTGAGGTTCAGGCCTGGAGGGAGTGTTAAGGTCGTGGTTCATGAAGAAGAAGAGGTAAAATTCTGATTTGGAGTGAAAAGAATGACTTATATAGAAAATAGGATTGCTGGGCGCGCTCAACTCGCGCTCAAGCGCTCCTCACGCGCGCCCCAGCTCCATCTGTGCGCCCCGAGCGCGCTTGCGTGCTTCTCACGCGCGTCTGAGGTGGTTTCTTCGCGCTGAAGTCTCTCCTCGCATGTCCTCCACGTGTCGCTTCCTCATGGGTGTACGTTGTCCAATCATAACATGCCACGTGGCGCAGAAGGATCTAGAACTGCTGTTCCACCATGGACCGGCGCGCCCCAAGCGGTTCCCATATGCTTTTGTGCTGTTTTGTCCGATTACGCGCGATTTCTTCGATTTCGACGCTCGTACGATCCAGAACTCAATACCCTAACATTAGACATGATTCTAAACATAAGAGGCCATCTAATAGACCTAAGGAACAAAATTCAAAGGCTCATCTACTAGTTCGAAACTCACACTCGCTCAAGGTTATGAGCCCACAAAACCCTAATCCCAACTTGATTGCTCTCAAATTCTACGAGGCTTCTAAGACTAATACTAAAACCCTACCATCACTTCTCCACCTCTCTCCAACCTTCAAAACCTCACTAGTCTCATACTTACACTTACACAAGGGCACATAAAGCGAATACGCCACTGAACACCTAAGTACACTGTCAAACTTCACTGAACACACCTAGGCACACTCAAATACACTTAACCCCACCTAATCCCATGCTAAGCAAGGTTTACAAAATTGAGGATGTTACAAAAGGCATATGACTCGGCATCATGGAGCTATTTGAATTACATGATGATAAGAGTGGGTTTTAATCAACAATGGAGAAAGTGGATGATGGCGTGTGTATCCTCCAATTCGGTTTCAGTTTTGGTAAACGGAAGAATTTTTTTATTCACAAGGGATTGAAACAAGGTGATCCCTTGGCACCGTTTCTTTTTCTTATAACAGCTGAGGAGTTAACTGGCAGTGGACATTGGTTGGCTCAAAGAGTACAAGGTGAATGCACAAATTTCGTATCCCATTCTCCAATATGCAGATGACACAATTATTTTTGGGGAAGCTAATTGGGACAATGTTTAGTGTATGAAGACTCTATTGAAAGGATTTGAGCTGGTCTCTGGTCTAAGAATAAACTTCTCTAAGAGTAATTTGATTGGAATAAATGTTGAGGAAAGTTTCATGTTGGCCGCATCAACTTTCTTAGGATGTGCAATAGGCAACAATTCGTTCAAGTTTCTGAAGGAGCAGACCCAAGGAAGGAAGCAACTTGGAGGCCAGTGATATCTACATTCAAGAGAAGACTATCTACATGGAAGAGTCGCCATCTATCTTTTGGAGGTAGATTAACATTGATTAATTCATTTTTAACAAGCTTACCATTATACTTCTTCTCCTTTTACAAAGTGCCAAAGAAAGTTCTCAAAGCTCTAGTAGCTTTACAAAGGAATTTTTTGTGGGGAGGAAGTGAAGATTCCAAAAAGATTAGTTGGGTGAGTTGGGAGGGAATTTGTCTTCCAAAAGATCAGGGAGGTTTGGGGATAAAAAATTTGGAGTTATTCAATAGAAGCTTGCTTGCTAAATGGAAGTGGAGATTTTTAATTGATAAAGAGGCAATATGGTATGAGCTTCTATCGCATAGATATGGTAATTATCGCTAGTAAGGGATCCGGAATTAATGTTGTTGGGCCGAAATCATCACTATGGTGGAGCGATATTGTGCTTCTAGACACAGCCTGGTTTCATGATATGGTATGACCAAAACTTGGTAACGGTTTGGAACTTGGTTTTTGGACTGATGATTGGTCAAACCATGGAAAATTGATGGAATTATTCCCTCGATTATTTTTGGCTGCTGCAAACAAGGAAGCAAATGTATCTAACTTGGGGGTTTGGGTGGATGATCGTTGGCAATGGCATGTCGGTTGGAGACAGAGGATTTTCAGTTGGGAAGAAGCTCAAATTCAAGCATTACATGACATCCTGAATAGTGTATCTCCAAAGAAAGATATAGATGATCAGTGGCTTTGGAAATTAGAAGAAGGAGGCCTCTTTACAGTCAGTTATGCTTACAAAAATCTGTTACATGTGTCTTTCAACGATGAATAAAACTCTGATTTGGTTCGCATTTTACAAAAGGTATGGAACACTTCCGTGCCCTCTAAAATTTTGATGTTGGTTTGGAGATTGTTTCTCAATAGGTTACCCACTTGTAAACAACTGCAAAGGAGGGGCATTGATCTTGGCACTCAAGCAGGGATATGTGTATTTTGTTCTATGCAAAATGAAGATAGAAACCACCTGTTCTTCTCTTGTACATATTCCCATGATATTTGGCGCGCAGTTTTGAATTGGTTAGGGTTTGATGGAGTTTTGACAGGTAACTGTCTGGAGCATTTTACACAGTTTGGTATGTTTGTCAGGGGTAGGAAAATTAGCAAAATGAGATATTTGATTTGGTTGGCTGTTATTTGAAATATTTGGAATCTACACAACGCAGTCATTTTCAGAGAGGAGGTTCCGGATGCTAGCAATTTGTTGGCTCAAATTAAACACAGCTCATGGGGGTGGTTCATTTTTAGGGAAGGTCGTAATATGTCCTTTATATTCTCTAACTGGTGTATGAATCCTATACAATGTCTTAACTCTCACCGAATTTGAGGTGGCAGCCATATGAATTTTGGCGGTGAACTTGCTGACAATTGCCACAAGAATTGTGTTATGGTGGCAGTTTTAGATATGGAAGGTGCTATTTTTCTTACTTGACTGAGAGCAATATTCTCATCCCCTGCATTGGTGTTTTTGATGTGCCGTATTATTGGTTGTGATCCCAGCACAAGCCTCTTTGTTGCACAAGCTTCTCTGTTCTTCCAAATTTTTGTTGCTACTATTTCAACATGGTTCAATTGTTTCGGTAATCGAATTGGGAGTTTCGGGTTGTGGTTGTTGTTGTTAGTATCTAGATGGTGGAATTTTGTTAGTCAATGTGGGTTCTCATAACTATGGGGTTGACATGTATTTCTTGCTGTAGTCTGTTGGATGCAGTACTCCTTTTCCTTCTAAATTCCTTTTCCCTTTAGATTTTGGCTTTGGGAGGTTTTAATGAGGCTCATCCATTTAGTTGTAATAGTTCTTCTGGCCTTGAGTACTTCTTGTACTCTTTAATAAAATCTCTTGCTTATAAAAAAAAAGAGAATAAAAAGTTGAAAATATTGTAATAACAAGATTTTGGAGTAAAAACAACAAATTTTTATGAATTAGAAGTAACTATTATAATAGAGGTATATATACACATACTATTTGAATACACTTATAAAAACTCAGTTCATTTCAATAAACTCTGTAAAATATTTATAAATAAACATTTAATTAAACTATATAAAATGATTTATTGAATAAATATTTATTTACTCAACTACCTGAAGGCAAAGTTAGGAATACTAGCTCATCTTGTCATGCTCAGGGCAGATTATTTTTCACGCAGAGAGATCATAGATTCAATTTGGGGAGACATGACATGAGCCAAAAAATGATTGGGCTTAGATTTAGAATTACTGGATCTACGTATACCTCACATTATTTTTTCCCCAAAAAAGTCCCTTTTTGAAAATTTATTTTCTAGAACCCATTTTTTTTTTAATTTGAACTTTTGAAATTTTTTTTTCTGAAACCTATATTTTTTACCTTTCAAACAATAAAATTTTGTATTCCAAAAATTTATTTCCGAGAGGTAAAAACTCTGTTCGCCCCTTGGTATCCTCAATATACCCACTGAAACTATCGCACATTTCATCAACTATTTCATTTATCCTTTTCAGAGAGAGAGAGAGAGAACAAAGGGCTGTGATTATGGTGGAGCGGTGGTTGTGACTTGGTGTTGGGTAGTGCTGTTGAATGAAAATGGCGCAGTGGGTGCCGCCCATGGTTCGATGATGACAGAGGTTCTCACAGGGACGGGTAGACGGTGGCGAGGAGGATCTTCTAGCAAGTTGGGTGTTGTCGTTTAGGCGAGAGTTCGTGATTGGTTTTGCATGTGGTGGGGTGAAGTTGCTCGAAGGTTTCTGGTGATGCTCGCTGGTTTTGTTTTTCGGTGGGTTTGAGGCGGAGGGTTCGTACGCGGTGGGTTTGATGGTGATTAAATGGAGACAAGGTTCTACAAATTGTGGTAGCAGTTGGTTGATCGAAATTCTTCGAAAGTGGGTGGTGAATCACGGCAGGACTATGACAGTCCGTGGTGGTCTGATAAGGGCTCTCTTGATGACGCATTGTCTAAGGGTTGTAGTAGAGAAGATGATCGCTTGCAGAAAGGGAGAAGGCTTCAGGAAATTTGTTTCTGGAGTACAAAATTTTGCATTTCATAATTTAATTTTTGGGACACACAAAGAATCAAATTTTTGAAATGCAAATTTCAGAAATTAAATTCTGAAAAGTTAAAAAAATAAAAAAAATATGGATTCCAAAAATTATATTCCTAAAGGTAAAAAAGTAGTATAAAAAATATGAGCTTCGAAAAGCAGTATTTTGTTTTTTGCGGAAAAATTGATGTACGGGTGTATGTAACAAAAAATGAGGTGTGGGTAGAATCTTCTTTCTATAGTCAAATTTGGTATCGTATTGTTCTATTTGCAAGAGGTGCTGGGCTATTTGGCTGGTGGTGTATTTGTTGAGTTTTGTTTGGCCCCATCTATTTTATGAATTGTGCATGATTTCGCTGTGGACCAAAAAATATAGTTAATACCCTCCTAGTGCTTCCGAACTTGGTATTTGGGGTGAGTATTAAACGATTTAGAATGAGTTATTCTTGTCATTTATCCGACCCTAAATTGTGATTAGACGACCCAACCATAAACTCGAAAAAAACACGAATGACATAGAGTCTAATTAAGATTAGGTCTGAATAGGACTAGACCAAGTTTATCCGTAGCATAAACTAAATAAAATTATAGGATAATTATATATCAATATACAAAAGAAACATAGTTCAAGCAATTAGTAAACATTAATATACACATCAAACCTTCTTTATGTATAGGCTATGTTATTTCGCTTTATAATAATTTTATGATATTGTTAAGGAAAAATAATAATATATCACTTTAATTATATGTAAAATATATTTACAAATAACTAAAAATATAAATATTATCAAATTAAAGTCATACACGAGACAGATTGGGTAGCCTAAAGGTTAACCCGAACGCATCCCTAACTTGATGTGGTCATGAAATAAGACCCTAATGTATCCCTATTTTATTGTGGGAACTGATCAAACCCGAATGGCTCGAGCTCGATTGGGTTAGGTCTTACTAACATGTAGTTTGTATTTATGTGTTTTTTTGACTTTTTGTGAGGTTTATTTGTTTTAGATTATGATAAAAATAGTTTCGAGAGACTTAAGATTTTTAAATTGATTTTGTTTAGAATGACATTTTAAATGCGAGTTTACGAAAGATGATTTATATATGTTTGAGAATGACGTTTACACATTTGTGGTTTATTTTTTTTTAACTTAACAATATTTGGAACCAAAAAAATATGCTCAATTTTCTTTTGGTTATTTTACTTTTCTTTATTGAAATAACGATTTTAAAATTAATCTGTTTTATTTTTTACCTTCTGAAACCAGATTACCAAACACCAATACTGTACCAAACGTCTGTAAAATGAAAAGTCCACTGATGGAGACACGGTGTGTCCGAGTTACATCATTATGAAGATAAGAGAGAGATAAGAGATACCTACCAATCAACCAAACTGATATCAGCTTATCATCTACACAAACGTACCAGTGTAACAGAATATTGCTTATTGAGAGGACAAATCCCAAAATGGCTTGGTGGGTAATGTGCTAAGAGACATTGGAAATCAAGCAATAGAGGTTGAAACAGTGGTGTTCCCTCTAAATAAGGCTGAAATATTTACCCCGAAAGAGTTATCAGCGCAAACTAGATGTTTCTCCATTCTGTGCGGAGCATCACATTATCAATAATGGCTCTTACATACCAAACAGTCATCTGCATTCGTTTTGATCCATTGATGTACTAGTATAAGAATTTTTCTATAATGTCTTTTTTTTTGGCTTAAAAAAACGTTAGTATTGATTGTTGGACATGGACATATATAGAGACTTCAAAATATGTTTAATTTGAAAAAACACTTTCCATTTCTATTTTTTATTTTTATTAAAAATTATATAAACATCACTTAAACAAAATCGTTTGTAGGAAAGCGCTTGCTAGGCGACAATGTTAGAGTATGTTTAGATGGAGGGTTTTGGAAGGGAGAGGAGGACTTATTTTTCTAAATGAAGTGTGATTAAAATGTTATATGACCACCTTTTATGTTATTCCTTCAATTTTTTGAAAAATCTCAAATATATATTAACATATAGACTTAGCCCTCTAAAATCCTTCATCCAAACATACCCTTCGAGTTTTGGTCATGAGACGATGCAAGATTTGTTGCTAGCCGCTGACGATAATGAGGTGAGAAGGAGATACGTTTGTAGGTCAATGGTGGGACTTGGTGTGTCATTAGTGTTTGAGATTACATGCATGTATAAAGTAGTTGCAATAAATTAAAATTGAATCGCATTTGGAAATCATTTTGTAATAACAAATCATTTTGAAAACCACCTTCAATTCCCTAATCAACAAGTTAGTAAGCAATCAATATCATTAATATCCAAACTAAACTTGTTTTGAAGTAGGGATGAATCATTTATAAGTGGTCCATCTTAAACATTGTTCAAATTGCATACATCAATTACTTCAGATGTGAAACTAAAAAGCACCTCATATACAAGTGAGAGAAATGCTAACGTTGTATTAGTTTTTTTTAAAACAATCAATATAATTTATAAAGTAATTAAATCATTTTTAAATATATTAATTATAAAAAATGTGTTTAAGAATGTATTACCAATCTGACAAATCAACAATTTAGTTTATAAGTGGTCCATCATTTTTTTTTTGTTGACAAATAAGTGGTCCATCTTAAACATTGTTCAAACTAAATACAACAATTATAGGGAAAATAAAAAGAGCATTATATTCAAGTGAGAGAAATACTAACGTTGTATTATTATTTTTTGTTTCCAATGGGATGCCTCCACCGGATCCTATTTGAGGCATTGTCGGATACTAAATGTGGACATTTCCTCTGGCATAAAAAATCCTAAACTAATTAAATTATTTTTTTAAAATATATTAATCATAAAAAATGTGCTTAAGAATGTATTACCAATCTGATGAATCAACAACTTAGTTTAAGATGCTTAATTTTAAAAAAAAAACAATTTAGTTTAAGTGCAAGAAATTTAATTTTCTCAGTCAAGTCTTACTGAAAAATTATAAATTAAAAATTAAAGCTGAACAGTACAAAACATTTTCCCAAAAAAAAAAAAACATTTTCCCATGAACCGTACGAATCTACCGTTGGAATTCTACGGTTACTTTTTTACCCATTTTCCTACATGTATAATCCTTTTTTTTTGTTACAATCCTACAAGTATAATCTACTATGTATTTCAAAAAAAAAAAAACTACCATGTATAGTCATTAAATTTCCTGCTTTGTCACAATTTTTTTACTTAAATTTTCATTTACATACCATTTGGCGGTGTTCATAGAAAGAAAAATAAATGGTCGGTCAGTTTTGTTTCTTTAAATAACTAGTAACAGACCCGTGCATATGCACGAGTTTCGCGGCGATGAGACCATAATTGATAATCTACAACACCTAGTTCTTGATATAATTCTCCAAGTATTACAATACAAATATATCATAATTGACATATACAATTATAATTTAAAAGAATCAATGAAATAGTTTAACATACAGAATTAAGTAATTTTGTTTTTGTCCATCTTTTTACCTTTTTTGGGTCCATCTCGGATCAATAGCTTGCAAGATATTTGATCACCTGAAGGTCCTATTAGTAGCAGACTTTCGTAACTTGTATTCCTGATAGGTGTACCAAAGTCTTGTGGTAGATCCTATAAATAGAACAATGAGTTGGTTACTGATATTGCTTATATCAATGTAAATAAGAATTGGAATATAACCATTATGAAGCACAACCAATTGTCAGACAAAGTGAGTGTAAATGAAGGACGGGGACACTACTCTATTCCTGACATATCTATTAACCTTGGAAATAATTTTATCCAATTCTATACATAGAACACTAATGGTTTTTATTGACTTGGAGAAAGCGTATGATAGAGTGCCTAGAGAGATCTTGTAGAAAGCTTTAGAAAAGAAAGGGGTTCACGTGGCCTATATCCGAGCCATCAAGGATATGTATGATGATGCCACTACTAATGTAAGGACTCAAAGTGGATCCACAGAAGATTTTTCGATCACTATAAGGCTGCATCAAGGGTCGGCTTTAAGCCCCTATATGTTTACATTGGTCTTAGATGTGCTCACGGAACACATGCAAGAGCCAGCACCGCGGTGCATGCTGTTTGCAGATGATATTGTCCTAGTCGAGGAATCGAGAGAGGAGATAAATGAGAAGATTGAGACTTGGAGATAAGCTTTGGAGACACACGGATTTCGCTTGAGTAGGAGTAAGACGGAGTATATGGAATACAAGTTTAGTAGAAGGCAAAACACCCCTAGCATAGATGTGAAAGTTGGGGATCATATCATACCACAAGTTACTAAGTTTAAATACATGGGGTCCATCATACAAAACGACAGAGAAATAGAGGGTGATGTGAACTATCGAATTCAAGCGGGGTGGTTGAAATGGAGGAAGGCATCAGGTGTTTTATGTGATAACAAGGTCTCACTCAAGTTAAAATGTAAGTTTTATCGGACAGCGGTTAGACCTACGATGTTGTATGGGATTGAATGTTGGGCGGCGAAAGGTCAACACGAGACTAAGCTAAAGGTGACATAGATGAGGATGTTGCGATGGATGAGTGGCAAGACTAGACAGGACAAGATCCGGAATGATAGTATCAGAGAAGGAGTGGGGGTGGCACCTATTATGGAAAAGATGGTTGAATCTCGGTTAAGGTGGTTTGGGCATGTTTGGAGGAGACCGGTAGATTCAACAGTAAGGAGAGTTGATCAGATGAAGGTCAACCCAGTTGCTAAAGGAAGAGAAAGACCACGAAAAACTATAAGTGAAACAATCAAGAAGGACTTTGAAATGAATGACTTCACTATTGATATGATTCATGATAGACCACTATGACGTCGTTTGATCTATGTAGCCGACCCCACCTAGTAGAAAAAGGCTTTATTGTTATTGTTGTTGTTGTATACATAGAACACTAATCATTCACAGTATGAAAAACCATCGCATTAATTGAATAAGTGATAATGATGTAATATCTAACTGAGCTGAAAATTTGAACTTGAGTTAAGGGGAAAAAAAGTCACTGATCAAGAACATATAATACTTAAATAAAGCATTGAAAAGCTAGTAACTATACAAAATAGCCATTCTTGATATCTATGAATACAAAGATCAACGCAATTATTTAACCAATTTTAGAAATGTATGAATTTATACATCCAAAATTATAACAACAAAGCTCTCTATTTTTTTTGAAAAATGGAGAAATCTCTACTAAAAAATAGACCTAAGTTTTTTGAACTTGAGTACCAATTGAGTCCATCCATTTAGATGGAATGCGTTAACAAGTTGCACCCAACCTCGGGTTTATAAATTCACGTGATTTATTTGAACTATGAGAATTTAACATTATTTTTTTTTGGTATAGCATTTAACGCGATTTTAAAATATTGACAATCTTATCTTACGGAAATAATTCAAGCCGATGAATAAATTTTTGTGTACGAGGGTATAAATTGCGCAGGCAAAAAAACAATCTAAAACAATGTCAACAGTAAGTTAGTTCTGAGTCGTAATCATAGGTGGATTTGACACTTGACAGTACAGTAGTCCATTAAGAAAAAGAACAAAAAAATGAGAACAAATAACAAAGAAACAAAACCATCTCCCTTCGGTTGGGGATATGGTGGATGGAAGGTGCTTGCCGGGTCGGTGTGTTTTGTGGTGTCTGCATACCCCAAAAAAGCGTCCTTCGAGGGTCTTTGTAGGGTTACCCCTTGTTTTTTTTCTCTGGTATTGGAATTTTTAATTATTATCAATTTTTTTTAATTGACTTGTAGAATGAAATTTTGTAAATTTAATTTCGACGACAACTGTTTAGAGTTCGTTGTGTAACAATGAAAGATAAACATTTTATAATTAATTATATTTTGAACTCTATACTAAATAGGAGTATTATTCATTTATTTTCACTTTCATGAATAATACATTTATTTCTCTTCAAAATCCTTCGCTTTATATTAGGGAAACTTGTAGAACCAGAAACTAGAATACTCCTATATCAATATGTCTGCCAACTGATTTCCTTTCATTTCCTAGGATTGCCTCTGAAAGATATATAATTGTTTTCGGTACTAGGAATTTAGGGAAAGCATGTTATGATATACTAATGACAAGACGGACATAGTACTAGGAATTTAGAGAAATCATATTATAATATATTAGTGGCAAGACGGGCATATCGTACCCATCTTCTATATTTATATTGCATTACGATGAATACTTGTCAAAAAACATGGATAAAAGATATAATATTTCAAAAAAAATGCATAATTTATTTTTTTATGTAGTTATTTTTCGTGTAGATTATCCAAAGATAGAATAAGAAGTAAAAAATATACCAAAAAATAATAATAAGAAGAAGTAAAATAGGAAACGAAAAAACGGTTATTGCCATTATATAATGATGATGATGATGATATGGATTGTACTAGATTTTTTTTCTCCTACATGGTTCTAACCCAGAGTCAATGAGCTAGAAAAAAGGGTACGTGTAGTGCACTAATTTTAGTTACACTAAAAAAAAATTCTCACCAATATAACCGTCTTAATTGTCATTTCTTTTTCTTTTTCGTTTTTTTCTTTTTCTTTTTTTATTAACAACATCAATCCCCTCCGCAAGCTAGAAAATATATTAAACTATACTCCCTCCTATTTAAAATATAAGAAAATAATCTCTAAAATATAAGCAAAAAAGTCTATGTATTTTGTCCAAATTTTGGACCAAATACATGAATTTTTTTGCTTATATTTTAAATACTTTTTTACTTATATTTTAGATCGGAGAGAGTACTCGTTAGATAGACAAACTTAGGATAAAGGAAACTCTCAAATAAACGAGTGCTGTTAATTGAACACAGCAACTCGACAACATAAGTGACACACCTCGTCCGTACTGTACGGACCACGTGTCCGTACATGTACGGGCGCCATTTTTTTTCCTCCCAAAAACAGTTTTTTTTTTAAAATCTGGTTAATCAAACGCTATTTATTATCTGGTTAATGCCAAATCCTGAAACTATAAAAATCTCATTTTCTTATCTGGTTAATCACGTTCAAATATCTGGTTAATGCTATTCATTATCTGGTTAATGCCAAATCCTAAAACTTTTTCTTATTTGGTTAATCAAGTTCAAATATCTGGTTAATGCTATTTATTATCTGGTTATTGACAAATATTTTTTTAACCTGTTTAAAAAGATCTAAAAAAAATAAAAAAATTGAAAAAAAAACTTTGTCCGTACTGTACGGACATACGGTCCGTACAGTATGGACCGTATAGTATATGGTGTCTATGTCAAATTATGTGTTCAATTATCATTATTGCAAATAAACAAGGTTATATTTTGTAAGTATCTGAATGGTCTTGTCGAGAAATAAAAAAAGTTTTTTTTTTGATATTTTTATTAATATTTAACAATTACTTTAAGGACATTTATTAATATTCATTGATAAAATAAAGAGATGCTTATAATGAATAATTTTTAACACTTTATCGATAAAAAATATGTAAAAAGATTATAAAAATAAAAATAAAAATGTGTAAAATAGTTTTACATATTAATGATATCTTATATTTTGTAATAATAATTTTTTTTCGATTTATAGAAGTAATAATAATTGAAGGTGTGTTAAACTTTTTTGCACCTAGTCATCAAACTCAAAAAATAAAATAAACAAGACTAACGTAACATCATAAGGTAAATGCTAACAAGTGTCCTAAAAATATTTTTTAAAGAATCAAATATAAGAATATTATGTTAAAAGTTGTGCATTCAATTTTTTAAAAATTTAAAAATTGTTATTTTTAATACAAAACTTATATTTTTTGATTTCTTAACAAGTGCATTAAAGGCACTCATCGGTCAGACCCAAATTATAATTCAAAGAGTAAAATACTGAGTTACTAACGTTCCCAAAACTGTCGCTGCGGTGCCTTGAGAACTGTGGGACATTGAGGCGCTTCACGTGGGATCCATTCCAATTCTCACACAGCGCCCAGGAGCCCCATAATTTTGATAGTCGTATATAAGAAGAAGAAGAAGAAAAAAATAGTTGTGTAGTTTGGTCGTTGAGGGTATTAACAGCACTTCACCGGTGAGAATTTAATACACCAAAAATTGTGTCCAAATAAAGGGGATTGACAACCTGCAAGCAACCAGCTTCCAAACTATTCATGCTTTTCTTTCCGCATCACAACTCCATTCGCCTCTGGCCCCATTCTATACCTTCTTCCGTTTCATCTCATCCTCACATTTTATCTATCTATCTCCACTCCTATTTACAAGTCTTTGTAATCTCCCCAAAATGCATATATATATCTATCGTCTTAGACAGTAGTGCTTCATTTAACATCATAAAGGAAAAGAAAAAACTCTCAAAAAGACAAATTTGGTTATTCTTGATTTGCGTGCTAGCGTAATCATTCAGAATGGTGGGTATCTTCTCGTTGGTGACAGGAAGGCCGGGACCAAGTGGATTTGGATCCTCCACAACTGCAGAGCAGGTTACTGAAGGAATTGATGCCAGTAACCTCACTGCAATTATCACAGGTCAGTTTTTTTTTTTTTAACAAATTGAATATCCGTTACTTTTGACTCGGTTACATAGGACAGGTGTCATGAGAGTATTTGCTCCTGGGGTATCTCATGTTCTTCGTTTAACCTTAAATGTTATATATATGTTTCTGACACTTACATGGTATTAGAATTTTCATGATTTTACTACGTTCATGTCTGCTTTCTTTTAGCCCTTTATTTTCGGGTAGAAATTGTAACTGCCGGAGACACCCTTGTCTTTCCTGTTTTGTCGATACTGAATGTTTGACATTGTCCTTTTTCATTCATGGTGGTTTTTTCCATTTGAAATTCCCATAATTCTAATCTATTCCTTCCTTAATTAATTAGATTTGATAAATTACAATTAGCGGTTGTAACTTCTTAATACCAAAGCACAAGAAAGGAAACAGGGCCGCTTGTCCATCTTGCTTGTCCTCTTTCAAGCAGTGTTTTATTAGGCCAGCCATGTTTCTAGTTCAAAATAAAATTTTAATTATATTGCACACGCAGTTGGTTAAATTATTATTTAGATGTTTGAGCTCTTCTAATCTATACTCTTAGATCTTTTTAAAATATTGTCTTGATGAATCTATTATCTATTATCTATTGATGAAAGTTAACTATACGAACACGTGATAAATGCTTATTTATCCGTTTTTCCATCAAAAATCATTTTTCCACAAAAAAATAACTACACCATAGGTTCTATTTCGACTAGTTTGGCAAAATTTGTCTAAGATAGATCCATTTATTCGATACTAAACTCACTTTGATATATACTATCCCTTTGAATAAGTAGTTATTGTTTACTCTTCCATTTTTTAACACAAATTAATGCAGGAGGAGCAAGTGGTATAGGGTTGGAGACAGCGCGAGTTCTGGCTCTTAGAAAGGCCCATGTAATCATTGCTGCAAGAAACATGGACTCTGCAAAGGAAGCGAAACAACTCATACTACAGGACAACGGGTCTGCTAGAGTGGACATAATGAAGCTCGACCTTTGCTCAGTGAAGTCTGTCAAATCATTTGTGGAGAATTTCCTCGCTCTTGATCTTCCTCTCAACATCTTAATGTAGGTTTTTCATTCTCAATTTTTGGCAATTCCTTTCATTTGAATTGGTCGTGTAAACGTGTTCTTAATTCGGACCTAATAACGTCATTGGCCTTTGGTTTCAGAAACAATGCTGGAGTCATGTTCTGCCCCTTCCAATTGTCAAATGATGGGATTGAGATGCAGTTTGCAACTAATCATCTTGGTAGTTTTTTTTTTTTATTAATAAAGTTACCACTTACCAACCACTTGTAGTTTAATTGGATGTGAAATTCTTTCCTCTGGTCTCTTTAACTTCTCTCAGGTCATTTTCTGTTGACAAACCTTCTACTTGACAAGATGAAACGAACCACAAAAGCTACCGGAATTGAGGGCAGGATCGTAAATCTGTCATCCATTGCTCACACCTACACTTATGAAGAGGGCATTCGATTTGATTACATCAATGATCAAATTGGGTATGCATGTTGTTACACTTTAACAGTAACACCACTGGACCACACACTTTAATGCTGATAGCTATAGCTTTACAACTTTTTTTTCCTTTCCAATATTGTTATAATTTTTCAGTTACTCTGACAAGAAGGCTTATGGACAGTCCAAGTTAGCCAACATATTACACGCAAAAGAACTTTCTCGTCGATTGCAGGTGAACAAAATAATGCTTCTATATAACTCATCGAGTTATTTACTTATTAGTACCAAGAACTTGTTAGAGACTTTTCTTGAAGGTACAGTGGAAACTGAGTGATAAAATTTTCCTTTATCATAATTTAAAGTTTTATTTCGGTCCTTTATTTATTTATTTGTCAAGTTAGTCATTTAAAATTAATTTTAGTTTTAGTTTAGTCTTACATATTCTAAAATGTTAACAATATTGTCCAAATTAGTCTGTTTTCGATTTTCTATAACAGCTTTTTGAGTTCTGATTTGTGGCACAATTGATAGGACAAATTGTCCTTATGGCACACATGCAATTCTAATTGTACATCGGCTAACAATTTATCTCAAAATTAATGTTTTAAAACATACGAGACTAAATTGAAATAAAAAAAATAAACGATTAAATTAAAATTTTAAATTAAGACAAAAGATGATTTTAGAGTAATTTTACCAAACTGAATTGACCACGTAAAGTACCTTTTTTTTTCTCTACAGGAAGAGGGTGTCAACATCACAGCCAACTCTGTCCACCCAGGAGTGATAATGACTCCTCTTATGAGACACTCTTCTTTGCTTATGAGTAAGTCACGTATCCTAAAAGCAATTTTAGCGGTGGTTGTTAAATTTAAGTTGCCGTAATTTAGCCCGGGTGATAGGTTTGATTTAATGCACCGTTGCCTTAATTTTTGTCAAAGCAACTGTAGAGTTTATGACAACTATAAAGAAACATGGGCTCACTATGAGAGAAACAGGGAGAGAAGAAAATTGAGAGAGAAAATTTGTCAGTAAAGCAACGTAAGAGTGGTTCCACCGCTAAAGTTGCTCTAAGACCCTACAAATTATTAACAGCAATAAAACAAAAACAGCTAAATGTTCTTTTCGTTATTTATTTGTCTAAGATAACAATAATAATATAATTTCAAGCAGATTTTCTGAAGATGTTCACCTTTTACATTTGGAAGAACGTCCCACAGGTATTCTAACTATACAGGTGCTAAATGTTACATTTTAGAGTGGTCAAAATATAGAGCCACTAATCATTTTTTTTTATTTGACATTGCAGGGAGCTGCCACAACATGCTATGTTGCTCTGCACCCAAGCTTGAAAGGTGTAACAGGGAAATATTTTACGGATTGTAATGAGTTTCAACCAAGTGCTTTTGCGTCAAACGAACTCTTGGGAAGAAAACTCTGGGATTTTAGCAACAAGTTACTCAATTCAGTTTCAAAAGCGTGATTTTCCCCCAACGGAATTCTCGTCTTGGTCATCACTCATCAGTGTGTCAAAACCCGTTACTCTAAGATGTCCTGTTAAGTTATAAGTTCTATGAAAATATTACCCATACATCTGATTCGTAGTTATCTTTGACTAAGTTGTATTTTGTGCATGTAATATATAGGCCTTGTTTTGTGTATCAGACATTTTATTTTATGTTTTAGCAATATTGTGGGTGATACTCAAACTTAGTTAAATTCTGAAAGCTTAATGGAACGACAGATGATTCGGTTTACATAGGCAAAAAGGTAAAAGAAAAACCGGTATAGTCGTATAGCACAAACTATACGTTTAGGGCCCGTTTGGTGAATAGGATAGGATAGAGACGTAATAAGATAGAGAATTGGATAAGAAAATGAGAGGATATAGACATGATAAACTCTTATCATATCATGTGTTTGGTGCGCATTGAATAACAAACTAGATATATATCATGACTTTAGCTTTTTTAAAATAATATAAAATGACAGAATTATCTTTGTGACACAATTATATATAATTTTTAAAATTAAGTATTTAGATATTTCACAGTTTAAATTAATTTTTATAATTTGTACAATTTTTAATATTAATAATAATTTTCTATTTTTAGTTTTTATTTTAAATATTTTTATATTTCTTGGATTTTAAATTATTCTTTTACAATTTAATTTTTTGTATTATGTAAAATGACATAGTTATTCTTGTTAAAAAATGAAAAATAAATTTTAAAATTAATTATATTATTTATATTTATTTTTATTTCTATAAATTTTATTATTAATTTTTTCAATTTTACTTTTTATTTATAATATTTTTATATTTTATTAGCTTTTAAATTATGTTTTATAAGGGTGAATACGAAAACAAATTTTTTATCCTATCTTATTGTTTCTAACCCAGCCCTCCACTCAAGATAAAAAGTTAACTAGATATATGGACATGATAGAACAGGTGACATGATTGAGTTATCATATCATACTGGTTCAACAAACACTGAATTAAGACATGATATAATTGTTTATCATATCATGTCTCTCATATCCTGACCACCAAACGGACTCTTAAATCCCAATTCAGGACCTATATATTGAATTCAACAAGAATCACATTAGTTCATGTGTTCTTCAATTGTCTCAATATTTTGTTAGGAAAAAAAAATCCCTTTTGCCTGAACTTAGATTCTAAACTTTTTTTTAATAATAGATTCTAAACTTTTATATTCATAAAAAAAAAATTGTTACATTCATCAAAAAAGATTTTTATACATGTTTGGATTCACATTTTGAGAAAGAAAAAAGTGATTCTAGAGACATAATATTGATTTTGACATGTTTGAGTATTCTCGAGTAGAATTGATTTTGCCTCTAGAATTGATTTTTACTTGAAGCTAGGATTTCGAGCTTTTTCCTCATGATGTGATTCTTACTCTCAAATTTATTGTTCAACTCACTTTTATCTGAATATATACAAACATAAATCATGTTATATTCAACTCACTTTTAATTAAAATTAATTTTACAAAATCAATTCATTCATAATCTATTTTTACCACCGTAAAACTAAACACACACATCTAAACTCTTACAAAGAAACAACAAAAAAGTTGCAAACCGTTCAAAGAAATTACGTTGGGTATGTAGAATTAATTAATTTTTATCTAAAATCAAGTTTGTTAACTCTATCCAGACATGCACTCAAGACAAATCAAACTACTTGCTCGGTGTTAGTGGGTCATTGTTTAAGAGTTTATGAAATAATTTAGGATTTTACATAATATTTTTAATTTGAAAAATATGATTTTTGTTTACTTAATAAAAATATAACAAATAATGATAATATTAAGACTAATTGATATCGTTTTAATTTTATAAATTTGCCGATAATACCTTTAAAAAATATTTTGAATATATATCTCGGTTGAAGTGTATCACAAGGGATTAAGGAACTCTTAAATAATAATAAAATTATGCACAAAAAAAAGAGTAGCTTAATTTTTTTTTAAAGTTATATAAAGTTAAAATTATTATTATTTATTAGATTATGAAAATATTGTTTATTTTAAATAATAGATATAATCATATAACTTCAATTTTTTTCCGACACAGACACTACCCTAAATAGCATTGAAAAATAACTAAAAACTCTTTTTAATTTAATTTTTTGACAAATTAAATCAACACGCTAAAAAAATTTAAAAGTATTTTTTCTACAATAAAAGTGATCGTTTTTTTACAATAAAAAAAAATTGAAACAAGCTCTTGATTAATCATGCTCCCACAAGCCCACAGCTCGAACCACGCACGCAGAAGCAGCAACAATAAGCGCTGCAAAGACTGGTGGAACGATGAGATCAATGTTGGACTTGGTGAAGAGGTGAGCAGGAAAACACAGCGTGTCTCCTGGAACGTCCAAAGGAACTCTAACAGTAGGCCCATCACCCTTACTTTTGCACTTCTGAGAGAACGAAGAGGAGGGCGTTATGGCGGAGACAAAAGCCACCTCCGGTGAGAATGAGGCCACTGCCACCGTCAAGGTCAGTGCCGTAACCCAAGTGGCAGCATAAATTAGTAGAGGCCATGCGGTCGTGAGATGCAAACGGATGAAATTTGAGAGCCACACAGACATTGTGGGGAAGCAATGTGTCCCGAGATGGTGTCGGTATGTTTGAGGATATATAGTGATTGAGATGCAGTATAAAATAAATGATAATATGGTTTGATGAGTTATCCTTTTTTATTCGTTTTTTTAATGTTAGCGATGGTCCAGGTATGTGAAAGCAGGTACGAGAATCGTGCTATATTTCCTAACGTATGTTAAACAACCGGGGATGGTCAATGTAAGCAGGTACGAGAACAGTTGAGACAGTTGAGAAAACTCAACTACCTAATGTTTGGGAGCAAAATGGCTTTCGATAAAACTTAGGTAAGATTCGTTAGGTAAGATTGGTGTCGTTCCTCATACAAAACAGGATAAAAACGGTTTTGATTAGGCATGGCAACGGGCCGGGTCGGGGGCGAGTTTTGCCTCCCCCGTCCCCGTCCCCGTCCCCGTTTCCAACAAGTGCTGTTTGGGCTTTCTCCATTCCCGCCCCGATAGGTCGGTTTTCCCATGACCTAACTCCGCTCTAAATATGTAGAAAAATTGAAAAATTATATTTATGATAATTAATAAAATATAATCATAATTATTATACAATGATAAAATAAAATAAAAAACATCAAAATAAAATGTTTTGTTGAAAAGAGATTAAATTAAAAATAAATAAAATATATGAAACAAAATGAATGAGTATACATGCATAAAATAAAATAAAAATTAACAATTTATATTTAGCCGGGCGGGTTGGGTATCGACATCCCCAACCTCATCTCACCCCCAGTCAAAGCGAGTTTTCCCCATTAAAGTCGGGTCGGGGTCGGGTGGGTACCCGCGAGTTCGTGTTCTGTTGCCATGCCTAGTTTTGATAGTGGTAGTTATGAGAGGTTAGAGATAGTAGGAGTGGATAGAGAGAGAAAAATTTATCTATTTTACGTGAGGAACAACACCAACCACACCTAAGAAACCTTACCTAAGTTTTATCTATTGGCTTTTTTTACCTACATGGTACATTTGAGAAAAAAATTTACCAAATTAGTGTAGGTTGAAAAGTTATTACCAAATTGGGGTAAGTCGTATATAGTATATACGACTTCACTTTTGCATTACAGTAAAGTCGTACATACAGTATATCACTTCACTTTTTGATTTTTTTTTAAAAATTACTGAAGTCGTACATGGGGTTGGAGATTTCTGATTTTTTTTTTGGCAAAGTCGTATACCCCATGTACGATTTTGCATGGGGGATTTTTTTTTATATGTAAAGTGGAAGTTGTACATGTGATGCACGACTTTGCTTTAATTTTTTTTTACCAACTTAATTCTTAGGGATTTATCGTAAACAAGCAGCAATAATGAAAGATCAAAATATGCATTGATTAATAATACTTCATTTTTTTACATTAAAAGCCTTAAGCCTAGTGGTGGTGGGATGATGTCCCAAAATGAGGTCGTCGTCTATTACGTGCCGGTTGAACTCTGCGAGGTTGATCCACATCTTCTGGTTGGGCACCTCTTCTCCTACCACGGCCACGTACAACACCACTACCATCTATACAAAGGAACGTACGTGGCCGTGGTAGGAGAAGAAGTGTCCAACCAGAAGATGTGGATCAACCTCGCAGAGTTCAACAAGCACGTAATAGACGACGACCTCATTGTGGGACATCATCCCACCACCACTAGGCTTAAGGCTTTTAATGTAAAAAAATGAAGTATTATTAATCAATGCATATTTTGATCTTTCATTAGTGCTGCTTGTTTACGATAAATCCCTAATAATTAACCTGGTAAAAAAAATTTAAAGCAAAGTCGTACACCACATGTACGACTTCCAATATACGTATAAAAAAATTCCCCCCATCCAAAGTCGTACATGGGGTATACGACTTTGCCAAAAATAAAAATAAAAAATTCAGAAGTCTCCAACCCCATATACGACTTTAGTATCTTTTTAAAAAAAATTCGAAAAGTGAAGCCGTATACTGTATGTTCGACTTTACTGTAATGCAAAAGTGAAGTCGTATATACTATATACGACTTACCTCGATTTGGTAATAACTTTTCAACCTACACTAATTTGGTAATTTTATTTATGAATTGCACCATGCAGGTCATTTACCCTAGCAAATTCTTGTAAGTTGGGAGACCTTAACATTCTCCCATCGTGAGAGATCGACCATGAAACATTCATTGGATTATATAAGGCTTAAAATTAATGGATGGATGAGATGAATTATGTGGGACTAGTCGCAATCGTATTTGTGAATTGAGGAGTGCTATCGACACATTCTTTAACACTCTTTTCTCATCATTCACTCTCTTATTGGTTGAAATTCAAATGAGTCTCACTAAATCATGTAGGTCCCACATAAATTTGGTGGGACTCATATGTATTTCAACCAATATGAGAGAGTGTGTTGAAAAGAGAGTGTATCCCTGGCATTTCTCGAGTGAATTTTTGAACCCGTCACCGAGTGAACAGTGATGACACCCTATGAAGCACAAACACCTCTTATTTTAGTCGTGTCTCCTGTCTGACATGTATCGGACATCGACACCCATACGACACGTGTAAGATACCTCATTTAGGTGTCCAATTCAAAAATAATTTTTTTTTCATAGTGGCATTGATCCGATACGGATGGGACACCGTTCTAGTGGGAAGGGACACCCACATAAACAAGTCTTCTAACATGCACAAGTCATAACACATTCAACTTCTCTTTTTCGGTCGACGTCTCCCTATTCTCTTCTGTTCCCTGCTTCCCTTTTCTGGTTGACGTCTCCCTCCTTCTTGACCTTCTTTGTTCATGGTAGACGTTTCCCTCCCTATCAATGCCCTGCTCACGCAGTGACATCTTCGCTCCCTCTCGGTGCTCTGTTTGCCATCGATGTCTCGACTCCATTCGTGATCGACGCCCGCTTTCAAACGATATCTTGGTGCTTTGCTTCAGTCTCATTTTCTCTCTTCAATCTTGATTCTCAATTTTGGATCTTTTATATATTGTGCTCATATTTTACTTTATCTTATATATATAGACATTAGCAGTGTCTATGTGTTTGTGTCATGTCTGGTGTCTGTGTTTATGTCTGTGCTTCATAGATGACACCATGGGTGCTGTTTAGGGTGGTGTTATAGTTGAAGAATCCATGAAGGTTAGGTTAGTGGAGCTAAATTTCCTAAGATTGAAGTTGGAATCCATATGCGATGGGTCAATGTTTGGTGGTATATGGCCATAAAGCAGCAGATGCTCAGAGGGGAAACCCTAACCATAGGTATTGACTGAAGAAGACAATTGTAAACCATCAGCGAGGAAGCACGGAGAAAACCCTAACCATGAGACGGGGAGACGAAGGGGAATACTTTTGATTCACTCTCTTTGGTCAGGTACAATATCATCTTGCAACACCTTCATTTTCCTCTCACACCCTCTCACCTCTTCTTCCATTCAGAGGTTCAGTTCATGCAACTCTTTCTTCAACCTCTCGTTCTCTTCCTAGCTCTTTGGTTCTTTTCTCGTGCACCCTGAGTTCCTATCCCACCGTCAAGACTATCGTCTCTTCACCATTATCACTATGGAGTGGTTCCCTCGTAGAGAACAACAACAGCGGAACACGGCAATCCTGCAACTGCTTCTACGGTCGTAGGTAGTACCACCTCCTCCTCCACCTCCCCAGCAGAAACCTGCATCTAAGGTTGCTCCTTTTCCTCCTCCGTCATTGAGGAGGGTAAAAGTAGCTTCGGGGGAAGTTGATGAGAGTGCCAGAGGTGGAAGAGCGTGGAAAGGGACACTGAAGTAGCGCAAGAATGGGGACTTGTGAGACAAAGACTTTGTAGCGGAGGTCATCATTGATGGTAAAGGAGGAGGCTACTTCTTCTGAGGCGGATGCTGGCGACTTCTGAACCCCATTGCTACCCTTACCTTGCTGGTCAAAAGTACTTGGGTCACTTTTTTGGATTTTTTTTGAATTTGCAACATATGTACTACATATATTAAAATTGGCACACATATATTAAAAAAGATAATTGTGGCTTAGTGGTTGTTTTTTTGGATAAGAGTGGTTGGTTTTGTTCTTAATATTTTTTATGGTGTGATTTGTAGTATTATTTTAAGACGAAATCTTATAGTTTCTTTTTTCATTTTTTTGTATAAAAAATCCTGTTTCGGATACACCAAAAAGTCCCACATTGCTTGGGAATCAAGGCCAACGGGAGTTTATAAACACCCACATGCCTTAACCCACCGAGGCGCCTTTTAAGGATAAAACCATGAGGGCCCACATTACATGTGGCCCAAAGTGGACAATACCTCGGAAAACGATGATGCGGACTTGAGGTCGGAACATTGGCGCTAGAAGGAGGCCTTAGCCACGCACGGTCGACGCTTTAGCCCCTTGGCCTTCGACCGGGGCTGCTTTGATACACCAAAAAGTCTCACATTGCTTGGGAATCAAGGCCAACGGGAGTTTATAAACACCCACATGCCTTAACCCACCGAGGCGCCTTTTAAGGATAAAACCATGATGGCCCACATTACATGTGGCCCAAAGTGGACAATACCTCGGAAAACGATGATGCGGACTTGAGGTCGGAACAAATCCTATTGTTTCTTCTACCCAAGAGTTACCCTTTTTCTTTAATGATATGATATTATTCTTAATCTTATCTTATTTTACTTGACCATTTAGCGACCATAACATTTTTATCTCTGTATACTAATCTTTTTTTTTTTACGAAGGCAAACTTATGTTATTTCATTCATAATAAAAGAAGCAATACAAGCAGGAACATAATAAAAAAATGGCTATAAGGATAAAATACAGCCGCCCTAGCAATGACATGAGTAACGGTATTAGCTTGTCGCCTCATAAAATTGACTATTTTAGCATTTACCAATTAATCTCTGTATACTAAATTGTCGCCTGAGAGACATCCTTACAGTTACCGGTAATATTGTCGACCACTATTTTAGCATCAGTCTCAAAGATAACGTAGTCCAAGCCAAGGTCCTTCGTCCACTTAATCTCTGTATACTAATCTTATCTTGTTGACTTTGTATTGCCTAATTTAAAAAACTTATGTCAAATAAATAGTAGATCAAATTAAATCTTAAAAAAAAAGAAGATCAAACTCAAGCTTAAGTTTTAATGTTGAGTCAAAAGAAAAAATGACTTGATTTAATGCAAAACCACCTAATCAAAACTACTTTTTGAAGTTTTAATTTGCTGGAGTCAGGGGTGGGCGTTAGGATGAGATAGGTGGTTTTGCTGACCAAGTTAGGGGTGTTTTATGGATTCAGACTCAGTGAGCCTAGTTTGGAAACTGGAGAGCGACTCGACGACATTAATTGTTAGGAAACACGGTGATGGTTGGGGCGTGTCCAGACTGCTTTTTAAGATGGAGTATTGACTCCGCTCATCCCTCACGCGATCACCCATTTCATAACTGCTCCAAATTAAAAACGTTTAGGCTCCGTTTGAGAGTTAGGAGGGAAGAGAAGGGGAGAGCTTTGGGGGGCGAGAGGAGAGAGAAAGAGAGATAAATCTTCCACCTTATTTGAGAGAGTGTTTTGGTAGAGAAAGAGAAGGAAATGCTTATAACTAATATATTTTTAATTTTAAGAGTAATATAAAAAGATGGAAATGATTTGAAGAATTTTTGTAAGTCCTCCAAAATCCTCCTCCAATACATTTTTTTGAGTTCCCCCATATTGGGAGTTTTAGTATTATGAAGAAAAATAAATCTCTCATTCAAGGTGGGAGACTATTCTTCCTTCCCCTTCCCTTTCCTCCTTCCTTTTTCCCAAAGCTCATCCCTCCTCTCCCTTCCCCTCCCCTCTCCTCCCCTCCTAAACTCTCAAACAGAGCCTTAGAGTTAGTAAGTTATGGGCTATTGAAAAGATGATGCATCTAGTTGGTATAAGTAGTACCCCATCCGTCCCTTAATATAGAAACCCTTTGGTAAATTTGTTTGTCCCAAATTATAAGACATTTTTCAAATCACTATGCTGCATTAATTACTTGCTTACCAAAATGCCCTCATTTAATTTACATTTTTGTACTCAATAACCAATAAATGGGTGAATTACTAACATATTCTCTTTCTCACTCATATTAAGAGTCTCAATAATTACAAAGGTAATTTTGGAAGAATAGTACAATTTGTGTAGAAATTTAATGTTAATAACTAAATCTTTTTTAAAGGGCGTGATTTAGTTAAAGAGTTCATATATTAAGGGACGGAGGGAGTATCAATCAATTCTTGAGTCTTCCTTCAATTGTACAGTCTCATACCCGCACAGTCTCATGATCTCTCTCTCATTTCGAGGCGAATTCGGTTCATTCATGTGACACGCGAGGCTGACAAGTAGCTCAGACTTCTTTTCAGGATTGGAGACTGTCCCCTCAAACCAACAAGAGTCTATTCAGTGTGCTTTGTCTTCACTCATACACTTCCTAAAATAACTTCTCAAGAGGTCACTCATTCTATAAGTGCTCCAAATTAAGTTTGATTAACTTTGGAATTCTTGAGCTATGTGATACCTAAATGATGATGCATCTAATTGGTATTGGTAGTACCAATCGATTCTTTTAATTCTTCATTCAACTGCACAATCTGATACTCACATAGTCTCAAAATCCCTCTCATTTTGATGCGGATTCGATTCATTCATGTGCCCTTTCTCCTATAAGTCTGTCAAGAGTCGCTCCTTGTTCGTGTCTTATGTGCCGGCGATCACTCATCACCCTCGGGTGTTACATGTCCACCAGCTTCAGCGTGGTTCGTCCTCGAACCACACTGTACTGGGAGAGGTCCGTTCTGATACCATTTGTAGCGTTCTGAATTGCTTTTCAAGATTGGCGAATGTGTCTACAAACCAACACGATCGTTTTTTTAACATGTTTTTTCTCACTCACACTTTCTAGAAAATTTTCCAAGAGGTCATCCATCCAGGGGTGGAGCTTCCCTATGATAGGAGGGGCCAGGGCTCCCTCCCCCATATTCTTTTAAAATTATATACATGGCCTCTTTACATGCATAGCAGGTTTGCTCTATTGAACTTCCACGCCTTGTATTGCTTTTTTTTTATAAAGGACCACGCCTTGTATTGTTAATTATACGTTGAAGATTTGTTCAAATCCAACTCTTTTAATATTACTCCACTCAGCAATAGAAAAGGCATTTTTTGTATTGCATAAGGTTAACTCGGTATGTCTGAATTCTGTGGCCCAACTGTACTACAGTTTTTCTTTATTTTGCGGTAGATAATCACCCTTTCTTTCAATGCAGATATTGTGTGAATTTGAAACAAACTCATACAAAGAGGAACTCATTATGGATCACCCAAATAAAATGGATAGAACTTAGATAGATCAGAACGTGAGGCCAAAGGCATAATTTCAATACTCATCATATATGTATTTAACTTGGATAGATCAGATCGTGAGGCCAAAGGCATAATTTCAATACTCATTATATATGGATTTATCTATCTCCAATTCCAAGCATCCATAATCCTGTTTCCATATATAAAGAAGATTAGCAGAATTTTGTTTCGGCATTGCTGATATATGTTGCTTAAAAAAAGAGGTCATGTATATAAATTAATTAGTTGATCCCACAATTTATACAATAGCAAATGAATATTTTATTTTTTGTTGGGAAGACGGAAGACCTGCTGTGTATATGTGTTGGCTCCCACAGTAACAACAACGTTAGGATTTCATTCTATGTCTATGAGTAGGGACAAATCTTAGCAGTTAAGGCAGAGGCTTGTTACTGCAGTCACAAAATGCAGCACCCTTCAATACTCATCATATATCAAATAATTCGCAAGGACGAATTTTCACCAATCTCGGCCAACTTAGCCAAGAGTTCGGCCTCCTCCTCCTTTTGCCTCTCAGCCTCTAAGGGTCACAATTCACAAACATGATTGTGCACAAAACAGTATATATTGTGATCCTAACATAGTGCACCCCAGTGTACAAAGATGCAATAAAGGTTTCCTAATGAATGATGAACTTATAAGAAAGGTGACATTAAATAACAGTCATGATTCAGTTTGGTGGAATTGAAGAACATATTCAACTTGTTTTCAAATATACTATAGTGCTTATAAGATACGGAAAAAGTAAAAGTAGTCATTGAAGTTTTCCTGAACAGAACAAAGTAAAGATGCAACCTTCACGCATTCGAGCTTCATCCTCCTCATGCAATACTTGCTGTCTACCTTCTTCTAGCTTCAGATAAAACTTTAACTTCCTCATCTTTTCCCTCGCCTGTCTTCTGGAGTGTAATGTCCTGGGGATTCGCTCGTCCTTTTCCCTACTCAATCTTGGAAATTACGTCTGACAATTCTCTCTTGATATAGCTCCTGCATAAACAATCATATCACAAGAAACCATCAATAAGAGTACACATTAATCTGAAAATAAAAAGGTGGGTCAGAGGTTAGGAAGAAAACAAGGGCATGTAATTGTTTCTAATAGGATCACTGTGCATTTAAGGATTGAAGGGTTCGCTGATTTTATGACAAAAAAGAAAGCGGCAATGATAGTCCAAAACGACCCCACAACTTGTAATATCCTGTCAAAAAGTTCCCAAGAAACATATGACAAAAAATAATCTGTCCACAATGATGACAGGAAAACCACAAATTCTAAAGACAAGCCAACTATGGTGATAATATTAACTTTGTTGCCCAACATTCGAGCCAGCATATCCTTCTCCTTTAGATCTCCCTCATGGTGCTATTTGATAAGCTAAATCTCTTGCTGCATCAAACCATTGGTGGTGCAGGTTCAGGAGTGACTTGAAGTGAGAAATTTGTGGCAATCCAAATTATTTGCAAGAGAAAACTATCAAATTATACAAGCATGCATGCTACTCTTTTCGTTCTGCTGCTTCAGTTATTTTCTGTAGTCTTAAACTCTTCAACTCCTCCTCAATTTCCTTCAAATATACACATCAATGGAAATTAAAATCATTTTAAAATTCACTTTCATTATCCAAAACTAATTCAAACATCAATAGATCATACCATTTTAAGAAACTGTCGTTCTTGTTCTTCTTTCCTCTTCTCAATAATTGATTTTTTATCAAGAAGCCTCTTGTATTCCTTGGCCACACCCACAACCTCTGTCAAAGTGGAAGCAAAGCTCCATTTTTTTATGGTTTCCTGTCAAGAGGATAAATCATTTGTCATGCATTCTTCAAATGTTCAGCATGGCCAACTGATTCCTTAAGTCATCAGGCTCAAGACTCTGCAAACATAATCAAGCAGTTACCATGAACAAGATTGGTAAATTGAGGCAGACTTGGAGCCAACATTCCACTAAATTGGTTATTCAGAAATTCCTCAACCACTGCAATTTCTCGTACAGGTTGAAGGGGATTGGGACCCACTCGTCTCAGATTCTCAACGGGAGAATCTCCGGGTACCCTATTCTCGCTCCGGAGGATTGTGCTCCGGTTCAGTCGCAGGTACAACGCACAAGGAGGCATCGCAAAGAGAAGAAGGATTAACTCCGTTATGTTTGATAGGAAAGGGGTTAAAAGTGACGTGGAATTTTAGATGAGTTGGCAACCGTCTATTGCAGGGACAGAGTTTGAGACAGGAAATTTGGGACAGGTGATTTTCGTCCATCTATTATCTAATCTAAGTATCTTTTTGTTTTTTATTATGAATCTAATCCAAGTATCTAAGTATACTAATGGCTTTTCTATAGTTTTGGTCCCCTTATTTTCAGCAATCCGTAATTTTGGTCTTCCAATTTTTAATTTCATAATTTTGGTCCCCTAATTTTTAAAATTTCTGACATTTTGCCCAACACTAAAATTGGGTCAGAAATTTGCTGATGTGGCAAGTGAGATGTTGATGTGGCATCTAAGTGGATTGTCTAGGTGGAATGTTTGTGACATTTGGTATCCATGTCATTAAAACTGAATTAAAATAATAAAATAAATCATTTAAATTAATTTTTCAAATAAAAAAACAAAGTTTCAGAAATTAAAACATTAAATCGTATGAACACTAATCCCAAACCCAGTCTTCTCCTTCATTCTGCTTCTCCTTCATCGTTCTGCTTTGATTCTACTCTTTCTCCTTCGTCGTTCTGTTTCTCCTTCTACTCCTTCTCTTTCCACTCACGGTCTTCTCCTTCTACTCCTTCTCCTTCCACTCTCAGACAAGCCAACAACAACCTCACACAGTCACCCTCTCCTCTTTCTTCCAAATCCCATTTCACCACCAAATCAAAATTGAAAGAAAATAGAAACCATTTTCTCGATCAATCGATTTCGCTACCTCACACATCACAGTCACTCTCGCTCTCTCGTTCTCACTCTCTGTTCTTATCTAATTCTAATTTTCTCCTTACAGTCACTCTCGCTCTCCTTTCCAAAAACCCTAACCTCACACAGTCACTCTCGCTCTCTCGCTCTCTGTTTTGGTCAATTAGTTATGTCCTGTGTATACCACTGGTTCGATTCTTGTTGATGCCACTGGTTCTGGGTTTATGAAGAATCGAAAATGGATGGTGGATTGAAGGTGGATTTGTGAGATTGGGAGGAGATTTCAGTGATGGATGGTGTAGCAATAAAGGAGGAGGAGGAGAAGGGGTTGCGCTGTTTTCTTCCTCTTTTAGGGTTAGGGTTCGGCCAAGAGGGAAAGGGTTAGAGGATGAGAGAAAGGGAAAGAGGGTAGAGAGAATGAGAGGCCATAGGAGGGAAGACTGAGGGAACGCTGAGTGAGGGAGAAAGAAGACAGAGTGAGCGGCTGAGAAGACATAGTTTCAGTCAAGATCTTTTTCACTGGTTCTTTCAAACTTTTCTGTTTTCTTTCAATTGTTCATCGTTCCAGATCTGTTCTTTCAATTCTTCATCGTTGCAGAAATGTTCTTCATCGTTCCAGATCTGTTGGATTGCATTTTGGATTGGGTTAAGGTTTGCGTTTGGGGTTCCTTTGTTGTTGCAGAAGAAGCAGAAGAACGATGAAGGGTGAGAGTGAGACGATGCAGAAGAAGCAGAAGAAGAGGAGAAGAAGATGTGTGGGTGCTGTTGTTAATTTGTTGAATTTGTTGTTAGTGGAGTGTTTTGAATTAGATCCATAATTTGATTTTTCCAGAGGAAGACGTGTTGTCAATTTGATTTGTTGTTGTTCCACGTTGTTGTTAATTTTGGTGTTGTTGATGATGATGTTGTTGTTGTTGTTGTTGTTGTTGTTGTTCTTGCTCGTTCCAGAATTTAATTTTGGTGTTGTTAATGATGTTGTTGTTGTTGTTGTTGTTATTTTTCCAGATTTTGATCTATTTTCTTCCAATTCCAATTTCAATTTCCAGATTTTTAAGTGGTTTAAATGACTTGGATTTTTAATTTATTTATTAAATTAAAATTTATAATTAAAATAATAAAAAAGAATTAAAATAATGAAAAAGATGACATGTGTGACTGCCACCTCAGCGTTTGACATGCCACATTACCTAATTTTGACCCAAATTAGAGTTAGGAACCCAATTTCAGAAATGTTAAAAATTAAGGGACTAAAATTGCGGATTTAAAAATAGGGGACCAAAATTACGGATTGGTGAAAATAGGGGGATCAAAACTGCAGTAAAGCCTATACTAATCTAAGAGCAGCTTTAGCGGCGTATCTAAATTTGGGTTGTTTTATTTTTTCTGTGGGTCCACATGCGTTGCTTTATTTGCTGAACGGTTGCTTCTAAAGTTGATGGAGAGAGAAATTAAAGCAACGAAGAAAGAGAAAATGTTGGCTTGTAGTCCACGTGCGTTACACTTGTCTGCCACGAAGAAAGAGAAAATGTAGCAACGCACGTTACGCAATGCCGCTAAAGCTGCTCTAAGTATCCAAGTATACCAATCTATTATAACTTACAATTTGTAAGTTTTTGGATAACCATTAAATCATGGTTTGCTTGTGATCCATGTTGCCAACACACAAAACTAGAGCATGCAACTTTCAAAATAATGAAGTACTCCCTCCGGTCTATTGGACCAAATACACAGATTTTTTTACTTATATTTTAGACATTTTTTTGTTTATATTTCAAATCGGAAGAAATATTATTAAAATATTCTCTATGCAAATTTTACAAGACATTACCCTTATATACTCAATTTTGTAATTTTAAAGTTCCGAAGGTTTGCTGTTAAAATTGGATCCACATGTAAAGCTTAAGAACTTCATTAATAGATGTTAAGGAGATTCTTGTTTCCTCGAACCAATCATCGGTGTGATGAGAATTTGGGTAATTTTGGATCCGCTCCAAGTGTGCAAGGTACCATATTGTGAGTAATTTTTGGCATACAACACTATTTGTAAAGTGATTCCTGAAAATTCTAAGTTTAGGGCAAGAAATCATGCATTTATTTGTCTCTTGTGAAAGGTACTGTTGTGAGTAATTTTTGTTGTGCAACATTATTCATAAAGTATTTTCCTAAAAAAATATGAGTTTAGAGAAAAAAAACCCTACTTATATTCCTCGCTTGTTGTCGTTACCTTCAACCTCTTGAAGATCTGCTTGCACCAACTTGTAGCCCTCATTGTTGGATGCAACTTTCACAATTGTGCCAAACTGAAAACAATATCTTGACGACTAAGTGCATGTTTAGGTAACCCATGGAGAAGCTACCAAACTTAGTTTCCACCAAAAGGATGTATCTTGTTACTCCTGTGTAAACTGAGTTTAGAAGCCTCCCAAAGGCTACCCAAACATGTACTAACATGCACTTTTCTTTTCTTTTCCTCCTCTCGATCGCACACTTCTATCTCCCTCCAAAAAAAAATTGTTGTTCAGAGGTGCTTAAGACACCACCATCCAGTGTTATCAAAACTAGATCAGCCAGTTGAACCGGTTCAACTGTGAACCAAGACCATGGTCGTTCAGGTCATGTGTATGGATTAGTCATGTCATCAAATCATTGATTACGCCAGAGTCGACTTCATTGATCCATCACAGCCAGGAAACAGAGATAGAGGCCTTGTCATGCTCTCCTTATCTCAAAGCTCCACCATGAAACAAGGAGAAGGAAAAAGAAGAAAGTCGCATGAAGGAGGCCTTACTTTCGATTTTCTATTGTATATGTACTAGTAACCTTACCCGTATAATGCACGGGTTTTTTATATAAAGTGGCTGATAACATGCGATGTAACACATACATTAACTGACGCTTAACGTGTTATGAATTTGGTATTTTGTATGATAATAGGCAACATCTTACCATGATGAATGATATCATTGAAAAATTAAAAAAGTGGCACGTACATTAACTCCAGCTTACATATGAAGATTAAACCATAATTCAGGAATATAACTATGGAGAGTACAATTGTGGCATGATTTAAGGTAAATGATTAACTACCAAACATCAAAAAAGGTATCCTCATGTGTTTTTCAAAATATACTAACAGTTACTGTGTGACAGTTACAAAAAAAAGTCCTATTTTATGGTCTTCAAAGATGGTGACTCATAACATTCTGCAAAAAAAAAACACAAAAAGACACATTTGAATGATTAATTAGATTTGTAAGATAAATCTATGTTTATACATTTAGTATTTAATGAATATGGATTGTTTAAGACAAAGATTTTGAATAAATACCTATCTGTTGGTATCATGCTTGTTTTGCTGGAATATGAATGCTTCTGTCAAAAAAGATTTGTTGGTGCTATAGATATAGGTGTATTTCCTGTTGATTCAGACAATATAGTATATGAAACACATTAACAATTACAACAAAATTCGAATATGTGTCATACATAGTCTTGCTAATGTAATTCATGCAACATAAATAAAATGCCTTACTAAAAAGGTTTGTTATTATATAAACAAAATGCCTTGCTAAAATAGTTTGTTACTTACCCTGATGTGTCATAACTACTATAAGTTTTCAAAGACTTCTTTGTAAACAACGTTTTTGGTAGATGTGCAGACCTCTCCATCATCATCCAATATTAGTATTTTCAAACCATCTTTTGATTTCACTCTTGAAACAACAACATACAATTGTCCTTGCGTAAAAACTGGTCGTCGAAGATAGAGTCCGACCCTTGAGAGTGATTGTCCTTGACTTTTGTTAATTGTCATTGCAAAACATAGACATATGGGAAATTGGCGACGTTGAAATTTAAATGAAAATCTAGGATCAAAAGGTACCAAACTCATCCTTGGAATAAAACCACTTTTTTATTTGAAACTCCCAAGCCAACAAAAAAAAATAATGAAGAAGCTGTAGGAAAGGAGGAGGAAGAGGAGGAGAGGTTTTGCTTGATGTGCGGCGGCAACGTGAGAAGAGAAGAAAGGTCTTCTTGGGTTAGATTAGTATTAAGTATATATGGACATGGATATTAAGCCTAAATATAGGCCAATAAATGTAAGACAAAAATACCTCAACTGGGTTTGAATTTGTGAGCATCAACTTAAATAAAACAAAAGCATCACGCCATTGTGACCCAATTTGTTTCTGAAAATATGTGTAAAATTAGAGTAGAGATCCTCTCCATTTCTTAAAAGAAATGGAGAATTTCATTACTATAGTTTTGGATGAATAAATATACACATTCTTAAAATAGGTGACATATATTTGACATTTATGTGCATTTATACACCTAAAACTATAGTAATGGATCCTTCATTTTTTTTGAGAAATGGAGAGGATCTCAACTCGTAAAATTATACACACACAATATAATATTTACTAGTTCATGTGATTCAACTGTTGACCCATTTGTTCAACCAGTGGCCCACTGATCTAATATCTTGATTGAGTCGATGAGAGGCCTGGTTCTCATAATAGTGCTACCAACTCCCCTATTTTATGTGCATATAATATAATAATATAGTGATAATGTTAAATATGACATTAATTAAGTTTAGGCTTTTCTGCAGTTTTGGTTCCCTTTTTTCATCAATCCGTAATTTTGGTCCCCAAATTTTTAATTTCGCAATTTTTGTCCCCTAATTTTTTAAATTTCTGAAATTGGGTCCCTATACTAAAATTGGATCAGAAATTTGCTGATGTGGCAGTCAAATGCTGATGTGGCATCTAAGCGGAACACACAGGTGGCATTTTATTGACAAATGGTTTCCATGTCATTAAGACTTAATTAAAATAATAAAAGATATCATTTAAATTAATTTTACACTTAAAAAAATATAGTTTCAGAAATTAAAACATAAAATTCGAAATTATCAAGAACCCAAATCCCACCACCGCCCCTCCCTGATTTGTTCCACCTTGCAATCTCATGCGCCTCCCATCACCACCCTAACCCTCCCTCTTCCTCTGCCCTGTTCACCACCCCTCCCCGATTTGATCCATCTTAAAAAAACAAGCCCAATTTCCGCACTGGAGAAGGATGGGAGACCGAAAATAAGAGGGAAATGGGAGATTGACCATGGAGATTGAGCGAGAGAGATAAAGAAAAGGGTTTAGGGTTAACGATGGTGAAAATAGGGGTTTGAAGATGATTCGGTTGAAGATGGGTCACGATGGGTCATCGAGGTTGAAGATGATTCAGTTGAACGAGGTGGGAGGGCGAGGTTAAGGTTGAAGATGATTCGGCCATCGAGGGTGTTAATGTTAATGCCACCTGAACTGTGACAAACCAGAAACTCCTCCGTTTCACTCTCAATTCTTCTCATCTCTGTTTGATTCTTCATCCTTCTTGGTCAATTAGTTCTGTCCTGTTTTGATGCCAATGGTTCTTGTTCAGAAATGGGTGCTGCCTAGGGTTTGGTTTGTAGAATATTAGGGTTTTGTTTTGGTGGAGAGGGGATGAAGATGGGGGAAGAAGAGGGAAGCGCCACGGCCAGCCTTCATAGGGTTAGGGTTTCAGAGGGTGGAGGAAGAAGGAAGGAAAAAAAAAGAGAGAGAAGTGTCACTGGTGGTGGTGTTGTTGTTGTTGTTCTATTTCTTCTTCTTCTTCTTCTTTTTGTTCTTCCTCTCATTATTGTTGTTGTTGTTGTTGTTGTTGTTGTTGTTGTTCTATTTCTTCTTCTTTTTCTTCCTCTCATTATTGTTGTTGTTGTTGTTCAAAAACGAGATGAAAGGTCAGGGATGGGTTTGACGGTGGTTTCTGGGTTTATCTGGTCGAATCCATGATCCAAAATTTTCACTAGATCCAGAGAGAGGTTGTGAAACCAGTACAGATTCTGGTGCTGTTGATGATGTTGTTGTTGTTGTTGTTCCATTCATATTGTTGTTCTTTTGCTGTTGGTGGTGTTCTTCTTCTGATGGGAGAAGGGAATCGGCGTGAAGAAGAAGATGTTGTTGTTGTTGTTGAAGAAGATGAAGGTGTGAAGATGAAGATGAAGGTGTGAAGATTTGTTTGATTTTTTTTTTATAATGATTTGTTTCCTCTTCTGATTTGTTTGTAATTTATTTAATTTATTAAAGTTTATAATTAATGATTTGTAAATTAAAGTTTCTGATTTGTTTTATTTTATTTATTAAATTAAAGTTTATAATTAAAATAATAATAAAAATGATGACATGTAACTGCCACCTCAGCATTTGACTACCACATCAGCAAATTTCTGACCCATTTTTAGTATAGGGACCCAATTTCAGAAATTTTAAAAATTAGGGGACCAAAATTGCAAAATTAAAAATTGGGGGACCAAAATTACGGATTGGTAAAAATAGGGGGATTAAAACTGCAGAAAAGCCATAAGTTTAATTATTTTTTAATAACATTTTTTCATCGATAATAGTACCTGAATTGAAAATTTAAAGGTGTCATCTTTAACATGAAGGTTTCAAACATTTGCCATGAAAATTTCTTTTCTATTTGTAGTCCTTCAGGTTTTCACTTTTATGTTCATAAGATTACACATATTTATTAGTAAGATTTACTTATATTTTGAAAATTTATTTTAGTTACTTTTAGGTCTCAAATACCATTTGTTTCATGATGTCCTATAATTAATTCCAAATATCCTAATTTTTTTGGAAAGTTGGTGAATATGGCTAAAGTCTCTTAGTTGTATTTTCAATAGAAATAACTTCACATTTAGTATATTAAAATACTCTAATAATTTATTACCAAAAAAAAAAATACTCTAATAATTTGTGTGTTTCTAAAAAAATTAAGTTAGGAAGTTTTGGTACCTTTATTTTGATTTAGCCACGCTTAAGGGGGAGGTACACCTTGAAAAATATTTGTTTTCATACCTTGCTCTCCATCTTTTCCCATCTATAAAAGCTTTCATTTCTGTTCAACTATGTTTTCATAACCACCAATCGCACTATTGCAAACAAAATTATCGCTCCTCCATCTTTGTCCCTCCATCTTGTTGTCCCAAATTGCTGAATGATGTTTGAAAAATCGAAGAATCTGCAAAACGGAAACTTGTCACAAAGAAATCTGAGGCGTCGATGAGACTGTCTTTAAGGATTTATCTGCCTACTGCGCGCAAATCCCCCAAGGTACAACAGGTTCGTCCCAGAGAAACCTGAGGTATCAGAACAGCAAGAAGAAAGAAGAAGAACTGGAATGTTGAAACCCAGGAGAGATGAGGAGTGTATGCGAGATTAATTCAATTCAAAATCCACCTAGTTACAGGTATTTAATAAATATGAAATCTAGCTGTTAGTGGGAGATAGTGGATCAAGTCATGGTCTAAAAATCAGGATTAGGTGGAATGTTACCGTTAGCGGATAAAGACTACCAAAAACGTGTAAGACTTGGTCAAGGAACAAAAATTTTCTAAAATCAGGGGTTTATGGATAAGCCTTCTCAAATAAAAAAAATATTTTCGAAAATATTAATTAACGAAATAAAAAGGAATGCAAATCCTTATCGTGCGCACAGGGGGACAAATCGGAAGATTTGCATTGAAACCACCCACTTTGGGCCAGACTCATGTGTGCGAGGCCCATCTCTTTCCCTAGCCACTTTTACCACCTCATGTAACATGATGGCTTATAAACACTTTGACTCTATGAGAACCATCTTATGTGGGATTTCCCCACTTTTGAAATATCACAAAAAGTACAATAATCCCCCACATATTTCAAAAGTGTGAAAAACATTTAAAAGAATTTTTTTGGGTCAACATCTTGGATGTAATGCGTCGGTCCTGTGTAGCAAGTTATGAAACCAGGCCTAGACTGATAAGACTTAACACACAGTGAATTGGTGTAGCAAGCTATGGAACCCAAGACACTTTATGTATGTTAGAGGTCTTACAATCATATTACACCCCCACAATTCTTGCTATTACGCCATTTTGCGCTAATAGGCCATGCACGTGCTCGGTATTCATGAGTGCTCTAGAGATTTCGCCAGGATCTCATGCAAGCGGCCCCACTTGACACTCATATAGGTGATTTCATCTAGTGTATGTTGCAAATCATACACCACCCAGAAGGGATATGAAAATCATTAAAAGCTAATAGTTTACCCTCTCAATAATGCAGTGTCTAACACTTACTCAACGACACCATAGGAAAAGGGATAAAAATATAATTAATTAAATTTAGTGTTAGCAGAATTAACAAGTGACTTGTTTTTACCACATTGAACCTTCTTCCTGGGATCTCCAATCACAAAGGTCGGGTTCCCATCACTTGTTAATTTCAATTGGCTCAAGTCTCATTTCCCTCGATGTATCACAAATTAATTTCCTCCCCAGGGACTTTGTCAGAGGATCGGCTAAGTTCACTTCTGACTTCACATAATCGATCGATATTGTTCCTTGTTTTTGCAATTGCTTTACCACATTATGTCTCAATTGTACATGTCTGTTTTTGCCATTATAGGTCTTATTATTTGCAACGGCTATTGCCGATTGGCTATCACAATGTATTGACACTGGTGGTTTAGGTTTTATTCCCAAAGGAATTTTTGCTAAGAGATTCTTTAACCACTCAGCCTCAATACCAGCCAACTCCAGAGTTACAAACTCTGACTCCATAGTTGATCTCACTATTATTGTTTGTTTGGTTTATCTCCAAGTTACCGCACCACCACCAAGTGTGAATACATAACCACTAGTGGATTTTGTCTCATCTGAATTAGATATCCAGTTAGCATCACAGTACCCTTCTAGTACAGTGGGAAATCCACTATACATTATACCATAGTTCATGGTACCTCTTAAATATCGCATGACTCTAGCAAGTGCCTCCCAGTGATCCTGACTTGGATTATGAGTATACCTACTCAGACGACCCACTGCGTATGCAATGTCTGGTCGAGAAAAATTCATCAAATGCAGTAAGCTCCCAATTACTTGGCCATACTGAGACTAGTTAACAGGATCACCTCTATTTTTCTTTAAGTGAGAGTTAGATTCATAAGAGGTACTCACCGGATTAGAGTCAAAATGACCAAACTTCCTAAGAAGTTTCTCAACATAATGTTCTTGGGATAGGATTATGCTATCACCCTTCCTTATGACTCTAACTCCCAAAATTACACTTGCCTCGCCCCATGCCTTTCATATCAAAATTAAATGCAAGGAAAGATTTGGTTCTAATCACAATATCGATACAAGTACCAAAAATGAGCATGTCATCCACATATAAACATATAATAACATTTTCTCCATTCACAGATTTAGTGTAAACACACTTATCAACTTCAATAGTGGAGAAACCGTCACTGATCAAGGTTTGATCAAATTTTTCATGTCATTGTTTTGGTGTTTGTTTTAAACCATATAGAGATTTTAGAAATTTGCACACTTTATTTTCTTGACCAGAAACTACACATCCTTCGGGTTGGGTCATATATATTTCTTCTTCCAAATCACCATTCAAAAAAGCGGTTTTTACGTCCATTTGGTGAATCACTAGTTTAGAAATGGAAGCCAAGGTTATTAAAACTCGAATAGAAGAAATTCTCGTTACCGGAGCAAAAATATCAAAATAGTCAATATTTTCTTTTTGAGAAAACCCTTTTGCTACTAATCTAGCTTTGTATTTTTCAATCGACCCATCGGGATTATATTTTATTTTGAAAATCCACTTACTACCAATTGCTTTGCTCCTCGAGGTAAATCTACTAAAATCCAAGTCTTGTTTTTCGAAATAGAATCAATTTTGGTTTTAATAGCTTGTTTCCAAAAATTAGCTTCAGAAGAAGAAATAACTTCAGAAAAGGTTTCAGGATCCTTTTCAACAAGATAAGTATAAAAATCATTTCCGAATGATGTTTCTTTTCTTGGTCTTTTACTCCTCCTAAGGTCCTCATGTATATCCTCATTAGAAATTTCTAATGGTTGTTTAGATGTACTTGCATATTTCAAAGGAAATATATTCTCAAAAAATTCAACATTCTTTGTTTCCACATTTGTGTTGCAATCAAGTATATCACTCTTTACTACGAGGAACCTATAGGCAGCGTTGTGTTCGGCATATCCTATGAACATGCAATCAGATGTTTTAGAACCAATTTTCCTCCTCTTAGGTTCAGGCAACATTACCTTAGCTAAACACCCCCACACTTTCAAATATTTCAGATTAGGTTGATAACATTTCCATAACTCATAGGGTGTTTTACCAGTAGTTCTATGGGGAGTTCTATTTAGCAAAAAACACGCAGTTAAAATCGCTTCACCCCAAAGGTTACTAGGCGCGGAAGAGCTAATTAACATCGCATTCATCATTCCTTTTAATGTCCTATTTTTCCTCTCAGCTACACCGTTTGATTCAGGTGAATAAGGAGGAGTAATTTCATGGATAATACCTTCTTTTTCACAAAAATGGTTAAAGAAAAAATATTCACCACCTCTATCGGATCTAACTCGTTTGATTTTCTTACTCAATTGATTTTCTACTTCGGCTTTGTAAGAAAGGAACATATCAAACACTTCATCTTTATGCCTTAATAAATAAACCTTAGTGTATCTCGAAAAATAATCGATAAAAGTCACATAATATTTTTTATACCGCCTCTTGTCATAGTTTGTTTCAAATCTCCTAGATCGGTATGAATTAAACTAAGCAAGTCAGTTTCACGTTGCACAGGGGGACAAGTTTTCTTGGTTGATTTTGATTCTACACATACGTCACATTTACTAAATTGTTTATCGCTTAATGAAATCATGCCAAGACGTTGCAACTTATTAACATATGCAGAATTAATATGTCCTAGTCTAGCATGCCATATATCATACGAATCAAGCAAATATGCAGAAGAAGATGCATTTTCATTAATAACTTCAGAAACGTTAAGAACAAAAAGTCTCTGATCACAATACTCATTTCTCACAAAGACATTATTTTTTGTCATTACAATCTTGTCAGAGTCAAATGACACTTTAACTCCTCTTTTTCCCAACAAGGCCACATAAATTAAATTTGTCCTTATACTAGGCACATGCAGCACGTCACTAAGAGTCAAGGTCTTTCCAGATGTGAGCTTTAGAAGAATTTTTCCCTTTCCCAAGACTGCAGCAGTACGAGAATCACCAAGGTACACAAGTTCTTCTCCATCCCCCACAGAAGTGTAGGAGGTAAAAGCATCTTTGCTTGCACAAATATGCCTAGTAGCTCCAGAGTCTACCACCCATTTGTTCACATTGATCACAATATTGACTTGAGAAATAACCGCAGCAACAATATCATCATCTCCTTCGGCCTCGACCATATTGGCCTTTGGCTTAGGGAGGATTGTCGTTTCTCACTCTATGCCTGCATTGAGGTGCATGATGACCTGGCTTTCTGCAAACAAAACACATGCCTTTCTTCTTGAAATTGGAGTTAGAAACACGTGGGACAAAATCACTTTTATTATTATTATTATTGTTATTATGATCAGGCTTTTTGTTATCGTACCTCTTTTTCTGCGATTTATTTTGCACCATGTTAGCGCGAGAAGCCAATGCCTTTGCCCTTGCAGCACTACACTCCTTGCGGTTGGTGTCCTCAATGACGATGTGGGTAATCAAATCAGCAAGAGATAGTTGCTTTTGCTTGTGCTTTAGTTGCTGTTTGTAGTCCTTCCAGGATTCCGGTAGCTTTTCTATGAGTATTCTAGCCACGAACTCATCCGACAGAATGATGTTCTCGGACTTCAGATCTTCCAGCAGCTTATGGTATTCGTTGATCTGTGCCTTGATGTCTTTGTCCTTGGCCATCTCCCATTTGTAGTAGTTTCCAATCACGAAAGTTTCCAATCACGAACTTTTGTTTCCCAGCATCCTCAGCAGTGTACTTCAGGATCATAGAGTCCCAGATCTGCTTTGCTTCCTTATACGAACAGTAGACATCGAATAGATCATTAGACAAAGTACTGATTAAGGTGTGATGACAAACCTTATTAGCATATGTCCAATTCTCGACTTGTTTGGGTGGCGATGTCGGTTTGGGATCCGTCAGAGCATATGTGACCCCATGTACATCAAGGACGGTATGCACCCGTTCCTGCCATCTTCAAAAAATTTGGCCACTGAAGACCTCGATCTTTGAGACGTCGGGAAAGGGCTTCGCGTAGGTGATGGTGGTATGGGTGGAGGTAGCGCAGTATCTTGACCATGGTTGGTCTCGTTGGCCTTCGTAGTATCGTCGGATTGATCAGCAGTCGTCATAACTCCTTAAGATTATTGTCCCAAATTGCTGAATGATGTTTGAAGAATAGAAGAACCTGCAAAACAGAAACTTGTCACAAAGAAACCTGAGGCGTCGGTGAGACTGCCGTTAAGGATTTATCCGCCTACTGCACGCAAATCTCCTAGGGTATAACAGGTCCGTCCCGGAGAAACCCGAGGTATCAGAACAGCAAGAAGAAAGAAGAAGAACTGGAATGTTGAAACCCAAGAGAGATTAGGAGTGTATGCGAGATTAATTCAATTCAAAATCCACCCAGTTATAGGTATTTAATAAATCTGAAATATAGCTGTTAGTGGGAGATAGTGGATCAAGTCGTCTAAAAGTCAGGATTAGGTGGAATGTTACCGTAAGTGGATAAGGACTACCAAAAACATGTAAGACTTGGTCAAGGAACAAAAACTGGTTAAAATCAGGGGTTTCCGGATAAGCCTTCTCAGATAAAAAATATTTTCGAAAATATTAATTAACGAAATAAAAAGGAACACAAGTCCTTATCGTGCGTGCAAAGGGGGCAAATCGGAAGATTTGCACTGAAACCACCCACTTTGGGCCAGGCTCATGTGCGCGAGGCCCATCTCTTTCCCTAGCCACTTTTACCACCTCATGTAACATGATGGCTTATAAACACTTTGACTCTATGAGAACCATCCTATGTGGGACTTCCCCACTTTTGAAATATCACAAAAAATACAACACATCTTGCTCTCCACAACGATCCACCGTACCTTTTCCTTGGTGATTCATGAACCCCTCTCAATCATGTGCCATTGTCCAAACCACCACAAGAAACCCCTTCTCTGCTTCATTTGCATTGTACCCCAACCATCGTATAAACCTCAGTTGTATCAACTACCATCAAATCCCATCAATAATCACTACAAGATTCTTTGTTGGATGCCCCCATACCTTGTGCATGATTATCATTACTCATTGTTCCTTTAGGGTGTGTTTGGGAGTTTGGAAGGGAGAGGAGGAGAGGGCTTACAACTAATAGTTGTAATTTAGTAATGATATGGAGAAAATTTACCCCCCTAAACCCCTCCTCTAGTTCATTTTTTGAGTTCCTCCAAAACCCTCCAAATTTGGAGAACTCAAAAAATGAACTAGAGGAAGGGTTTGGGGGAATAAATTTTCTCCACATCATTATTAAATTACAACTATTAGTTGTAAGCCCTTCCCTCCCCTCCCCTCCAAACTCCCAAACACACCCTTAGAGGCGAAAGTCTTCGATGAGTTTGTAATTATGAAAGCATTGGTTGATGATGGAGTCGATAGGTATAGAAGATGTTTAAAGTGGTGAATGTGTGGTTTGGAGGAGGAATTTGAAGGTTTGGGAATGGGTTTCATGGAGGTGAAGAGTGTGAGAAAGGGAGAGGGTGTGGGTGTGGGTTTGGGAGTTGAATTAGGTGATGACATGGAAATGATGAAGGAATGGGGAAAGGAAGGATGAGAAGATGGAGGGTGTAGGCTAACAACACTTAAATCTTTCTCCCATAATCTCAGATTCCCAGTCATGTCATGCGATGTCACCTGCCTCTATCATACAGCCTCAATGATATATAAACACGGTCCTCACTACATCTTCACCTTGTTGCCATCACCCTTGCATTTCGAACTCTTCCTACCATCAAACAAAGCTAAGGCCCTAAACCACCAACATCTCCAACCCACCACATGGGTTGAACCACTCTCCAATCGTTTGGCTGAGGAAATTTTGTATCTTGTGAAAATCCAATGTGCACAAATTTGGATTTAAGCTCTTAAGGAAGCTTCTTGACTGTAAGAGTCTATTTGCAAATTTTAATTGTTTATGAATAATTATTCTCAATCGTTTATATTTTTTATTCAACCGTATAAAAATAAGGGTGTACCAATAAACAACTTTTAAAATCATCCATTATATACGATACATTGATTTTACATAAATTATTAATCTTTGAAGGCATTGTCTAACACTCTAACGTGCACACAGTTCGCGTCATCTGTAATAGAATTCTCTCGATTCACTGTCATTTAATGCGATTCTTGGTGCATACGGATCGCAAGACCAATAAGCCCCAAACTAATTGTTGAAAAGCAATGCTTCAATGGATAGAAAAACAAACGCGAAGTCGCGAACAATTGGTACTTTCATATATGAGCCATAGATTTGTGATGTTCCTCTGCGGTTGTTGTAGCCGCACTGTCTGCCGTTGCCCTTCCTCGCCATTGTACCACCACATGTGGCCCGCTTACACCACCTATTACGATGGTGCACCATAGAATATGCCTAGCTTAAAACTTAAATGCTTCTCTGTCTTTATTTGAAAATGTAACGTTTATACTATTTTTCTTTAATTTATTGATTCCTTATATACTCCAAAGTATCCTTAATTACTTTACAAATTTTTTTAATCAATAAACAATAAATGTTGTAAATTGATGTAAGCTCTCTCTTGTAAAGATTGAAAAAGTTGACTACTTCCATAGTGAATTCTAACCTGCCGCACCATGTTAGGCGTGGCATGATACCTCACTTCTCTTTACCGCTGGATGTGAAAGGCTCACAGATCTTGCAATAAACTTCTTAAACCAGATTCTTCTTCCTCCCTGGAAACTTCCTCTCCCTTTCCCCTATCAGCCACCAAACTTCCTTTTCCCCTTCCCGTTGTTGCGCTTGTAATGGTTGGAGGCTCGGCTTATACGTTCCCTGATTCACTGGTTCCCTGTCACCTTCACCCTACCCTCCAGATCTCATTGTACCATTATGTTGCTCCCCCTGAGCCTCTCTTTCTCATGAATAAGTATGGGTGGGTCGTACGCAAATCTGACCATCCCCACCACTCTCTCAAAATCTATTATCACAATGGCTCCATTGGGTAGTGATTAGAGGCTGAGGTTGCGATGGTTCCTTTGTGGTTGAAGTCGACACAGATGGCTCAGTTTACACAACATGACAATAAGGGGAGCAAGGTTATCTTTTTTGGGTATGGTGGGAGAGAGAACAGAAAGAGGGATGTTTGTACAGTAAAAAAAATGATAAAAAAAGACGACGACAAAGACGAATGACAGTGACGCTCAGGGGCGGAGGGTAGTGTATCAATGGGGTAGCCATTGCTACCCAAAAAAAAAATACTAAAGACCAGTGTAGTAATATAGAATTTCGCTACCCCAAAAAATACTCAGGTCGCTACCCCAGTGTAGTAATAGAATACGTTTATCAGATAAAGTACTTACACTAAAAAAAATACTCAGATTGCTTATATTTTAGACACTTTTTTTGCTTATATTTCAGACCGGAGTAGTAGTTTATTACTAAAAAAAATTAGTAGTTTATTTTGTCTATAAAAAAAATTACTCTTTATATTTGGCCCCCTCGTAGAAAAGTGGCTAGCTCCGCCACTGGTGACGCTCGACGATGATTCTAGCGAGGTGAGAAGCCTCGAGATAGAGTGATTTGAGAGTCAGATCCAATGATCCACCATCGAATCTAATGGTTCTACAAATCAAATGGTGGAGACGCAAAGCATAATGCACATGTCGCACCTATGAAGGTGGCGAATATTATACATCGAACCCGGATTCACTGTAGTCAAAATCTGACACAGTCACACGCAGTCGACTATCTCGACCGTCTGGTGGAGATCGGACAACTCGTGTTTCACTTTTTTGAAGCGTGTCCCTATTTTGCAAAGTTGAAATGTGAACTGTCAAAGATCAATCAGACGGTAAATGTGAACTATCAAAGATCAATCAGACGGTTGAGATCGTCTAAATGCGTGCGACTGCATCAAATTATGACCCCAATGAATCCAAATTATTAGACGTCACTCAACTTCCATTAAAATGAGTAGTTAGAGCGAAAAGAGGGTGATGATGAGTTTCAAAAGGATTAAAACTGGACACAACATAGACACACACTGATTACCATTTTTTAAGGTATTTGCCCGTCTTACGCGGCAGTGAAGATTTTCCGCAGCTTACGGAAGCAGATTTTTTTGTGTGCTCCCTGCCTCATTCAATCCTCATCCCCCCACTCGTAGCACTAGCAGACCCTGCTTGCTCCAACTTCACCGGCGAAACTACCGTAACCCCTCCTTGTACTTTCCATCAACGTTCTCCCGACGCATGTTTGTGAAATTGTCTCAATGGCTCTCTCCCCTCTTCACTGTCACCCTCGCCCTTTCCCCCGCACCGTAAATCTGCACCACTCAAACCTCCTCTCTTTCTCTTTCTCTTTCACTCCCAATTCAAACCTCAAATTCTCTGCACTTTCCAGCACTCCCTCTTCAACGCACCACCCTCTCCCACTCAATTTCTCACAGTCCCAACTCCTCGACCTCCTCCGCCGCCAAAACGACGAATCCTCCGTCATTCAAATTTTTCAGTGGGCCTCCAACCAGCCCAATTTCTCTCCCCATTCCTCCCATGAAATCCTTCTTCAGCTTGCCAAAGTCTGTTCCTTTAACTCCATGTCAACCGTCCTCAAACAAATGAAATCTTCGGGTTGCGTCTTTAACGCGAACACCTTCCTTACTCTCATCCAGTGCTATCCCAATTTTCAGGAAATTGAAGGCTTGCTTCAACTTATGGAACATGAATTCGGGTTGAAACCCGATACTCGATTTTACAATCTCGCTCTGAATTCTCTGGTTGAGGATAACAAGCTTAAGCTTGTCGAAATGATGCATTCAAAGATGGTCGGTGATGGCATTTCTCCTGATGTTTCCACTTTCAATGTTTTGATTAAGGCTCTGTGTAAAGCTCATCAGTTGAGGCCTGCGATTTTGATGCTTGAAGACATGGCGAATCACGGGTTGAAACCTGGTGAGAAAACGTTCACCACTTTGATGCAAGGTTTTGTTGAAGAGGGTGACTTGAATGGAGCGTTGAGGATCAAACAACAAATGGTGGAATCTGGTTGTTTGCTGACTCATGTGTCTGTGAATGTTTTGGTGAATGGTTTTTGCAAAGAAGGTCGAGTTGAGGAAGCTCTGAGATTCATTCATGATGTTTCTGAGGAGGGTTTTTACCCTGATCAGGTTACTTTCAATTCTTTGGTGAATGGTTTGTGTAGAACTGGACATATCAAGCGAGCTTTGGAAATTGTGGATTTTATGATTGAGAAGGGGTTTGATCCTGATGTGTATACTTACAACTGCTTGATCTCTGGGTTGTGTAAATTAGGTCAAGTTGATGAGGCTGCTGAAATTATCCAACAAATGATTTTGAGAGATTGTTCCCCAAACACTGTAACTTACAACACACTAATTAGCACCTTGTGCAAGGAGAATCAAATTGAAGCTGCCATGGAACTTGCTCGTATTCTTACTAGCAAGGGGATGTTGCCTGATGTTTGTACTTTCAATACTTTGATACAAGGTCTCTGCGCGACAAAGAACCGAGAGATTGCGATGGAGTTGTTCGAGGAGATGAAGAAGAAAGGGTGTCAACCTGATGAGTTCACATACAGTATATTGATTGACAGCCTTTGTTCTGAAAGGAGGCTTAAGGAAGCATTGATGCTGTTGAAGGAAATGGAGTTGAGTGGCTGTGCTAGGAATGTGGTGGTGTACAACACTTTGATTGATGGTTTGTGCAAAAACAAAAGGGTTGAAGAAGCAGAGGAGATCTTCGATCAGATGGAACTTCTTGGGGTGTCAAGAAGTTCAGTAACTTATAACACACTTATTGATGGCCTTTGTCAAAGCAAGAGAGTGGAAGAAGCTGCTCAACTCATGGATCAGATGGTAATGGAAGGATTAAAGCCTGACAAATTTACTTATACTTCATTGCTTACATACTTCTGCAGAGTTGGAGATATAGAAAAGGCAGCTGATATTGTGCAAACTATGACCTCGAACGGTTGCGAACCGGATATTGTTACCTATGGTACCCTTATTGGGGGACTATGTAAGGCTGGTAGAGTAGAGCTTGCAAGTAAACTTCTTAGATCTGTCCAGATGAAAGGTATAGTCTTGACTCCTCATGCTTATAACCCTGTGATTCAAGCACTCTTCAGAAGGAAGAGAACAAAAGAAGCTATGAGGCTTTTTAGAGAAATGATGGAAAAGGGTGATCCTCCAGATGCTATAACATACAAGACTGTGTTTCGTGGCCTCTGTAATGGTGGAGGGCCAATACAAGAGGCTGTTGATTTTACAGTTGAGATGTTGGAGAAAGGAATATTGCCAGAGTTTCCATCTTTCGGTTTCTTGGCGGAAGGGCTTTGTTCTTTATCCATGGAGGACGCCCTCATTGAACTCATCAATATGGTGATGGAGAAAGCAAAACTCTCACAAAGGGAAACATCTATGATCAGAGGCTTCCTCAAGATCCGCAAATTTAATGATGCATTGGTCAATCTGGGTGCTATCTTGGATAGGCAGAAGTCCAGAAGATTTTGAGCGGTGAAAAGCTTTGTTGTCACTTGTAACTGCACTCTTGTGATGTCTTGATGAGTGTAATGGGAAAGCACCTCATCGCATAAATATGCTGAAGGATATGAAGGAGTTCAAAATAACAGGACTCAAGGCCATATTACATACTTGGAGTCAATACATTGCAGCACTAGTGGCTTGTTCTGGCTGTTCTTATTGATGAGTAACTCTTTGTCAGCTTCTTTATTTCCTGTTTCGGGGAAAAATGTGAACATGTAACTTGTAGGTGGCATTCGTATGAATGTTTCTTAATAGATTTAAAATATGAGAAAAGAGTTTATTCACTTCCTGACTTTAACTTTTTCCTATGCCAAGATGAGTTACAGGTTATATAACCCTCGTTTTCTACAGGTTATATAACCCTCGTTTTCTACTTACAATCTCCACCAATATTATTGATTAAACTGTTTATACTCGAAATGTACCAATAAAAACAATAGATTTCATTCAAACTCAGAATATTTCAAATGTTATCGGATGAATGAAATAAAATGTTATCACGAAATAAAATTGAAAATACAATTAAGCCAGATTAAAATATGGTTGCATTCTTACACCTTTTTTCTTCTGACGAAGTTGTTGTAAACTGCCTGTATGGAAAGTCTAAACTGACCGAAATTGACCATATCACTGGGGACTGTCATGAGATGTTAGCCAGTATGCAGAACACTAGGATGTGTGCTGTGAGAAGATGCAAAATGCTGCAGCAAATGGTTTGTAAGAACCTAGGATCCAATATATGGGCTGATAATGTCCCTGTTCAGATTCAAGCTATCCTTTGTAATGACATGTTATTTGATCGATGAATGAATGTTTTTCCCGTCAAAAAAAAAATAGCAAAGGAGACAAATCCAATAGTTTACCGAATGGAGCTTTCACCATTGCATGTAAACGTTGTGCATAATACCCGAATGGGTCGTAAACGAAACAAGTCGAGCTGACCAACAAACTAGCAAGTACCTTCACCTATTGTCCCAATTGGCTAGCACAGTAACTTGTGGATCACAATTTTTTCACCATTGAACTTGATCATCACACAAGAGCTTCAGATAAATGAAGTCTCATCATTCTAGTGTTAAGTCTTAAATTGAAGCTGTCGGTCGAAACTGATGTCTTTGTCTATGATGTACTTGACGAACGACCTTAAGATGGTCTTCTGTCTGCAACTTACTGAATTTCTGCTGGGTGTACAGTGTTTTTGTGCCCCACCCCCCCCCCCCAAAAACCCAAAAAAACCCCACAAAATATTTGCTGCAATTATAATAAGCTGGGGTGGGCACGCAGGTTCGCACGCAGCTATGCAATGAACCATGTATTCGTTGTTTTTTGGTTGGGGGAGGGGGGGTATGGTTTGGGGTTCTAATAAAGTCAGGAAGGGAAGCCAAGGAAGACCACTACTTTGTTATCAAGAGATAATTTATTAGATATGGCTTTAGTTTATTTTTTATAAGAAATTACACCAAGGAATTTGGGGTGCTAATTGTGTGAAAATTGTAGATTTTACGCTGATTACATTTAAAATATACTTTCAGTAATGAACATTTGCTTTTTTATATTTTCAATCAACCATAGAAAGCATAAACAAACTTTGGTGAACAAACATAAACAAACTCTTCAGTCTAACGTGAAGATGCTTAATTAGTCAACCTAAGTCATTGAAACTCCTAAGACCAGCGGGAGAGGAAAAAGAGGCAGTTGTATGTCGCTTAAAATAAGCATAATTAAATAGTAGTATAAAACTTCATTTCTATAAATTTAATACTAACATTAATTCTCCAAGAAAAACAGGAGTAAAAGACAAATAATGTGCATTTCTTAATGCATAAATGCCACTGCAATTATTGTTGTATTCACAACACTAGCGCCTCCGTCTTGCTATGGTTCACTTAGTTCATAATAGGTTTTAACAGATCATCCTTCCAGAAAGTTTTTCAGTCAATTTTAGTCTTAAGGCATTAGTAAGATGACAAGTATCCCAACATTTTCTACGATCACACAGAGATAGAGTTACAAAATTAATCAGTAAGCATAAGACTAAAATTGACACAAACACAGATTGTATATGTCACAAACCACAAGATGGGAACAAGAGAAGCTTAAGATGCAATAGATTTCATGTCAAAACTTGGAAAATCGAGTCCGTAATTAGCCAAGTTGACCATCAGACAAACTATATACATTTCCACATGAATAACGAGCTCCCCATCACAACTCCTATTCATAATCATAATCGTTTAATTGGCACGGCTTTTGAGCACATCAAGACCCATCTCAGTCGGATCAGTTGCTTGCAACTCAACTTGAATTCCATCGAGCTCCCTCTTGAACCTATCTTTGGAGCTGGCATAAATCATCTTGCTCCGAACCCTAGCAGTATCAGGGGACCTTCAAACAAAAGCAACACAATAATATAGATTAAAATCAATTATCAATTATAAAAAAGGGAATATCCAGGCCTAAAAGTTAACGGTTGCTTCAAGAGCCAAAAAGTTTAACTTTACCAAGCTATGAAGAAAATTCTGCTTTTCTGGCAATTCTCTTCGGTGACAAAATCAAAATCATAAACAGCATATCGACACTCATCAGCAGGAAGAGAGGCAGAGAAATCATCATAACCATTTGCAGGCTCACCAAGCTTCTCCACAACAACTTGCTTCTGCTTCTCCTCAATCTTATAAACGATATACCGATAGGTCCTCTTCGCCTTGAGCTCCAGAAACTTTAACTTGCACTCATCATTGACAGCCATACCGGATGCTGCATTCGCCTGTAAAATTTCACACATAACATATACATCAACAAGTAGTTGCCAACTGTTGAATATCATCGTATTACATTAATGATGATGTACAACAAATTTCAAATAAAATAGACACTTGTAACTCTTGATCCCCATCCCTTAACAAAAGGAAATTTATCCATAAGACTTGCAATGCCACAAATAAGCATATCAATGACCAGATCTCCTTTCACTAGATGGGGCAACTACACTTATCAACAGATGCAGTTGACTTCTAGTATTTTATCATGAACCAAAATTTGAATAAAAAATAATGATACATAAGAGTTCTACAATTTAAAATGGATCCATGGAATTTAGAGCAGAAAATCTAACAGAAAACGCTCCAAAGATCAAGCAAACCACACACAATCACAATCGTCACTACAGGACCAGCACAATCGGGTGGTTCAAACATAGTGGCGAATTCACAGCACTTCCAATCAGCCAAACAATCCAGTTAAACAAATCACAATACTATAATGCGATACCAGATTAAACACTTAAATTGACACCAGAATCAGATCTGTCCGCAAAAGACAAGCGAATAAACAGTTAGCGAAACACAAAACTCATGAATAATTCTGCACTGTAAGTGCTGATGATCAGATCGACCACGAATCCAAACCAAACTCGACAAAAACAAAATCAGTAACTGCTGAAAACGGTTCAAACAGAAAGAGGGAAAAAAATAAAGAACGCGACGAACAAATATTGCCGACAATATTCAAGGTTTTCCCGATGAAAACTACAAATCATTCGTCGGTGTTGGCTGGGAACTTTAGTTCAGTTGTCTATTTTCCGTTTTGTTACGAAGAACAACAGTAAAGGAAAAACAAAAACAAACAAAAAAACGTAAAAACGAAGAGAAAGAGCGCGAAGAGGGAGTGTGGAAAAACTAACCATTTTTTCCTCGGCTTGCAAGGACGATAATGGAAAGTAACTGCCGGAGATGGCGGGGGAGGAGATGTAGGAATGGTTCTCTACTGCAAGGGTCGTGCAATAAAGGGATGAATGAAAAAAAAAATGTTGATAATGGTTGGATGCTATAAATTGAATTTATATAGCGACATGGTATGTGAAATTGTGAATAGCAATGGGCGAATCAACAGTGCCACGTGTCGTACGAATACGTGTTAAAATTGTACCAAGGCTGCTTTTTGAATTTGGATGTTGCGTGTGCTTTTATCGACTTGGCTTGAGTCGGCTTCGAGTTTCTGGTTCTGTGCGAGTCCGCGTAATAAAAACGGCATCCCCTTTTCTCCGTGCGATTCCACAAGTAAGAACCGTATTATATCTTTTTTTTTTTTAACAAGTATGTACTATATTGTATTATTTAAAAAAAATGGCTTAATTATATTTTTAGTCTCGAAAGTATCGTATTTGTGCGATTTTGGTCCTTTAAGTTCTAATTGAGCGAATTGGATCCTCTAGGTATTACAATTGTGCGATTTTGGTCCCCTATATTCTAATTAAGCGAATTGGGTCCTCTAGGTATCACAATTGTGTTATTTTGGTCCCTCCGTTCAATTATCATTCATTTTATAACTAAAAAATTATAAAGACTTTTTAATTTTTAAGTCAACTAACGTGCCACCTAGATTAAATTGTGTGCTAGGCCATACCCACACGTGATACATCAATATTTTTTTTAGAAATTGAATACAAGAGTCAAAATCGCACAATTGCAATAATTAGAGTACTCAATTTGCACATTTAGAACATGAGGGACCAAAATTACACAATCGCAATACCTAAGGGACTAAATTCACGCAATTGAAACTTTGAGGACTAAAATCGCACAATCGTGATACTTAAGGGACCAAAAGAGCAATTAAGTCTAAAACAATTAATTAAGATTCGTTTATTTAATTTGATAAGCTCGTTTTTCTCACGTTTTCCCTTGTTCAATCTTTAAAACATTTTAACATCGATAGTAAAACATAGAGCATCCATAATGGCGCACACAAAATTAGAGCTATTAAGTGGTTCACATGTACACACCACTCATTTTTACAATTTTTTTGGGGAGGGATTAAGTTACTCCAGTTAATATATCTCTATAGACATCAAATTTCACCAATCAAATCGTCAAATTAAAAGTTCTTATTGAGTAGATTTACTCCATAAAACTTTATAAAATTTTAAAAATATTTAATACTTCATCAGATCACTTCAATTCAACGTATAATATACGTTTTAGTTTATAAGTAAAATATTGACCGTATGATTACATAGCTACGGATGTCCAACTTATCTAAATTTTGGTATGCATGATTATTAACATAATATGACGACATTCAATAGTTAGATTGATAAAATTCAATGTTTACTAAGAGATATTAACCGGAGTAACTCAGATAAGAGTTACTCCTATAGTAACTTGATCCCTCCCCTTTTTGGGATCAAGTTACTCAAAGAGTAATTTTTGTCTGAGTTACTCCGGTTAATATCTCTCTATAAACATCAAATTTCATCAATCGAGCCGTCAAATTAAAAGTTCTTATTGAGTAGATCAACTCCATAAAACTTCATAAAATTTTTAAAATGTTTGATACTTCATCAGATCACTTCAATTCAACGTATAATATACGTTTTAGTTTACAAGTAAAATATTGACCATATAATTACATAGCTACGGATGTCCAACTTATCTAAAATTTGGTATGCATGATTATTAACATAATATGACGACATTCAACAGTTAGATTGATAAAATTCAATGTTTACAAAGAGATATTAACCAGAGTAACTCAGACAATAGTTACTCCTGGAGTAACTTGATCCCTCCCCTTTTTTTAATATAAGCATCTCAGAAGTACTTTATCTCTCTAACCCACCACTTCTAAAACAATTCCTAGATGGGCTCCTCTAATAACCACACATCTTTATATTTCCAATTTTATATTAATATAAATATAAATACTGGCACCACGATCGGTGGTGCATCTAGAACCCGGAGTTAACGGGGTCAAACCATTTTTTTTGTGAAGTACGTATGAAAAGGAAAAAACAACAACGAGAACGTCAACTAAGGGCAAAGGCCTAGGCTGGCCAACAAGAGCAAGGAGCCCAACCCAACAGGAGGTGTAGCCTAAACTTTGAAGGGCCCATGAGATCGAACGCCTTCCCTCGCAAGGTAATCGACACATGTATTAGCTTCCCTGAAGACATGGTTAATCTGGAAACCAACCTCATTCTCTAAAATGTATCAGATTTGCACAAGAATGGAGGTGAGAGGGTGGAACACATCACAACCTCTAGTCTTGATAGCCGTGGACCGCATTCAAACTATCAGTTTCACACAGGACATGCTTAAATCCTCTGCTGCAAGCAAGGCGTATTCCATGGAAGATGCCCATTAATTCTGCCAGCAAGGGAGCACCCCTACCATCATGGCTAGAAAAGCCTGAAAGGCAAGCACCTTGGGCACGGGGTCAAACCATTTGACTTCAATTGATAATTATTATATTTTTCTTCAATGGGTGCATGTGCACGCCCTCACATACACATAGGTCCGCCATTGACCATGACCCACCTCATGGTAAGCAACATGTTGGTTATGAGACAATGATAGGAGGGACGTGTTTGTAAATATTTTGTAAAATCAATCCGAGGACGATTGTGATTCTTGATTTTTTTTTAAATGTTATATCTAAAGAGATATACTTATGGTATATTTCAAAGTCATAGTGCCGGTTAGGGATAGAGATTACATGCAATCGATTATCTCTTTCTCTTTTTCGACTTGTATTTTTTCCTACTTTTTTGGATAAAATAATTCAGTAGTCATGATTGATTGCAGGAAGCAGTGACTCCGGTAAATCTAGGACCACCCGTTAGACTCGGCCTCAAATAATTGTTAATAGAGCTTGAAAATTACTACTCCGATCTCGAAAATAAGAAACAAAAGTCTCATGTTTGGTGGTCCAAAATATAAACAAATCTTAACTAATTCCACATCATTTAATAACATCATTCTTAAAATACCCTTATATTTATTTAGGTTTCTTTTCCTATAACCCTTTTATTCCCATGAAGAATAGTTTGGGAATGCAGTTACGTTTTTTATTATATTAAGAAAATTAAACGAGATTAACTAATTTTTTAACAGATGTGAGGTAGTTTTGTTTGCCTATATTCGACACCGGATGGAGTATTGGCATCCATAAAGCCATGTGGCATGCCGAAACGTTCGATTAGGTTGATAGCTGGCTAATGGTTTGGTTGGCGCAAAGGGTAAAAACTAGTAACAATAGTTATTTGTTGGGTGTTGATAGGGATGGCAATTTGGACACTACTTACTGGGTACCCGCAAAAATTACCCATAATAGGTAGGGTAATTACCCGCACAATGGGTACGAGTCCGGTTCTAAGTAATTACCCACAAATTTGAATGACTATGAGTATAGGTACGGGTACTGTGGTACCCACCTCGCCCTGCACTCACACACACAAATATATTACTAATGTATAAAGTTTTAACTATAATACAAAATTTAAAAAACAAAATTAATCTAAAGATTCCAAACTTTCTAAGCCTAAGAGTATATATACTTCCTTTATTGTGATATTTATTCGTTTTTTATGTTTTCAATATATTTATTTAGTTAAATACTTTGATTTGTAATATTTTATGAGTGGATTTAAAAAATCTTTGGATTATTTTTAATTGTTATAATGTTTCTTTTGTTACTTATTGTTTTTTCATAGTTAAAACACGGGTAACGAATACGGCTGCAGATACTTAAGTACCTAGAGAGTACAGAAAAATGTACTAGAACTAATATTCACGCGAGTACCGGGTTGGGTATGAGAAATTTTTTCAAATGTACTCCATGAAATATAAGGAAAAAGTTTAAATATAAACAAATCTAACTAATTTTACCCCATTTAGTGCTATCATTCATAAAACCCTTTAATTAATACATATTTTATTTTTTCAATAACCCCTTTTATTTTCATAAAATAAGTTCTTATAGAAAATTAAATGAAAAGAAAATACATTTTAGAAAATTCAAATAGTCTTGTGATTACAAATTAAAATTAACTCCTATTCTTAATTAACATAAATTTAATTATTTTTGTTCCTATTCAAAGTGTAGCCATTCCCATCGCTGGTGGTTGGCAATTCACGATTGACATTTATTTATTTATTTATTTTGATTTGACAAGATTTATTTATTTTTTTTGAAACCCCCATTTATGACTTTATTTATGTATGGGAAATTTGGATATTTTCTGTAAAGCGTGAACGAGGAAGGTTGGGTTAACAAGGGATGGTAATGCCACTGGGTCCTCGAGATTCCCTGCGTGCGTCAATCCAACGCGACCCATATTTTATAATAAGCATTGTATTTACCGGTACTCATACGAGTGGGTTATTCGTATGGCTAGTAAACGTGTTCAACATATGACAATAAATTTAAAAACTTTTTTCTGATAAAAGTATTAGCAGATTTGAATTTATCAAAAATATTATAGATAATTAATTATGAAGTAGAGAATATATGTATTTATATGTATATTTCAATTTTAAAACATAACAAATAAATAGAAAATATCGGTTCTATTTTCCTTATATTTAGATATAGTTTCTCAACTATGATTTTCAAAAAAAAAATATAAAATACAAAGTTGAATGATTTATTTAAATTACATTAAGATAACTTCAAAATAAGTAACATGAAAAAGAGATAATCAATTATCTATATTGGACAACAAATTAATCCTAGAATAAATTACGGTTTCTATCGTGTATAATATTCAAATTTTAAGAAGAAAAAAATAAAAATACATATTGATTTAACATTTATTATAATTAAACATAGGCAATCATGTGAACACTGGAATGCTGAGAATATTTATATTCTAATGGAATGTTGAAATTTTAAAATTTTAATAATATGTAAGAGATAAAACATACAAATTATATAAAAAAAATTATAAAAGGTAAAATCATTATATAGGTATGATTTTTCTATTAAATTTTATTACGTGTATAGTAAAATAAATCGGTTATGAAAACTTATAAAATAAAAAGTAATCAAATTTGCATGGTAAAATAATGAAGAATAGTGAGTGATAATTTATATAATTAATAAATAAAAATATGTAAGTTATTTAAAAGAATATATTAATAATTTACATTTTTTTATAAATAAAGGGAATAATAGAAGAACTACGACACAAGCCTTGGGGTAGCACACTCCATTACATGAGAACGTAAAGCAAGACTGAGGGATGGGGAAGAGATATCTGCAATAGTAAACGTAAAATCACCTTGATGATTCATATTGGCTAAAATATCCGCGCAAGAATTTGTTTCTCTGTTATTAATAATCTACACTACGAAATTATTTTTTGACATGAGATAATAATAGTTGATATAATTAAAACGATAACTAAAAAAAATTAAATTGATTTAGGCAAAAAGATTAATGAATTTTTTTAATGACAAATGTTAGTAGTTAATTGTTATGTTAGTGGGGTAGGGAGGGATAGAACCCTGGACCCCTTACTCCTTCAACTCCTTTGTGTCCCTTAGCTCACCACTTGAGTTACTTGGCTGGGACGCAAAAAGATTAATAATTCTTACGTTATCATATGACTTAGATATTTTGATTAGATGACAATTGTCCAAATATGATAATTAATTTATTGATATGCTTTAATTTATTACATTTTGAATTTAATTTAATTCAAATTTGATTGAATAATAAAAGTTTAGATATGAAAATTAAGGGATTGATATGCCTTAATTAATAAAATATTGTGAATTAAAAATAAAAAATAAAATTATTTTTCATTTTAACGGGAAAAAATGAATGTAAACTACTATGTATCATGAGTCTACATGACAAAACTTTATTTTATATAATATAGTAGATTCCTTTAATTCGCTAGTCCAGCGATCATTTCTTCACTCACTGCTCACCGTGATAAATGTGGAAGCATATGCGCTTTTCAATTTTCATAAACAAAAATCCACTATCAATATCAATACAAAAATACAAAAGACTGACAAAATTACTAAACTAGATTACTATATTTTTACCACCTATCATTTTAAAGGGACAAATATATCAATCTAAATAAAAATAAATCAAAATAAAAATTAAATTCACATAAAAAAATTAATTTTTCTACCTACTTTTACTTTTTTTCTCTCTCACCTTTCACTTTTTTCCCCTCTCTTCTCTTTCTTCTCTCTCACGTGACACTATTTCTCTTTTTCTCTTTTTTCTCCCACACCCTTTCTCTTCTCTTTCTTCTTTCTATTTCTTTTTTTTTTGTCAACTTCTTTTTTCTATTTCTCTTTTTATATATTTTTATATTTTGTCATTATAATTTTTTTATTATTTATAAATAATTTTTTTCGTTTAAAGTCTCAATAAGAAAACATTACATATTGTCAATATAATTTTATCGTCTTTGATCACGTATCAAAATTTATAAATATATTTATTATATATTTTTTATAGATGATTATTTTACTTTTGATTCTTAACCGGAGAAAACATTACATACAATCGGTACAAATGATTATTTTTCTTTTGGGTACAGACGGAGAAACATAAAATGTTGTCGGCATAACATAAAAATTTATAAATATCTTTATTATATATTATTTATAAATGATTATTTTACTTTTGACTCTTATCGGGAAGAAACATTACATATTATCGGTATAAATGATTATTTTTCTTTTGGGTCCAGACGGAGAAACTTAAAATTTTATTTTTTATACGAGCATAAAAGTCTTTATTATTTATAAATGATAATTTTGCTTCTTAGTCTCTACGGGGAAAGATTACACGTTGTGAGTGCAATTTTATCGTCTTTTAACACATATCAAATTAATAAATATTTTTATTATTTGTAAATGATTATTTTGTTTTGTAGTCCTTACGAGGAAATATTACATGTCGTGGGTGTAATTTTATCGTGTTTGAACACACATCAAATTTGCAAATATCTTTATCATTTATAAATAATTATTTTGCTTTTTAGTCCTTAAGGGAAAACATTACATGTTGTTGGTGTAATTTTATTATAAATAATTATTTTACTTTTTAGTCCTTACGGGGAAACCTTACATGTTGTTGGTGTAATTTTATCATCATTAAACACACATCAAATTTATAAATGTATTTATTATTTATAAATGTATTTAATTTAGCTTTGATATTGTTTTATGACTATTAATACATAGAGGTGGTTCAGAAATATGCTATTAAAATTGGTATAAGGACCGCTGTATTAAAATATTTGCCAGGTCAAAATACATAGCAACTGATATTCAATTTTAGTTGATATATATAAATGATTTAGAAATATTCATTACAACTAACACGGCACGACCCGTGCAGATGTACGGGTATTCTACTAGTTGAGTTATATAAAAGGATGTGATGCATTATTATAAGGCAAAATGCTCGACGCTAGTTACAAAATTGAAAAGACAAATGCTAATAAGTGTCTTAAGGACACTATTTAAGAAATCAAATATAGAAATATTATGTTGGAATTTGTGCACTTAATTCTTTGAAAGTTTAAAAATTGTTATTTCCAATATAAAATTTATATTTTTTGATTTCTTAACAAGTGCCCTAAGGGCACTATTAACAAGACCCAATTGAAAATAAAATGTGGTTGGGGATTCCCTTAAAACGTGGTGAGGGATTTGGATCATGACTCGTATATATGGAAGTGCCTCCTCTTAGAAGAGGTCAACTTCATAAATAGATCTTAATGCTTTGATGGATTAGTCTCTAGCTTCTAGCCGGTGTATACCCTAAGTCCACAAAAAAATGAAAATACAATATTTTTGTGGGAAAACGTATTTTAAAAAATCAATATTTTAAGAAATCTTTATTAATGGATGATATTCATTAGTAAGATCTTTATTTAAAATATGGTTTTTTATAAAAATTATTTCCTTCATCTATTATAAGATATTTTTTGACGGGTTTTATGATTTTGTTTTAAAAATACTTTTATTTATGCACTTTTTAAAAAATTAAATAACATTAATTTTCATTTTGTCAACAATATTCTTATTTTTAATATTTGTATCTTTATCTTTATCTTTATCTTTATAATATTATACTTTTGTCAAATCAGCTATCAAGACCAGAATTTATTTGACAAAAGACTTTGAAGTTTATTAATGATGGTATATTGCACACACAAAGAGTGCTTCTTCAATTTAAATGTTATTTTTTATTATTTCTTCTCCAATAATTATCAGTGCTACTTTCAGTAATATATTTAACTATATTCCAATGATTTATTACACAGTAAATACCTAATTCCTTTTTTAAATTCAATGACAGATTTAGTGTTGACTGATGAAGAGTTAAAAAATATAACACTCGCTGAATTAGGGACATTGTTACAAAGTAACAAGTTTACCTGATTTTCCACTCATGCCTCGACCTAACATGAATATGATTTGAGTCTCAAAATCGACTCATTTATGATGAGTTGAACTATGATAGGCAATTACTTGCAGCTGAACTTGAATAATTATTATCCACAATGATTGCTGAGCAACGGGAGATATATGACACAATCATGCTAAATGTGTCCATAAATTGCAAGGCTTATTTTTTCTTTATGGCTATAGAGGAACAGGTAAAACTTTTCTTTAGAGGGCCATTTCTGCAGCTCTTAGATCTAAAGGTGAAATTGTTTTGACTATTGTATTAAGTGGAATGACTGCTTTGTTGATTCCAGGTGGTAGGACAACACATTCTAGGTTCCAAATTCTCATCAGTGTGAATGAAGATTCCATCTGTAACATAAACCAGGATAGTCCTTTGGCATAATTGATAATCAAGGCTAAACTTATAATTTGGGATGAATCTCCAATGACTCATAGAAATTGTTTTGAAGCAGTTGATAGAACATTCAGGGATATACTTCGATTTTCTAATAGTGAAAGTAAAAATCTGCCGTTTGGAGGAAAAGTAGTAGTTCTTGGTCTTGATTTTAGGTAGATACTTCCACTCATACCGAAGGAAATGAGGCAAGATGTTGTTTATACTAGCATTAATTCATCATACATTTGGCCATTATTTGAGGTGCTTATATTAAAAAAAACACGAGGCTTCAAGGTGGGTCTTCAAAAGAAGAAGTACGACAATTGAAGGAGTTCTCAGATTGGGTGTTGGGTTTTGGAAATGGAACTATTGGTGAAATAAATGATGCAGATGCAACAGTTGATATACCTTCTGATGTGCTCATTGAAAATTCTGGTGATCCTCTTGCTGCTATTGTTAATAACACATACCCATCTATTTTAGAAAATATGAGAGACCCACCATTCTTTTATCATAGAGCTATTTTAGCATCCATAAATAATGTTGTTAATTAGTTGAATAAGTACATTATGTCATTGATGCTTGGAGAAACAAAAACTTACCTCAGTTTTAATAGACCATGTTCGGAGGATGAAAATTTTAATAGACCAAATGATATACATACTCCATAATTTTTTAATACAATTTCTGCATCTGGACTTCCTAATCATCAACTGAAGTTAAAGATTGGTGTTCCCATCATGTTATTGAGAAATATAGATCATTCGTCAGGATTGTGCAATGACACTCGGCTCATAGTCACCCAACTTGGCAATCATGTGTTTGAGGCAAAGGTTATCTCTGGCAGCAAAGTAGGAGAAAAAGTTTTTATTCCTAGATTGTTACTGATCCCATTTGATCTAAGAATTCCCATTTGATCCAAGAATTCCCTTTAAAATTCCAGTGATTGTTTCTTTTGCAATGACTATAAATAAAAGTCAAGGGCAATCTTTGAAACACGTGGAAATCTATCTTCCACAACCAGCTTTTTCCCATGGTCAACTATATGTTGCAATATCAAGAGTTACATCACGTAGTGGATTGAAGATACTCATATGTAACAACGAGGGAGATGTGACAACCACCATTTCAAATATAGTTTATAAAAAAAAATTTCAAAATTTAACTTAGATGGTTTGTGTTAGCATTATTTCCTCAACTTTTGGAATATACATAACTCTATATTATTTAATTTTTGCACCCACAAGTTTGAATTTAATGGTTAGGTGTTCTACTTGCCGAACATGCCAATTAATTTTTGATAGTATGCATGTTAACTTGATATGGCAAATAAAGTTATTTTTTATAATATTATATATGTTGCCTAATGCGGTTCTTTATATAATTATTATTTAACTTTGTTAAAAAAATATAATTATTATTTACCAGTCTATATTTTTTTTTGTACAAAACGGGACGTACCGTTTTATATGTTCGTAATTACATTTAAGAAAATTATGACATTATTTTCTCAGTTTGAAAGAAAATGATTGTTTTCATGCTATAAATGAAATTTGATTTGTTTTTCATTTTTTAATCTAAGACTTTTCGTTAAGATGACTCATTGTGTTACAAAAGTTACAAAATATATAATTCAGACAAAAAAATACAAAAATAATATGACAAACTTTGTTTACCCCGTGCATTGCACGTGTCAAAAAACTAGTAATATTAAAAGTAATAGTGTCATAAAGCATTAATTAGAGGACAATTAGGTAAAATCACTAAAATAACCTCTTAATAACAGCAATTTATCATTTAATAAATGAAAAAATTATTTTGATATTAAATAGGTTTCATTTAAAATGAAAACAATATTATCAAAAAAAGGGGATAGGAAATTGTTTAAAGAAATAAAAAATTTAATAAATAAAAGATTTATTTTGATATTAAATAGGTTTGATTTAAAATGAAAGAGATATTATCAAAGAACGAGATAGGAAATTATTTACGTGAGTAGGGAATAGGAAATAAGAAATTTAATAAATAAAAGATTTATTTTGATATTAAATTGGTTTGATTTAAAATGAAAGAGATATTATCCAAAAAGGGATAGGAAATTGTTTACGTGAGCAGGGAATAGGAAAAAGAAAATAAGTTTGAAATTATATGAGTAGGAAATAGGAAACCTTAAGGGGATAGAAAATTTGAATAAATAAATTAAAATGAAAGGGATATCATCATTTAATAATTATAATGAATAATTTACGGGAGCTGGAGATAGGAACATCTCGTCAAAAAGGAGGGGATAGGAAACCAAGATGTTATACTACTAAAATACTAAATTTGTTAGGTGTAATGCACGGGAGAAATAGCTATAGCTTAAAGTGAAAAAATATTATTCATTTATTTTTTCATCTTGGCTATAAATACTTTACGAGTATTATTTAAATGAAAGAGATAAGTCAAACAATTAATATAATAGAGAAGTATTTGAGGAAAGCTATTCAATTGACAAATCAATTAAGATTTTTACAAATATAACAATAACTAATTTATAAAGTGCATCGTTCAATTTTTTTCTTAATTAGATAAAGTAGTTTATGAGAAACTACCAAAAAATTATTATTTTAGGAGAAAAATATCTTTCCCATATATTTAGTCATTAAATTTATTATTGGATTTGTAGCAAATTTTTTTTTTATTATTGCAGAGCCGAATTTTAGTTTAGAAGGGACATTGGCTCACCGAAATCAATTTGTTTCCTATATTAAATATTAAATAGGTCAAATTGATATGGTCAAATAAATAAATATGGTCACCCAATTGTCTACCAAATAATGATATTAATTAATATTACAAAAAAAAGTAAGAATTAATAAATCTTGATACTTATAAACAGATTTTATTTGGTTAAAATATTTTAATTGAATGACCATATCAATTGGGTGACATCTTTTGTGATACACAAGAGCGATGCATTTTTTTATTTATTTAACAATGTGACCATATCAAATATCTATCAATTATAAAGATTTATTGACGTAATATAGATCGGTCGTTAGAATTGTGCAACGACACTTGGCTCGTAGTCACGCAACTTGGTAATCATGTGTTGGAGACAAAGGCTATCTCTCGCAGCAAAGTAGGAGAAAAAGTTTTTATTCCTATATTGTCATTGATCTCATCTTATTTAAGAATTTCCTCTAAATTTTAGCACAAACAATTTTCAGTGATTGTTTCTTTTGCAATAACGGTAAATAAAAGTCAGGGGCAGTCTTTGAAACATGTGTGAATCTATCTTCCGCAATCAAATTTTTCCCATGGTCAACTATTTGTTGCAATATCAAAGGTTATATCACGCAGTGGATTGAAGATAATCATATGTAACAACGAGGGAGATGTGACAACCATCACTTCAAATGTAGTTTATAGAGAAATTTTTCAGAATTTAGCTTAGATGGTTTGAGTTGGCATTATTTCCTCAACTTTTGAAATATACATAACTCTATCTTATTTACTTTTTGCACTCACATGTTTGAATTTAATGGTTAGGTGTTCTACTTGCCGAACGTGTCAATTAATTTTTGACAGTTAGCATGTTAACTTGGCTTGAAAAATAAAGTTACATTTTATAATACTATATATGTTGCCTAATGCTTTTCTTTATATAATTGTTATTTAACTATGTCAAAAAAATATAATTATTATTTACCAGTTTATATGTTTTTTTTTGTATAAAAACAAGACGTACCATTTTATATGTTTGTAATTATATTTAAGAAAATTATGACATTATTTTTTCAGTTTGAAAGAACATGATTCTTTTCATGTTATAAACGAAATTTGATTTGTTTTTCCTTTTTTTTAATATGAGATTTTTTGTTAAGGTGGTTCATTGTGTTACAAAAACTACAGAATATATTCTTCGAAAAAAAACGCAGAAGTAATATGACAAACTTTACTTATCCCGTATATCGCACGAGTCAAAATACTAGTTAATTAATAAGAGAAAGAATTATCCAAATACAACATATTAAAGAGATAAAACATATTTTTGAGTTAAACAATAATTTTAATGTTTTGCTAAGAAATACATTTAGGTACTAGTTTGCTCAAAAAATGTTTAGATGGTCCCGTAAAAAAATGTTTAGTTACTACATTCGTCTCGAAATAAGTGTCATACGTGTTAAAAAAAATCTCAAAATAAGTGTTGTTTTATCTTTAATTTCAATAAAAAAATGGACAAAAGAAGAAAAAACATTAGGAAGTCTGTCATGAAATACAGACTTTGACCGGATTCTGTCTACCGGCATCTATTGGAATTAGAGAATGTCCAATCAAAAAAGACATGTATTAATAATTTGTTTTTCCAAATTTTCTCCTGAATTAATAATGTGTGTATCACTTTCAATCGTTATACTACACTACTCTCTCTATCTCATTTTAATAGCCTCTTTTACTTTTTCACGATTCTTAAGGAAATGATTAGATTTACTGATTTCTATAATAAAATGACACTATTATCTGTTAGACTAAAATACCCTATTTAATTTGGACAACTGTAATTACTCACCAACAACTCATTAATAGAGGTTGGTTGAGATAAAAAATATATTTGGAAAAAAAAGTAATTAATACTTATTGATTTTATAAAGGGACAAGTAATTTGAGACAATGAAATATTCTAAACAGGATAAGTAAAGTGAGATGGAGGGCATATATATTTATAATAATGGTTAATAAGAATCATTTTGCAACATTGTTATACTTTTTTCCATTAATTTATAATTTTTCTTAGTCTGTGTGAAAAAACCTAACAAAACACTTATAATGGAACATATGGAGTACTAGTTAAGAGTTAATACATAATATAAAAACTTCATTGAAAAACGCAATAGTTAATGATTGATAATAGTACTATTTAATACTATCTCTTGTCCTAATATAAGAAGAAAAAACAAAAATCACAAAAACTAAGGAAGACTATTTAATGCTATAATATTAAAATGTAATCTCAAATATACCCATAACATTAAATGTTCTACACTCACCATGTAAGTTTATAGTAAACACACATCTCATATTAAATAGGGGCATAAAAAAATTTTTAGCAATTAATATACTTTGAAATGAGTTTTTTTTCTTATAGTTAGGACCAACAAATACACTAACAATTTTCTTATAATAGGGACCAGAGGTAGTATTACACTTCTAAATAAGGTTTTTTTTTTTTTACTTTTAATTCATTAACAATGTTCATTGGTTAGTATTTGACATTGTTTTAATATAAATAAATAAGGATATCAATTGCTTTTTCCAATTAGTTTGTTATAATACAATGTAAAACATCACAAAATTAATTGTTTTTCATCTTATACTTTCCAAACAAATCGAAGGTATAAACACCATTTCATGAGGTTATGGTTCTCGTACTTGTCAAGAAGGTCTATGAAGATGGTGTAATCACCGGCTTCCAGGCCTGCTTTGAAGTAGAACACCATTTGGTTAGCTTTTGCAACTCGACACACAATTTGACAAGTAAGGGAGCGTGTTAGGGTTATGAGTTTGAGACATATCCTCTCCTATCACCCCTGGCACAATGCCCTCATCCACCTTTCATAGAAAATATTAATGTTAGCGTATGTAGGTCTATCCCTCTATAGAATCAACTGAAAATGACACGTCGAAACATAAAATGGGAGATAAAATGTGTTTTTAAGAATTTTTACAAGTTTTTGAAAAAAAATAGTGGGAGTGTTTGCCAAAGGCTTCAAAGTTCAAACAGTTGCATAGTTTGATATTTTATAAGCATAGTTTGAAAAGTGTCGAACAATATACAACACTTAAACTAGTTTATGAATTTTTATTTGTAAGTATCCTCTACTCAGTCCTATGCATTTGCATCAAGTGGCAAGACCTTTTGAAAACTTGTTAAGAAAATTTGAAAAGTACACTTTATCCACTTGCTAGATTCATTAGTTCACAAAACAATAAACTAGGAAAAAAAAGTCAAGGGTTAATTAAAAAGATTACACAATAATGGTTATACTAGTTTACCCTTACCATGAAGCTACATCCAATTTTTGGTTTTCAATTAAGGTTTTCATTATTCACTCTTAAACCGAGCAATATGACAAATAAGAACGACTTTTACACCTAATCTCTCTAGGCTCTTTCTACCAAGTATTTTGTACTCTCATTGCCTATTTAGATTCAACTTACAAAGGTTTTTATACATTTTGCAAAAAACACGCAGCGATAACGACGTTCAGATAATGCGTAAAGTTTGACCCGTTATCTAAGAAAATATGGAGCTTTCAGATAACGTTTGTCTTGGCAAGCATTATAGAGAGTAGACATTCTGATAATATATGCTCGGTAACCGTTATCTGAACACTTCTTGTTTTTTAATAAAAATTAAAATAAAAGTTAGGAGCATTTGGATAACACACACTTGGATGAATGTTATCTGGACTTGTGTTTCACAGTGGTGCATAGGCTGTTCTGGTGGCAATTTCGGCCTGATGGTATTTGTGATGTAGTGTAACCATGAGAAACTTGAAATGTTTTTTGGAACATCGAGTGCATTTTTGTGTTTTTGATAGTAATGATGAACTCACTTTACTCTCTAAAGTGAGAAGACTCACTTCGAGGTGACAAATTTAAATAATCAAAAGATATAATCGAGAATATAAATGTTTCTCAAATAATGTATTTAATATACTTCTTACTAAAATTTTGGCTTAAATATTATATTTTTAATTCTTATTGTGGCCGATATGCTATTTCGGTCTTTTAACAATTTGTTACTCAGATTTAATTAATAAATTTTCAATTATTATCACGAGTCCTTATTATAGATTTTCTCCTCTTAAAAGCAAAATCTCAAAAATCATTATTTTCTACTCGAAATTAATTTAGAGTCCATTTGTTTTGGATTTTACAAATAGTTTTCCATTTATTTTCTATGCGATTTGCATGAATCATGTAATGGTTTCGAATTCGAATACTCCCAAGCCGAATTCAAAATTTTCAGTAAATAATTATTGTGATGTGTCGGTGGGGTAATTGTTACGGAATACTCGTTCGATGCAGAGTCATGCAGTTTCAATTCAATGCAGGATCCTCTCAGCTTGTAGTTTCCACTGTTGCAGCAAGAGATGAGACAAGCACAATTAACTCAAAATTCAAATACTGCTAGAGATACGAGTAGAAGTGTTAAAATGGAAAGACTCTTGTTGGAGCACATATCAATTTGAGAAGTCCACAAATCATATTATAGGCGGAATCTTCACAACTAACAGATGTTATGAGTATTGATCATGCTTGTCCTCTAATTATAGTCAACGTGGGTCCCACATCTTTCAAATCTGATCAGAATACTCTTGCAGATAGCTGAATTAACGATGCAAGAATTGTGGCACAAGGAGAAAAACAACGTCGAATTAATGAGGTGATACCAACACCAAACGCATGGATGCTGATGGGTTTTAATAACTCTTATCTAATCTTTTAAGCTTGAATTTGTAAAGTCTACATGTGTTTTAAGTGTTTGATATGTGCATTATAAGTGGGTATGTGACACTTGAGTCAATAAATGTGAAATATTGTTTTTGGCACTTTTAGTGCCGTGTTTATGGGAATTATGTGTTTGTTAAGTGTGCAGGAAGAAAACAGAAAAATACTAGACAAGATGCTCCAAGGTCCTGCAACAATTGGGCATGAACTTAGTGCAGAAGAAAATTACCAACTGTGACTCTTCTTTTGTTGATGGTGTGGCTCCGTGCTGAGGTTGCTTTTCTTTGCTAGAAGTGTGCAAGACGTGGTCCTGATGAATATTCCTTATTATCGTATATTTTGGAATGACATTTGTCCCTAGTGGAATGGGCCATAGTACATTTTTAGTGAATGGCCTCTATTTTGGCTCATGTGATAACAGAGAAGGCAAGTTATATGAGAATGTGACCTAAGAAAAGGAAACTCCCTTACATCCTAATACTATAGGTCTGAAATTTTGCAACCTCGTCATATCTTTCCCTCTTTACGGCTTCCACCTACATTCCACCGCATCATCTTCAACCTTCTTCCATTTTTACTATTTCCTTCACCATTTTTGGAGTTGCCGCGAGCTTGAGCTACTGCAGCTTGACATATTTCACAAGGGGATAGTAAGGGCAGAATGCAAGACATTACTTAAGAGAGGAAGAACTTCACTTGACCAAGATGATCACTATTTCTTTCCACTATTCTTTATTCAATATTTCACATATTTGAACTTGTATCAAGCTTGTAATGACTCTGAACTTAGCTTCCATTCTCTGTTTTATTTTTAAGTTCATTGTGAGCTAAACTTCTTAAGCTAGGATGTGTTGAACTTGTAATAACTCTTGTTGGTTAAGTGTGTGATGTTTATTTCAGTACCTTTAATCCATGTGATTTCCTGCCATACATTTGGACCGAGCTAGACCAACTTAGTTTAAACACTAGTTCAATATTAAATAATGAAAGAGTTTAATGAGTGGATTTCATGGATTAATATGGATAGTCTTAGCTCTTAGGTAATGGACACGTTAACTAAGCTTGAATGTAATAGAAATATTGGTTCAAGTCCATGACATTATTGATCCCAAAGAGTCTTGACATCCCATGACATTACTGATCCAACTTGATGGTTTACAAAGGAAAAACATTCCTATATGTTTTTACCCAACCATTTTTACCACACTTTTTTAAGCTTTTAACTGTGTTAATTCACTTTTACTTTCCTGTTTAAACAATCAACTTGATGGATTACTTGTCACATTTTGTCTCACTTGCCAAATTAACTAATTGAAAATTATTAGAGTTAGCTGCAACAAATCCTCAAGAAAACGATTTTTATTTGCACTTTACTACTTGCTATGACTATGTACACTTGCACATGCAACAAGTTTCCGACAATGAGATAGTGGCTCGTGTTATTACCAACCTGTTGTACATAGAGCGTCTTTATTGGCAGTCCTGGGGCCGAATAGAGAAAAGAATGCATATCTGGGCCACTCAAAGGGGTGACCTTTTATAGAAGATCGATGATGAACCTTGGCGGGAAAATTCGTTCTTTGTTATTGACCTAGCGTATATCACAACGCGATTTGTCGTCAATCGTTGATTAGTTCAAGGGAGGCGATCCTGGAAACGTCACAATCTTTGTGATTTCCGTAATTGTACAGTGTTAATCAAAAAGAGTGTTTAAACGAATGGTGATGATGACAAGCTACGTGTCATTGGTTCGTGTGATGTGATTCTTTGTGGGATCCATACTTGTTGTGTTTTATCCTTTACGCTTGTGAAGCGTGTCCCCGAAGTGGGCTTTATTAGAGATTTGTTTAATGTGAAATTTTATTTGTAATGATTTTTTAAACTTAGGGGGCGTTTGTTACAGCTTTTTTTAGAATAAAATCACTTTTTTTATGTTAAAAATCATTTTTTTAATTTTAATTGTGTTTGTTTCAGATTTTTTAGAAAATGATTTTAAAAAAAAAAAATGATTTTTATGTTAAAAATGAAAAGCTGAAAAAAGTAGCTTCTCATTCATAAGAGTTGAAAAAATGATTTTTATAATCCTAAACAAACACAAATTAGCTTCAGATTTTTTTAAAATCTATAAAAAATAATCTCTAGATTATTTTAAAACATAATCACTTTTTTTTAAGCCGTAACAAACGGGCCTTAGTCTCTAATATTTCAAATTTTTACAATTAGGTTTTTTTTTTTCAATTTCTCTTTTCTCAATTTCTATTTATCTTAAAATACTTAAATCCTTATGTTTTTACACAAATAACTAAAGAATTATGATGACAAATAATTTTAAAAGTTAAAAAGTCTTAAATTTAGTAAAAATATGATAAAATTTGAATATTTTTGTGAGAAATCGAAATAGTGTTTAAAAAAAAAATAGAACAGTTGAGAAATTTTTTTTTTGGTGAAATATAATATTCTAATTGATGGATTATGTAAAAAAAATGATAAGAGTTAGATATCTCACACTACCTATTAAGAAATTGAGATAGAATATTTAACCTAGTCAGCAATTTAAAATCTTAAAAAAATTCAATATACCTTTTAAACAAATAAATTTATTTAATGAATAATGTTAAATACTTTTTTGGATGAAATGCTAAATACTTGTGAAAAATTACTTTTGGAAGCTGTTTTATTAAATTGGGCCGAGTGCGACATCAGCCCAGTATGAGAGCGGGAATTTAACCCGATCCACACTACGTTACCGACTTACCAGATCCAGATCCAGATAACCAAATTTTTCTTAGGTCACAAGTTATAATCCTCACACACGTGTTAACTTGCACGACACTTCATGAAAAAAAAAAAAACGGCTGAGTAGGGCCGCCGTTGGATCCCAGTCCTGCTCCTGCCACGTCGCGAAACATTATAGGCCCAACTCCCGTTTGGGTCCCATCACGTTTATCCATTTGTCTTCTCGTCGCTTCCAAAAGATCGTGACGACAATTTTCATTATCACGCTTAATTTTATTTTAATTTAATTTCGGACAGTTTCTTTTTTACTAAACTCATCGCCTCTGCACTCTCTGCTTTCCAAAAAGTTGAAATCTCAACCGCGAACCAAGCTTTTCGCTTCAGTTCGTTCCCGCACTATCAGCTTTCTCTCTGTACCTTTCGTCCAAAACCAAACCCTAACACACGTGAATCCCACTCCTCTGTTTCGAATCTCTCAAGTGCAGAGCTCAGTGCTCTTCACCAATCTCAGATCTGTTAGATAACAACTCGATTCAAAGCGCTTCGACCTTTGTTTGGATTTTCTTTTATTTTTAGGGATTGAAGGTGTTTGGATTTGAGTCTTTTCGGATTTTTTTTAATTGGTTGTGGCTTGAGGTAGGTTTGTTATAGTTGTGGTTCTTTTTTCTTCTTCTTTTCTATATGCAAATTGAATGAATTAAACGGTTAAGCGGTTATTTTCGATTCAAACGTCCATCTCGGAACTTTTTTGGGACGTGCAGATTGGGTTGTTGACTGTTTTGTTTGTTTTTATTTCTATTTTTGTGTTTTCCGGTGCCAATTGATCAAAAAACTGTGTTTCTAATTTTGGTTGTCGATATTTCATGCTTAGGCATTGATTTGATATGAATCTCGAGTGAACTCTGACGAAAATTCAAGTCCGGTATCGATTTCTTCGTGAATGCCGTGCGGTAGTTTTGCTTTTATGGTAGTTACGAGGTTTGGGTTCCCAGGGGCTCTGTTCTTTGCTTTTAATGGGAGAAGAAGCGGCTTGTGTGCAAGCATTGACAGATGGAAGGATGGAAAACAATAAGGAATCGAGGACGGAACTGAAGCGGGACTATCACCAATGCGTTGCTGATACTGAGTCGCACCTTTCTCCGAATAAGAAACAAGCAAAAGAAGTTTCGAACGATGAGGTGCGCTCTGAGGTTTCTAATCCCAACATTTCTGCAGCAGAACACGCACTAACATTTCAGGATATCAGTAGCCAACCCAGTGAATTGGGGAATGCTAACCATGCGGAGTGTGGGGAACTAACTTCTACTTGTTTGGAGAATTCAAGTTCGAATGAGACCTTGAGTGATGAAGCCGGTGATCACAATAATGATGATAACACTAACGATGATGATGATGATAATAATAATAATAATAATAATACTTCTCGGAATGATAAGGACACGAGTAGTGCTGCAGTGATGTCATGCGTTGTGATGGAAATCCCCAAGAATGCTAGTTCATCTGGTATCAGAAAGATTACTTTTAAGTTCAGTAAAAAGAAGGAGGACTACGGGTGTCAACCACCTGCTCTCTTTACTGATGGCAATCGCTATGGCTTTCATGGGGACGATGAAGAATATTTGGCAAAGGATGATTTGGGATATGTTCGTGATGGGGATTTGGAGTTGTATTCTGGAAATATGGAATTGAAAATGTCAAAGAAAGTAGTCCCGAACTGCTATCCCACAAATGTCAAAAAGCTGTTATCAACTGGTATCCTTGACGGAGCTGCAGTGAAATATATTTACAACCCCGGAAAGGTAATGCATGCATTTTCATTGTCTGTTTTTTTATGTACTTCTGCTGGGTTTCTTCTTATATTTTGAAGTTGTTGCCAGGTTGAGCTCCGAGGGATTATTGATGGTGGCGGATATTTGTGTGGCTGTTTAGTGTGCAATTACTCCAGAGTAAGATATGTGATTTATTTTTCTTTACGACTTGTTTTGTATTTACAAGATAACTAATTTCATCATTTTCTCAGGTGCTTAGTGCCTATGAGTTCGAGCAGCATGCTGGTGCCAAGACTAGACATCCAAATAATCATATATTCCTAGAAAATGGAAAACCAATTTATAGTATTATACAGGAAATAAAAACTGCTCCACTCAGCATGCTAGATGAGGTTATAAAGAATGTGGCTGGTTCATCTGTCAACGAGGAATCCTTCCAGGTTTGGAAAGGTGATAATTATTTCTCCGGTTTATAATTGCATTATGGAAGCCTAGAGGTTTTAGGTTCATGTTAGTCAAATGTCTTAAAAAAGAGGGGCATGTGTGCTAGGCAAATGTGCTATTTTTTGTGGTTGGCAAATTATTGGTACAGTCTCAAAAAGCTATATTAACATTCGACAACAGTCTTGATCGGAAACTCATGTTCAGCCATCTGAATACTAAATTAGAACCACTTATTTTTGCTTGTAACACACACACACACACACACACATCTGAGTGTGTTTGTCGCATTTTTGTGGAATTAGCCTTCTGTAAATTTAAGGTAAAACTACCTACAATAAACCCATAATGGGCCTGATCCTTCCTTGGACCCTGTCATAATGGGAGTTTTACGCACTAGACTGTTCTCTTCCTCTATTATCTAGTGTTGTGTCTTTCTTCAATGTACTGCCATATCCTTCCCTACTAAAGTCATCTTTAGTCTTTCTGATATTGTCCACACATTCCATCTTCTGTAGAATCTACCCTTACCTTTGACTTGAGTTTATAACATCATTTTATTCGAAGAAGAAAAAAAGCATCAGTTGGCCATCTGCTACAATATTTTACTTCTGCTACATTCTGGCGGTCTATATTCTCAATAGCCCACCTTTTTTGATATTTAACATGGTGGGGTTTATGAAAATATTATAATGCTTATCTTCGAGTCGTGGAATTAACTTTTCAATCATGTAAAAATTAGTCGTTATTTTATTCGGTTGGCTTTAACTTGCGTTGGAGAGAACATCCTTGCCACCTTTGCTCGAATGATTCATCCGAGATAGTTTATCATCCCTCAGTTTCAAAATAGTTGTTGTTGAGATCCTTGTTATTCCACCCACATTAGTCCACGCTTCAGATGTCCTGCCTTGAGCATGAGGGGTGTGTTGAGAATCCCACATTGGATAGTGATATGACCTGATTAGTGGCAATCCTCACCCCACAAGCTACTTTTTGGGGTTGAGTTAGGCCCAAACCCAAATTTTAAGAGCTGTCTTTTAAAGGTTTTACATTGTCTCAAATTATTTGTCACTTAAGAAAATCAAGAAGGCTTTAATAACTTTTTTTGCCCCCCAACTTTATCCTTGTCTTTTGATATCTCCACTAAGTGAAATAAGAGAGCATCAGTGGAGTGAGAGGAAAACATAGTCAAATGAACTTCTATAATTGAAATACAAAACATTGAATCATTTTCTTAAACCTTGTAGAAAATCTAGATGACAAGTATTTCAAAACTAAAGGAATACAAAGTCCGCACTTTAAGAGTTCTTTTCCTTCTCCATTTAGATAGAATTAGGGCTTGTTTGTTTAAGCTTAAAAAATTATTTTAAAGTTGTATAAAAGTGACTTTTTTTTAGAGATTTTATGTACAGTTGAAGTTATTACTCGTTTGATTATAATGATAAAAAATATTGTTTTATTTTAAAATGTATTTACAATTTCATCTTTCTTTTCATAAGCTACTTTGAGTAGTCTCCCAAAATAATCAGAAATTTGTTTTTTTACAAAAGTTTAAACAAGCATTCTAAAAACTTTTGAAAGTGGTTTCTTTAAAATGTAAGTGATTTTTTTTTTGGGGAAAAAAGCATAAATAAACGCACTCTTAATCATGATATAGTCTTATGGTCTATCTAGGAGAATATTATTGTCAATCACCAACTGTTCCAAAAGCTTAAGTTGCTAGGTGAAAGCTTATGAATTATTTTATATCTAACAATTATCATTACAAAACATCCACGAAAGGGAAGGAAAAGAAATATATAACATAGAGTAACCTGTGCATGTTGTTTGCTGCAAACTTGCATGGAAAGACATAGTCATATGGATGCTGCAGACTATTCATAGCAAATAGTAAGAGGTGTTTCTTTTGCTTTGCTTTAGGTCTTGATTGATATTATATATGTTTATATTCTTTTCCATGGATTATGCAGAAAGTCTCCTACAAAGCAACGGGAGGGCACCAACTCAAAAAAATTACAGTACCAAGTTTATTGGCATGCCTCATGCAAACAACAGGTAAACCAGAAATAAACCAACAAAAAAAAAAAAAGAATAAAGCCATTGTGCTTTTTCTATCTCTTGCCTTTTTCAGGGCACTTGATGCTTCGTCTTTTGTATTAAACCATAATCATTGTTCTCGAAGTCTTTATTCTTGATTTCTTTCCCTTCTCTTCTTCCTTATTTAAAAATTAAAATCCAATAACTTTAACATGGTATTAGAGCAGTATCTTCCTCTATGACTTATCTCGTCACTATTCTGCTAATGTCATTATCTCCATGATTCTTTTCTTCTCATGGTTGTGCACCAGTTCCGACCATCCTTTCTCTTCCAGGCTTTCTCTTTGTTAGTGAATTTTTCAGTTTGTCGCTTCAGCAACCAGTCTCAGAAGCCTTAGCTCAGTTCGTCACACTGTTATGTCCTTTTGGCGGTCTCCGATTATTTTAGATGAAGTTTGACCTCGATTGTCCTAGATGAAGTTTGGCCTAACTGTCCAAAATGAAGTTTGACCTCTACTATCCCAAATTCAGTTTGGCTCTGGCTATCCCAGATGCAATTTGGCCTCAACTATTATATACTAGTTATGAATTAGTTGTGATTCATACCAGCCTCCCATTGTGAATCATATCAATAATGATTTCTTCTATCTCGATCTCACTTATGAGTCATGCCGTAATGAATTTTTCCTTGACTATGGAGGCAATCTACTTATTGCGTCGGCTCATGGAGCGATACCGGGAGGATAAAAAATACTTGCACATGGTTTTTATTGATTTGGAGAAGGCGTATGATAGAGTGCCTAGATAGATCTTGTGGAAAGCTTTAGAAAAGAAAGGGGTTCGTGTGGCCTATATCCGAGCCATCAAGGATATGTATGATGATGCCACTACTAATTTGAGGACTCAACGCGGATCCACAGAAGATTTTCCGATCACTATAGGGCTGCATCAAGGGTCGGCTTTAAGCCCCTATCTGTTTACATTGGTCTTAGATGTGCTCACGGAACACATACAAGAGCCGACCATGATGCATCTTTGTTCTGAGATGATATTGTCCTAGTTGGGGAATCGAGAGAGGAGATAGATGAGAAGATTGAGACTTGGAGACAAGCTTTGGAGACACACGGATTCCGCTTGAGTAAGAGTAAGACGGAGTATATGGAATGCAAGTTTAGTAGAAGGCAAAACACCCCTAGCATAGAGGTGAAAGTTGAGGACCATATCATACCACAAGTTACTAAGTTTAAATACGTGAGGTCCATCATACAAAACGACAGAGAAATAGAGGGTGATGTGAACCATCAAATTCAAGCGGGGTGGTTGAAATGGAGGAAGGCATCAGATGTTTTATGTGATAACAAAGTCCCACTCAAGTTAAAAGGTAAGTTTTATCGGACAACGGTTAGACCTGCGATGTTGTATGGGACTGATTGTTGGGCGGCGAAAGGTCAACACGCGACTAAGCTAAAGGTGACAGAGATGAGGATGTTGCGATGGATGAGTGGCAAGACTAGACGGGACAAGATCTGGAATGATAGTATTAGAGAAGGAGTGGGAGTGGCACCTATTGTGGAAAAGATGGTTGAATCTCGGTTGAGGTGGTTTGGGCATGTTTAGAGGAGACCGGTAGATTCAGCAATAAGGAGAGTTGATCAGATGGAGGTCAACCCAGTTGCTAGAGGAAGAGGAAGACAATGGAAAACTATAAGTGAAATTATCAAGAAGGACTTTGAAGTGAATGGCTTCACTATTGATATGATTCATGATAGACTACTGTGGCGTCGTTTAATCCATGTAGCCGATCCCACCTAGTGGGAAAAGGCTTTGTTGTTGTTGTTGTTGTTGTTGTTGTATGATGCACACCAGCCTCAATTTCAATTTCATTTTTTACAAATTTTTTAGGTATCCTAATTTTTCTCGTGATTTAAAGCTTCCAAATTTTGTTATTGGTGGATTTGGAGAAGTCTTAGTTCTTGTTGCCAGGAAATTTCCATTGATAATCATTCCAACACGTCTCTTTTTCGTTGGTTATACAACATTTGAACCAGCTCTTCTGGTTGATAACCATTCCAGCCATCTTGTTGTCTTTCCAGCAATGTGATGTAGCCAACATCTGCTTTTCCGGTTATTTTTTGAGGCCCATATTATATTTTCCCTTTTAATTGTTTATTTGTAACAAGCTTAATGCTTAGTGAGCTTTAGCTTGGGGGGTGTTAAAATAAATTATAAATATTAATAATATTGAATATCTTAAACCATCTCTTAGGACTGGTTTATATTTCTTTATATTTCATGCTTTGTTTTCTTATTTTATTAGAATTAAAAGTTCAGTAACTATTATGATTAATTTCCTTATTTAATTAGGATTAGGTGTCTGGTATTAATATAAATAAGGATTAGTGCTTAGTCTTTTGTATAAAACCATAATCACAGCAAATTCTTTCTCTTGATTTCTTCTTTATCTAGAACCCTATAACATGTCTAATTCATTTGGATATTCCTCACCATAAGTAGTTTTTGCTGTCAATATTTTTTAAATAGTAACAGGACTTGCTGTCAAATGTAAAGGTGTTGATGTTTAACCACTAAGTGATTGCTTTGTTCACTGGACCCCCTTAGGAAAGAATTACACCTGAGGACGCCTTTAGCTTACTTCACTAAATCATGTGAAAAGTGCATTTGCTTGTGCTTTGAGAATAAAGCCTAACTTTCAGAATAATTTGTCTACATTATTAGTCCTGATGTTTTCAGTTGCCAATGCTTTGTGGATTTAGGAATAGGCACTTGTTGAAGTGAACTTAATTAGGTATTTCATAATTCTGAACATATGGGTTTTGTTAAAAGAAAACAATTCAATTTTCACTGGGGTTTTGCTATGGTGTTATCAATGAGTGCGAAGAAATTCAGGATTATACTGTCAAATGTTATATTTTCAAATTTATTGTCTTATGTTAACAAAATTTGGCTGACTTTTAAATGAAAAGGGGATGACAGTACTTCTTAACTATTTAATTTTGATGTTCCAGTCAATCTGTGGAAAGTGCGAGCCACTTGTCATCTTTGCATGTGCGATGTCTTATGTTAACAAAATTTGGCTGACTTTTAAATGAAAAGAGGATGACAGTACTTCTTAACTATTTAATTTTGATGTTCCAGTCAATCTGTGGAAAGTGCGAGCCACTTGTCATCTTTGCATGTGCGAAGTCATTTTGAGCAGCAAATGTATGTGAATCAGACAACTGATGAGTGGAAGCGTGTGGTGAAAAAGTTTGTTCTCCCTCTTGGTTTAATTACTAATGCCTGATACTTGATTGTTGAGCATGTCCTTGGGCAGTCTGCATGTGTATAAGGTTATCTGTTCAATTAATTGTAGACCTTTCCTTCTTGTATATTCACAATACACCTTTTTCTCTAGGTCAAGCTCCTGCACTTCCAACTCAGGTGTACAGCTGAAGAGAAATGCTGATGGTTGCACTAAGAGAAGGTACTTTTTTTCTTTTCTTTTGTGTTTTTTAGTTGAGGATGCTTGTGCTGTTTTTCTATGTCTCTCTAGCTTCTCCATGTGAATTGCAATATCTTAGCTAATGTAGTTTGAATTTGAATTTTGTTTTTATCAGGGACAACGATTTGCACAGGTTACTTTTTATGCCTAATGGACTACCGGATGGTGCCGAGTTGGCTTACTATGTCAAAGGACAGGTGTCTTGATATTTTCTCTTAATATTTTGTGTTTATGGGTTGATTGATTTGCACTTTATTATTATTATTATTATTATTATTATTATTATTATTATTATTATTTTTTTTTTTTGGCGACATGATTTTAAATATTTTAAATACATAGTACATGACTTGTCTGATGTGCATTTCAGAAATTACTTGGAGGTTACAAACAAGGAAATGGTATAGTCTGTGCTTGTTGTGACATAGAGGTATGGTCATATAACTATGAGCATCAACTTCCCTGTTTTTATATAAGTGCAGATGTTAAGATAAGCTTATGATTTTTGTTCATGGGTAAACAGATAAGCCCTTCACAGTTTGAAGCCCATGCTGGAATGGCTGCTAGACGTCAACCGTGAGTGGAATGTTAAATAACTAAATTGACTTGTCTATTTTTCTTCATTCAAAATAACTTTTATCTTTTTGCAGGTACCGCCATATATATACTTCCAATGGATTAACACTTCATGATATAGCTCTCTCTCTGGCAAGTGGTCAAAACCTTACTACGGGAGATAGTGATGATATGTGTGCAGTATGTGGAGATGGAGGAGATTTGATTCTTTGCAATGGATGCCCTAGGGCCTTTCATGCAGGTGGACAAATTACCTTTTGAATCTTAATATATTATTTATTTGCAAATATTGTAAATGTTTTCATGTTTTTCTTATCAGTTAACCTTAATATTAGTTTCTTTTGTTTTCTTTATACCACTTTAAAAAAATATACCCACTGTTATCATGTACATCATTAGACAATGACAGATGTAGTCTACATGTTGCAAGGAAGTGTGTTTTATTGCATTCATATGTTGCATACCTGGTATAGCTTGCATATCATAGTCTGTCATACTACCTTATTTTGTTCGATACCAGCAACAGGATATGTTAATATTATGGTATTTTCTATTTCAATTGCAGGCTGCTTGGGTTTACAGTGCACACCAGATAGTAGTTGGCATTGTCTAAATTGTAGAGATAATGCTGGTAATGGAAGAGGTGTGAGGCCAATCATGATTCGGTTGACACGGGTTGATAAAGCACCAGAATATGAAATGGGTGGATGTGTTGTTTGCAGGTAGGTGATATGGTTGTTTATCTTAAAGTATTTATGGAAACAATCACATTTTGGCAACTTTATGAAGAAGTTTCCTTTCCTTGGGGGAAAGGATGTGCAATTCTACTTTCAAATAAGATTATGGTAATGGATTATGGGGTGTGTGTCATGAGATCAAGTGGTTCAATATTGTGCTAGGATTTCAGAGCAATACATGTGCATGAAAGGTATTGTTGTGGTAAGACTAGTGAAGAAGATTTGTGGTAATAAGCCATTGAATTTCGATATGGTGTTTACATTTCTCTTTTGTAAAACGTCAATATATGTGGAATTTGAGCTATTTGTATTTTTTTTTTTCTGCTAGAGAAAGTTCAGTTTGGTTTCTTGGCACTCTTAAATCTTAATTGTATACTTGTGCGTATTAATTATTTGTCACATTCTTCCACCCATTTTTGTTTTGTGGAACTGTGAGGGAACATCTGTTATTACTGTAACTTTTTTCAGCCAGCATTAAGCTTTGTTTTTGAACTATATTTACGTGTTAATTCTTTTGATTGGTCAACAGGGAACATGATTTCAGTGTTGCTAAATTTGATGACCGTACAGTAATAATTTGTGACCAGGTATGGTATGATTAATACCTGATGAAAATTGTATTGAACCATTTCTTTCTTTTGTCAAACTGTAAGTATATTATTGGTTGTTATCCAGTGTGAGAAGGAGTATCATGTTGGTTGCTTGCGGGACATCGGGCTATGTGAGTTGGAAGTAAGCACTGAGCCTTGTAGCAAATATTTTTATGATACTTGTATTTGTTTTTCATTTTTTATTATCACATCTTACCACAGGAGCTGCCCAGGGAGAAGTGGTTTTGTTGTGATGACTGCAATCGGATATATGTGGCTCTACAGAATTCGGTTTCTGCTGGAGCAGATGTTATACCATCTTCCTTGTCTGAACTAGTAGTTAGGAAGCATGAGGAGAGGGGATTATGTATGTATGGAGGCATGAATGATATTCAGTGGAGAATTTTAAGTGGAAAAAGTCGTTATCCAGAGCATTTACCATTACTTTCACGAGCTGCTGCAATTTTTCGAGTGAGTGTTTATGGCTTCTATGTTACTTATGATACTTAACTTTTTGCAGCATACGTGGTTGATATTTTCATATTTGTTCCTGTTTCATTGGTTCTATCAGCTGCTTGTAGATTAGTTTGATGGAACTGTTAAAATCCGTGAAATGACACGTTAGATACTAAGAATAGGTCTTATTATAAATACTGTAATATTAATGACAGCTGTAACTTTGGCTTTTGCGATGGGAAAATTTTCCTTGTCATATGGGTTGATGCTTGCCTTTTTGTTTTCATCGTATGCATTTGTTTTAGCCATGGAAAAAAAGGTACCCTCATGTCTTTCAAAATCTGATCTTCTGGGTTTTGCTTACATGATTAGAAAGAGATGATGGATTCTATATGAATATGTTCAGAATATAATATTTTTAGAAATTGATTTGCTTCATAAATGAAACTTAGTTTGGAGAGTTGTAAAATAGGGATGGGCTCGATTTAGACTTTTTTTAGAGTTTATGAATAAAAATTTTACTCGAACATGGTTAGATTTTAGTGGATTTGATTTAGTTGTAGTTTTAATTGTTGGAACTCACATTTCTGTACTTGATTAAATTCAAACTATTTTTTGATGTGTTCGAAACATGAAAATGATTTATAAGTCAATTCAAATCTTATTTTTATAATAAGTTTTAAAAATAAAAATGAAAATTGATTTTTGAATCAAATCAAATCAAGTTATTTTCAATTAGTCCAAACACAGTCATAGCCTAGACACAATCACTATTAATCTAAAGCATAATTAATAATAAAAATCGAGAAGCACACCGAAGAAAAAGGAATACAAATGAGAATGGAATAATGGATTGAAAAAAACTGAACACCAAGAAAAAACTCATGAGAAAATTAGTGGACTTGGGAACTGTAAGTGCTAAGTACACCATAACAAGGAAAGAAGAAGTGTGCCGGTGCATATTCTTCCTCTCGATGCAACTATTTGAGTTTTCTTTGTTGTGGAGTTGCAGGGAAAAGGGGCTTCTCTTGTTCTGTTAGGTTGTGGACAACTTTTAGGTCTAGACTTTTAACTGTTGTGAAATATTTGCAGTAATTCTTTTTGAAAATGCCTTTCAAGTATTTTATCTTTATTTTCCCCCTTTAATATAACATATTTGCAGTAATACATTTTGAAAATGCCTTTCAAGTATTGTATCTTTATTTTCCCCCCTTATTATAACATTTGATAATTTTGTATTGGGTTTTCAGTGGCACTGAATTCTGTTATCATTAATGTATTCTTTGCTTTGTTTTAACTGCATTTCTTTCATGCTCTGGGAATATGTTTTGGCAGGAGTGTTTTGATCCCATTGTTGCGGTATCTGGTCGTGACCTGATTCCTGTTATGGTCTATGGGTGAGCAACACTGATTTATTTTACTGTAGGCTGACTGTGGTTGATCCTCGCCTCTACTGCCTTCCATTATTGTGCTTCCAATTTCCAAGTGATTATTTATTGTACAGTGAATTATTTAAATTACTTACTGTATAGGATAGCCTACCAACGGCATTAGTTGAAGATGACCCGAATTATGATATATATGCATATTTCCCTCAATCGCTCTCGCATCCCCTGTTTCCTACATATTCATTGGTCGATGGAAAAAGCTATTTGATAGGCTCTCTGACCTTCCTTTGTGTCAGAACATATTTTAGGGTGAACTAAATTTGCACCTTTTATTTATCTATCACAAGAATTTTTTTTTTTTTTTTTTGTTGAATTGTTATTCTGTTAGCAGTTGAGTTTATATTTTATTACAAGTCTTGGTAGTGTTGTTCTGGTAGACATGAGTCACATGATGATGCATTTGTCGGCAAGAGGTTGTAAATGATTGTTTCAAGGATCTTTCTAACTAGTGCCATAAGGACCCTAGTTAGGGAATCAATATATAGGAATTTTTTGTTGAAAATCACAACATTCAATGCATTAGTTGTTTTAAAAGCTATAAAAGCTATATTTTTCAATAAGAACTTCCTAGTTTTGATTCTTTAACCAGTGTCGTAAGGGTACTTGTTAGCCGTTGCCTTGTTTCAACTAATCTTGGTTTGCATGCCCAAGATTTTGTTAAAAGTATTCGTGATCTTTTTACTCCATATTTCGTGGTAATATAATGTATTTTGAATTTTGTGCAGGAGAAATATTTCTGGCCAAGAATTCGGGGGAATGTATTGCATTGTTTTAATTGTGAAGTATGTGACTTTCTCTGCTTTCTTGTTTTCCTGATAGTTCTTAAATTTGGTAAAATTGACGTTGTATGTATCATACTTGCATAGTTCTGTTGTAGTATCTGCTGGGCTTCTTAGGATTTTTGGCCGCAATATTGCTGAGCTTCCCCTGGTAGCTACAAGTAGAGAGCATCAAGGAAAAGTAAGCAATTTATTTTAATTCATGCATGACCCAAAATAAAAAAAGTTGATTTATAGATGCATTTTGATAGCACTCCTTTTACATCTTCCAAAGATGATAGATTTTTTACCATGGATAAGCTCTATTAACATGTGATTTTCCATGTAGGGTTATTTTCAAGTGCTATTCTCTTGCATAGAGAGGTTGCTGTCTTCTCTAAATGTAGAAAAGCTGGTGCTTCCTGCAGCCGGGGATGCAGAGTCAATTTGGACTAAGAAATTAGGCTTCTGCAAGATGAGTGAAGATCAGGTAAAGTTGATCTTCTATATTTACTGGTTAACTAGGGAAGGTAGATATCCAGAGCCAATTTGTTAAGAACCCAATGAACTTGTGAATCGATTGGATAGGTTAAAATCAAAATCGTGATTTTTCTTGCGTTGGTTAGACTATAAATCACTTTTAGTAAATGGTCTTTATTTTCATACTTCTATTCTTCTAGGACTTGAATGGTTTGCTGGTCTTGAGATATTCTTCTATGGTAGTTAGCCACATGTTTAACTCCATGTTGGAAGCAGATACTTTAAGTGTGTTAGCTGTTAATTATGTAATGCACAAGTATTGTGAAGGAAGATATACTTGGTTACTTACACATGACCTTTTTATTTTGTTTCGTTTTATTTACTGACATGACATGATGGTTATGGTGACTTGAGTTTGGAATTTGTTTTGGCCAGTTAACAAGCATTGCAAACATTAATAACAAGCATTAACAATTACAATTTTATTGTTTTGGCCAGTTATCCAAACATCTTAGAGAGGTGCAGCTCACCCTCTTCAAAAAAACTTCAATGCTGGAGAAGACGGTGCAGCTGGCGACAGAATGATGCTTTATCTGGTGTTGTAACTAATTTTTGGTTATTTATTCATTTTTTAGCATTTTCCTTGCTGTAACATTACTGCTATATTCTTGCTCTTAGCTTTATTTTTTTTCTTTTCTTATATTTTTTCATTTTTTTTTTGGAGTATGGGTGGTTGTGGCTGGGTCTTTGTGTGGCAGCCAGCCATGTCTCTTTCTTTTTGTACAATGTAGGATAAAAGTGTAAGCTTGGAAGATGGGGAACATGGCCTAAAAGTCTAGAAGTAGAGGATTTGGGGGGGAGGAGGGAGGGAGGGAGGAAGAAAGGGAGGGGGGGGGGGAGGGGGAGAGAGAGAGAGAGAGAGCATGCTGACCAATTTTTTTTTAGTAGCATGCATGCCCGTTATAAAATTTTACTGTATTGTGTTTTCTTTCCACAAAAAGTCGTGTATCTTCATGGTGAATTCACGTCCATGATTCTTCACTCTTTTTGGAACTTGTACACAATGACTAGCAGCAGCAAAATATTGTTGGGTGTATGTATTATTTTCTTGATCATGTCGTGGGCGAACACAAATGATGGAAGTGATTGTTGCTTGGACTGTCAGACGTATGTACTCTTCGTGGTGTTGCTAAAATTTTTGTATCTAGCAATTTTTGAAAATCGGACCGGTAAAGACATTGGTTAACGGTTCAACAGTCTAATCGGGGTCGAATTGGGTTGAACCAGTAATAATTAAATCATGTATTTTTATATTTTTACACATTGTATCAAATAATATTTAAAAAAAATATAAGATTAATACATTCAGAACATTAAAAGTTACACTTTCGTCAAAAAAAAAGTTGCACATAATAATTATTAAATATTTACATTAGCAACTAAAGGTGAAAGAATCCCAACATAATGTTATGTTTAAATTAAAAAAAAATAGTATCTAGTTGTGTTCAATGTAATGTACTTTTGCACTTTGTTTGGTTAAGAAATGAAAGAGAGAGGAAAACAAGTGAAAGAAAAGATTGTATAAGGAAAGAAAGAGAGTAGAAAGTGAGATGATTGTTTTGATTGTTTGGTATAAGAGAAAGTAAAGTAAAAGGTGAGAGAAAAAAAAGATGTATATTTGATAATTGACACAAATACCCTTATATAAAAACATAATGTATATATTTCTTTATTTGTTGTTTGTGTGAATATATTTATATGGAGAGGGATCAAATTACACTGGTGTAATACTTGAATAATGTTACACCATTCAATAACTTTGTAATAGATATCTGTATTACAAAACCCACCGTTGGATTGAAAGATACTATCACATAGATTATATCTATAAAAAATTTTCTTTAATCTAAGATCATTTGATATGTCATTGAGATACATCAAGATTAACGTTTAGTAAAAGTGCGTAAGACGTTAATCTTGATGCATCTCAATGACACATCAAATGATCTTAGATTAATTAAATTTTTTATAGATATGATCTATGTGATAGTATCTTTCAATCCAACGATGAGTTTTGTAATACAGGTATCCGTCACAAAGTTATTGAATGGTGTAACATTACTCAAGTATTACACCGGTGTAATTTGATCCCTCCCCTAAATACACACACATATCTTTATCTATATTTATATTTTTATATAAATACAAATTGATAAACATAATATATATTAAGTCAAGAAAGCTATCTATGGAAGTCATGAATGAAGCGATTCAGTGGGACCCAATCAAATTAACAAAAAGCATCGAGTTATCTTAATAGTTAATAGTATAGCTAACATCACAATGTTAAACAAAGGACGTTTTTGTCTTTTCGATAAAAATAGTGGTTCTTCTTCCACTTTTCGCCCGGTTGAGCGTAGAAAGCATTTTGAGGTGGGCCCCAACTATAGGTTTCTTTCCTGCCATTTTTGTGGTGATTCTAAACGAGGGAAAATGGAATATTCTTCAACCTTTCTCTCATTCCTCTTTCTTTCCTTGCAATTTTCCTAGAACCAAACATAGTGTTAGGGTGCCTAGATGTACATTAGAGGACAGCGTGGGAAGAACAACTTGGTATAAGCAGTTACAATACAAGTTTTTGTGTCTCTGTTGTTTGGAGGCGACTTATATCGTAGATAGATACTTTTGGAGATGGAACAGTTAGTTGCATCCGGGACGAGTGTGATTAGGCTTCTTTATCTTTCTCCCTCTCTGAAAAATTGGTCAAGTTCTCTTGATCTATTGATTAATAAATATTTATATTTTATTTTGCTTTTTATTCTTTGTTTTAGCGAAGATTACAATCTTTTATCCCACGTATAATTGAGTTATACAATTTTCTCTTTTAATTTTAATTGAGAGATGGCTATCGTTGTTTAGCCTTGTATTTTTGTTTGAAAACTTTTGATGTTTCAAAAATTTTAAAGTCTTTTTTTTCTAACTGACCCTTAATTGAGAGAAAAGTACTTAGAAATCAGTGCTGCAATTAATGATAAATGTTTAGGAGATTAAATAAGAATATTTTACCAGTAAAAAAAATTAAGAATATTTTAGTCTATATATATTTTTCTTAATTTGTGTGCAATTATCCTTGTGTCCCATAGCAACAAAGCACAAGGCTGAATGGTTTGTTTGTTTGTTTTTTTTTTTTTGGGGTCCACATGAGGCATACTTAGGCCTTAGACATTAGGTGGAGGGGAACTGGTGCCACTGCATGAAGGAACCCGCAGCTCACTGGATGTCCCTATAGCTTCTTACCATCGCGCTGATAAAGTGGGACAATGGTTTGATTCTTTATTGCTTGACTTGTTGTCCTTTCCTTTTCGTTTCGGAACTTGAGCACAACAAAAGGACAAACCCAGTATCAAATTTGATAGTGGCAGAGCTGATGGGCAAATAAACGAGAGGATTCAAACTTTTTTTTTTATTTGAGAGATGATTCAAATTTCAAACCACCGTATTTGACAAACATTATCGAGTATTCAAGTACCCGTGAACGTGATACTGAAATCAAAAATGAAAAATATTTATTAAAATATACATATTTCAAGACCGTTATGGTTTTCAATAATAGTACATTTTTAGTGCTAGCCTTTTTTTTTAGAAGTTTGTAGTGGTAGCTAACTAGTGTGTTTAAGATATTTATTGTGAAATTAAGAATTAGGTATTTAACAAAAGGGCAGCTTTTTAAATAATGAAAATTTATTTTTTCTTTTTTAAATCTTTATCAAATGTCTTAAACTATTTGTTACCATTCATTTACATTAATTGGAAGAATATATATATATATATATATATATATATATATATATATATATATATATATATATATATATATATATATATTATAAAAAGTGTTGATTCACTTGTAAAGTTTCGAAAGTAAAAGTATAAAATACAACTGTTAATGAACTTTTTGATTTCACACTTGTTAAGATTTCTTAGTTGTTCCCTAAAATAGAGATTTCTCAGTTGTGTTTCAATCCAAAGCCCCTTCCACTCTCTCATTATCAACTTAATACTGTTATGGGCCGGCCTCCGAGCTGGGTTCCTAACTGGATCACCGAGCTAATCCCAACCTTACCCGTGCCATTCCGAGCTCGGCCTAGTACTATCCAAGCTATAGCAGCCCAAGTCCACTAAGCTGGAATGTTATCCGAGGAGTCACGCGCCCAGTCAGGTGAGCCCACATTAGAGGATAAGATGATACTTGGAGCCGTTACTAACCCCGAATAGTGGGAACGCGCCAAAAGCACCAGATAAACCCTGAGTTCTATCAGGTGCGAAAGACCTGGGAAGATAAGCTCATCCCAGTAGCTTGCGGAGGAGGGGAACGATGCACACGATATGGATCAGATACTGCTACCCTTAGATTAGACTCCACTATATAAAGGGGCTTGGCCCCTCAGGTTAGGTATACTCTCTACACTCTCTACAACCCTAAACACTTATTCATGTTCACCTTCTCTCCATCCTAAAAACCCTATCTAACTTAGGCATCAGAGTGCTTTTCGCAGGTACCTCCCCCCCCGGCCGGTCCACAGGAGGAAGGACACTGCGCTTGAAGGAGGAGAGCTCTACCAGTTTGTGCATTAACATTGGCGCCTACTGTGGGGCCCGGTAAAACTAGCCTGGGCCTCAAGGATACCACCGAGCAGGATGGTACACACAAGGAGCACGGTGAATCGCAGATCGCCACCGCCGAGTGACAACACAGTCAGTCAAAGCACACACCCACCTCCAGACCCTGTCTTGGAGTTTCTCAGGGCGGAGAACGAGGAGCTGAAATGCCGGATCAATGAAGTCCTCGATCGCGAGAAGAAAGTTGGCCATGAGACACCCTCCAGGACACGCCAGGAGACCAAGAAAGATGATGACAGAGACTCGTCCAGAACGGATCGGTCGAGCAGGATAGAAAACCCTAAGCGTAGACACGCACGCCACCACAAAAAAGATCGACCATCAGAGATCGGGCTAACCCTACTCCCTTTCAGCGAGGAGATCATGTCTGATCCAGTTCCCAAACACTTCCAAATTCCCAACATGGATGCTTATGAAGGTAAGACCGATCCAGAAGAACACCTCACCTCGTTAAATGCTCAGATGTTGCTGATCGGAGCCTTAGAAGGCTTAAAGTGCAGAACTTTCCCATGCACCTTGAAGAGATCTGCCATGATGTGGTTCTCTAACTTTCCACAGCATTCGATACACTCCTTCAGCCAGCTCGCCGAGCAGTTCGTAGCCAGATTCACGACAAGCCGAGCATTCAGAAAGAACTCCACCTGCCTGGTCGGGTTCAAGCAGAGATCGGACGAGACCCTCAAGTCATTCATAGAGTGTTTTAACAATGAAACGACTCAAGTCAGAAACCTAAGCACCGATGTGGCACTCCACGCATTGGTGTCATCATTAAAGCCTGGACCTTTCTCCGACTCCCTTGCCCGATGCCCTACCGAGTCTCTGGATGAGCTGAGACGTCGAGCTGTGGGGTATATCAACATGGAAGAAGTAGCTGCTGCTAAGAAAGAATCCTAAGGTCGGCAGGACAAGGGCAGAGAATCGACCAGAGATCGGGCGAACAGGAGGAGCACCGCCGAGGACGACAAGAATACGGAGGAAGATTCACCCCATTGACAGTAGGGAGAGAGCGAGTGTTCAAGGAAGCCTATGCGGGCAACCTCATCACTCTGCCTCCTCGGAGAGACTCCCCACCTGACGCTGATCGCCAAAGGTACTGCGAATACCATCGCGTCTATGGGCACACTACCAACGAGTGCCAAGCACTCAAGGTAAAGATCGAGAAGCTCATTCAAGCCAGGCACCTGACGAAGTACGTGGACAAAGGGACCGGAGCCGCCCTCAAAGAAAACGAAAGAGGTCGGAGGCGATCACGCTAGCTCGAGCGCAAGCGCGAGAGATCACCAGCTCGGCAAAGGAGAGATCAGCGTTCACCTGCCCGATCACGCAGACAGGCACCAACTGGAGGGACTCCTTCACTTAACCTTATAGCAGGAGGATTTGCAGGTGAAGGGGAGTCAAGCAGCAGCCTAAGACGACACTTGCGATCGGTCAAGTCTTCAAACTCGGTAATTGCTCCTCCCGCAGTTCTACCGACCATCACCTTTTCAAAAAAAGACTACTAAGGGATAGATCGCCATCAAGACGACCCCATGGTTGTCACTGTTCTCCTCGCCGGATTCAACGTTTGGAGGGTGCTCATCAACCAAGGTAGCTCGGCAAATGTCATCTACAAAGAAGCATTCGACCGACTCAAGCTACCCAGCTCGGTCATCAGATCATATCGAGGTACGTTAGTTAGTTTTTCAGGTGCAAAAGCTCGGGTCATAGGGTACTTCGACGCCCTACTCACCTTCAAAGCAGACGTGGGAGTCAAAACAATTGAAGCTCATATGCTGGTGGTGGAAGCCGACTCGGCCGCTGACACAACATACAACATGATACTGGGGAAACCTGTTGTCAACGGCATAGGGGCCATTGTCTCCACCCCTCATTTGGCAATGAAGTTCCCTCTGCCAGATGGACAAATAGCCACCATACATGCCAATCAGTAAGAGGCCAGACAGTGCCACATCAACAATCTTAGGGACCGCAGGAGGCGAGATCATGGAGACAGCAGCTGCATGAATGAGCTCGACCCTAGGGGCGAGAGTGATTTTCGACCAGTACTAATGGACGATGTCAAGACTGTCGAGGTTCGAGGACCAGGGAAGACCATTAGAATCGGAACACAGCTAGCTCAACGAGACGAGCAATCCCTGATGAAGGTCCTGCTCGCCAATGTAGACCTCTTTGCATGGAGCCCAGAAGACATGCCTGGAATAGACCTGAAAGTAGCTTGCCACAAGCTGGCCATTAAGCCCGGGGCTCGCCCCAGGCCCAACGAAAGAGAAAGATAGCTAGAGAGAAAAAGCAAGCAGTCAGAGAAGAAACTTTAAAGCTCCTGAAGGCAGGATTCATCAAGGAAATCGAGTACCCTACCTGGCTCTCAAATGTGGTACTAGTAAAAAAGAGCAACGACAAATGGAGAATGTGCACTGATTTCACCGACCTGAATAAGGTTTGCCCCAAGGACCCTTATCCTTTGCCAAGCATTGATGCCCTGGTCGATAGCACATCAGGATACCAAGTACTCAGCTTCATGGATGCCTACTCGGGGTACAACCAGATCAGGATGCACCCACTGGATGCTCCAAAGACTGCTTTCATGACAGAGACCTCAAACTATTACAACATCACCATGCCCTTTGGGTTGAAGAACGCAGGCTCTACTTACCAAACATGATGGATCAAGTCTTCTCCGACCAGCTCGAAAAGACTAACGAGGTCTACATGGATGACATAGTGGTTAAAACCCTCAAGTTTGACACACACCACAGGGACCTTCAAGTTGCATTCGACATCATGAGGAAATATAACATCGGGCTAAACCTCGAGAAGTGTTCCTTTAGGGTGCTCGGCGGAAAGTTCCTAGGTTTCATGATCACCCACAAAGGGATTGAAGCCAACCCGGACAAATGCCGAGCTGTGTTTGACATGCGTAGTCTGAACTCCGTCAAAGAAGTGTAGCGACTAGCGGGTCGGATAGCGGCCCTCTCTAGGTTTGTAGCTCGCTCTGCTGATAGATCATTTCCCTTTTATCAGGTGCTGAAGAACCCGACTCAGTTCGAATGGACCGACGAGTGCGAGGCGGCCTTTCAAAAATTTAAGGAATTCCTAGCATCACCTCTAGTGCTAACTCACCCCACCAAGGGAGCTCCTATGCTACTCTACCTGGCTGCCACCGACAGCTCGATCAGCTCAGCAATGATCGAAGAAAGAGGCTCCGAGCAACAGCTGTGTACTTCGTAAGCAAAGTCCTTCATGAAGCAGAGCTCAGGTATCAAAAGGTCAAAAAATTGGCCCTCTCGATAGTAGTCTCCGCCAGAAGACTAAGACCTTACTTTTAGGCTCATCCGATGATAGTCAAAACTGACTACCGCATCAAACGAATCCTGCAGAAACCCGAGCTCTCTGGTCGGATGGTAGCATGGTCGGTCAAGCTCTTAGAGTTTCAAATCAAGTATGAGTCTAGAGGACCCATTAAATCTCAAGTTTTAGCTGACTTCATTGCAGAACTAACACCGACCCCGGAGGTTGAGTACTGGACACTCTACGTGGATGGATCCTCCAATTCCAAAAGTAGCGGAGCAGGCATCATTGTGGAAAGCCCTGTTGGAGTCTGCGTGGAACAAGCACTCAGATTCTTATTCAAAGCCAATAATAATCTAGTCGAGTACGAGGCACTGCTAATCGGCCTCAAGCTCGCCTGGGAGCTAGGTGCCCAAACTCTCCAAGTCAAAAGTGATTCCTAGATTATCATCAACCAAGTCAAGGGCGAGTACCAAGTCCGAGATGACGTACTAGCTCGGTATGCTTAGAAGGTGACCGCCATGATCCAAAACTTCCAAGAGGTTTAGCTTGAACATATCCCTCGAGATCAGAATAGCAAAGCAAATGTACTGGCAAAGTTAGCTAGTATGAAGACTGAAGGACAACATCATACGGTGGTCGTCCAAACTTCCCTCAAGATCATAATAGCAAAGCAGATGTACTGAAAAAGTTAGCTAGTATGAAGACTGAAGGACAACATCATACGGTGGTCGTCCAAACTTTGCGATCATTGAGTATAGAAACAGCAGAAATGAACTCAGTGAACAGGTTAGATACATGGATGGCAGACATCATACAATACTTGAAACATGGGAGGCTACCTGATGACCCCACAGAGGCACGAAGAGTCCAAAGGAAATCCACCCACTATACCCTGGTCGGAGATAGGCTGTACCGAAGAGGCTTCTCACAGCCCCTACTCGCTTGTGTTGACAAGACAGACTCCGAATACATCATGAGAGAACTGCACGAAGGGATCTGCGGAAACCACTGTGGAACTCGGACTTTAGTAGCCAAGATCTTGCGAGTTGGCTATTACTGGCCAACCCTCAGGCCAGATTGCCTCGATTTCGTCAAGAAATGCGACAACTGCCAACGGTATGCAAGGTGAGAACACCTTCCCCGAGAAGCTCTGCTTGAAGTCATCGTCCCTTGGCCTTTCAACACTTGGGGACTTGACATACTTGGCCCTTTTCCCCTTGCACCAGGCCAGCTCAAATTCATCATAGTCGCCATCGACTACTTCTCCAAATGGATTGAAGTAGACCTACTAGCAACCATCACTTCGGAGAGAGTTAAGAAGTTTGTGTGGAAGAACCTGATCTGCCGCCATGGTCTCCCCCACACCATCATCACCGATAACGGCACACAGTTCATCAGCTCAGTTTTCAAAGACTTCTGCAAAGGGCTGGGTATCCGACTTACCTATGCCTCGGTCGAACACCCACAGACCAACAGTCAGGTCAAAGCTGCGAACAAAGTCATCCTAAACGGCCTGCGCAAGCGACTCGATCAAGCCAAAGGCAATTGGGCAGAAGAACTCTACGGTGTGTTGTGGGCATATCACACCACCCCTCAATCAGCAACAAATGAAACACCCTTCCGATTGACATACGAAATGGATGCAATGGTGCCAGTAGAGCTCGGCTCAACATCAACTTGGAGAGAGCTAATGCGCTCACTAGAGCAAGAAAAAGCAGCTAGGGTGGAGCTCAACATGCTAGAAGAAACTCGGGAGCTTGCTCAGTACAAGAGTTTGTGACCAAGCAGCGCATTGCTAAACACTACAACTCCAGGATTCGATCAAAAGGACTCAAGGTGGGCGACCTAGTCCTCCATAAGGCCGCGCTAGCGCATAAAGATGCAAGGCAAGGAAAGCTCGGACCAACCTGGAAAGGGCCATACCACATCAGATCGGAGCATCGCCACGGAGCTTATCAACTTGAAGAACTATCTGGGAAAGATATACCGAGGACGTAGAATGCCACGCACCTCAAGCTCTACTTTAGTTAAAAGTATTTGTAAACGGATGGCGTACTCTTTTTCCTCTGCAGGTCTTTTTTCCCATTGGGTTTTTGGCTTGTAGAGGTTTTAATGAGGCGTATCCTTATTTCCTTTTTTTCCACATTTAATAAAGTCTACCTTCATCGTATTCAGAACATGATTTATGTGCATGGTCGAGCTCTAAAGCAGCTCGGAAGGTCGTAACTCGACCTAAGCAGCAACCCCTGTGGTTCAAAGACTCCAGGTCAGCATAGAGACCTGGCATGCTCTAAAGAAGCTCGGAAGGTCGTAACTCGACCTAAAACCGACCCCTGTGGTTTAAAGACACCAGGTTAGAGGCCTAGCGAGCTCTAAAGCAGCTCAGAAGGTTATAACTCGACCTAAAAACAACTCCTGTGGTTTAAATACACCAGGTTAGCATAGAGGCCTGGCGAGCTCTAAAGAAGCTCGGAAGGTCGTAACTCGACCTAAAACCGACCCCTGTGGTCCAAAGACACCAAGTCGGCATAGAGGCCTGACGAGCTCTAAAACAACTCGGAAGGTCGTCACTCTACCTAAACAAAAGCCTAATTGGCCCCAAGTCAGCATAGATACTTGGCAGCTCGAACAGAAGCTCAGATTAGATAAGTACTCGACTAATGTTGTTACGAGGGACCAATGTTCCAAACTTTCACTTCGAAACAAGTTTTTCGGGGGGAAGCTACCCGAGGACTACACTATCCTATACTACCCGAGGACAGGAAAGCGCGAAAAGAAAAGTAAAGTAAGTCATCATCGAGTACTACATAACTTAGTCAATTTTATTTATTGAAAGGGAGTTACAAAAGGTGGCTCTCGGAAGAGCAATTACAAGCTCGGAACAAAAATAAACAGAAAAAACAAAAAAAGCACAAGTTACATAAGGGCATCCCCTTGGCCTTCAATCGGAACCTCCACTGCGTCACCGACCTCTCCCACGACTTCCTCGACCGCACCACCCGGGTTCTCCGCATCGGCAGTGTGCTCGGCCTCTCTCTCCTCGGCATCCTCTTCCTCGGCGCGGTCGGTCTCCTCGACTTCCTCTTCCTCCTCCACGATCTTCCCGTCCTTCACCACTTTGGTGAAGTCGAGCTTGAAAGTATCGAGATCGGGAGCGATTACCTTAATATGGGTCAGAGCGCCATCAAAACCCTCCTTAAATTGAAGAGCACTATAGCTCTTATACTCCTCGACCCGAGCAGCTTCGGCCGAACACTTCTCTTTCTCCTCCTGTAGTTGGGTGGCTAAGAGGTCCCTCTCGTCCTTGAGCTCTTTTTGTTGCTCAAGCAACAAAGTGTTGCTCTTGTTCAGAGCATCCCTCGCCTCGGACAACCGATCATAATCCCCCTTCAGCTTATTCATCTTCCCCTCAAGCTCGCTAAACGATGCAGCCTTATTCTTGTATTTTTGCCTCGCCAGCTCGGCATCAGTCGCCCGAGCTTTGATCTGATCAGAGAGGAATTGGGCCATGGCGGAGGTACAGAGACCATGAAGACCCAAGGATTTACACAAGCCTAACTCGCCAGCATCAGTCATACCCTGGTTGTCAGCCCGCCGCTTAAGCTGGTATATCTGGTCGGACTGATCAATTCCCACATTCCAGAGGGAATCAACAGCATTCTCCCCCTGGTCGGCGAACTCCTGGAGGTGATGGAACCACTCGGACCCATCAGGAATGTTCAAGGGGATTTCCCCATGTGGCCCCCTTTGCACCTTCGCAGGGGGCTGATCGGAGACTAGGATCAGAGAATCTTGAGGTCGCTTCTTGGAAACCCTGGCTGGAGAAGGGGAAGCAGGAGCTCGGGAAGAGGCCGACTCTGGAAATTGAGTGACCTTCTCTCTCTGGGCCTTCTTCAGCAGTTCGGCCATCTCTTTCTTGCTCATCTTTGGGGCCATCTCACCTGTAAAAGAAATGAGTAATCAGTCTCCGAGCATGAAACGAGTATCATACTTAAAGGAAAACAACAACACTTACTTATATATTCCCTCCATTTAGGCAGATTTTTAAGGGCTCGGGATAGGAGTGGTGCATAATGCAAAGTGGCAACCGACTAAGGTAGTTTACTATCGTTTGATCGGTGACCGACAACTGAGTGTAATCGGTCTTCTTTATGAGGCGAGGATCAGAAGTCCAGTAGAAGGGAAACAAAGGCTCGCCTTGAGTCGAGAAGAAGCAAGGATCCCCAGCCCTCACTCGGACCTTAAAGAAATCGGTCTTCCATTTTTTGTAAGAGTTATCGAAGAGCTCAAGAATGAAATAACCAGGTATTTTGTTGAGGGGGAACCACTTAAGCTGCCTACCGAGCCTAAGTTGGAAGAAGTTGAAGAAGAGGGTGGCAGAGGGAGCGACCCAAAATACTCGCACATGAGCTCGAAAGCTCGGATAAATGCCCAGCTGTTGGCGTGAAGCTGCGAGGGGGCTGCGTTTAACCACTGAAGGACCTCGCATTAAAATTCGCTAAGAGGAAACCTAAGACCTACTCGGGTGAAAAAGGTCTTATAGAAAAAGCAAAAGTCTGACGAGCTCTGATTGTTCTTCTCGAAACATACTCAGTCCTCGGGGGAACAGTGAAGGTAGGTCTCTTCCCCATCTCGTTCCCCATTTGAAGTAAAGGTCACCTTGGACCTAAGAGAAACTAAAGCAGTCTTCGAGCAAATGTCCGAAGACACATTGAGCACATCGGGATGCACCCAAGAATAAGGGGACCTATCGCCCCCCGCTCGGCGTTTACTCTTCTTATGAAGCAAAAATGGTGGAATAGAAGAGACAGGAACGAAAGGGGGAACCCAAGAGACAGGGGTGACCACCTGAAGTGGCACTGGCCCGTGGCCGCCATGGCCATCGAAAGGAGATGGTTCCTCTGGGAACTCATCTCGATTTCCGACAAGATAGGGTGGTAGAGTAAGATCAAAAGATGTACTTGCAGTTGCAGAAGAAGACTCGTCCCCAGAATTCATAGCAATGGGGGAGGGGGGACGATTTGAAGAAGAAGAAGCCATTAATAGGAAGAGAACAAAAACTCACCGGAAATACGAATGTAGAAAGCAAGAGCAGGAAATGCAGAGAGTAGAGGTAGGAAGTAGGACCGTCGCAAATAACTCAAAAATGGAAGAAGGTGTGGGGAGGAAGATTTAAAACCTCAGAAACGAGGAGGCAAAGGGGCAAAAAGATCCGACCCCTACACATGGCACGAAAGATGCCAATCAGGCGGCCATAAACAGATCAACACATCAATGGCTGAGAAATGGGCAGTTGGGTGGTTGTCCCTTCAAGTCCCATCATCGTGGCCAGAACGCCAAATAAAGGCGTGACACGTAGGTACAAAGCCCGAGGAAAAGGTACGAGTCAGATACACTCCTGCAAAGCACCAACTCAGCTCGGACACCGACCTACTATAAGGCGATGATTAGACCCTGTGCCTTTTCAAGAAAAGGGTATAGGGGGCTTGTGTTATGGGCCGGCCTCCGAGCTGGGTTCCTAAATGGATCACCGAGCTGATCCTAACTGTACCCGTGCCATTCCGAGCTCGGCCCAGTACTATCCGAGCTATAGCGGCCCAAGTCCACTAATTAAGCTGGAATGTTATCTGAGGAGTCACGCGCCCAGTCAGGTGAGCCCACATTAGAGGATAAGATGATACTTGGAGCTGTTACTAACCCCGAATAGTGGGGAACGCGCCAGAAGCACCAGATAAACCCTGAGTTCTATCAGGTGCGAAAGACCTGGGAAGATAAGCTCATCCCAGTAGCTTGCGGAGGAGGGGAACGATGCGCACGATTCGGATCGGATACTGCTACCCTCAGATCAGACTCCACTATATAAAGGGGGCTTGGCCACTCAGCTTAGGCATACTCTCTACACTCTCTACAATCCTAAACACTTATTCTTGCTCACCTTCTCTCCCTCTTAAAAGCCCTATCTAACTTAGGCATCAAAGTGCTTTTTGCAGGTACCCTCCGCCGGTCCACAGGAGGAAGAACACTGCGCCTGAAGGAGGAGAGCTCTACCAGTTCGTGCATTAACAAATACAAATTCCAATAATACATAAAAAAAAGAGCGTGAACAGATTTTTTGATATAATAACAAATAACAATTTGATTTTGAGATTAATCTGTAGTTGACGCAAAATTGACATTCGTTATTTTTCAGTATAAAAAATGTGACAACAATAGGTAAAGAATGTTATAAAACTCACCATATGATGTTTATACAATTACAATTTTTACGTTATTACCTAAACAAATATGGATTCTGAACATCTTGCGATACCTTGATTTAGAGAAGAATATTGACATGGTAATAATTAGTACATAATTTTTTGTTAAAGTAGCAGTTATGAAGAAAGATAGGTAATAATACTGCACTTTACTATATGAATTAGTCTTAAGGCATTTTACTATTTTTTCATTTTGTTACTTACTTAGTGGGCCATATATGATATATCACTTTTTCTTATTTATTTATTAGTTTGAATGATCTATTTTCTTATTTATTTTTTCATTTTGAAATTTGAATTATGACTTTCTATGTGTGTTGTTTGTCTTGCCTTTGAACTGATTTGCTAATATTCTAGGTATGACATTTGGAATTGTTATTTACCATTAAATTCATAGCGTCTGTCAAACTATGAATTTTTAAATAGAAGCTCCATTTTGATAATAAAATTGGTGAATTGGTCAAAGATAAGTTTCAGTATATTGGACAGGATCAGAATTAGCTGTTGAATCTATGATTTCCAATTTTTCATACTTTATGGCATGACCTCAAGTTTCTGCAGTTTTTCAATTTTTATTATTAAATTTATTATACTAGATTGCACAGAGGCTCCTTCCAGGGTTTCGACCCTGTATGTGGTCCTGTTACTAGATTATTGTGTGAAAAGGAAGCCATCAGAATCTTTGAATGCAATTGTCTGAATAAAATTATGCTTGCTAAGCTCTTCCCCAGGCTTGTGGAGACTTTTACTGATAAGGCAATTGATTGCAGTTAGTTTGTTGAGCTGCAAAAGAAATTTGCCTACTAAATTGAAAGTAACTTTCAAATTTCCCGACCAAAATATTCCATAACTGTGTGTTATATTAATATTTCTATTCTCTTATAGCTTTCTTTCTTTTGCTATACATCTTATGTTATTAATATTTATAGTATGGCTATGAGTGTTCTTTCTCTGCAACTTCAAGTATCCATTCTTAAATGTTGATAATTTCACTTTTAGCATTCAGAATTTATGTTAACCCATTTTCTCTTTAGTACTCAATAACCAGAAAAGCAGGTGGAAGAAATGATGCTGATAAAGAAATACAAGTTTTTGATATTTTCTTGAGTGTTATGTTAACATGCTGGAATCACAATATTAGACTAACTAACATATGATAAATTGTGCCTTATGAATAACTTATCACCTTATTGCTTTTCATGCAGAGCACTGAATTCTAATAAGTTCAATGGAAATATTCCACACTCTCTTAGCCGATATTGATTGCCTAGATCTTGCTGATAACCAGCTCGAAAGGCCTATTCCTATCTCTGATGATCAAGGACGACCAGGTCATGACCTGCTCCTTAAGGCTCAACACTTGTATGTCAACTCTAATTTTCAGTTCCCAGTTGATATTTTTCATTTTTGCTGACAAAATCTAATATTTGTCTACTGCTTGCAATCATCTGGGGAACAATAAGCTCTTCGACAGTAATCAACTAATGGGCAGCATTCCTAGCACCCTTAGTCTTGTAAGCACAGTGGAAGTGGTGTAACTATATTGTCGCCAGTGGTTAACTGATTTTACTCACACCACAGACACAATTTATGTTGTCTCTGAATTTCTTTGGCTGAATTGAATATTTTCATGCACCTCTTACCTTTCTATAGCAATACTAAAATCTGAATATATCACCTGCAGTTTGGCAAAGGGGTTTTGAGTTCCTTTTGTTTCAATTTGCTACAAGGCTATTTTCTTCTAACTTTGTTATATATTCTAATTGATAAATACTCCACTAAAACCACTTCGAAGCTGAAGGTCATTGTAATGATTTTGTACCGATATAATTTTTTAACATTGGAAATGCTTATACAAATTGAGCATATGCATCATTGTCATTATGGGAATCCACTGATGTAGCATTGTCATTGACAACTCTTTCAACAGCTTATCAGAAGTTTTATTTCAACTCTTTCAGTTCTATATAATTTTTGCATTTTGATTTTAATTATTATATATTTGACTAATCTTATATGTTGACAAGTAATTTGGTTGTAGTAATATGATTTTCACTAATTCAGTTGTTGTTATTTGAAAGTCCTGTTTGTACTAACGTGTTGTGTTGTGACTCTATAATCAGTCTATGTCTCTTGGTTTCACTCAACTTACATTTTCTCGGACAACTGCTACTGTGAAAACGGAATGCTGAACCTCCTTTTGATTGCAAGTTGATGGGTGGTTGGGTTGAGTTCTGCAAGAAAAAAGGGCTCAAGGAAGGAGCTGTTGTGAAGCTTTGTGTCTCCAATGATGATTCTAAATTTGTTTACTTTAAGTTGGTGTGATTGTCATGCTACTTTAAGTCCATCTTCTATTTTGGTTTAGGTGCCACTTTTTGTGGTCATATTTTACTATCCCTATTTGGTCACAGTGTAGGCAAACTTTGTAATGGTGGCAATTAATGGTAGTTTTTTTGGTGTTTTCATGTTATCCAAAATTTCCACTTAATATATAATGGAAATGTGTTTCATATTTGTGGGACTCAATGAGTAGTGTGTTTTCCTTATCTTTATTGGTCTTTTGACAAATTTGTGGTGATTCGACAAAAAGAATAATAGAGCAACATTTTTTACTTTATTTTTTCGTCTTTCTGTTGGGCAACCGGTGTGAGCCATGTTTCGTTTTTCCAGGGTTTAATGTCTTTCTAACTTAGATATTGAAGTTGTTGCAGCGACTCTGGCAAAATCAATCCTTAATAATAAAACTACAACCTCTTGGACAGGTGTAGCTTCTAAAATCACTCTGACAAGGCTCACAATTTTGTATTTTCTATATTTAAAACTTTTATTTATTGCATTCTATATTTAAAACATGAAAATTATGAAAAGATTAACAATTAAATATTTTATTGTAATGGAAGCATATATACGAAGATTATCAAATTAAATATTAATTTTATAAATATCTTTGTTATTTAAAAATTATTATTTTGCATATACAAAATTTTGAAGTTTGCTTATTCTATATTCATGTTCTATTATTTGTTTTACTCTTTAGATAATATAATATGCACAAGTACATTAATAAATGTTGATACGCAAATTAGAAAATATTTTAATGATATCTACTTTATTCAATGTTGATATGCAAATTAGAAAACATTTTATTGTTTATACATTTTCATTACAATTTCTTGTACCAAGCAACGCAACCGACCTGTGCGGATGCACGGGTATGGTACTAGCTTTTTTGGAAAACAATTCCACCAAGTTAGAAGAATGTACCAAAGAGGCACTAAGAGCATCTTTAGCAATAGTTTCTTAAATCCTATGCAACGAGATCTTACATATTTAAGCGTTGGAGTATATCTAGCTAGAGTCCACATGTAAACACCGTTGCTTGTATAAACAACGATTCCATAACAAAATAAATATAATCTACTATCTATTTTAGCATTCTTTAGGATGTTGCAATTACAGTTTTGGACACTCCATCTAACTGCCACCTGTTTTATGAGGGTTAAATTTGTATTTTTCCGACACCCAATCTGGCTTAACATATTCAAATTTTAAAATTACTTTGACAGAGAAGACTGGTGTAACAAGACAGGATCGTTGGAACTTGGAGCTGGTCATATTCTACTTCTTCCCTATTCTTTACTTCTTGCCTCTTCTTCGATCCTGTTCACCATTCTTCTCTCTTTTTTACTTCTTCTGTCTTTTTCTACTTCTTCCCTCTTCTTTTCTTTTCTACTTCTTCCTTCTTCTTCTCCAATGTCCAAGAGCTTAGTCTTGCCGTATTGCATCTTCTTCTTCCTCTTCTCCTTTTTCATTTTTTTCTTCCTTTTTGTTTGGAAAAAATTATTTTTAATAACTGTTTTGCTTGAAACGTAGATAAGCAGAACCTGGTCGAAAAAAGGAGCTGGTCGAAAAATCGAAAAAAGGAGCAATACGGTTGGAGATTTGGTAATGAGAATGTCTTCCGATGTCTTCTATTGATTTTGATTATGTTGATTCTTCTTCCTCATTGTTTTTTTTTTAAAGTTTTGTGGCCATGAAAGATGGAGTTGTTGTTCTGTTTTGTGGGTATAATTTATTGTTTAGGGTTTAGGGATTTTTTTCCCTTAAAAAATCAAAGTATTTTTTCGATTCAGATGAAAGTTGTTTCAGATTAATGTTTTATTAGGTTTATGAATCGTGTGTTGTTTGATGACTGAATGGTACTGATGACTGAATGGTACAAGATTTTAGATGGAAACCCTCAAAACTAAAATCGGTGTGTGACTGGTAACATAATTAGGTATAAGCCTTTTAAGTATCATTTCAATTTTCTGAGATTTTCTATATGCAACTGTTGCACCTATTTCCTGAGATTTAGTATCATTTGAGATTTTCTGAGATGAAATCTGGATTGTCTGTTGCAACTATGCTATATTTTTTGAGATTTTCTGAATCTGGATTTTCTGAGATGAAATTTCACTTGGCTTTTACAGTCTTAGGCAATGGCGCGTAGTGAACAAGTCATACGTCTGTTTGACATGATCAAAGATTTAACTGACAAAAAACACTTATGGAAGATTGCTGTTCGAATTATAGACCTTTGGTATGTCCAGGAACCCCCTAAAGCAGGGCATCTGGAAATGATATTGATGGATTCCAAGGTAGATTTTTCATTGCTGTATGATATTGTGTCTCATTGTTGGAGATTTTATTTATATTTTTAACTATTGTTCTATGTATATCTTTTAATGAACTAGGAAGACAAGATACAAGTAGCTGTTAGAAACAATGACTTTATGGCATGGAGTGATAAGCTGATAGAGCATCAAACATATGTGATGCACAATTTTAATCTGGTTCGCAATGACCTTCGGTATAAAGCTTGCGAGCATCCCTATCGTATGTATTTCACTGGTGGCACAACACTGAAACAGAAACAGTTTGATGATATTCATCTGTTTGAATACCATTTTAAGAACTTTAGTGACATACTAAGTGGGAATTTTAGTACCGATCTTTTAGTAGGTACATTTCACTCCTTTGGATTCAATATGCTTTTCTTTTTACAGTATATAAATGATAATTACTAAATTGGCTTCTTCATATAGATCTTATTGGAGCTGTGGATAAAATAGTTCCTTCTCAGACTAAAGCAGAACTAAAGAAGGCTGTTTTTAACATGAAAGATCTTAGGTAAATCCTACGCTATCTACCGTAACTAATTCAGTTCTGAATTGTATTTTAATATATCATCGTTATCTTAACATTTCATTTCTTTGCAACTAAATGATATTGTAGCGGTGATGTGGTTAATTGTACTCTGTGGGAAGAGCATGCAATGAAATTTCTGAGTTCTTATGGGAAATATGCTGATGTTGGGCCTGTTGTTATAATACTAACACATGCAAGAATCAAGGAGCCTAAAGGTTAAAACAATTTTTTATGACTTATTTAGCTCATCATTTGCTTCCTCCTATATTATTTGTCTGTTTTAACATTCTTGATTGTATCATTATCTTAGGCAAATATCCTGCAACAGTGGCTAACTCACTGTTTGGTTCAAAGTTATTGATTAATGAAGATATAATAGAGATACAGAACTTCAAACGCAGGTACCATTAATCGGAAAGAAATATTGATACTTACTCCCTCTTCATTTCTAATGTCGTTCACTTTTGTTTCATAATATTATTTATTGGCTACAGCTTCAGTGCAAATGAATTGTCTTCACCATCAAGTCAACAGTTGAGCCAAGTATCTGGATACTCCCAATTTTCTGAACAGGAAAGGTTTATGTATAATGCACAGGTTAAGAGTATATCCGCTATCAATAGACTTACAACAGCGAAGGTAACTATTTAAACTAATCAGCAATATATTTGTTTTCTTATTTGTTGTCTTTACTATATCATCGACTATTTTTTATTAACTTATTCATGTATAATGTCTTTAGGAAGTCACTTGCGTAACTGTTGGAACAACTGTGATGCACATTGCTGGCAAACAAGGCTGGTACTATGAAGCGTGCAATAGTTGCACTGTAAGAGCTAAACTGGAAAATGGTCCCTTCACCTGTCAATGCATGGCTTACAATGAAAAATCTATTCCAAGGTCATTTCCTGTACGCATTTATAACTAATCACCAGTTACATGGTGAAGTTTATTTCTGTAAGTAATTACTTTACCGTCATTATGTCCCTAGGTATAAACTGGAGATCAGAGTGGTTCATAACAAAGACAGTGCAGAATTTATCTTCTGGGACCGTCAATGTGCAGACATCATAGGAATGTCTGCACTTGAACTTAGAAACAAAATGCTTGAGGTATATAATCATACCCTTTCTAATATTCATGCAACGTGCATAAACTAAATTATTATTTAATGGATTATGTTATTTATGTCTGCAACTTCATTAGACGGGTGAAGATGATCCAAAAGCTTTTCTAGAACCACTTGATAGAATGCTGGCAAGGACTGTAGCACTTAGGGTCAAGGTGCAACCAAGTTACAGAAACTGTTCTGTAATCAAGTTATCTGAAAACCCAGAATTGATTCAAGCAATACTAGACCAATTTGGAAGAGATGAGGTATAGTCAATCCACACTGAATATTGCAATATCATAGTGAATGTTTTAAGAAACAAGTTTGAGGTCATTATGTTAGCTAATTGTAAAAAAATACATGACTATCAACAGGTTTAAAATATTTCAGTAATTTCTGGTTGATGCTTATACTATGGTTGAGTCCGATGGATTATCCTTCATAAGGAGAAATCAATGAAAATTAAGAGTTGATAAATACCGTCGTTTGAATGACAACTCTCAAGAGCAAACTCAAGGTTCAAACAAAGGGAAAAGATTTATTCTACCTTCCTCCTACGTAGGAAGTCGTAGATACATGGATCAGTTGTATTTTGATGGCATGGCAATTTGTAGTTTTTTCGGATTTCCAGATTTATTTATAACATTTACATGCAATCCTAACTGGCCAGAAATTCAAAGGCTGCTTCGGCCAATGCATTTGAAACCACATGATCGTCTAGATATCTTATCAAGGGTGTTCAAAATGAAATTTGATGAACTGTTAAAAGATTTGTCAAAGAAGCACATTCTAGGAAAAGTACTTGCATGTAAGTCCTATCTTATTTTTGCAATTAAATATGTTCTTTACTATCTTGTGATCAATACATAGTCATATCTAAAATATCTAAATTCTCATTGTTGCTCTTCAGATATGTACACAATAGAATTCCAGAAAAGAGGATTGCCACACGCACATATAGTTATCTTTTGACATCCATCTAACAAGTACCCTACTCCGGATGATATTGACAAGATAATTTCAGCAGAGATACCTGATCCAAAAAATGAAAAAGAGTTGTACAACTTGGTCAAAGCACATATGATCCATGGGCCATGTGGCATAGCTAATAGGTCACTACCATGTATGAAGAATGGTAATTGCTCTAAGTATTATCCTAAGAAATACCAAAGCTTGACAGTTGTTGACCAAGAAGGCTATCCATTATATAGGAGAAGAGATAATGGCAATACTATTATAAAAAATGGTATTGCTATTGACAATCGTAATATTGTCCCATACAATCCAAAGTTGTTGTTGAAATACCAAGCACATATTAATATGGAGTGGTGTAATCAAAGCACATCAGTCAAGTACTTATTCAAGTACATAAACAAAGGATATGACAGGATTACAGCAGTCATGCTTCCTACACAATGGAGCTTCATCCAGTAACATGAACATAGATGAGATCAAACAGTTCCTTGACTGTAGGTATGTGTCACCAGCTGAAGCATGTTGGAGAATTTTTAAATTTCCAATTCATGGTAGAAAGCCAGCAGTTGAAATGTTATACTTCCATCTTCCTGGTGAGCAGTCTGTGTTTTTTAATGATCATGAAGATATTGATGATGTTCTTTCAAAACCAAGTGTTATAGAATCAATGTTTACTTCGTGGATGCAAGCAAATAAAACATACACTGAAGCCAGAAATCTGACTTATGCTCAATTTGTCTCTAAATTTGTTTATGTTAAGAGCAAAAGAAGTTGGAAACCGAGAAAAAAGGGTTATACAATTGGTAGACTGGTTTGGGTCCCTCCATGTACAAGTGAGCTATATTATTTGAGAATGATGCTAACCATTGTAAGAGGACCAACATGATATGAAGATATTAGAATAGTTGGAAATTTCCAACACCCAACTTTCAAAGAAGCATGGTTCACTATGGGATTTATTGAGGACGATAGAGAATATATTGAAGCTATCAGAGAAGCAAAAGACTGGGGTTTTGGTGTATACTTGAGAAAATTATTTGTCACGATGCTCTTATCAAGTAGTATGAACAGACCAGGGTATGTTTGGAATAAAACATGGCAATGGTTGTCTGATGGAATTCTATATGATCAAAGAAAATTTGCCAATAACCAAGGTATCTATACATTATAATATATCTCACTTTCCATGTACAAATTTAACTTAATTAAAATAGTTATAATGGTAACTATATTGCATTTATTATTCATATAGAGTTACAGCTGAGCAATGAAGAAATTCAACACCTAACTTTGGTTGAGATTGAGAAACTATTGCAAGCTAATAGAAAAAGTTTAAAGGATTATGCATCAATGCCATACCCAACAGGTTATGTGACAGCTCAATTAGGAAACAGGCTTATATATGCAGAACGTGATTATGAAGTAAATGAAATGAAAGATGAATTCCAAAGTCTGTTTGCTTCCCTTACAGGTTATATACTCAACTTTATAATATTGCAATTTTATGAATATCACATGCACTTAATTCATGTTTTAAATATCTGTCTTAATGCTTATACAGATGAGGAAAGAGGAATATTTGATACTATCATGCAAGCAATTGATCTACAACAAGGTAAAATGTTCTTCCTATATGGGTATGGCGGTACAGGAAAAACTTTCATATGGAAAACATTAGCTTCTGCATTACGTTCTCAGCGTGATATTGTATTGACTGTCGCATCTAGTGGAATAGCATCTTTATTACTACCAGGCGGCAGAACTGCGCACTCAAAATTTAAAATACCTGTTCCTACTTTAGATAACTCAACATGTAATATTCATCAAGGAACAGAACTTGCAGAACTGTTAAAGCATACCAAGTTGATAATATGGGATGAAGCTCCTATGGCCAATAAATTCTGTTTTGAGGCACTGGATAAAACTTTAAGGGACATAATGGGAAATAATGCAGTCTTTGGAGGAAAAGTTGTTTCGGAGGAGACTTTAGACAAATATTACCAGTCATTCCAAGAGGAAGTCGATTTGATATTGTACATGCAACAATCAATGCATCATATCTATGGGATTTCTGTCAGGTATTAACACTCACCAGAAACATGCGTCTGAATAATAGTCTGCAAGATACCAGTGCTAAAGAACTGAGACAATTTGCACAGTGGATACTAGACATTGATGATGGCAAAATATCTGAGCCTAATGATGGTTATGCAGAAATAGACATTCCACAGGAATTTTTGATTCTGGATTTTGATGATCCAATATATGCTATAGTTGAAAGTACATATCCAAATTTGATGCAACAATACAAGAATGAAGACTTTTTGCATTCCAGGGCAATCTTGGCATCAACAATTGAAATTGTTGATCAAATCAATGACTATGTTCTTGGTCTCATTCCAGGTAATAAATTTTATATTATGCTATACTTTAAAAATCAAAAACTAATTATATTGTTCTATTGATAATGTAGGTAATGAAAATGAATACCTAAGCTCAGATTATATAGATAAGTCTGAAGGTAATGAAAGCGGAGCATTTGAAATACTTACACCAGAATTTCTTAATTCTCTAAGAACATCAGGGCTTCCTAACCACAGAATAAAACTAAAGGTTGGCACTTCAATAATGTTGTTGAGAAATCTGGATCAATCTCAAGGTTTATGCAACGGTACTAGATTAATAGTCACAAGACTAGCAAATCATGTACTTGAAGCAAAGATAATGTCAGGAAAAAACAAAGGACAAGTGGTATACATTCCCAGAATGTCTATGTCTCCATCAGAATCGCCTTAGCCTTTTAAATTTATTAGGAGACAATTTCCTATCGTAGTCTCATATGCTATGACCATTAACAAATCTCAGGGTCAATCTTTGGCAAGCGTTGGATTATACTTGCCTAGACCTGTCTTCAGTCATGGTCAACTAGATGTCGCGCTTTCTAGAGTTCAAAGCAAACAAGGATTAAAGATCCTAATACATGATAAGGATGGACAACCATTGAAAACTACAACCAATGTTGTTTTCAAAGATGTTTTCTAGAATCTTTAAAAGGTATGTGTCTTTAAATCCAATTATACAAGTAAAAATTAAAATTAACAGTATTCTACCCAATTTCACTGATTATTATTTCTGGTTTGAATCCTATAATTGTAGGTATATATGTTCAGATTTCATTAAGGCAACATACTAAACATCATTTTGTCATACGCATCATCTATCCTGTTTACTTACTAATTATTTTTATTTATCAGTGATAGATGCTTTTTTATTACATAAATACTCCATAGCTAACATCTATCATACAACATATCTGAATAAACAGGTATGAGCTAAAGATGTGCTGAAGCATTTTTTGTCTTATGTACTACACTTCCATTTAATGTTCTATTTGCTATGCATATCCACAGGTATGGGTTGAATTTAACTTTCTGTATGTTTAAAATCAAGATTACAACAATATATATTACTATAAGTTGCTATATGTTACTGATACAGTTGTCTATTTATAGGCATGTTACCAGATCTTGCAATATAAAAGCAGCAAACAAATCTATATACCTTAATGCCGACAAAGTTTTTTTTTTGTTTTGATATTCTGCATTAGAGGAAGAACTGCATTGACTTATATGAATTTTTTGATTTAGTGATAACTCTGAACAGAGTTTGTTAAACAAATATGTACACAACTTTATCATCCTATTTGCTTACTTGCTGATGCTATGGTTAATATCCATTTGCTGCAAAGCTTTATGGACATCTCTTCATGCAAATATTCTGGTCTTGATTAGTAGACAGTTATGCCCCATTCAATGACTGATAACATAAGAATTTCATGTATAGCAATTTGTTACCACTTACAGCTACATCATTCTTATCTTATTATCTAACTTATATTTTGCATATGCTAATGATCTCAACTACTGAGGTACACAGAACAAAATCACAAACACCTACTATTTAAATGTTTTAAATACAAATGAATTACTACTCCTGCTATCCATTATTATCTTAATTTCTGCAATAAAATAAAAACGCATCTTATATTAAACTATATTTCGCTTATCGTGTAATGACAAAATGAACAAACCGCACAACCCGTGCGTATGCACGGGTATACCGCTAGTTTTCATGTGATAAAAAAAGGTTGTCCAAAGCTTCGCCTACCACTGCACATGATTGGTGATGATACAGATACATTGGCCTGCATCTAGAAGCCAGGCATGCACCACCACCAACCCCTCCATGTGCATGCACCACCACCAACCCCTCCATATGAAGACTCATCATTTTCAACTCAAAGCCACTATTGTTGACAACTTGCATTTTTATACAACTAGCATTCACATGTATTTTCTTTTGTATTACAACTGTATCCATCTACCTAAGGCCTCTAGGATTAGTATAAAAGGCCACTCTCCTCCATGTATTGGATATCTTGAAGTTTATGAGAAATTGAGTATTTTGAGTTAGAGAGTTTTTCTCTCTTGTTCCTGAGCCAGGTGAGCAACACAAGCAATGTTTTAGCGCAAAAGAAAAAAAAACGAGTTCTTAAAGTCTATATGTCTTTATAAAGCTCATTCAAATGAGATAAACAACGCAAGTTGCCTTTGAGCACTAAAGATGCTCTAATGGACATGCAGTTGTGCCTGTGTCCTGTGTTGTTAAGTTGTTTTCAAATTTTTATACTCCATTGTGTAACATTGTAAAAGTGCCAGTTATAAATTTCATCAATTGTTATATTTTTAGTTACACAATATTTGTAAAGTCTTAAATGTAGTTTTTCTTCAAAAATAGAAAATATCACTCTCCAAAAACATAATGAGTCCGTGCATCGCTCGCGTGCAAGATCTAGTTTGACTAAAAAACATGAAAGTTAGAATAACACTAATAGTTAAAATTTATTCCATTAATTAGAAATATCAAACTCTAGTAAAAATTAAGAATAAAAATAAAAATATAACTTATGCAAACGTCCTATCCAATAACTTATATTATATCAAATATTAATAACAACATGAGTACATGTTTAAAAAAAACAACATGAATATAGTATGATGATTGATAATAAGCATGATATATATATATATATATTATGAAAATAAGCATGATATATATTAAAAAACTATAAATTTTATTGCTGGATACCAAGTTATAAATTAAATTTGGTTTCGACAGGCAATAAGGATGTAAAGAGGCAAGTAAATGGGAATCGACAATGAGCAATGGATTTGACCAAAGAAATCAGGTGAAGATTGTTTGTCGTTAAAGGGTTGCATACAAAAAGAAAAAATGACCAAGTTGTAAAACACTCGGCATCCCGTTCGATAAGGGAATTACTGTGTCAAAGAATACTAACGCTAATGTTTCGTCAAACAAATCAACAAGGTACATCAAAGCCAACAAAGACTTGTCTATATTGGCTAAGTGTTGAAGCATTGCTGGTGAAAGCTACTTCCAAGTCAAAGCTTTCACCAACGACAGAGACATTTTCGTTGAAAAACTAGGACATCTATAACATCTTATAAAGAGAACTCTCTTCGATAACTACTTTTTGGCTTCCTAATTTGATTTCCTAAACTACCATTTGAACATTAACACACATTTCCACCCATGACATAACCACAAAGCAGCAGTTTCGTAACCCCTTATAATCGAAGTGAGAGTAGAGAGATTTCTGTAATTCATTTCATTGATCTATAGAGTTGATGAACATTGCAGTATTTATACTGCATGAGCTCAAGTCTTTGCTCTAGCAGGAATGCTGTTTGCACGCGTGGGCTTACATTAATACAACCATCATCACTTTAGTCAACTAATCACTTATACTATTATTCCCCCCTCAAACTCAAGGATGGAACAACCTTGAGTTTGAACACTTAATTCTAAAAATGAAGCGGTTGGTAAGGTTTAGTTAAACCATCGCAAGTTGAGCAAATCGAACATCTTTGAACAATGAGAACTTGGCAACCTACCTTTTCACGAACAAAATGGATGTCCAAATCTAGATGCTTAGTGCGAGAATGTAGAATAGATTGTGGGCAATCATTACCGCACTAAGATTATCACACATCAAGATCACATTTGTCGAAACATTAAGTTCTCTCAGCAAAGATTGCACCCAAACCAACTCTGAAGTAGTGTTGGCTAATCCCACTGTTACTGCTGCTTACACTAGACCGAGCCACCAAGGTCGCTTTGAGCTCCAAGCAATGAGATTAGGTCCAAAAAAGATACAAGAACCCGATGTGGAGCGTCTGTCATCAATATCACTACCCCAATCTGAATCACTGTAGGCTCGAAGGGATAATTTGGTGTCCATGTTAGCAGGTTGGATTAGCAATCCATGATCAATCAGTGCCACTCAAATATCAAGAAGATTCTTTTCCTTTCGCACGCCGATTAGAGTCCGAAGGACACGGCATAAAGCTGACACACCTTATTGATGAGTATGCAATTTAAGTCGTGTTAAAGTAACATCCGTAAAGCACCAACAATGTCGCGATAATCTTGATGTGCATTCGCAACATCCGACCGAATTTGCTCAATTTACGCCTTGAGACCATAGGAGTAGAAATGCCACAAAGAATCGTCATGTTGGCTTTCAGTGCGATAGATCACGAATGTACTTGGATTGAGTAAGAATCGGTGACCCATTCTCGCTGATATTTGACTTCAATTCAAGAAAGTCGGGTTTGCCAAGGTGTTTGAGTGCAAAGGTAGCATGTAACTTAGAAATCGACGGGCTTATCATTTGTGAGGAAGAGCGGTCAACAATATATCATCCACATAAACCAAGGCATATGAGTGACACCTTAGTGGCAGGAGTAGAAAGCGAAGAAAGAGGTCACAATGATCGATCCTGAACTAACCAGCTACGGAATGCTTTGTTAACCTTTCATACCAAGCACGCGGTGCTTGTTTAAGGCCATATAATGACCTATTCAACCGGCAAACCAGGGTCTTATCAGCATGTTCGAACCCAGGCGGCTGTTGCATAAAGATTTCTCCCTGCAGGAAGCCATTAATAAAGGCATTATTGATGTCTATTTGTTGTATGTTCCATTTATGTGTTAAGGCCAAAGTGAGCAGAATTCTAATTGTGATTGGCTTAACCACAGGGGAAAAGGTTTCTGTGAAATCTTGACCTGCTGTTGATGAAACCCTTGGCCACCAACCTCGCTTTGTACTTATTTATCTTGCCGTCGGTTCTCTTTATACGGAAGACCCACTCTGACCAATAGCTTTTTGGTGAGCGGCTTAGCAAGTGTCCAAGTGTTATTGTTGGTGAGAGCTTCATATTCACCTTCATAGCTTGCAACCAATTCAACTGGCCGGGCTTGTTTCACATTCTTAGGTTCAGCATTGGCAAGAAATACTTTGGGCTTAGAATGACCAGTTTTAGCCCGAGTGAGCATGGGGTGAGTGTTTAAGACTGCAGGAGGCTGCTGATTCGAAACAACTAAATCAGTTTGAGAGACAGATTTACTAGCAGCAGAGGCAGACTCAGGAGAAGAAAGAGGACTGCTACAAACAGCTGAAGGTGAAGAGACTAAAGTATCAGTCACAGAATTAGACATAGTAGGACTCAAAGTGACAAGTGATGGATTATTTGTAAACTTCAGGAAAGGATCCTGCAGAACAGAACACAAAATAACTGGAATTAATGGCTTGAGTTTCAACAACCGAGGGAAATAGTGAGAGTAAGGAAACTTCGGTTTCATGGAAGGTCACATCCTTAGAAATGTAAATTCGACCATCATCACTTAGGCACTTAAAACCTTTGTCTTGTGGGATAATCAAGATTCACACAATCGAACACTTCTAAATTGAAGTTTGTTCTTATTATAGGGTCTTAAGGATGGATAACATGCACATCCAAATGTTCTTAGAACCTTGTCATCTGGTAGGTCGATGTAAGGCATGAAATGGTGATGAAAATTGGAAAAATGAGTAAGTAGGCACCGGATTTATCAAATGAGCAATGAATAGTGAAACCGTGGTCCCAAAATTTGATTGGCATTGATGCATGAGCTAGCATACGGTAAGTCCCATATCAACTATTTGTCTATGCTTCACGCTCAACGGTGCCATTTTGATGTAGTATGAGGACATGTTAACCTATGAACAATACCTAGATCACCCAAGGTATTTAGTAAAAGTTCTAAATTCCCCACCAAAATCTGATTGAATCAGCTTAATGGTGGTGAGTATCAGTTTGAATTAATTTATGAAACTGTGTAAAGGCTTTAAAGCATCGATTTAAACTTGAAAAATAGATCCAAGTAAACTCTAGTTGTGGCATCAACAAAATGTGATATAATAGGTATATCCACAACTAGAAGGAGTAGGTGAAGGACCCCACAAATCAAGATGAATGAGTTCAAAGGGTGTGTGATCTTTGATCATAGATGAAGGTGATGCATGTAACCTATGCGATTTTCCCAAACAACAAGCCTTACAATCAGTATTATTGAAACTAGACAAAGGTACATCACAAAGTTTCATAACAGTCCTTACAACTTGAAAGTTTGCATGTCCTAAACAACTATGCCATAACAAAGGATCAGTTACATGTTTAGAACTAGTATTGACATTACAAGAAACATCAATAGGCACACTAGGTGTAGTAGCAGAATGAGTTTGAGTGACTTTAAGTGGCTTGACAACTTGTTGTGAAATGAGAGGAAGGTTGTTGAATCTATAAAGTCCATCATCTCCTAAAGAGCCTTCTAACACAACCTGTTTAGATCCCTGTGTTTTGACAAAACAAGAGAAAGGATGAAACTCAAAGAACACATTATTGTCCCTAGCAAATTGTGAAACAGAAATTAAGTTTCTAGTGATGGAAGGAACTAATAACAAGTTATTCAAAGAAAGTTTTCGTTGAGGTAGATAAGTAGAATGAAAGGAAGCAGAACCAATGGATTGAATGTGAGCACCTTGGCCATTTCCCATGTGAACTGTTCGTCCACCATAAGAGGTATCGTGTTGCAAATTCATTGGATTAGTCAGTGAGATGATGTGATGCACCGTAATCAATGAACCAAGCCTCGTGAAGTCAAGTCGGGAGGCGTGGACATATCAAAGAGTTTACTGGTTTGAGCCATATTGACTTGAGGTGCACGCACTATCAATTTGAGGATTGTTTGAGGTTCTTCTTTGGTGTGGGTGTACTACGGTGCTGATGACGGTTTGAGCAACTCTGGTGGATTAGGCACAAACGATTCATCAAATCGAAACCAAAGAATTAATCACGAGTGTCCATATTTGCCCACGTAGTTGACAAGTAGAGACGTTGCCTAGCATTGCCACGGCCTGTACCTTAACAAGGACCTGTTCCTCTATTGTTCCTACCACGGCCTCTGTAACCAAAACCAGCACCACGCTGAAAAGAATTATTGTAACCTGAATTCTGAGATCCATGAAGCGAGGTTGAAGCGTGAATAATCGGGAGCTTGATGTCAACATTAGCGAACACAAGTGTAGTTGACAATTCTTGTTTAAACTTGTCTAATTGAGACTCTTGCACTAGCAACAATGATTCAATCTCGAGATAAGGAAGAGTATCGGCTCTAGCAAACATCATCATCACAAAATTGCTATACTCTTGCAGAATCCATCAATAACTACATCTAACAATTCCGATCGATATATTTTCTCCTATTGCGCCAATGAATCGGCCAAAGCATGAATGCTTGCGAGTGTACTCTAAATGGAGCACTGTTACCTTTCTTCGTGGTTTGAGTTCAGATCGCATCTCACCCTTTGCTTTAGCGTAGCATAATAATGTGTATGTTTTATCCCCAAACCTCATGCAGTGATTTACGTTAAGCACTCGCGGCCGTATCATTCGAAAGTGTGGAAAGTAGCCAGGTGAACAAATGAACGATCCCGATCTGAACAAACCACTTCATAATCTGAGAAATACGATCTAATTGCCGATCTAGATCGGGAGGAAAACTTTTGCGGAATTGTAGGATCTCACCAAGAGTCGGCGATGAAGTTTGTGCATCGCGATAATGCCTTGAACTTTCGATTCCGAGAAAATTCTTGTCATCAAGCTTGATCGAAAGTTTCGGAACCTTCGAAAAGATTGCTGAATTCTGCGATTCAGCATTGAGATTTTGTGATTCGGCGATCGAAGAATGAGTCGGCGAAGGTGCCGCCATTGCCGAAACTTCAAAAGACGCAGAGAATTTACAGGCGCGAAAGAGAGATTGGAAACCCGAGGACCGATTTGGCTCTGATACCATAATCGAAGTGAGAGTAGAGAAATTTCTGTAATTCATTTCATTAAATCTTTAGAGTTGATGAACATTGCAGTATTTATACTGCATGAGCTCAAGTAATCAAGCTCCTAATGTAATGCCGTGCCGCCACGCGGCTTACATTAATACAACCATCATCACTTTAGTCAACTAATCACTTATACTATTACCTTACCAAGTCAGAAAATAGGGTACAGTGTGCTAACCCATTTTGCACTATGCAATACTGAACAATTTCATTTTTTTTCTATTGCAATGTTAACTTTTTCTTCTAATTGGTTTCTTTTTTTTTTACAAAACGCGATAAAATAATACATATTGTAGCGCAGTAGAAATGCGGAAAGACGGGCACGATAGTGCTCGTCTTACCGCTAGTAATAATAATGTCAATGTTGACTACGTGTCTATATACGTGTCGAGCAGATAGATAGGCAGTTATGTTTTTTTATCCTATAAATATTAGAACAAACGATTTAATCAAGGTTGGTTACTTGATTGGTCATCCTAAACATCTCACCACAGTAGATCATACAGATCAAAGATCAAGTATTACCTTCCATTTTTTTATTTCAATGCTAATTTCTTTTTAAGTCATCTACTTTCTCTCATTTCCTTATTCTTTTGCACTTCAAAGCCATTTTCAGTTCAAGCGCTTTACTTCCACGTTCTTTACATTATCTGCATTTTACTTTATTCGCAATTATAATTCTCGCATATCTACTTCATCACACTCTACGTTTTCTGCATTGTTTTTTTATTTCAAAGTCATTTACTTTCATGTATCTTTAAGGCTTTTATTTGAGTTCAATTTATTTAAATGATTTTCTTCAGTTTGTGTTTGAACTCTTCCACGCCTGTTTACATCGTGTTTAAATCATATTGCTTAACCATTTCCAAATCTCATTCGCTTTCTTATCACGTTTTTATAACTGCCAATTCGGCGAGAATACTTCTGCTTAAGTTGATTTACGTTGAATTTGGTGTATGACTTTGATAAAATTCTCAATGACATGTTGTTGAGCGGATTTCCTGTCAGGTAACACAAACATAAAATCTGTTGTTTTCACGAGATTATCACATAACTTATCGTATTCACACTCGACTGATAAGTCATTTATTTGTTTGACGGATTTAGTAAAATAATCACATCAAGCCAAAAATCCCCATAATCATTTTCATACTAATTTTTTTTTATAAATTTTGGCTCGGTTTGGTAATGTCAATAAGCTAGCTTATAAGCTTGTTTAGTCGAAGAAAAATGTTTGGTAAGTAAGCTTATCACACTAGCTTATAGCTTTTTTTGAGATGCTACTTGAAGTAGCATCTGAGCTTATAGCTTATTGCTTATAGCTTTTTATCTTTTCTCCCATTTTTATCCTCGTTATTTTATTTTTTATCTTTTTTCAAATTTAAAATAAAAATAAACTTCTATCTTTTTATGTCATTTATATTTATCAATTAGTTAAGCAGTTAATTTTACAAAACAATCTAATTTTAATTAGCTAGCTTTTCAGCTATAATCTAACTTGTCAGCTATAATTTATAGCTTATTTTTACCAAACCCAGCCATTATAACAACCTTTTTTGTAAACTTGATAATTTTATTAAAACGTTCATCCATGATCTATCTATCTATTATATTCTATTATCTATCTATCTATTACATCTATTCTATTACATATCTAATCAAGCAATATGCTAGCAAAATTTCAATTTTAGACATCTTATATAAATGACACTTGTACTTTTTAGGGACAAAAATGTCAATCTAAATAAAAATAAATTAAAACAAAAATTTTATTCACATAAAAAATATTTTTTTACCCATTTTTTACTCTCTCTCTCTCACTTTTTACTTTCTCTCTCTCTTTTTCTCTTTCTTCTCTCTCTCTGAGGCAGCGCACGTCAATTTGATCCTTTTTTTTTTTAAATCTCACTTTTTACTCTTTAATTTTTTTCTTTTTTACTTCTTCCCTTTCTTTTTTTTTCACTTTTTTTTGGCATCTTTTTTTATTAACATTTTTCAATTTCATTTTTTAATAACATTTTTTATATTTTTTTAATTTATTTATAAATGATTATTTTGCTTTTGAGTCGTGATGGAAGACATTACATATTGTCGGTAAAATTTCTTTGTCTTTGATGGGGGAACAATGTTGTCGACAGGAACAAAATTATTAAGTCTTGACGGGAGAAACATTACATGTTGTCGGTATAATTTTATTTTATTTTATTATTAACATTTTTTTATTTTTTTAAGTTATTTATAAATTATTACTTTGCTTTTGAGTCATGACGGGAGACATTACCTATCGGTATATTTATTTTTTTATAAATATATTTAATTTTTATAAATGATTATTTTGTTTTTGAGTTCCGACGGGAAAATACTACTTAAGTATAATGTTGTCGACGGGAACAAAATTATTAAGTCTCGACGGGAAAAATATTACATGTTGTCGGTATAGTTTTAATTTTTTTTATTAACATTTTTTTATACTTTTTTAAGTTATTTATAAATTATTATTTTGCTTTTGAGTCGTGACGGGAGACATTAAATGTCAGTATAATTATTTTTTTATAAATATATTTATTTTTTACAAACAAATAATTTTGTTTTTGAGTTCTGACTGAAAAAACACTACTTAAATACAATGTTGTCGACGAGACAAAAATTATTAAGTCTCGACGGGAGAAACGTTACATTACATGTTGTCGGTATAATTTTAATTTTATTTTTTTATTAACATTTTTTTTATATTTTTTTAAGTTATTTATAAATTATTATTTTGCTTTTAAGTCGTAACGGGAGACATTATATGTCTGTATAGTTATTTTTTATTTTTTTATAAATGTATTTAATTTTTAAAAACAAATAATTTTGTTTTTTAGTTCTGACCGAAAAACACTAATTAAGTACAATGTTATGAATGATTATTTTGATTTTGAGTCCCGACAGGAGAAAATAACATGTTATCGTTATAATTTTGTTATCTTTGAGCACTTATCAGTTTTGATAAATATTTTTATTATTTTTAATTGATTATTTTACTTTTAAGTCTCAACGGGGGGAACATTACATGTCATCGGTATAATTTTATCGTCTTTGACACAGATCAATTTTATAAATGTTTAAGTTATTTATAAATGATTATCTAACTTTTGAGTCCCAACAGAGTTTTGTTATATATTTTACTATTTATATTTATATATTTGATTATAAATATATTTATTATATTTTATTTAAATATAGATGATTATTTTACTTTTTATTCCTAACGAGAGGAAACATTACATACTATCATCAATTATTTTGCTTTTGATTCTAGACGGAAAAACATAGTACGTTGTTATTATATTTATTTTTAATATTCTTTTTTTTATGAATGCTATTATGTTTTTTTATAAATGATTATTTTGCTTTTCAGTTCCAACGGGAGAAAATAACATGTTGTCGCTATAATTTCGTTATCTTCCAGCACATATCAATTTTTATAAATATTTTATTATTTTTAAATAATTATTTTACTTTTAAGTCTAGACGGGGGAAATATTATAAGTTGTCGGTATAATTTTATCGTCTTTGACACAGACAAATTTTATAAATGTTTATTTATAAATGATTATCTATCTAATTAAGAAAACCCTAACCATGTATGTTTTATCTTAGCCATATATAGTATACAAGTCACACAATTACATAAATAGTAATATTTGATACACATTTAATATTTATTTCACTTTTACCATAAAATTAGTTAATTTTTAATATATTGAATCAAAAATATCATTTATTATAAACAATAACGTCTTAAAATATTAAGCGTAAAAAATAACGCACATCTCGTACATTCGTACGGATATCGTGCTAGTTCAATAAAGAGATCCGCATCACACGTGACATAAACAACCACCTCATATTGAAAATTTATTTTTTTTTCACATTATTTTTGTAACATGATAAAATCATCGAACGTGCGCCCAAAGAGAAGGAAAGAAACAGTGTCACTTTATTGTCCTTTGACTAGTTAGCGAATCTGAAACAACGGTTAGAGTTGAAAGTTGAAGAAGACAGCCACAACCCACGAGTATACTTCACTTCTCCCCATTATCGCTGCTGATCGCTCCGATTGAAATTCGAACCCTAATAAAACACACATATTTTACATTCCATTTCATCCGAGAGAAATGTACTCGTGTATTCCTCAGCACCTTTTTCTCCATTTTCACTTCGCAACTTCCCCAAACCCAAAGGTCTGTTTCAACTCTTTCTTCCCTTCCTATAGTGCGTGTTTGGTTGCTGGGAAAAGAAAACACATGTATTGTTCATCCTCGTCTGCCTGCAGGTGTTTGCTTCACGCAGTTCTTCTCTACGCGATTTGAGGATCCGTGCTGTATCGACCACGGAGAATCAAGCTTCTAGTTACATTCCGGCTGCTCCGATTTTCCTCCCCGAAGGGCCGTGGAAGCAGGTCACTTTTTAATCGATAGTTCCTTCTTCTCAAGTTACAGTATGAGTTTCTTTCACAAATTTTCTCTTAAAACCGGACATTTGAATTGTGATTTCATATTGAAATCAAGCTAGTAAGAAAGTGAAAGAGAAAACAACAGAAGGTGAAAGAAAATTTTAGAGAGAAACTGTGAGATAATTTCTGTGAAACGATATCTGAATTCTTTTGATAATTCGTTCAGATTGTTCAAGTACAATGGTTTTATTTATGGATAGCCAAACTAAAGCTAAGTCCGCTAACTGACACAACTGTCAGTTAACCGACTCTAACTAATTATAACAGAATACAGCAGACTTTGATAGCAAGAGTAAAAGCTGTTAGAAGCATCTTGACAGTTGAAGCTGCTAGACTATGAAGGCTCAACTGAAGTTCAATACATTTTACATAATTGTAACACAACTCTTAACATCTCATTTTACTATCGCTGATTTACCGATATGACATCTTCCCATTTGAATTGTTACTTGAAATGCAAAATATTCAACTCTGTTTTTTAGTGTCTGAATGTTTGATTTCGAGCTTTCAGATTCCAGGTGGAGTTACTGCTGCAGAGGGATTCAAAGCTGCGGGAATCTATGGAGGGTTGCGTGCTGTAGGAGAAAAGCCTGATCTTGCACTTGTCACATGTGATGTTGATGCCATATCTGCAGGTTAGCTTTCATATTGCTGATTTTGACAGTTTTAATTTTGGGTTTTGGCATGCACTTTATGTGATAAGATTTCTTTCAGGGTCGTTCACAACTAATGTGGTTGCTGCTGCTCCAGTGTTATATTGCAAAAAGACACTAGACATTTCAAACACTGTGAGAGACTTTTGTGTTCCTTGCTTTTTCATTAAGATAGAACTGAGCTTGTACTGAATGCATTACACAACGTGTGTTATGACTAACCTTTTCAGTATCAGTTTGATATTCCGTCTTTTCCTAGTTTCTGCCATGTTGTTTCCCTGATAAGCACTCGAATTGTATATTATCTTTAGTTGACTCTCTGATCGTCTCCTTCTGTTTGGTTGAGTGGTTTTTGTATCAGGAAATGGATGCTTGTTCATCCATCAGCTTCCACTCCAATAGCTTAATATGTCTGCCCTATTGCACTTTTGAAAGTCAATGTATATTGCTTGATTACCTGCTGATAAATCAATTTGGCAACTTGTCAGGCACGTGCTGTGTTAACAAATGCAGGTCAAGCAAATGCGGCTACGGTAGGCCACTAAAACTCTTTCTATTTCATGTGCCTGTGGGATGTAGTAATGCTCAGTGTATAGTCTACTGAAGTGTAGTTGCTTTAAGGGATTAATGAATGTTTTACAATAACTTAGATCATTTAACATTTTTTATTTTTTGGGGTGAAATTAAATAAATATTTTAGTTGTTGAGTCCTTTTATATCTCCAGGGCGAAGCAGGTTACCGTGATGTGATAGAATGTGTGGAAAGCCTTGCAAAGGTACGTATTGTTTCATTGTGTCAAACTGATCTTGCTTATGTGCTCCATGTTGAGAGGGTTCGTGATTAGTCTTTACTGGAAATGTTCATAATTTCAGCTACTGGAAGTCAAGCCAGAAGAAGTATTAGTTGAATCCACTGGTGTAATTGGTCAAAGAATAAAGAAGGTAAGGTATATCGGAGACTCTGCATTGGATTTATATCCTATCTGCTTGTATCCTTTGCGATATTGCATTCTGTAATATTCACAAAAATCTGGACAAGCCACTTGAAAAGTATTCCAACAAGCTTAATTGCTTAAATTCTGTTGTTTTTAATGTTGTGTATTTATCATTTCATTGGCAGGGGGCACTTTTAAACTCACTTCCCATACTAGTGAATTCACTATCATCTTCGGTTGACGGGTAATTCCTGTATTTTGTGATTTAATTTTAGTTCCAATTTTTATAAGTTGGATGCAGTTATATTATGAAAATCACTTTTTTTGTGGTTATTAAATGACCATTGTATTCACACAGTTTTTTTTATATTTTAAAAAAAGCTTCTTCTCACCAATTTGGTTTCTTATTCATTGAAAAATATTCAGATCCTACCAACACTTGTGTCTACTTTTCAATCTTTCGTTCGTTCATTTCTTCAAATCTTATTAGCTTGCATACAGGGCAGATTCTGCAGCAGTGGCAATCACCACAACAGATCTTGTTAGCAAGAGTGTGGCAATTGAGTCTCTGGTATTTTACTTGTTCCTACTTTGCTTACTGGCTCAAAGTTCATGCAACCAATACATATTTAACTGGTCAATAAGGCAGCATACATATATAGATTAACACGCTTTGTATGGATGGATGGATTTAGTCTTATGGATAAATAATAAATTTCCCATGTTTTCAGTTCACTTAGACGAGTTGTTGATATGAATAGAGTCAGCAGCCCAATGGTTATGTAACTTGTGAAAAAACAAATCAATAACTTGGCTGTCTGGGAAATTTTTATGCAGTCATCATTTTTACTTCAAGTTATGATTGGATGTTTCAACTTCAATACGACCTGCATAGCTTGCCGATTTTTACTAAAATGGCGAGGGTGAATCAATTGGCACAGGAATAGTCTTCATATGTATGATAGCTTCCATAATTTTGTGAAACTTTAATTTCAAAGACGGAAACCTGACCTCTTCAAGTTTTGGGAATTAACTTCGCCAATTATATCTGGTTCATCCCCACATTCTATATTTTCGCTTGCTTATTTTAAAGGGTGAGAAAAAAGAAAGATTATCTAATTCCTATTATTGTTGGGTATTGGTTAGGTTGGAGGAACTAAGGTCAGAGTCGGGGGAATGGCAAAAGGTTCTGGAATGATCCACCCAAATATGGCTACCATGCTTGGAGTATGTTTTACTTGATGCTTCTTTCATGTTTCAATTTTCAAATATATGGATTTTCCAGTCCATTCATTGAACTATATTTACGCTAGGTAATAACAACTGATGCTCGGGTAACCAGTGATGTTTGGAAAAAGATGGTGCAGGTTGCTGTAAATCGAAGTTTCAACCAGATAACTGTACGTGATTTTCACTCTTTTCCGGAAACTGCATATTCAGTGTCATGCAGTGGTGCTACAGAATAATTTACATAAAATTTCTTTTCTGTATTCTCTCCGAACTAAAGTGCAAAAACATTTTGTGGTAGTTTCACAATTGAAATTATAGAATTGTATTTCAAAAGAGTATTTGCCAGACATGCTTCATTTCTCTTGTGCAAGGCGATACCATGTTTTCTCCATCAAAAAGATTTGACTCGTGATATTAGTTAATTTTTTGGATTTTGATTGATTCTTACATGATTTTGCACCATCTTGCTACAGGTAGATGGAGATACTAGTACTAATGATACTGTTATTGCTTTGGCTAGTGGCTTGTCTGGGCTACGCAGCATTTCATCTCTAGATAGTGATGAGGCTATTCAACTTCAGGCATGCCTAGATGCGGTAAGGTTGACACAATTTCATCACTATTTTGGCATTTCATATTCATTCTTTCCTGTTGAATAAAATAACATAATGATGTATTTCAACTCTGGTCTGTTGTTAGAAGCTTAGTAGTTCTAGTAAAACTAGAAAAGGAAGTACTATGACCGTTATACTGGAGGTAGTGTCATAATCCACTTTCGACTTAGATATTCTGTAATCCCCATTGCTTTTTCATTTAATAATGAAGTACCTCCCCTGCCCCTGCCCTGCGTGTGTTTGTTAAGCTATGATTTTGTCGTTAGCATGCATAACTGGTAGCATTTAGATTGTTACAATAGGAGGTAATGATATCTTTTTATGCTTAGCTCCCCTCGCAAAAAAAGTAATAAAGATGCTAGAGTCATCCTCTCTTTCCCTTAGATGTTGTCCTGTGATTGCCTTGAGGCATGTAATTTATTGTTCAAAAGTGCTCTTCTTTCAATAAACGTGAAGTTTTGAATTATTTGTCCTTTCTAGGTAATGCAAGGTCTTGCCAAATCTATAGCTTGGGATGGAGAGGGAGCAACATGCCTCATTGAGGTTTGTTTTTTGCGTTGAGGATATTTGTGCTATGACCGATGATTTGTATTGTGTTCTTTTATACATCCAATATCAATCCTCCACGTTCCATGAGCATGGATCATGATTGAAAATATCTAAAGAGAACTAGAACTAGAGATAGTTTTCACCTTGCACTTATTTCAAATGATCCCCATCTATTCATTTTTTTATTAATTAACCAATATAAATGCAGGGTTTAAGTGCATATTCTAAATCAAATTAATTTTAAATAATATGTCCCTCATTCTTTCTCCAACTTTTCCTCCATCCTTATCATCACTGCATTTTCCTTTTAACTCTCTCTCTCTCTCTCTCTAGAGAAAGAAAATCATTACAAACGAAGCCCAATGCCACTTTTACATATCAGAAAAGAAAAAATACAAGTACAATATAATCTTTGAACTGACCAACATTATGTATGGTAGAACACCAGTTGGAAATAGGATTAAATCACAGCAAATTACAGAAACTACAACAATCTCTTGCTGTCCCAGAGTTCAGAAACTCCTAGTCTCCTACAGAAATTATCTCTGTCCATAAAATTGCCGAAAAAAACATATTGTCCCCTAACACTAGGGGCGGACAACGGTCGGTCTCGGACGGATTCGGTCCGAAAGTTGTCCGCCCGATCAAAACCAAAGAGCTTATACATTCAACCATTTCCGTCCATCTGAGCGGCGGGTAGAGCCTGTGGCGGTTCTGGCGGGTAGCGGTTTCTGACGGGTGGGTTGATACGGTTTACAGCTTCTCTATACAGTGGTAAATCTTTCTTTTTCTTTTCTGGTCATCTCTCCCCTTCCATTGACACAAGCCTCCGTGCTGCAACACCCTTTGGCGTTTCCACGTCGTCGCTGGAGCTTCCAGTCTACAGTTGCGGCCGCTGGTCCAGCCTTCCCACCTTGGAGTGTTGCCCCTCTGTCAACCGCAGCTGTGCGAAGCTCACCGTGACAGAAGTTGCAGCGACAATTTTTTTTTCTCCAATGGTGACCAAGTAACAAACTAACAAACAAAAGGGATTTTCTTCTTCCCGTTGAAAAGAGTTCACCATAGCTTTTTTCCCTTCACATGTTTTTTCTCTCTCATCCAGCATGTATTAGGGCTGGACAAAAAATGAATACCAACCCGAAAACCGAGTTATCCGAAAAATTATTGTTGTTGCGGGCGGTTTTAGGCGGAAATCGGGTACCCGGGTGAGAGAAGAGTTAAAGACGGGTCTGTCCGGGCGGATTTGGTTTGCAAAATTGAATCCAGCGAAGGCCGAACCCGCCCGCTTCGTGAATTTATGAGACTATGTATTTCATACTCCTATGTCTGCGTGACTGCGTCGCACTGTCCCACCAGTCACACTACACAGTTTTGTCTGCCACGTTGCAAAACCAAAGCCACAAACACACGCAACTTTCAATTCAAATAAACGTCTCTCACATTATTTTAATAATTAGTATAACAATACATGCTGGATGAGAGAGAAAAAGCATGTGAAGGGAAAAAAGCTATGGTGAACTCTTTTCAACGGGAAGAAGAAAATCCCTTTTGTTTGTTAGTTTGTTACTTGGTCACCATTGGAGAAAAAAAAATTGTCGCTGCAACTTCTGTCACGGTGAGCTTCGCACAGCTGCGGTTGACAGAGGGGCAACACTCCAAGGTGGGAAGGCTGGACCAGCGGCCGCAATCAGACCGAAGCTCCAAATGACGACGTGGAAACGCCAGTGGTGTTGCAAAGACGAGGCTTGGGTCAATGGAGGGAGAGAGATGACCAGAAAAGAAAAAGAAAGATCTACCACTGTATAGAGAAGCTGTAAACCGTATCAACCCACCCGTCAGAAACCGCTACCCGCCAGAACCGCCATCGGCTCTACCCGCTGCTCAGAGGACGGAAATGGTTGAATGTATAAGCTCTTTGGTTTTGATCGGGTGGACAACTTTCAGATTGAATCCGACCGTTGTCCACCCCTAGCATGTATTGTTATACTAATTATTAAAATAGTGTGAGAGACGTTTATTTGAATTGAAAGTTGCGTGTGTTTGTGGCTTGGTTTTGCAGCGTGGCAGACAAAACTGTGCAGTGTGACCGGTGGGACAGTGCGACGCAGTCATGCAGACATAGGAATATGAAATACATAGTCTCATAAATTCACGAAGCGGGCGGGTTCGGCCTTCGCTGGATTCAATTTTGCAAACCGAATCCACCCGGACAGACCCATCTTTAACTCTTTTCTCTCACCCGGGTACCCGATTTCCGCCTAAAACCGCCCGCAACAACAATAATTTTTCGGATAACTCGGTTTTCGGGTCGGTATTCATTTTTTGTCCAGCCCTACCTAACACTACCACACCAATGAAAATACATAACCGTTCCATTCCATAAACTGCCACATTGCAATTATTAAAACTAACTGTTCCATAAACTGCCCACATAGATGTTATTAGAATTAAGTCAATACATGTCAGTTATTAAAGGTGTCATGCGTTTCCTAGAATGAACTTTCCGGATAATGGGTCTCTATGGGCCTGGCTCCAAAGCCTTATCACCACCTTCCTCCGGAACACTTGCCTTGTCCTCAAGGCAAAAAGTTGGGAACTGCTGCTGCAAAACAGATTGGTTTTCCCAAGTTACATTCTCCACTGTCAAACATCTCTATTGCACTAAATATTGCCTGATTTTCCTCCCTTTCTCCATCATTTCTCTGCTGTCTAAATTTTTTTCTGGTTGAACTGCTTTCATTGGATGAATCTCCAATTCAGGAGGCAATTCTGGTTCAACAAAAGAAGATCCAGTTGCCTTTTTTAATTGGGACACACGAAAAACTGAATGTACCTTAGAAGTAGGAGGAAGCTGCAGCTTGTAAGAAACCTCTCCATACTTCTCTGTTGTTTGAAATGGTCCATAGAAGTGAGGAGTTAACTTTTGGTTAATCTAGTTAGCCATGGATTGTTGTCTACGTGGCCTTAATTTCAAGAAAACCCAGTCACCTATGAAGAACTGCTGGTCCTTCCTCTTTTTATTGGCACACTGTTTCGTTTGATCTTGGGCCTTAGCTAGATGATAGTTTTGGGTGAGTGCCTCATCACGTTCTTGCATCTCTCTTGCTACAGTCTCTGCTTTTGTTTCTCCTTTCATAAATTGAAGAAAGAATAGGAGGTGGTCTTCCATACAATACGGTCAATACCTGAAATAGCATAGTACCTATAGATGCATGAAAGGTTGTTTTGTACCGTAATTCAGCCCATGGCAGCCAAATAGACCAACCCTGTGATTGTACCATAATTCTCCCATGAAAGTTTGTTGCCTCGTTTGACTGAACCTCAGCAGCCCATAAAATTCCTCCAATCTCCCTTGTAGGAGTCCTCACAATATTGTTAAAAGCTATAGGTTTTTCCTCTAAATTCCTCTGTTTCCAAAACTGATCCTGCAATCCCATTTTTACTCAAGTGGCATGGTGAAATGTTATTGACATTTCCTTCCAATCAACCAACACCTTTCCCAATATCTCTAACCATGCAACTCCTAAAATCACATCCACTCCTCCCAAGTCCAACACAAAGGCATCCATTACGATATCCATCCTGCCTACTTTCATCAACAACCTCACATGTTTCCCTTTTGTCTCGACTCTCAACTTTATGGCCATTTCCTAATCTCACCCTAAACTTCTTTGTTTGATCTACCTTAATTCTGCAGAGGTGACATTTGAATTGATGAAATTGTGGCTAGCACCACCGTTGATCAGCACAGCCACGAGCATTCATTTAGTTCTCCTTCCACAGCATAGCTTTGCTTTCAGTCAATACTTCATGATTAGCTCCAAACAGCCACAATGCTTGACACTGGAAATTCTTCATACTTGAAACATAATCCTCGAGTCTTTATTTCCATCAACTCCCAGTATGTTAAGTGTCTTGTTGCGAGTCCCACATCGGGTGGTTAACGAGCCTGGCCATTGCTTATATAGCTGGGTAGACCACCCCCTCATAAGCCGGTTTTGAGGGGACCATTCGGATGCCTGAATTCTCACATGGTATCAGAGCCACGTTCTGCCCGGTTGTGTGGATAGTGCCGCTAGCCCTCGTTTGTGGTGATGAGCCCAGGCTCGAGGGGGCGTGTAGCGAGTCCCACATCGGGTGGTTAACGAGTCTGGCCGTTGCTTATATAGTTTGGCAGACCACCCCCTCACAAGCCGGTTTTGAGGGGACCATTCGGATGCCTGAATTCTAACATGGTATCAGAGCCACGTTACGCGCCTGGTGTGGATAGTGCCGCTAGCCCTCGCCAGGTGACGAGCCTAGGCTCGAGGGGGCGTGGCAGTCCCACATCGGGTGGTTAACGAGCCTGGCCGTTGCTTATATTGGGTAGACCACCCCCTCACAAGCCGGTTTGAGGGGACCATTCGGATGCCCTGAATTCTCACGTGGTATCGTGAGCCACGTTCGCCGGTTGTGTGGATAGTCTGTTAGCCCTCGCCAGTGGCGGCGAGCCCAGGCTCGAGGGGGCGTGTTGCGAGTCCCACATCGGGTGGTTAACGAGCCTGGCCGCGTTGCTATATAGTTGGGTGACCACCCCTCATAAGCCTGTTTGAGGGGACCATTCGATGCCCAATTCTCACATGGTATCAGAGCCACGTTCTGCCCGGTTGTGTGGATAGTGCCGCTAGCCCTCGTTTGTGGTGATGAGCCCAGGCTCGAGGGGGCGTGTAGCGAGTCCCACATCGGGTGGTTAACGAGCCTGGCCGTTGCTTATATAGTTTGGCAGACCACCCCCTCACAAGCCGGTTTTGAGGGGACCTTTCGGATACCTAAATTCTCACATGGTATCAGAGCCACGTTCTGCCCGGTTGTGTGGATAGTGCCGCTAGCCCTCGTTTGTGGTGATGAGCCCAGGCTCGAGGGGGCGTGTAGCGAGTCCCACATCGGGTGGTTAACGAGCCTGGCCGTTGCTTATATAGTTTGGCAGACCACCCCCTCACAAGCCGGTTTTGAGAGGACTATTCGGATGCCTAAATTCTCACATGTCTCTTAAGACTTTAGTTTTTCCTACTGAATTTCATTGTTCACCTTCTATTCTTCTACCTAAGGAAGCCACATATGACGAAGTTCCTCCATTTTGGCTAGATTATGTTATATTTGGCCTTGTACTGAAATGATTTTGGCCTACGTTCCACCCATAGTTATTGAATTTACTGAGGCCCTAATGCCCTATGAACTACGAACTGTGACTTTTGTATCGGTTCGCAGTTCTTTTTCGTTCCAGTTCGTCTTTGAACGTGTCTTGGGATGCAAGTCTCAATTTTGGTTTATGGTGCCTTCTATGTTGAAGAGTAACGGGGAAATGGTGTATTTTACTAAGGTGGAAAGTGAAAATATGAATTCGATGAATTGGCAGTGTTTTATTGAGTTACATCAATTTGCAGAGGGATCGGCAGAGTGGGATCACTAGTCGAGGAAGATTCTATAGGATTCACTGAAGCAATAGTCTTTCAAAATTTCGCAAGCCGTGCTTCATGGGCAAGCAATAGAGTCTCAACTTCATCGATTGTCAGCAAATCAAACTTGTTGTTGATTAAAGAAAAACAATGAACTCATTCTTCGAGCAAAGCTTCAGGGATCATATGTAGATGTTCTTGTGGTGAAATTGAGTCTCGAACAGTTGGTAGAGCATCAACAATGGCTTGGACTCGAAGAAGGAACTCCAATATCGGTGAGCTTTCGCATGAGTGTAAGCATGAAAGTAGTTGTGGGTTTTGTCCCACAACTGCCGAGAATTTGTGCAACCAATGATGCGTGTGAGCATCGTGCTCGAGATCAAAGACTGCAACCACGATGGGAGCAGTTGATCTTGCTACTCCCACACACTACTGGCATTAGTGACTCGTCCAGCATCTCAATCTTCATCCTTAAGAGATTTCAGTGGAATCATTAGATTTGCGAGATAGTGGTGAAGGCGATGGCCTTTGATTAGTGGCTCAACTTGTTGGTGTTAGAGCAAATGGTTCTCGTCATTGAGTTTCTCCGATATTGCATGGAAGAACCTGATTGGAGCCGCCGAAGGAGTCACTAAGATTGCTCATCTAAGGGTTGGACATGAATAGGCGGTATTCACGGTGGAATTTGGTGGTGGAGGAGGGGGAATTTTTGAAATCCATTAGGGTTCGAACCAAGCTCTTGATGCCATGTTAATTTTCTGATATGCAGAGCATGAAAATGAAAGAACTAATTTTCACTATCTGAAAAATGAAAAGCTCAGATACAAAAGTCTTTGATCTATCTTTCTATAAAGTCACACATAAGTATCTGCTAACAATTAACTGTACTAACTGAGTAACTGTAATTAACTGAAAGTAGTTTAGTTAGTTACAGTTGTATAAACTTATAGAAACTCAGTTAATAGAAATACAAAATGCTGTAAGAAATAACCGAGCAATACCGTACTTAATACTCTTCTACCTGCGAGATAGAACCTTTTATAAGGGGAATGACAAACGACACCCTAATAACTAAAAAGGGAGAGAATCATATCTTAACAGCCAAGCTTAAGATCAACATGTTTGAGAAATTTATTGTTAAAAACCACACACGCACCACACATACAAAAACAAAAGAAAAGGAACTCCTGCACTCCCATGGAAGGGAGGCTCTGAACAAGATGAGAGAAATAGAGAGACCCCTTTCTTTTTATGCACTCTTGTACATATGCTATTCTTAGTAAGATCATTAGGCCATTGCTGGTGCCTTATAATGGGCTCTTAATTACTCATTTGACTCTTATGGGGTGTTTGGTAGGGGGGATTTTTTTTTTTTTTTTAAAGTTTTCTAGAAATCTTAATTTAAGAATCCGAGATTGTCGTGTTCGATTTCGGTATGAATTTTTTAGAAACTATTCCAAGATACCAACATTCCCGAGAATGTTTTTTTAATCATGTTTCCTGGCAAAACATTCCCACCAGGGAAGCTGGGAATCCAAGATTCCCATAAAGGTGGGAAATATTGTCTAATATTCCAAGGAATATTTTAGGCATACCAAATACATTTTACACATTCCTAGGAATCATGATTTCCAGGATAAATGATTTTTAGGAATTAAAAAGACTTAAGATACCAAACGCCCCCCTAGTTTCTATTTCTCTACAATTTGGTTGCTATGTAACTGGGCTTTGAAGTTCTGTTAATGTTGATTAGTGAGAATGTGGACCAGTCCTGCTTTATATTGTTATTTATAATCAAGTTCCGTCGTCACTTTGCAGGTCAGTGTGACTGGTGCAAATAGTGAGGCTGAAGCATCAAAAGTTGCACGTTCAGTTGCATCATCTTCACTTGTAAAGGCATGATAGTTGAACTAAATAATTCTTTTACTGTTTCAATCTGGCCAAGTCTAATCTTCTAACATAATGGTTATCAGGCTGCTGTCTATGGTAGAGACCCCAACTGGGGACGCATTGCTGCTGCAGCTGGTTACTCGGGGGTTTCTTTCCATCAAAATTTTCTTAGGGTGGAGCTGGGGGATATTTTACTAATGGATTGTGGCGAACCACAATCATTTGACCGGTAGGACTTGTGTATTGTGTTTGTTATTTTACTTGCATCTGTTAAACTAGAAAATCTTTTTTTCTCTCCCTTTTTACTCTGTTGCTTTATATACTGTTAATTTTTCTTAGCAAATCCTTAACAAGCCTCGACACTAATAAAATATTTGTCTTAATTCTTAAATACCAGTCAGTAATTTTACAATTTCTGATGCTGTGGAAGGTTATCACTTTATCATTTCTATTTGCATAAAAGAAACTTTTACTCAAACATCAATTGTTTAGTCAAATTATTAGTAGGTCCAAAAAATGAAAAGCTCAAGATTGAAAACGGTGTAGGAGTAGAATATCATTGTTCCCTTGATTAGGTTCCCATGTTTTTCCATGCAATTAGGACCTGTGTAACAAGATTGTTATTATGCACTATTTTTTACTATTCAATAATGTCAGCTATCTATTTCCATCTTCCCCAAAGAGCATGTAGTCTGTTTCCTTTTTTTACTTGTCAGAATACAAATTGTAATTTAAAATTGTATTTTAATTGCTATGTTGATGCTTCTGCCCGACAATTGTCTGATCATGCAATACGTTGATCCATCTAATTATATGATACATGAGAAATTTTATACGTGAAGCCTTCTCTATCCATGCAGCTTAGATTTTACCCATGCTTGCACCTGCATTGTGTTTGCACTGTTTGTTGTCTGATGGATTGGTGGTTTGGTTATCAAGCACCATATTTACTGTTAAAAGCTTTTTCAGTTCATCCTTTATGTTATTGTTCGTTTATCTATATTATAAAATTCGCAAACACGGCAGAGGCGCGGCTAGTAGTTATCTGAGAAAGGCTGGGGAGAATCACGATACAGTTAGAATTCAGATATCAGTCGGTAAGTCTCTAACCCAAACAGCACACTGGTTTTTTCTCTACCTTTTTTGAACTCTCTAGAATTTATAAGCGGGGCTGTGAATTTCATTTTAATTTTCGTAATATCATCATGTTTGCTGATTGATAATCGTTTTCTACTCTAACAGGCAATGGACCAGGACGTGGACAAGCATGGGGCTGTGATTTAAGCTACGATTATGTCAAAATAAATGCGGAGTACACATCATAACCAAATGAAAATGACATGTACTGGAGTAACGTACGATCGTGCACTGTTTATTTTACCGTTCATCATCAAGAAAACCATCAATATTTAAGTGCTACTGAAATTAGTGCATAAAGGGATTGATTAGTATTAATAAAATGTTCATGAGGCTTGGTCAGTTGTGTTTCGGATGCCCCATTTTGTATCTAGTGTTTTGACCCTGCTCTTTCCATTCGTCCGGTATGCGCTCAAGCAATTGTTAAAGCACATGGTTAGATTGCGTGCGTGCTCTGAATGGCATCCTCAGTGGCCACTGCATGATTGATACTTGTTTGAGCTTTCAGTGTAGCAACCAAAATTTTTCCAAGACATTATTACCATCTTTGCTCACTGCAGCCACAACTGCTTTAAGAGGCAGAGGCACAGCAGATCGATAACAGTCATGTAAATTGCGGCCGTGCAATATAGAGATGGTAGTAAGAAAAGGAAAAGGAATGGATTAGAGACCCTTCCAGCACTGTTCACTCTAAGCTTAGAAATGATGTTATCAAAAAAAAATTGTCCCGCATTATTATTTAACAAAAAATAAAACGTACAAACTGCTTTGCACAATTGTTCTAAATTTCAACAGCCTTTGGTCTTTCAGGATAGCATTAAACAGTTTTTAACCGTGAAACACAAACTCTTCCTTATTCAACGTAGCAGGAAACTAATTATTTATGCTGTCTTGATATAGGAGACAAATTCAAAGATGTTACTCAGGGCTTCTCCTACATGACAGGGATTTTCTGTAGCTGGTTTTTTTGAGGTGCTAATCCCATTGTATGAATCATGGCTAGCAACATCAAGATCATTTAATTCTGTTGAAGCTTCGATTACTTTATCACGAAATTCTGGCCACCTATAGCGATACTGCTTCTTATCTTTGCTGCTACCCCCTTTATAATAATTGCTCTTTTGACCTTTCTTTCCATTTTTCTTTTCACTCTTTATCCTGGATTTATGCTGTTTCTTGCTTTTGACAGTATGTGATGATAATGTAGATACCGGATCATACACATCCGGGGCCCATTTAACAGTCAATTTCATTTGTGATCCCCCCTGTTTCTCACGGCTACCCTTCATGGCAGATACAAGCTTTGGAGGTGCCTGTGGTGTAATGCACATATAAAACAAAAACCATTAAACAAAGGATGGCAAATGCAAAGAAAAATAGCTGTCAATTATAACCATGACCAAAGCCATAAATGCATGTCTGAAATATATATACTAATGCAGCGACCCAACAACTTTCAACTCTCCTTGGAATGATCTCCATTCTATCTGTTGAAGCCAAGAACGGGAAATGCTCCAAGATAGAATTGCAAAATACCAACCTAATAAGATACATCTCTACACGGTTCTTTTATCCTGATAGAAACATCTACACCTTATCAACAGAAATAACATTCTAGCCTACTATTGCTACGAAATGCACATGCCACTTCCCAAAGGCAGGACCAAATCTTCATTGTTCAAACAAGTAAAAAGCAGAGGGTGGGAGGAGAGGAATTTACAAACACTAATTATATACAATTTTCAATGTATTAAGTAGTAAAGCTTGTGTAGGTGGGCTGCATATTATACATCAACAAACTAGTGCCCTACACTGGAACACAAGCCATCAATTCAGGTAAAGCATCAATATCCTTTAAATGATTACAAATCAAGTGTCCATTCAACTAATAATTTTCTGCATTTCCTCATTAAAATAAAAAAGCATACATTGCAGACAATCTTTAATTTGCATATCAAAACTAGCTCAGTTTTTTTATGAACAAAATAACATGCAGAAATTATACCCAAAAAAAAAAAAAAATAACACGCAGAAATACTAGCTTTCATAACTTACTGGCAGATGTACTGAGCATGAGTAACTTTGATGTGAAGATTGCTTAGCGAGTGATTCTGCCACTGATGTATCAGCCTCCTCATCAGATGAGCTTGAGGGCAGCATCATGTCAGGATAAGGAAAGGTTGAACACTCTTTCAAGCACTGCATATTTAGTTTGGTTTCTTGCTGTTCAAAACCTTCACACAATTGCCCTTCCCCAACATGACAGTTACCAATATCATCCTCCTCAGATACATGTTCCAACTTCTCAGCATCTTGTATATGTAATGACCCACCAAAAGAACTTTCAAGCTTACTTATGGTGTTGTCATCTACAGCATTAACAGGAGAGTGCATGTCCATCAATCGTATTAGGCACTACAAGCAACAAATAGACAAAACAACATATCAGACGAATAATAAAATCATTTAAACTTCATAAACAAGCAAAAACCCGTAAAACATTCCACACATATTTCACAACTAGTTTAGGTATATTGTGCCTCATGATTAGTAAGAAATCAACATGCTCCGAGAAGGAAACTATATCATATCAGAGATTTTGCAAAGCACGAATATATGCATTGTCATCTTATGATCATTGAAATGCTGACGAGGAGAAATTCATTAGCTTAACTGCATTAGTAAAGGAAGCCGACTCAGAGTTGTGATAAGAAGTTTGTAAAGATCAATTTATGCACAACAGAAATTCTCTTATAGAAAGTATGTAATCAATAACATGGTGGTCACGTCAGCTGTAACAGTAAACGAAGTAGCAATAACACTAGTGATAGAAGCATTGTCTCGAAGGTGGTTGATGCAGGGTGAGGAACCGACATGGGAAGGCTGGTATCATGATTAGGTGTTATATCTATGGCTATGCAAATATATCATTAAATCAATGATCATGAAATTAGAATTAATTAATTAAATGCAAAATATGCGAATGTTTCCTGTTTTATCAGGCAAGGCCTATTAAAAATTTAAAATTATTAATTATATAAAGATTGACTATGTTATCTCACTTAAAATGATAGTGATAGAGCAATGGACCGAAAGACTCTTGCAATTTCATGCCTAAAGTATAAGAAGAATTTAATAATCTTAACACATCATAACATTACTTCTAAAAACCTATTTGCACTATGACAAGACGATTAAATATTATTGGACGACCGCGTAAAACTTGCTTACATTGTTCAATTGTAAGAAGAGTTTAATAATTATATGTAAAACTTGTTCACGGTATCACTATATGGTTATTAAACCCTTACATTTCACATTTCAGTAACTATATACTAATAATGTGAACAAGTTTTACACAAATATCAAATTATATATCACAATCTTCTTGTGTGATAATATTACTTCTTAAAACTTATTTACATTGTAGCAAGATTTTGAAATATAATTAGACGTTTATGTAATTTAAAATGTTGGTGTGCAATCATAAAAGTATAAGCAGAATAGTTTAAAAACCACTATACACTAACAGTGTAAATTATGTAAACATCTAATTATATTTCGCTATCTTAAATTCTAATTAAACATCTAATCTTAATTAAATAAAAAGCTAAATTTAAAAATATAATAAAATTCAGGGAAAAAACTCTTAAGATTGCATCCTTAATGAAATGAAATGACTTTGTAACATCATCTAGATATTTTAACACAGTTAAAGTTACATAAAATACTGTAAATTCAGCCACAAACAATACCAGCTATAACAATTAACTACAAACACGTTTTTGAAAGCGAGATAGGTAGCAAGTAGTTTTCATGAAATTCAAACCCGACAGCTATCTATCACTATGCACTACACACGATAGGACAGCGTATTTGGCATAAAATAAAAAATATATTTCCAAAAATAAAATAAAATAAAATATCACCTCAAAACGACAGCGTTTACAGCTGCAATTGGCAACGCTCTTAAAACAGGAACAAACAACAGCAAGCTTTGACGACCTTTGAACTTTGAAGGCAACGCAATACCAAGAGAAAGTAAAATACCTCGATCAGCAAATCCGTCAGCCTCAAAACCTCGCACGATCAATGAAATCGCAAATCGAGATGAACGAAACCGGAAGCGGTATTCCCGAAAAGAGAACCAAAAACGTAAAAAACGAGTCGCAGAAAAGATCCAAACGTTAACTAAGATTACCACGACGATCACTTTTTTCAAGATGTTTCAGACGATGAAAAGAGGATCCACCGTGGAATAGGACCAAATGGCATAGAAGGAAGAGTCCAACGGGCACCGAAGGCATTATTCTATGCTCGTCGAAACCCTAGTTTTGCAGCAACAAACAACGACAAAACCAAAAGCCTCTGTGTGATCGCAACCAAAACAGCGTTTGATCGAAGATCACAGATTCACAGCGCATACGAAAGACATCTGAGAATTCTAGAAAGAGCAGAATCCAAATCAATGATCTATATGATTCTGAGAAATGAGAATTAATCCATAGCAGATATCTATCTCCGATGCAAAGAGCAAGCAAAGTCGTAATAAGATAAAAACGCGTTGACGAAACGATTTGATCCGAAATGGAGAAATTATATTTATATATGGAGCATGGAGGGAATCGGAAAGTTCTCTGTTGGTAAGAACGAATTTGGAACGTACACGTGGCAATGGCTAGGGTGGATCATGTCTCGTATGTTGCACTATAGATCAGGGCACTTTTACAATTTTATTATTGTTTTAAGGTCCTTAATTTTTTACAAGTTATAACTTTTTGCCTCCCACTCTTCCTTTCTCTTCTCCTCCTAACATGCCACCCCCGTCTCCCCACTCACCTTTCCTCTCACCTGCCACTTGGTGCCAAATTTGCTGTGATTCTTGTGAATAATTTGTTGTGCAAAAATGTTAAATGGACAACCTTTTTGTGATATCGTATAGCGAACACCGTATGCCCAAGTGATTTGCGTGTGAGTTGTGTAATGTGTCAGGAGAGAGAGAAAACAATAAAAAAAAACAAAAATTGTATGTTTATACGGTGTTGGACAACAATTTTGTGTCCATTTAACACTGCTCTTTGTTGTGAGTGGTAAAAATTCTAACCAAATGTGAGTGCTACGGTGGTTTATAGTTTGCTAAATATGGTGTGATTTAGCTTCTATTTTGTGGATGGGGGAGGAGACTAGGTCGAGGTGGAGGTTGGGTCACGAAAGTCTTCCATCAAGCCATCTCCAATTAAGCACCCACCAAATGGGTACTTAAGTGGGCTCCATGTGTACACATCACTCATTTTTACTTTTTCAACTTTAGTGCCTAAGAGTATATCTAACGGAGTGTTCTTAAATTGTTCTTGGAGATAAGAAAATCTTCTTTTTCACACTGTTGGAGGGAGCTAATGTGGAGGCTAGTATGGAGAACGGTTCCCCCTGGAGAACACTGACAATGGTAGAAAAGCTGCCCCAAAAATTAATTTTCTTGCAAGCATAACAGATTGGGATCAATTGTGGGACCCATTTAAGAACAACAAACAAGTCTTTTCATTGGAGTGAAAAAAAGGTTGTCTTCTTAAATCCCGTGTGGCATCAACAGGCCCACAAATTGAGAGATAAAAACACATTATGGTTCTATTGTTGGAGATGCTCCGAGCACAATCCCTCCAACCTAGCACTTCCAACACATTTACTAAACGGGTCCCACCAATAACTCCACATAATTACATTTCAAAAAAAAAACTATTTATTTATTTAAAAACTGTCATGTTGGGCCGCAGACAGAGGAGAGGGAATGTGCCTATGGAGGTAATCAACCCTAACATGTACCCATAAAAAAAATCCCCACAACTGGGGTGCCTAAAAGGTACCCTTCTAAATTGGTACTCAAGGCTTTAAGTACCACCATTTGAGATGCTCTCTCAAAGGCTTTCTATTGAGACGCCTCAGCGCTTCTTCCGGTATATTATATGGTAATACTCCCTCCGTCCCATAATATATGTCACAATTGACCAAATCACACAGTTTAAGAAAAAGTAATAAATGAAAGAAAGAGAGTGTTAATTTTACTAAATTAACCTCATTAACTATTGATGTATTAACTATTGCCATAAATACAAAGTGAAGTACTTGAGGGTATAATTGACAAACAAGTATTTAATTTTGCATTGAAAATTGAAGGTGACATATATTTTGAGACAATTATTTTTGACAAATATGACATATATTATGGGACGGATGGAGTAATGCTTTGGTTGAAGCTTCCCTGAGCAAAAGAAGAGAAGTGGAGAGATGGAGGGGACAAGGGGGGAGGGGACAAGGGTAATGGGTAAAAGTGCAGGTAAAAAATCTATAAATTTGATTGGTTGAATAATCAAAAAATTGTTGTTATGTCTCTAATTTGACTTCAAGCAATAAAATCTATCTATTATTATATTATATAAAATGGAGTTTTGCCCCGTAGACTCATGCCCCGTGGCAACTCCATATTCATTCTTTTCCCGCCAAAATAAAAAATATTTTATTTTTTATTTTTTAATTCATAATATTTCATTAATTAAGATATATCAATCAATTAATGCTCATATCTAGACTTTTGCTATTCAATCAAATTTGAATATAATCAAATTCAAATTCAATTAATTCTCATATCTGGATATTTGTCATTCAATCAAAATATTATCTAAGTCATGTGACAACATAAGAATCATTAATTTTTTTACCTAAATCAATTTAACTTTTTAAGTTATTGTTTTATTAGAGATTTGGCGAGGCCCGATAGGAGATCCCGACATTCACAGGCCCATTCCGCCTGGTCGATCCACTTCCCTCGTGCCACGTCGCACGTCTCGCATGCCTTCCCTGGCCTCAAGCGAGCCAGACTTTGTGCATTAAAGGAATTTAATGCCGACCGACTTAGGAGTTTCAGGGCGGTTACACATCGGCGATGCTTAGTCCTCGACTCGTATTTAAAGAGAGCCGCGTCGAGCGGTCGAGGTAATGATTTTCTACCACCTCTTTACTCACCTCGACACACGCGGCGCGTCGGGTGTTTGCGAGTACCACCAGGAGTCTTCCGCAGACTCGGGAACACCTTTATGTATCTAATTCTTGCCGTGAAGCGATACTTTCTCAGGTATCTCTTATGTTGATCCCGGAACATTGGCGCCGTCTGCGGGAACAACAAATCGCTCGTTCTTTTTCACGTTCCGCGGTGGCTAGAACATTGATTGAATCTTTCTCCTCTACGATCGTGTTCTTTGGTTTCGTGAGAGATTGCAATGGTGTTTTTCGAGAGGAATTCCTTCGAAGAGAGGCGGAGAGAGAATCTCGTCGGTCCAATTCTAAAGTTTTTGGATCAAGAATTGAGGAGCGAGAGACATTGACACCTCGGATCGAGTTTGGATGAGGGAATCTATCTCAATCTTGTTTGATCGGTTCCGATCTATTCGACTTCGGTGAAAGCGGGAACAAGATTAGGGTTTTCATCAATTTTGGATGAAATCTTCCTCAAAACAAGAATTTCACCTTAACGTCTTAGTTCACGCCATCTCAAATGATGAGATTCGCTAAATTGTTGGGAAAAGGATTGCGGAGGAAGGATAAGATTTGTGATCGGTCATCTTGGTTCTCGCCTTTACCACGCCACCACCTCGTCGAATCGGAGCATCCGAGTCACATCGATGTCACGAAGCGGTGGCTCGATGCAACAGCTTGATGTAGTGGCGATCTGACTGTCGAAGCTGGATCAAAACGCCATCTTTGAACAGCGGCGTGTGATCTTGGATCTCAACGGCGGATCTGAATCTAAAGCGAGAGACAAATCAAAATCGTTGAAATCAGCAATTGTGCACATGCAAATAGCGATTACTCACGCTTGTGAGATCGATGTCGCCTACGGGAGCGGGGCGGTCGGGGAAGCATTGAACAAATCTGGATATCGGCGTTGAGGTCAAGAGAGCGAAGGAAGTCGACCAAGTTTTGCGTAACGAGAGGTCTCTGAATTTGCAACCTCTTGAAAATTGCGGACATAAACGGCGATCCGTTCACTTGACATCCCGGGCGTTGTGGAATCGATACCGGCAATCTACGAATGCATGTAGATCGGCGTCGAACGAATGCTCGAAATCTCTTGATTTTGATCTAATCGACTTATGGGTTCTCCGAGGATCCATTGTTCCACCTGCGAGTGTTTACTGGACACCACGATGTCATTATGCTTGAAATCGAGCGCCTCACATGCGAGGTAAGGCCCAAACCTTTCTTTTATCTTTGTAACTAATCTGTTTGTTCTTGATGAATTCGGCGTCGATGGCGAAAAAGGCGGAGCGGTGATGAAGCCACTGAACAAATTGAGACTATCTTTGCTCCTGAATTCAATCTAAAGTCGACTCTGTTGATCGGCGCGAGCGATCTCTGGACAATGAAGTCCGCATCGGCTCGAGGAGCACCACCCTTTTTCGTCCATGGCTATCTCCGAAATCAAATAAGCATGGCAAGGATACCAAAATGACCTCGCGTCTTAGGAGAACACGTTGGATGTCAACGACCTGCGTGCAGAGTTGGATGTCGAAAGCCATGTGTAAAGCACGTGCACTAAAATGATTTCGTCTTGGGAGAGCACGTTGGATGTCGAGCGGAGTCATACACATTGGATGTAAAGCGACCTGCGTGCCGAAGAACGCGTTCGTTGTCAAATGACCTCGGATCTCGACATATGCCCGGATCTCGGATCTCGGCGACCACGACAAATGATGAGGATGACAACCTCGGATCCGGATCTCGACATCTGGATCTAGGACCTTGGCAGCGGCCGCAGAGTTTCTCCCACCAAGCTTTTCGGCTTAGATGACTGACAACCTTGGATCTCGACATCTCGGATCTAGGACCTCGGACATCGCGGCTCGACCTCTGCAGCGAGGTATACATTTTCATGCTTTAATGCTGTTTTAAAACTTCGAGCGACAACGATGCTATTTCAAGAACTTTGGTTTACGAACCTAAAGCGGCTTTCGATGCCAATTAAAAGGGATTCAATCAGGCGCATATCCCCAACCGCCAATTAGATCGGTATGGGGCAACCTATCAAAACACTGCGTTTATATCGTGCCCGTCTTGTATCTTTTGGACGCGTGCGGGATAACGACTCCGCCAAGTCGGCTCCTCATCATATAGCACCGACTTAGGGGCATAACCTATCTCGAGACCAGCGTGCACGAGCTCGTGATAAAGCCTTGTGCCTTGCACGCCTGGCACCTGCAGCAGTGAATCTGCGATCCGATGCTGGCGCCTACCAGGCCCGCCACTGCAATTTCAATATTGAGACGGCTTTAAACTCGGCTACGTCATTGACCTTGATTTTTGATGACCTCAACCTTACGGCGGGCTGACCCGGATCAACTACTCACGGGGGAAGTATAAAACTTCGACTATGAGCACTTTACTCGGCGCAAAATTAACGCTAACTTTATTACATCAAGTTGTTGCAAATTGTCTATACTTTGGCGAGCAGTTGCAAATTCCCAAGAACTTGGAGCGCGGCAAAGATGAAGCCACTGGGATCGAACACGTGATAAAGCCTTGTGCGTTGGCGCAGCACCTGTGATCGACCTCTCGTCTGCAAGGGCCGCGTGCAGGCTCGTGACATAAAGCCTTGTGCGTTAGCACAAGCACCGATGAATGAGAGATCGACCTCGTGTAACCGAGACGCATGCGAGCTCGTGATAAAGCCTTGTGCGTTAGCGCGAAGCACGATGAATGAAGAGATCGACCTCGTGCCTGGAGCGCGTGCACGGGCTCGTGACAAAGACTTATCGACCTCGTCACAGAGCGCGTTGTGATCGACCTCGGTAAAGCTGCGTGCGCGAGCCGTGATAAAGCCTTGTGCGTTAAGCGCACACACGATAGAATGAAGTGATCGACCTCGTCAGACGCCGCGTGCGAGCTCGTGATAAAGCCTTGTGCGTTAGCCTGGCTTTGTGTCGACCTCGTCTGAGGCCGGCGTGCAGGCTCGTGATAAAGCCTTGTGCGTTAGCACAAGCTTTATGATCGGCCGTCTGCGGCCGGCGTGCAGCTCGTGATAAAGCCTTGTGCGTTAGCCTGGCACCTGATGAATGAAGAGATCGGCCGTGCCGAGACCGCGTGCACGAGCCGTGATAAAGCCTTGTGCGTTAGCGCTGAGCACTGTGATCGACCATGCGGCAGGCCGGCGTGCAACTACGATGAAGGGTCGACCTGCGTCACGAGGCCGGCGTGCAGGCGTGATAAAGCCTTGTGCGTTAGCTGAAAGCACCTGTGATCGACCTCTTGCCAGGACGGCGTGCGCAGCTCGTGATAAAGCCTTGTCGCGTTAGCCTGGCACCGATGAAGAGATCGACCTTGTCTCAGACGGCGTGCAGGCCGTGATAAAGCCTTGTGCGTTAGCACAAGCTTACGATGAAGAGATCGACCTCGTCCGAGGACCAGCGTGGAGCGAGCTCGAAGAGATGTCACGACAGCCACGCGTGCGCGAACTTCGTGATAAAGCCTTGCACCTGCAAACCGCGTCGAGCCTCGTGTCGAAGCGCGCACCGATAGAGGTGGAACACGAAGGTCCCAAGCAGGCGATAAACAAAGCCGCGACGGCGGCGTTTGCGGTTCGCTACGAACAAAGGCGTCGAGCGTCGACGTGATGAACTTCAACAAGTCTCCACCTCGACATTCGAGCTAGCGACTTGAGCGGCATTATTCAGGTGGTAGAGGCCCGATCAGATCCGGCGTTCACGCGCCCATTTAAAACCGTCGATCCACCTTCCCTCGATGCCACGTCGTCGCATGCCTCTCCGCGCTTCCCTCGCAGCGGTAGGCCAATGACTTTGTGCATTAAAGGAATTTAATGCCGAAACCCCGGGTTTCGCAGGGACGGTTACACATCGGCGATGTAGTCCTCAACTCATATTTAAATAAGGCCGGCGTCGAGCGGTGAGTAATGATTTTCTACCACCTCTTTACTCACTCGACACACACTGCGGCTTGGCGTCGGAGTGTTTGCGAAGTACCACCACCAGGTCTTCCACCAGACTCTGAACACCACCTCTTGTCTAATTCTTCCCGTGAGCGATACTTTCTGGAGTATCTCTTATGTTAAATCCCGAGAACAATTTTAATTATAGCAATCATTATTACATCATGTAAAACAATAATTTCACAATGTAAAACCTTTAAATGACTTACATATTTTTATTTATTAATTATATCAATTATCAATCATTATTTATCATTATTTTACCATATAAATTTAGTTACTTTTAATTTTATAACTTTTCATGAATGATTTATTTTTCTGTCAAAAATAAATAATTGAATTATTTTATTTTACACATTATAAAATTTAGATAACCCGTGCGAGCACGGGTAAATACACTAGTAAGAATTAAATCCCAGTTTGGTTTTAATTTTGGACAAAATTTATACACAGTTATATTCATGCTGTTCTTACTGTTTTCCAACTAATAAATGACACGTATACACTTTTATTCCAAAGGCTAAATTACAATTTTGGTCCCCATATTTTGCTCAATTTTTTATTTTAGTCCCTCTATTTCTAATTTCGGATATTTAGTCCCCCTATTTTTAAAAATTCTGACATTTGGACTTTGGTACATCTGTTAAATTGCCACCCAAATTTAGTGATGTGGCGTCATTTAGCTTATGTGGCATCTGATGTGTCGGCCATTTCATCAAAATAATCCAAGTCACTAAAACCATGCCAGCTTATTTTACAACAAATCCCACAAATTAAAAAAAAATCCTAAATCCCAAATCGAAAACCAATTTCTGGATCAAACCCAGAAATCCCTTCATCACCCTCTCACTCATTCTCATCCTCTTCTTCAGACTTCGAGTTCACCATCTCCATCTCACCCCGCAAATCCTCCACAGCTCCATCGTGTTTCTTTCGTTTCTTCTTTATCGTGTTGGTGTTGTTGTCGTGGTCATAGATTCTCTGCTCGCAAGCTATGCTTCTTCTGACGAAGAACAAGAAGAAGAACAACAACCACCACATAAACCAATCCTATCTGCACCATCCAAAACGGCGTCTTCTTCTTCCCTCTTCTCCTTTCTTCCTCAACCCAAATCATCATCATCTTCTTCTTCCTCTTCCCTCTTCCAGTCTCTTCCTCCACCCAAAAAACCCTCTTATGATATTGCAACCGCTACACATTCTGGAACTTCGTCGAATTTAAGCCAAATCCAGGAACAACCCAAAAGGGTTATGCAATTCAAACCCCCAATCATCCCTTTATCGAAGCCCACCGAACTCGAAGATGACGACGAAGAAGAAGAACGTAACAGGTTCAGCCTCCTACTGTTGTTGTTGGCCTTCTAGGGTTTCATCTTGTTGTTGTTGTTGTTCTTCCTGTTCTCCTTGTTTCATCGATTTGGGGGTTTTCGTGTTCGTGGGTTTTAAGTTGTGGTTGTGGGGGGTGTGATGAGCATCTTGGGATCTATAAGGATATGATGAAGATGATGCAAATGGTTGCAGATCGCAGGTTCATTAGGTGGTTCGGCGGTCTAGATCCGCTAGAAATAGAGGTACGACGTGGAGGGAAATGGCCATGGTCATGGCGGTTCAAGCGAATCTGGTGGTGGCAGAACAGTGGGTGGTCGTACGCGGCGTTGGTGGTTCCAGTTCACGATTATGTTGCTGGGTTGATTTTTTTTGTTTGTTTATATTGCTGGGTTGATTGTTGTTGTTGTTGTTGATGTTGTTGTCGTGGAGAGAGCCTATCTCTCCCCTTATCTTTCTTATGATGAAGATCTTTTTTTTTTGTTTATGTTGCTGAGTTGTTGTTTATGTTGCTGGGTTGTTGCTGTGTTGTTGTTGATGTTGCTGGGTTGTTGTTGAAGATCTGATGTTGTTGTTATCTTCTATTTTTTATTTAGTTTTAAAAAAATTGTTATGATTTAAAATTAATTGAATTTGTGACATGTCAGCTGACATGCATTCATTTAATGACTTGGCAAGCACATGTCAGTTGCCATTTAAGTTAAAGAATACCACATCAGCTCTACGTCATCAAAATTGAGACCCAAGTTCCCACTTGGACCAAATGTCAGAATTTTAAAAAATAGGAGGGACTAAATGTCCGAAATTAGAAATAGAGGGACTAAAATAAAAAATTGAGCAAAATAGGGGGACCAAAATTGCAATTTAGCCTATTCCAAATTAACAGTTTACGTTTTTTCTCCGTCTTGCAACCCGTCTTCGTCTTCACTCTGTCTCGACTTTCTCTGTCGCGACTTTGCAAGCCCATGCAACCAAAGTTATTACGGAACCACCACGTTGCGCTGTATCTCCGTCACCAAGCCATGGCCTCTTCAGTTTCAACCCCTTTGATGAACCCTCTATCCTTCACATCCGTTAAGTTCTTACTGCACACCAATGCCTATACATCACACCCGTTTTTCTCTGTTTTTAGCTCAAGCTCACGAGATCGATAGCAAAACCACCATCTCCGTCATTGCAGCCGCGGTTCTACATAAAGCGATCCTCGCGAAGCCATTGTGCGTCGGTGCGCGGCGTTTTTGATCTCGAAAGACTCTTTCCCTTTGTTCGGTCGCACGAGCACCATGATCTGCTCTCGCAGAGAACCACGAATGGTGGCTTCCGCCGCGGTATCTGCCGAGCATACTGCATAGCCTCCCATCATGTTGCTGCCGTGAAACAACGCAGCTTCATCGGGCACCACAAGCAGTTTCTTTTTCCCGCATGCTCTGTCAAAGAATATCAAAACTAATTCAAAATGTGAGATAAAAGAGAAAGAGATCATGGATCTGTTTTATTTGATGTTCACTTCACTGTTCCTGATTTTAGTTTCTTTCTTTGAGAAAATTTTTGAGAAAAAAAAAACAGAGATATAAAACTAAGAGAGAAACTAAGAAACTAAGAATTTTGCACATAAGGGTGCAAAATTTAAACACACAATCATTGTATATATATTTATCAAAAACTCTCGTTCTCATCTCCTTTTCTTTGTCTACATATTTCTTGTGGGAGTCGAGGATCAAGGAAGCAACCTTACTATTGTAAAGTTACAGCTATTAACATCAAGCTCTCCATAGACTCAATTATTGTGGGAGTCTTGAAACCGAGTCACTCTACAACTGCCCTCAATCACTGGGGGATGAAGGAGTACAGTCATTCATGATCGAGAAAGGCATATATGCTATAAATTGAAGGATAAATGTTACATAAAGGACAGCAATTGTTTAAGAGATACCAATTCTTTAAGGGATACCAAATTACATCCAACAAAACCATAACTTTAGACATCAAGACTGAGCGACAACCTCTAAAGAAATAGCTAAAAGCACCTCAGGTTCTCAACATGACACAACTTCCATTGCCTTGACATTTTCATACAGGAATATTTTGTTCTAAATCTACATAAACCCCCTAAAGAAAGAAAAAAAGTAAACTAAGAAATGAAGCCACCAAAGAGACTTCAAAATGGAGCTAAAAAATGGTCCCATTTGCTCGAACCCAAATGCAGAGAGTGTTGCATTACTGGTACGTTGAGTGCATCTGTATTTGTTGTGTCTCTTTAATTCGTTGGCCAACCTTTGTTGTTGTTTCCTAATGATCTCTCCAAGCATGTTCTACATTCTTTTTTGGGGATGAACGTCAACGGCATGTTTTACATTCTCTTCAAGCATGTATCTCCATTATGCCAAATGAGCTTTTGATGAATCTGCTAAAAAATTAAAACATGAGCTTCTCACGATTGAATATATATTATAACATATTTCTTTATATCCCTTTTATAAGACAAATTAAATACCATTTCCATAAAATTCTAACTCCAGTTAAAGTACAATGTTTAAAGGGACTTGGTTCAGACCAATAAGTAATTCATAGCGTTGCGTTCAAAATCATTATTATAACCAAATTCAACAAATCAGAAATAATTAGAAATAATCTAACTTGGCTGCTTTGCTCTTTTTATTTGTTTGCCCAAGTTTACAACTATATCTGACAAATATAAGCTATGAAAGTTATGTTAGGCAATGTATCAAACATATAAAAGGCGAAGGAGGGACAGAAGACACGGTTTCGGTAACAGGCAACACCGCAACAACCCATTATTCAGCAGTTGAAGACTACATAATACTCGAGCATATAGAGACGGAAACAGATCCTCTCCCGTAACTTTCTCTCATGTTTTCTCTCATGTTTTCTCCAATTTTTAAATCTACACCCTATAGAGACACGACTAACCTGCACGTGCAAGATAGGAGAGCAAGAGAAAGCACCAAATGAACTTGCAGCATTTGATGAGCAATCCAGTTGGAGGCACAAGTTTAGGAGCCTCACTCGTCGTGAAATGAACTTTCATCCCGGTTAGCACCACTGTCACAACCCACTCTGACAGACCCTCCCTTTCCGCCGGCGATTATAAATTCTCAGAGATCATGGCAACCGTGGTCTGTTGGTCAGATATCTCGTGCCCATGTCATCTCACTCTTCAAGCATTCTATTTTCTCCTCAACATTAACGGAATTGGTACATTGACGGTGTTAAAGTTTACTAGAATGATGTGGAATAAGTTGTCCATGTGCTTTACTCTGATACGAGAACAGTAAAACCATTACATAAGGTACTGTATATAAGTTTAATCCATTATTTTTATCATGAGATAGTATTAAATCTAATCATAGGTAACTAGGACGGAATTGGATCACTTACTTAAGCCAAATTGTGTTCACCCCTAATTTCACAATATATATCGATGTATTGTCTGTTTGTTTTAGATTTTAAACGGTCGAAAATCAATTCTAAAAACAAAAACAAGGCTAACATAATTAAAAATCATTATTCTTGTGTTTGTGTAATAAAATCTCGATGGATAAAATTGATTCTAGGGTTGGTATAATTGATTCTAATGGAAGCAAGAGGTTGGTATAATTGATTCTAATGGAAGCAAGATATTTCTAGCTTTTGCATTGAATAAAATCAATTCTGGACGTGGGACTCACAAATTATTTTATATTTACACATTAAAAGTTATTCTACTTTTTTCATCCAAACGAAAACAATTCACCTGAACCCACTTTTAAAATATCATTACCAAACACAAATCAATTGTTTTTTATACTCAATTTTTTTAAAATCAATTCTTCAGAATCAATTCTATCACAATCTAAAACAAACGGACTCGTAATAGTTGTCATGTAATAACAATTTTTTTTGAGTGAACTTAGGGTATTCCCTAGTCGAGAGTTAGAGGTTAATTCCTTGAGGTACTGAGATTCATTTAAGAATTCTATCTCTCATAACCTATATTTTTTTATACATGAGTCTGGGATCTAACCTCTAATCACATCCTTTAATGTATCAGGTTATTTTCCAGCTATGCAGCACTATGTTGGTTTGTCATGTATTAATGTAAACACCCATATAACTTGTCAAGTGAATCAAAATTTAACCTAAACTTAACTCTAACCCAAATTCAAATTATAAAATAGGATAATCTTATTTTTCTGCGACACAGAATTAAACACAATCACAATATTTTTTATCAAATTGAATCACTTGTTCATACCAAATTATATTCTCCCCTAGCTTCTGCAGTATCTTTCATTGTAATCTTTGTCCACTAGTAAAGCGCTTATCTATTTAAGTTTTTAAGAATTGCGGAAAAACATTACATTCTCTCATTGTTGTGGATGGGACTGTACGATTATGATTGAAAATTTGAAATGCAAATGGTATGGCAAGAAAAACCAGTTTCTAACCCCAAATATAACTAGTCATCATCTATCATAACAAAGACAATAACTGCAATCTGCATATTTGAACTCTAATTAGATTTACGTAAAAAAATTAAGTGTAAACAATAATTTAGAGTCATTGAACAAAAATTAGACAGATCACACGAAAAGACAAAGATAATAAAGTTAGTCAAAAATAAAATCAGCGAAATTAACAATTTGGAGCATAGTTATCAAAACTGGACCGGACTGGTCGGTCCGACCGGTTGAACCCGGGACCGGACCCCTATGCAGTCCGATTAAACCTCAAAACCGGATTGCACAAGAACCGGCCTAAAAACCAGAAAACCGGTAAAAAAACCGGGAAAACCCGGGAAAAAACCAGGCAAAACCGAGCGGTTCAGAAAAAAAAAAGTATTTTTTTATTTTTTTAAAAAAATGGTAAATGACATTATTTTTGATACATAAGAGATTCTTTATCTATTTTTTCACGTCGATGGATTAAATTAAATATTATAATAAAATTTAAAATTAATTTATATATTATTATTATTATTATTATTATTATTATTATTATAGTACTTACATTACAGTATTTGTGATTATTGAATATTAGAATATTATTATAACATATTTGTTTTAGTTTAATATCTAATTTTTGCATGTTATATGTTGACTTATAATATTTTAAGCGGAGTTTAATTTTTTATGTCGTGATGTTATGAATATTATGTTATTTTTTGTTTATTAGTGCTTTATATGTTATATTAAAAAATTTAAAAATATAATTTAATTCATTTTCAGTTCGACCTTTGAACCTTGAACCTGTGCCTACACCGATTTAGTATCCGATCCGGTTTTGATAACCTTGATTTTGGAGTCACTAAATGAAAAACTGAAAGATCATAAGATTTAAAGTTAGTGTGATTAGAATAAAAGTAACTCTTCTAGTGAGTCTTTGTTTTCTCTCCCGGTGAGAGTCTCTACTAGTTTATGCATATTTCTGATAAAGAGAAAAGCATTGACACTGAGTTATGCATTATAGGTTGCTTCTTAACCCAAAAACCTACCAAGGTCAAGGTGCAAATCATGAAGAAGAGATTAGCAAATATATGGAGACCGGGTAGAGGTGTGATGATAAAGGAAACGAACCCCAGTCGATTCTTATTCAATTCTTCCAAAAGATATACCTTGACAGAATATACAGATGTGGTCATTAGTCTTTTGATAACCATATGTTAAATAAGGAGCGCATTCACACTGGTGATGTTCCTGCTCAAGTACCATTATTTCATGTTCCATTCTGGGTCCAAGTTCATGGACTCCTTGCGGGGTTTATATTCCTCACTATAGGCCTACACCTTCGAAACTACATTGAGGAGTTTCTTGAGTACGACCCCAACAACAACTCATCCTTCTAGAGGACTTATATGAAAATAAGGGTACGCACATATGTGAGAAAGCCTTTGAAGAAGGAAAAGAAGATCTGGAAAGGAGGAGAATTGAGGATTGTGAAGTTTAAGTTTGAACAATATTGTGATCAATTATTCGCCTCGGAGGCCGATGATGGGCACCATGAATGGGGGACCGGAGCTCTGAGCTGAAATCAGGAGATTGGTCGGACAAGGTGGCGGTCATTGGCTCTGTGAGGAAGGACCAAAAATTTTAGAGGGAGCAAAATCAGGGACTAGAGTAAATTATGGCATTCAAATAATTCAAACATTATTTTTTTGCTGTAAACATAAGATTGAAAAAAACTTGCATGAAAATCTTCGATTTCGCTTTGGCAGTGGATAGAATTGGTAAAGGTGGTGGCCCAGCAGTCATATGGAGAGCTCCCTTCATTTTAGTTTAATTATTTACTCCTAAATTTTCATCAACACAGAAATTCAAGATGACAACAGAGGGAAACAGAGGCTAACCTAATTTTATGGAATTCCATGTTGTACTCGCCGTAAAGAATCCTGGAACATATTGTGATCACTCTCCCAGATTTCTACACAACCTTGGTGTCTGATTGAAGACTTCACTGGCATATTAGCCTCGAATGACGTGTGGTAGGTTTGGGCAGTCTTCATGGTTGATTAATGGCTTTACAGAAGCCATCAGTGACTACAAGCTTTATGACATTCCAATATATAACGTTACCAACTCACGTGGTCGCGTAGCAGAGGGATAACCCAATCTGTTGAAGTAAGGTTGGACAGGGTCATGTCTTTGGCCTCAAGGAGCTATATGATTCCTCATGCTCGCCTGCAGAACCTAGTGGCTTCTACTCACCCTTGTATGGAGTCACTTACCCCGAACCAAGGCAACAAGAGTCGAGGGTAATTGGTAGATGACATAGAAACTCAATGTTCCCCAGAGAATCAAATCATTCTTATGGCACGCAGGTTAAAATTACCTCCCCACCCGTACTAGACTCCATAATCGTGGAGTTCCTTGTTCTAGCATTTTCCCAATCGCGGTCTTCCGTTGGAACTAGGGATGACATCGGGGCGGTAGTGCTTCTCTCTTACCCATATCCTTTAATACGCACGAATATTTATACGGATAACGAGTATTCATAAATATCCATAAGTATTTAATAATTTAACATAAAAATAATTTATAGAACATAATATAACAATATATTATGTTAATATTGTATAATATACTATATATATTTACAAAATTATATTATTATGGGTTCATCCACTAAATAATATTAAATAATGTAGGAAATAAAAATTATTTCATCCCAAAATGATAAAAAGTATCATAATATATATTATATATTTAATAAAAAAATAATTAACAAATATGCAAGTATCCACCAAGCGGGTACCATAACCCCCGCTGCAATTTAATAACTATCTATTGTGGATAATCCGTGTATCCACACGGGTGTCCCTAGTTGGAAAAGCCTCTAGAGGGCTAGTTCCCTTGCACCGTAAACCCTGCTTTTTCCTAATAACAAGTTGGGACCAGAATTTGCCTTTGATTCTAACTCTGCTGTCATTATCAAAACGAATAACAAAGCGATATTAACTTAGTTAATTTTTTCAACTAAGCAATTTGTTATCTTCTGAGATATAACCACTTCTCAAAACCCCTCTCAAAAAATTATCAAAATAAAATAATCAATTTCAAATAATTATATTCTGCAATGTTTGGATTAGGTATCGCACATCCAATCGATTACAAAGTCTGCAGTAGCAGCCAGAAACAATGCAAATTGAACACGAGCATTCGTCAAATTTTCAGAAATGTTTGGTAACAGGAATCTGACATTAACAAGAAATAAATCCGCTTTATCTAATATCTGTACCATTACAGAGTCAATCGACGACTCTACATTCATCGCCAAAACTTTCAATAAAAATAAAAAAGGAACGTAACCATCGCGAAGCAAACAATTCAAAGAACAGCCAGAGATTATTCAAAATGAGAGGTTCCATTAACAACTGTTCATAACAGCACATCTACAACTAACACGAAAAAAAAGGAAAAAAAAAACCTCACAATAAAATTCTAGATCTGAGATACAATCAACCACTAAAACCTAATTTAAGAGCTGGTAAATTTGGTAACGGCCTTGGTGCCTTCAGAAACGGCGTGTTTGGCCAATTCACCAGGAAGAACCAAACGCACAGCGGTCTGGATCTCCCGAGAAGTGATGGTCGGCTTTTTGTTGTAGCGAGCCAATCGCGACGATTCCTGAGCGAGCTTCTCGAAGATGTCGTTGATGAAGCTGTTCATGATCCCCATGGCCTTGCTGGAAATGCCTATGTCAGGGTGCACCTGTTTCAACACCTTGAAGATGTAAATCTTGTAGGTTTCCACGCTCTTCTTCACGCGCTTCTTCTTCTTATCGCTTCCTCCTTCCTTTGAGATCTTCTTCTCAGCCTTAGGCTTCTTCTCCGCCGGAGCCTTCTCTGCCGCTGGCTTCTTCTCTGCGGGCTTCTTCTCGGCCTTTGCGGGAGCCATTAATGAGATTCGAGATTTTTCTGCTGGCTAGGTGAATGAGTTTGCGTGTGTTGCGAGAAGAATGAGATGAGAGACGAAGCAAAGAGAGTTAGAATATATAGGATAAGCGATGGATTCTGGTTGGAGGATAGGGCGTCACGCGGATCGGTGACGTGTTGGTTTGTTCGTTCGTTGATTGAGCTTGGTCAATTAACGGGTGAGATTGCACCTTATCGTTCTCAGCGCCGATAATTTATATTATAATCAGAAATATGATTTCTCGATAAAATCATAAACGCTTAAATATGATTTTATTCTTATTTTTAGTCTTAAAAAAAATTTAAAAGTTTTTAGTTTCCCAATTTGAAAATATATTTTCGTTAGTCTCTCACTCTGACGCTGTTATGTGACGCTTATATAATACTCCCTCCGGTCCTAAATATAAGAGACAAAACTCTAATTCATCAAAACCAAGAAAAACACTCTTTTTTTCAATGAAAAACACCTTTTTATCTCACATATCTCTTATATTTTGAAACCCTAAAAAACACCTTTTTTTTCTCTTACATTGAGAACCGGAGGGAGTAACACTTTTAAGGACTAAAAACAAATTTTTAGAATTTTTACAGACTAAAAAAGAACTTTTAGAATTTTTGAGGGACTAAAATCATAATTAAGCACTAACGGCGTCAGAGTGGACTAGGGGTGGCAAAGTCATCCATTTATCCATCATCCATCCAATCCATCCATACACAAATCCATCCAATCCATCCATTACAAAAAAAAAAGTAAATGGATTGGATCAAATCCATCCATTTAATTTAATGGATGGTTAATCATTCATCCACTATTTTTTTTAAATCTATTGGATTGCACGAGTGGTGACAAATGGATGGAATGGAAAAAAAAAATTAATTGATCATAAAACATATTTTTAATCATAAAAATATTAATTATAAAAAAATTGATTAAAAAAATATTTTTAATCATAAAAAATATTTTACTCTCTCTCCTCTCCCACTCTCTCTCTTCTCTCTCTCCCTCCCCCCTCTCTCTCCCCTCCCCTATATCCTCTCTCCCTCCCTCCCTCTCCTTTCTCCCCCTCCCCTCTCCCCTCTCTCCTCCTTCCTCTAACTCTCTCTCTCTCCCCTCTCTTGTGTGGTTGGTGATGATATGCATGTGGTGGCTACGGCTAAGAGAATTGTTAAAGAGGGAAACTGCACAAGTTTAGGGCTTGCCGCTAAAAATATTTTGTTTATGGAGTCTCGTGTGGTTGGCTGCTTAATTTTGGTTCAAATTAATCAATTAAATTTCAAAGGTTTCTGCAGTACTGCTCAGCCTGATAGAGAGTTACTAGCATGTTAGTAAAAATTACTAGCATGCATGGATTTCCTGCACTGATTAGAATTTATACTCTGGAAACTGCGTACTGAAATGGGATCACTCGCAAACGATGTGTGTGTGCGTGTAGTGCTGTATTTGCGATAAATATATATTTAAATTATTGAGAAATAATAACTTAAACATTAATTCCATAAAATATGAGATCAGATTAATTTGTGCCATGTACTGTAATCATTTCATTCAGATAGAAGACGAGTTTGGTCAAGAATGCTAAAATGCGGGTAATTTAAGTCACTGTGCACAGATGATGGTTATAATAATAGGATCACTTTAATTTGTACATTCCAGATGTGGACCTTATAATGAATCTAACCAATGCAGAATACCAGCTTCTAGGGTGTGTTTGGTTCACGAAAGAAATTGTGAAAAGAGAAAATGTGAAGAGAGAGTATAAAAAGAGAGAAAAATGTGAGAAATAGAGTAGATTTCGGGTATTGATTGGTTTATGAGAAAGAGAAGAGAAAAAGAGAAGATAGAAGTGTTAATTACTTTTGAAAAGACATCAATATCATTGACTAAAAATTTAAATAATTTGAGATATAATGAGGATCTCGGTAAGAATGTGAGCACAGCCGACCGTGGCCCTTTGGAATAATTTTATTCAATTACTTGGCAGATGTGAGGCTGCACATATATAACGACAGGATGTTTACTCCTCTTTTCGTTTTAAACTAAGTCCGAGCGTTTGTGTTGTCGTACGGAATGAAATATTTTGCTTGAATTCGAAGAAGTCAAATGTGGAGAGAGAGGAGAGAGAGGAGAAAGGGGAGGGAGGGAGGAGAAAAAGAGAGGAGAGAGAGGGGGGGAGAGAGGGCAAAGAGAAGGGAGAGAGATATGGGGGAGAGGAGAGAGGGGAGTAAAATATTTTTTTCTGATTAAAAATATTTTTTTGTAATTAAAATATTTTTTATGATTAAAAATAATTTTTTGTGATTAAAAATATTTTTTTTCTGGATGGATTGGATATCCATCCATAAAAATTTGTTCATGGATGGATTTGATGGTTTTTTTTTAAATGGATGATGAATGGATTGGATATTCTTGATGAGATTTTAGTGGATGGTAAATGGATAAATGGATTTTTCCAATCCATCCATTATGATCCATAAGAAAATCCATCAAATCCATCCATTTTGCCACCTCTAGAGTGGACTAACAGAAAAATATTTTCAAATTCGGGGGACTAAAAACCTTCAATTTTTTTGGAGAATAAAAACGAACTTTTCGAATTTATGAGGGACTGAAATCATATTTAAGCCAATCATAAAATATGAAGAGGTCACTACTCGTGCCAATGCATTTGCGTTAAAGAACGGCAGGGATTGCCAATATGTTGTTAACAATGTTGTGACGGTTGTTTTTGTCAAAAAAAACTGTTGTGACGATTGTCAAATTCTATTTGCTTCAAATGGATACTTCTTGCTTGTCTACAATGCTGGTGGTCCAAGATGATTCTTTGTTTGAGCTCGGAAGGCCTACAGGGTTCATTCCCGTTGATTCGGAGGTGTATTGCCCTGGAGATTTCTCTTGAAGAAGATCGGAAGGTTCAACCAACTGCACTCGTGGTAAGTCCACATGTTCCCATTGTGGTTTCTCACGCTCCAAAATCTTGAATCTTTTTTCCTTTTCTATTTTTTACCCTTTGTCTTGTAATGACAATAAGCTTTTTACAACTTTTATATTGTATTTTTCTTTTTATACCTTTTGTGTATTCTTTGTTGTTGTTTTTTGTGCTATCATCGCAGTCCTTTTTAGAGGTTCCCATGACCTTAGATCTTTATTATCTTTTCTAAAGGGTCTTAAAAGTTCCAACGACCTCGATCCTTTTTAATATCCTTCTTTTCTTTTCAAAAGGGTCTTAGAGGTTCCAATGACCTCAGATCTTTCTTTTCTTTTCTAAAGGGTCTTCCAGGTTCCAACGACCTTAGGACTTCTTTTGTTAATACTCTCATGGAAATGCTTTTCCTTCTAATCTTAGAGCGTTGGGATAACTTATCATTCTCGATGATGTCCTCCTTGCTGTCTGACATGATTGAAAAAGGGGGGGTTGTCCCATGGAGTTAGACTCCCCCTTTCCCCCAACTTAAAGGAGAGTTATTTCTATATCACTTTAGTTTTTTTTTTACTTTTTCAAACTTCTCGTAGTTTTTGGAAAAACTGTTTTTATTCACGTCTACAATTCTCGCGTGAATTTTTAAATCTTCTTCGCATCTGTCTTTGGATATGCTTCCTTTTTTTCCTTATTTAGGGTTTTCGGGAATGATCCTTTTGCGAACTCAGATCTGCATCTCACTCCCATCCTTGTAGAGTTTCAGGCAAGATCCTTTCTCCACCTTAGATTCATTTTTCTCTGCCACATTTTAGAGATTATGGGGGAGGATCCTTTCACGAACTCAGATTCAATTATCCCTCCCACTCTTATAGAGTTTTGGGCAATGGTAGAGCATCATTGGTACTTTTGAGGGGGCTAACTTGTTAAGTAATATATATATATATATATATATATATAGGGAGCGCGTCAGGTGAGAACTAATGTTTATCGTGAGAATCACCGTTGGATAGAAATTAACCATTGAGATTAAAACACCCAATTAAAAAGTCACGTGAGCACATCACCCCGTAAAATGTTCTCCCTCTTCGTGTAGCTGTTCAAGTATTTATAGGAACGCAGTCCGCTTCGACTCTGCCCCTCTCCATTGCAGGTGTCTTCCAATTCAAACCCGAATGCAAGCCAGAATAATCGTAAGCAATTTAATCGCAAATGGGACATGTTTTGGAGCATTATCGCTAGCATTTCTAGAATTTGTCCGAACCAACAGCAACAGCGAAGATGGTGTCTGACTCTTCTCGGATCACTTAGAACCAACGACCAAAGGCATATTGCCATATTTTTCTGGTTTAAGATATTGACATATTATTTTCTTTACTATTTGTTTTACATGAATCCCCTGTTTTCCTCCTCTTAATTCCTTTTTTTTCTTAGCCTGTGTATGTGCACATCATATGTTTGTGGAAATGATTTCGGGAAGATAACTTTCATTACTTTCTATTTGTTAGGTAGTATTAGTTCTAGACAATTAGAAAGAATTATTTTGTGCAAAGAAACTTTTTTAATTGAAAAGTGAAGTTAAAGTGAAATGAAATGGTGAAATGTGGTCCTAATTGTGGAAGGAAATTGGTATGCCATGATGATTGACAATCGCTAAGGATATTAGGATTCTTGGTGCTTTTAAAAAGCTAATACAAAATAGCTGGATATTAGAGCCTACTTTGTATCAATGGATATTAGATTTGCTTTCAACAATTGGTGCGATACCTTAAGATTCTATATTGTGAAAATTTTTATGGTTTGAACTTTTGGGTATAATTAAATTTCGACCAGCCCTCGTACCAAGAAAAGAGGATTGGGTTGATGGATCTCATCCAATGTACATTTGTTTTCTATCCTACATAACAGATATAAAGTGCGTGGAAACAATATGTTGAGATAACAAAGAATCATTGTTGGCTTGTCATCCTTTAATTACTATTTTTCCGAATCTCAAAATTTAAGTTGAAAATGTATTAGTTTTGAATTTTATATTTATTGCTTTCAGTTAGGTATTTTCTGAGGAAGCTGAAGAAGGTTAAGAAGAGAAATGGTCAAGTCCTTGCTATCAATGAGGTATAATCTCACCCAGCCTTCAATGTATTTGCATTTTTTAAATCTCCCTGTCTTTCCTATATCACTGCCATGTTGCTTAAGTGAGATGAGAGCGGTTACTATTTTTACCGTCTTTCCTTTTTTTCTTTTTCAGCGATTGGGATCTGGAGCTATTTGGATTATTTGCTAGTTATGAGTTGTTCCCATTCATTGCTCTTTCCTTCAAAATTTAAATATTCTCTAAATGTTAAACTACCAGGGACAGTTCAATCACACAACAGGAAAGCAGGAGAGCAATTAACTAGGAAAAAAGAAGTGGAGCAATGGCCGCCATTTAATGGACCAATGACAGTTCCTAAAGACATGACAACAGCAGAAGAAACTTCAAACTTGGATCTCATACGCCATAATCTCTTAGGGAACATCTCAATTATGGTGTCAGTGGAGACAAAGAAAGCAGAATGTGATAAGGAGTGAGGAGGGTCTGGTTAGGTACATTTGACAGTGAAATTGATGCTGCAAAAGCTTACGATTGTGCTGCTGACAAGATGAGGTGCCAAAAAGCCATATTAAACTGCATGAACTATGCATGACCAAAACCAAAGGAAGAGGTCACGTGAGATGTTGATCCAAAAAAATTCCATGTCAGGCCAAGTGGGCCAAACTAAATTCCAACAATAACAGTTGTTTGAAAGAGTTATAGCTTCTCCTAAGCCTCAGGAGGGAGTGGTGTTTACAGCTACAAGATGCTTTAGGGTCTATGTATTATTGGCGTGGCCAGAGCTGTTGCTAATGTGCTAGATCAACAAAATGTAGAGGAGAAGAAGCAAGTCAAACATTGAATGAGTCATCAAGCTAGCTACTAGAATACTAGCTAGATGCATATAGGATAGACACAAAATTAGATTTTACTATTGTGTCCCAACTTGTATTGTATTGTAATCTTTTACCTTTATGTACATTGTACTTGATCTTTGTATATTGTCTCAACTTATACTCAATTAATAAAACTTGTGCACACTTTACTTATATTGTCATTTTTTTGTCATTTTATATAGTTGTTGCAAACTAAAAATGGGTACTATTTGAATTGCAAAAAAGATAGGAATGGAGGAAGCCTCTAAACCTATGAAGACTGTACATGTAGGAAAAAAAAACAATAGTGGCAACCAAATTACAACTTGCTATCAAAAAATAGTGGCAACGAAATTACAACTTGCTGTCAAATTTTTTAACTTACAACTTGCTGTCAAATTCTTAATGTTGTAAACCCAATAGCTTAAAATTGCTAGGTACCAACTTGCTGTCAAATTTTTGGTTGCTGTCAAGTTGCTTCATAAATTTTCAGTTGTTTTAAACTCATGCTTTAAAATGCTTGAAATTACTAAAATGCTTTAAAATACTGTCCAGGTCTAAACTTAGCCGCATGACCATAAAACTCCCAGGATTAGACACCATATCAAGAAGTCAAAATCTATCATTGAGGGAAATCTAACCAAAGACATTTAAATACCAAATCAGATTGATTACAGGGCAATGCTCTCAAGCACTAGCTGAGTTCTTGTCACATATGCAGAGCATCATATAATTAAAATAAATAAAGGAAACAACCATAACAAGTACTTTATTTATAAAATGAACAATCTAAAATAGTCACTTATGAATCAACAATTTCAACAAATAGCAAATAGCAAAAAGAATCATCCTTCCAAAGCCAAAACCAAGTGCAGAATCAGTTCTTCATTGAGCACATGCATCTTTCAATCCCTACATACAAAAAATATTTGACTAAGTTAATCTCTAAAATAAATATGGATTACAAAAAACATAATTATCACTTAAGTACATGAGAATAAGATTTTTTTACCAATATTAGGGAGACGATTTTGAGGGACAGTTACGACGGTCATGATTTGTATATTGGCCCACATGCTTTGCAAAGCCTTTTTCTTTTCTGTTGTTGTTCAATGGCCTTCTCTTTTCCTCCTTTGATTCTCTTACCACTTCCTTTTGTCTTCGAAACTTGTGGTGGATGAATTTCCACTTCTTTAGGAAGATTGACTCCAATAAAAGACTCTAATTCTTTTTGTCTTGCTTTGTATAGAATCACCTTCAAGTTCAATCAATTGCTTTTTAATGTCAACAACTCAATTTTTTACAAGAAGTAATTTTTCCTAACATTGTCCAGCCTGATGCATACACGAAAAAAAATTCATCCCATGTTTCTGATATAAGCCGACTCTCGTTTTTTTATTCAGACCACCCTTCCAAGACCTTGCCATCAACATAAACAATAGGCTTACTAGTTGCCAGCTTAGTCCACCTATTCAGAATGTAATTGCTTGGTATTTCATTTAAACCTTTCCCCTTCAAAACACAAAGTATGTGTCTACACTGTATGCCTTGAGATTGAAACATTTTGCACGAACAATTCGTGCGATAGTCAGAAGCATTATAAACCATTTCTCGTACTTTGCCATTGGTTTCACTGTTATCAACTATATGTAATATTTCCATACAGTCTTTCTCTTTCTTATTTTCAAATCCACAGTCTACACATGCAATCCAAAACTCCTTTTGAAATATGTAAAAGTTCTCACGAGTGTAAACATCTCTACCATGCCTCTCTAAGACACGATCTAACTTTAGTATTGGTAAAGAATGGAGTGAATCATTATCAGCAAGCAACTCTTTATGTCATTGCGCTTCTATTGCAGACTCAAACCTCATCCAAAATTTAACCAAGCCAATTTTAGAATTCAAAAAGTTATCATAGAAGGAATTTTCACTTTCTGATCGTGAGGTTGTTCTCAATATCCCACCCAAAAATATGTCTCTGAAGTAAGCTGGGATCCACATACTTCTAAGGTCATACAAACGTGAAAGCCAATCATTCTTTTGCAACTCAAACTCAATTATGATGGATTCCCATGTTGCTTCAAATTCGTCTGGAGTCTCTGAACCCCAAACACATGACTTAAATTTATTGTTGAATTCAACATTGCCATTCAAGGAAACACCCACCTTTTCATAATTTTTTTTCATAATATGCCACATACAAAATCTATGGGAAGAAGAATAAAAAACCTGCTTTATTGCATTTTTCATGGCCGGATCTTGATCTATTATTATAAGATTAGGTTTATGTCCTCCTATTGCTTCCAGAAATTTTTCAAATAACCAAATGAACGAATCAAGCCACTCATCTGCTAAGAAGGCAGCTCCAAAAGTAACACATTGTTTATGGTGGTTTACTCCAGTAAATGGTGCAAAAATTATGAAATACTTATATGTTTCATAAGTAGTGTCGAATGAAACTACATCCCCAAACAACGAGTAATTTTTTCTACAAATTCCATCTGCCCAGAAAACATATTTTAGTCGATCGTCAGCATCTACCTCATATGCAAAATAAAATGACGAATTCGGTTCACGCTTCCTCTTAAACTTATGAATGAATACATATGCATCAGAATCTTTAATCAAAGTCTTTAAATCTCTCACACAATTTTTGTGGATCCCTTTGTGTGCACCCAACATTTTGATAACCACCAAGTTGTTCTTTCAACAATTGATATGTTTTTGATGGCCCAATATTTGCTCTATTATATGCATATAATAAACTCCTATGAACAAGATTCACTTTTCTTGTTGATCTAAGAAATTGTCTCTTACCAGGTGAGACAAGTGCATGTGTATGACTTTCATGAAATCGAGTAAGCTCATATTTACCTCCCTCTACTAGTTTGAAAGCAACCTTTGCATTACATTTTTCTCTAGTAAGACTCCTTCTTTTGAGTTTCTTCCTTGATTCGCTTTGTTCCCCATCTTTGGCTTTATTTGGTTTGCAACCTTCTTTTGAGCAAACGAAATACTTCCAACGTGTCACTCCATTCTTATTTTTGTTTTCTGATGAGCAACGCACACTAAATCCGACACTGTGCATATTTTTTGTAAAAATTTTCACCATCTTCCAATGTATCAAATAGTTGTCCAGCCTTAGGTTTTAATTCTTCATTGCAATCTGGCATCCATTTATAAGCCTATAAGAAGAAGAAAATAGAATGTTAAAATATGTTGATTACCTATAACAAACAAAAAATTGAATCCATCTTATTTTGATTACCTGAAATGATTGTGGCATGGGGGTGTCTTTTGTGGTATCAATTCCTTGTTCACCATTTTGATTATTGCCCAAGCTTTAATTAAGAGAGGAAAAAAGAATACAAATGTCGTTGAAAACTGAAGTAGAATGGTATAAAAAATAAATTAAATACCTTTTCATTGTGTTTTCCACGAAAAGCACGTAACAGCAAGAAAACAGGGGAAGGGGGTAGAAGATGGCGTTCCCTCAAACTTCAAAAGTTCCCTCAAAATATCATATTTGCGAGCGAAGAAAACGCGCAAAATTTAATAGTTGAGTTTTTTTTTTTGTTTAAAGGTAAAAAAGGAAAGGAGTCTCGTTAAAACCTCATGATGCAAAACCCTCTTTAGGAAAAAAACATCTAGAAGGAAAAAAGAGTACTTCTGCCTTAATTTATTAAAAAAATGGATAAAAGAACAAACATGGAGGGACTAAGCTAAAACCCATATCAAACAAACTAATATAAAAGTAAAGGTAAATATTAAAGTACAACAAAAAACAACAACAACAACATGTTTTATTAGTCAATCTTCATCTAAGTTTATTGGATTGTGTTCATCATGATGTGAAAGATTAGATGGTGGAAATATTGAACCCCATTGTTGCAATTGACCAATATATCGTGTTGGCCATGAATGAGCCTCCGGACGACAAAAAGTACGCCAATGTAATTCTATTGTAGCTAGTGGACAACCATCCTTCAAAAATACCTGAAATAACGCAAATACAATTAAATTAATGACTAACATAAACAAAGACAATGCAGTTGCAGTTGTGTTCCCAACAACTCGCAATCTTTTGTGCCAATTTCACATAGGAAAAAAATGTCTATGCAAAATGCAAAATATCACATTTGCGAGTATTTTTTTTACTCACAAATATGATATTTGTGAGTGTGCAAATAACATATTTGCGAGTGAGACGAATGGAAAAAAAATTGATATTTTTACATGGGGGTATTTTGGTCAAAACAGCATTTTGGGGGGTGCCCCAAGCAAAAATGGGGGTGCCCCTTAGAAAAGCCCATCATTTATTTTGTTGTGCTGCAATTGACAAGTCAAAACCAAAACCCGGCAAGGCTCCTCCATTTGGGTCCTTAGACCATGTCCAACGGGCGCAAACTGACATCTTGGGCTCTGGCCCATTTTCTTATGTTTACCAAAAATCGTAATAAAAAAAAAAGAAGTTTCTTGTACACAAACCACAACAGGGTGCAGGTAGTAACTTCGACGAAAGCCCGACGACCGCTCCGATCTGCGAATTGCCATTGTCTGGTAACTACTCTCAAAGTCTCCCCTCACTTTTTCTTTTTGTTGAGGGAGGTTTCCTCTCATTTCTTTCTATCTCTATCTCATTTACGAATTTTTTCTTTCAACTCTTCCCCTTTATTTCCTTTTATGGCTCTGCGTGTTGGATTTTTCGTTTTACACCTTTGCGAGAGATAGAACATGCAAATACTTCCAAAGTTCCAATTCCATAAAAGCGACTTGAATGAGTTTTAGATAGAACTTGTTTTTGCTTTCTGTTTTCAGAATTTCCAATGAGATATTATAATTGCTGATTTTTTTTTCTCTTTATTTTTTGTGTTCTTTAACTATATGTTGATCTCAAATTGAGAATGGCAAAATAATGTTGCCGTGTGATGGTGTGAGGTTAATGTGGCTTTTGCATTCTTCGATTCGCTCATTGTACATACGACATACTGAGCTAGCCGTAATTATTTCAAATGCTTCTTAGTAATTAAAATTGAAATTCAAATATTCAATTAGAGATACATTGTGATGTAGTTTTACCTAATAAGTCCAAACTTCAACCATCTATTATAATTTTAAGCTAATTACAGTCCTGTTAGAATTGGCCTTGGATTTTACAATTATGTATTCAAATTGTAATTTTAACGTCCTAATTGTGCTTTATTGTTATCATTGGAATCTTATTAAATAATTATTGTTTCCATTTCATCCAGTTGAAAAATGAGGTTTCTCGATTGGTACTTGAAGATTGGGTTTGTGTCGGCTTTGGTTGGGGCTTCTATGGAATTGTTTATGATCAAAACTGGCTTCTGTGAGAGAAATTTCGTTTCTCATTCTTTAAACGCTCTTGCCGCCTTAGCATTATTTTGTTTTTCCATTTGATGTTCCTATTGACACTGCCCTTCAAAAGCTATTATAATTTCATATTCTCATCTAGTATGATTTGGCCTGTTGAATGTATAGTAGTTTGGTTATTGGGTAAAAATCAATTACCTCCATTACTAATAGATACACAATTTCATAACGTAGTGAATTTCGAGTTTTGTGGTCTACCAGTGGGGACGGATTTTTGGGAAATATCATGGACGACGCCATATATGTCTCTTAATTAACAATATTTCTTTTGGTCAAATTGTCCAATCAACTCAATATTTTGCATATGAAGAGGATATTGATATTCTTGAGAATTTTGCTAGCTCCTGTGAATGGTTTTTCTCACAGGACTTCGTAAAATTTGAATGTTTCATTTTTCTTTGCATTGTGCAGATGACAAAGTAACTGTTCTGGAGTCAGAAAAGCGCACTTGGGAGAATTCCCCGGATGCTCGGGCAGTTAGAGAAGCTCTCAACCCTTGGAGACATATTGATGCAAAAGAAACAAACAAGCCTTGACTCGAGTACGAACCATTTTATTAGAATGCACCAGTGATTTTTTAAATGAGAATATATGTTGGGAACTGATTGCATTTGGACTGGCCATTCTGTTGCACTTTTGATTCCCCACATGGAGCTTGTAGTGCCCATTAAATAACCCCGTAACTGCATCTTGTTGACCAGCCTACATATCATGGGCAACTCTGGGATGTATCACACGCAACATTCAATTTTATTCTGCTGTTATCCGGCTTTGAATATTGGATCTATTTTATTTGACTCTTGGAGAAGTGTTAAGAATTTTCTTAGTAGTATAAACATGTGTTTATTGAAAAATGATTTTACTTAAAATTGAATTAAATATAGCGTGATTTATGTATGAATACATCAGTGAAAAAATAATTTTTAACAAGTCATTGTTTGGATAAATTGAATCAAAATTACTTTTAAGTATACAATTACCAAAATGGGCCTAACATATGTGTATAAAATTAGATTTCTTTTCTATTTTAGATATTTATTTAAATTTATGTTAAATTATTAAATTTAATATAATTGTATAATATTTTAATTTATGTTGGTATAATTCTTAAAAAACAAATTTGCATCCAGGTTAGGGTATCACGATAAATCAATTTAAAGAAATTTTTAAAAAATTATTCCTTTTCCCTTCAAAAAATATTTATTCCTTTGAGTTTTGGGATTGAAAGGGTCTTTCTACCACCAGACCAAAGGCAAAAATGCTCGATAGATGTAAAAATACGTGTATACCAACGACCATTTTCACACATCAACACAGAAATGAACTCTGGCAATTGGTAGAGGGGCAAAGCTGAAAAACCATATCTGAGTTGGACATAATTGATTTCAGCCAAAAGCAACTCAGGCAAACCATGTCAATTGTAAACGTGAGTTGGTTCATGCTCAACGCAGAACCAAACAGAGGCTAAATAAGGTGTCGACAATAATATGAAACTGACTTTCATATTAATAATAAATGAAAAGATCATTTAACACTTGAAAGTTGAAATCAAGCACAAATGTGTGGAATATGCATGTGTTGTCAGTTCTGAGACAAATGTACATGCGATAGGAAACAAATCCTTCTTTCGTCATAATCGTATAAATCGTAATTATAAAATGGCACCCTTTAAAACATATCTTCACGACCAAACGAAATCCCATGCATCAACACTACTACCGCCTCAAGCTCTCCACGATGTAGTCCGCATACAAAGTCCTTCACAACAAACGAAAGAAGATTATAAACTCTATAGTATTATCTTTGCGCATGCATAAAAACTAGCACATCTTAATTAATTTTAAAAAAGGTATATAAAATGGTGTCAAAATTAGGCAAACAGAAGAAATAAAAAATAATTTTCGAACCAATCCAATTTCCAGATCATCCATCAGTAAAAGTCAGATTATTGTTGCTTACATGGAATGTTTGATCGCTTCATAAGAAGCCGAGGCGGGAAGAAAGTCGTCTACTGCAACTTCTTTGTTCTCATTCTTCTTATCTAATTCCTTTTTATGAAGGAAAATTATAAAAATAGTCCCATATATATGCTGCACTAAAGGATACCTATATATTTCAGTGCAGTTTACGAGTAGTAGATAAGAGATGCTGAAAAATAGAAAGTATTGACCAAACAACAGAAATTTTCGCAAGGATACAGTCTTCAAAAAAACGACGGATTTCAGCTAAACGATGTGGAGGGAGCTCCTTTATATCATTGTAATGCCTATACTCGGGATCATCAGCACAGACAGCGATTATCTTGTCATCTTTCTCACCCTGAATTTCATGAGAATTAGTAATTGATCAACAATCAAAATAAAAGTTATTGCCATGTGGGAAAGGGAATGCATCATATACCTGATCAATCATAGGCATAAGTCCAATAGCTTTGGCCCGAAGAAAGCAACCTGGAAGAACTGGCTCCTGTGATAGTGTGCGTACGAATTAGCATCTCAAAACAGTAAAGATGCATCTAATAGACTAAAAAAATTGTAGAATGATCCACAAACGTGCAATGCAAAATTGTTGGACTAGAAGAATATTCATTGGCCCACATATTGGTTTTAATAGTGTCACCATCATACCAGATGAAGTCGGCTTCTTAGTTGATCCTCACTTCGAATTATTACTATTCATTTTATTATGAAATTATATTACAGCAGCTACATTGTGAAATTTTATTCACAATCGTACATTTCGATCAGCTTGAGCTGGCTGAAATTTTGGATTGTCAGTGCATAACTAGGTAATGAAGATAAGGCTGAATATGTTTAGAATTGTTAAATTAACGAAGATTACTGTATAAGACACTACAATCATAAAAATTATAAAAACACAATCTAAGAAATATTAGTTAAAATGTTGACCTCCTTAGCTGCCAACTTGTATTTGATATCACAATTGGCCAGAAGTTGTTGACTGTTACTATACAACCCATTTTCAAAAAGCCTTCTAATAGTAACAATTCAGTTAAAACGTATCGCAAGAACTCTTATGCAAAGTATTGATAAAGATCCATAATAAGGAGGATAGACAGTCTAACTTCGGACAAATTTCCAAAGCATGCATGATTGAAACTCCTTCTCACAACTTGTATTGTATCAGAATCCAAATTTGAGAAAAGGTTTGCACAAATATGTAGTGGACATTTGTTCTTACATCACATGAAATATTCACACAAGGTAAACTAATTTGCGAGGGGAAGTTGACAATATGAGAGCAAGATATAAGTACCTGCATAATAACCAAGACGTCAATGGGGTCACCGTCCTCACAAATAGTACGGGGGATAAACCCATAGTTGTGAGGATACACAACGGATGAGTAAAGTACACGGTCAACCTGCACGTACATGCATGTTCAGCAATTTCCTATGGCAAAGAGCATAACTTTGGTTGGGGGGGGGGACAGCTAAGAAACCATAATCACCTTAATAAGTCCAGTTTTTTTGTCAAGCTCATATTTCACCTTGTTTCCTTTCCCAATTTCGATCACCTACAAATTCATCCACATTTCACAAATGAAGTATTCAAATCAGGTTTCTCAATAAAGATCTTATTCAAAGTCCTATAGAGAAAATGACAATTCAAGCTCACATCACAGCATAATATACTAACCTAAGAATGTTCCAAGTTCAAAGAAGCAACCATCAAGTTGTGATTAGAAAAAAAAAATCATTGCAATTTTTGAAAAAGCTTAGACACACCATGCTATATTGTCAACTTCCTTTTGGTACTCTATAGCAAAATGTCCCATAATGCCGGACATGCTTAACCCTATAGTAAGGGTGTGCTACGAATTCAGTCACAAATTTGTTTGCATAATCAACATCAGGCCCTTCGGCAGTCAGCCATGTAACAGGGGCACCATTTCTTATAATAAGATAGCCTGACTAGATAAAGCTTGGATGGAAATGGAAACAAAATTATCCAATATGTTCACTGTTCTAACAATCAGTAGCCCTAATATCTGTAAAAGATTTATTGATTCAATGATCTTTTAATATTCAGGCATGGAAAGTGTGTGGGTAGTCGTCAACTAAGTAATTCTATAATGCTTAGGAATATACTACATCTCATTGTAAGTTTATGTCCAGCATGCTTACACAGTTGAAGATCTTTGGAGCTTCAGGTCCTGCATTGTAGGGAAAAGACAGTTAGAGTACCATATAAAGCATAAAAGAAGTACAGAAAAGAAACAGAGAAAAAGCACATCATGAATGCCACCACTGTTTCAATGATGTTGCTTACCTATCTCAAGATCATGCCAAGGATGTGCAGCAACAGATCTCCTAGTCAAGGATGAAAGAATCCTCTCGTTAAGAGGTGGATGTGTGGAATAGTTAGAGACAGGAACCTTGTTTGGGGTCTCAATGGGTGGAGACATATCTGCAGCCTACAATAATTTTGATCAGATCCATCACTATATTTTTTGGACATAAATTTCCCAATTATTAGGAAAAAAATAGCATACTCAAATTTACCCTTAGGCAACAATTCTAGGATTACGCAGAGAACAGTGCCCAAAAAATAGTAGCATTATAACTAATCCCAAAAATAGTCAATCACACCATTTGACGCTTGAACTAAGGTAGGACCTGTAAAAGTTAAGTTCAAAATAATATAACATATATAAAAACACCTAGTGCGTTTTCCCCAATCTCACGAAAGCACCATCACAATATGAATGGTTGCAATTACGACTTACAAAATTGACATCCATCACGATTTCAGTCCCCGCGGTTGGCACCTCGGAAATACCCTTCGGAAAGCAAAGCAAGCACGTTTCTTAAGATCAAATGTGAATAGTTGAAGGAAAAAAAATTCTACAAGGCAGTAAAATCAACCGACCCCGTTGACACTTTCCGATTCAGAAGCCATTTTGCTTTACCCAGCGTTACAAGCGAAACGCCTGAGCATCAACAGTTACCATCACCCATATAAAGAAACATACATAAAATAGAAATAAAAAACGGCAGAAGAAACCCAAACCGACCACAGATCTGAACTATTTCCGATGCGCATAAAACTTATTACGACTAAAAAAACTTCACGAAACAAAGGTTTTCAGAAACGTGAAAAAGCGGCGCTTCACAAAAACTATCAACCAAGCAATTTTTTGCATGAATGGATTTGAGAATAAATTTAGAAAATAGAAGACTCTGTACGGAATTGTTTTGTGTTGTGTGTGTCGTTGCGAGTAGTTTAGGAGCATCGCAACCATGATACGTACGTTGAAAATTTGAAACAGATTCAAAACCCTAGTGGAATGGTGAGGTACGAGCTAGAGCAGGGAAAACGGAAACTCACCAACAAGTACCAAGGAAGCGAAGGAAAAGAAGCTTCGAGAGGAAGCTCAGATCTCGCAAAAGAAACGGGGAGAGTGGTGTAAGGAAATCGTGAGAGGAGAGGAGTGAATGCTTTGTTGTGTCTGCAAAGAGCAACGATACAGGACGCTTTAAGTAGAAGAGGAAATAGGAAATGTGAGGTGTACGCGACGCGTTCCCGCTCTGTTTGCCGTTTAAGGAAAAAAAATAAAATAAAGAAAAAAGGCATAAGTCCATGGAATCAAAGAAAAATTCCTATTCGTGTGTCAAAAAAATAAAAAATCGTAATCTTCCGTTCATATCTGCCATTATACACTATATAAAAATAAAATAATAATCAATATTAATTGAAAGTAGCACGTCTAATAATGTAACCCAAAAAAAACGGGGACCAAACTTTTACTTGTTATTATTGATTATTGATGATTATTGATTTCTTTTTTAATTTAATTTATATGTATAGTAAATATAAAAATATTTTACACATGTATTCAATATTGTATTGCCACATCATTTAACAAGTATGAGTGTTTTTAAACTCATTAAATAATACGGCATCATCTCATTAGGTGCATGTGTAAAAAAAAATTATATCGGCGGTGCGTATAAATTAAACTCTTTATTTTTAAAAAATTATTTTCTATTTTATAAAATTTAACAAAAAAACAAATTTTGTTCTTTTTAAAAATTTTAATACTGAAAATTGTTTTGAAAAATTGTAATCAGACACACCCTTAATTATTGCCTTTAACCCGAAAACTGATTCTACAATTATATTTATAAAGATTTTCAATACAAAAAAAACAATGCATCGTATCAATTAGATAGATAATTAGTTGAAATATCCAAGACACTAGTAACAAAAGAAATGTTATCGATACACTCTCTAACACTCTTTTATTAACACTCACTCTCTTATTAGTTAGAATTCAAATGGGTCTCACTAAATCATGTGGTTCCCACATAAATTTAGTGGGACCCATATAAAATTCAATCAATAGTCGCGAGATTTTTGATGACATGTTTTACTTACCCCCCGTCAAACAAAGCTTTTTTTTTATTATGAGCTAAATAAGACTTTACTTACCTTTGAGTCGAACACAACTTAGTCCAGGCGTCTTTTCCTCGGAAATATTGTGAGTGACAAAAAATAGAGTAACAATTAATAAAATAATTAACTATATTTACTTAAACATTTTGTATTTTTTTCTGCTGTTTGTTTTAGACACTTTTTTTAGTCGTTTTAGGGAAAATGAGTTCATTGTGTATATGTCATTTTGAAAGTTTAAGTATTAATTGTTTCCTTTAAAAAATATATAATATTAATTATTATTTCATCAAATGTATCCTTATTTTTATCTAATTAAATATTAAAAATAATTATATAGAGATAATATACTAAAGAGATTAAGGATATATCATGTGCTTAAACAATGATTTTAATACAAGGAATAACATTAATTATTGCTAAAAAACATTAATTTGATTTTTAACATTTATAAAAAAGCTAAAATATAATTTTATTAATTTATTGTATTTTCATAATTCATTTTGGTTCTTTCTTTATTAAAAATTTATTTTTATCATTTATCTTTCAAACATTACGCAAAGTGATCATTTCCGTCAACCCCGTTAAATCAATTGTCGAAAACTTTTGATGTGGCATCCAACTCCATTTTCGAAATCTATTTTAGTCCATTATCTTATTTTCATAATTCATATCAGTCATTTATCTTTTAAATGTTCATTTTAACCTTTATCTCTCAAATGTTACACAAATTACTTAGTTGTTTAATTTTTTTTGTTGCTAAAATACACTTTTAGTCCTTTATATTTAATTCAAAATACCTCTTGGTCATTTATCTTTTAAAAGATTCACTTTGGTCTTTATCTATCAAGCGTTACACAAAATGATCCTTTATGTTAACTCTGCTGAATCCGGTAACGAAAATTTCTGATGTGGCATCTAACTCGGTTTCTATATCCTACATGGCATGGTCATGGCCGTCTGCGTTATTTATCTGTTTGCTATGTGTATTTTTCTGCATACTATTAGATAAATTTGTTAAATAGAATGGATCTTATCTAATAGTTAAATAAACTATTATTTTATTCTTTCGCAAACTAAAATTGGGTGCAGAGAATTATAATTCTAAATAAAATGACCAAAATTCCCCAAAAAACAAGAGGACACGACTTTATGTGAGGGCAAAATTGGGCTTTCAATGAAACTTCACCGTAGAGGCCGCTATTTGGCCACTACTCAAAACTGCAACGCAGAGGAATATCATCTCCTAGAGGTTCCTACATTATGCCGCTATAGCGGCCGCTATAGTCGCTATTAACTACGTAGCATTGAACTGAAAAAAAATGAAAAGAATAAATATCTGGATACGAGACTTATGAGAAAAGAAACAAACGAATATGATTATTAGTGTTGCAGTATTGTGTATTTCCCCTCTCAAAATCAAATTGCTCCCCCCACTCAATTAGAAAGACACACGCTCATAGTCACAGTTACTTAATTAGAAAAACACATGCTAACGTTGGGGTTGGTTTGGGGAGAAGAGGAAGCAAGGATTTGTGGTGATGGAATATAGGCTTCAAGGAGGAAAAACAGAGACCACAACTTTTCTGGTGTATGTTAACTGAACTATGGAACAAGGAGCCGCCTAGGATATAGAAACTTAGATGCCACATTAGAAATTTTCGTCACTAAATTTAACAAAGTTGATAGAAATGATCATTTCATGTAACATTTGAGAGATAAAAGATCAAAATTAATCTTTTAAAGTATAAAGGACCAAAATAAATTTTGAGTGAAAAATAAAGAACCAAAAGTGTATTTTAGCCACTTGTTTTTGTAATGTTCTTGACAAATGAGTTATTTTTTGTATGTCATCAGAATACTACAAATTTCATGAATTTATGAGTATGTTTCAATTCAAAATGTCCTCTCCTTCTCAACATGGCAAACATACAGAATACAAAAAACAAATAACACGAACTGAAATTTTGATAAATGTGTCATTAACACAAAAGATCGTCTTGTCATTAATTTAAAACACTGATGTACATCTTCAATCTTAGGAAACATATGTAGCTTCTCATGTTACCACAAATACATATGAAATAAATGTCTCTCTGTCATGGTAATTTGTACAAGATAAACATAAAAAGATACAATCATCCTTAACATCAAAACACGACAAACAATGAGCATCTTCAACCATCTCCTATTGCAACTCATTGAGTTTTGCGAATTCATAGTCTTTGCCTTTTGTTTAATAATGACAATGTCTTTCTCGTCCACAATTTCTTCGGAATGCCAATGAGAAAATGACAACTACTGTCTTCCACCATTTTCTATAGCGATAAAAGCAAAACAATTATGGAACCGTGATTGTTAAAGGACAAAATTTTAACTTACCATGTACTTCTTGCAATCCCATAACCTCCTCCTCCTCCTCCTCAGGTTGTTTGATAGGGAAATAATAATTTGGATTGAAATATGCTCATAAATTCATGAACATTATAATAACTTATTCACTAAGAGCCATTACAAGAGACATGTCTAACTAGCCAAACAATTTGTGCATCATTTGAGAGATAAATGACAAAATGAATAAAAGATAAATGACCAAAATGAATTATAAAAATAAGATAAGTGACCATAAAGGATTCTGAAAATAGAGTTGGATGTCACCGGAGAAGTTTTTAAAACTAAAATTAACGGAGTTGACGGAAATGATCACTTTGTATAACTGATTGACCAAAATAAATATTTTAATAGAGAAAATGGTTAAATATGTTTTTTAATCCTTATTAAAACTATGAATTTTTAAAGTTTAGTCCCCACATTTTACAAAACTGTATGTTTTTAGTCCCTCTGCAATGACTAAAAACATGAAATTTTGTAAAATATGGGGACTAAAAAAGTGAATAGAGATTAAATCTGAAAAGTCTTAATTTCATAGGGACTAAAAACATATTTAACCCTAAATAAAAATATCAAAATAATTATCGAAAATAAGATAAAAAATCAAAAGTATATTTTAGTATATAAAAATTTTACGTAGTCTATAAAAAAGAAGGGAGTATAATGTTTCTATTCAATCAAAGATGATATCTCCCCCAAAGCATAAATATGAATCCCAATGCTTTTTTTTTTGGTTACGAATCCCAATGCTTTTAATCGTAGTGTCTTGTAAATATATACACTTTATTTTGTATTGAAAGTAACATTTAATATACTCCCTCCGGTTCTCAATGTAAGAGAAAAAAATGTGTTTTTTAGGGTTTCAAAATATAAGAGATATGTGAGATAAAAAGGTGTTTTTCATTGGAAAAAAGAGTGTTTTTCTTGGTTTTGATGAATTAGGGTTTTGTCTCTTATATTTAGGACCGGAGGGAGTATTAAGAATAATTTCAAAAATTATTAGTTGTGGTCTAATCGTTGCCACAGATATTACTCCTAGTACAGTATGATTTTTATGCCACTCCTATATCAGTGCCTAACGAGTGCACTTATACACTCTGTAGTGCCCAATCAGTGCCTAACAATTCATCGGAAAAAAAAATCAGTGCCTAACATTAATAATTTTATGCATCAGTGCCTTATCCTTACGACGAAAGATTTACCTCGTCTTTCTTACTCAGCATGATTCAGCATCTCTTATCCGCATATTCCGTTAACGTGGAAAAATTGTGTGTGGCAGCTGTGCTTAATCTACAATCTACGTGCTGATTGGGTCTACATGGACCCACAGTTGACGAAGACGGATTTCCTAATGGTCGTGCGGTGCAATTTGGAATCCCCCACCCAACGTTACGTATACGGTGATTCGGATACAGTTAATTTTGTGCCAAAAAACGAAACGGATATTCGCGGGTGGCCGGGTGGGACGAGCATTCAGCTTTCGAGTTTCGCTATTATGGAAAACATTTGGTATCGCCACATCGTCTTGTAAGAAAAAACTACTGATTTACCGGGAAAAAAAAAAGAAAAAAAGAAAAATACTGCAGAATTCACATGGCGCTAAAATCATCTGTCTCTTGTTATTTGGCTGGGTAACAAACTAGTAGCATGTAATTAATTCGGCCCAGCCCAAAAATGTATTGGCCCATTGTGGACTGATCTGATTGGGCTGAGTCAGCCCGAATTGACACTTTTAAGAATAAGGCACGATGAAATAATCATATTTTTAAAACTAAAAACTCAATTCCAAAATCATTTTTTATTGTCTTGAAAACTGATTTATGAGTGTTTTGAAAATATGTTAAAAACCACTTTAACTCCTATTTTACGGAACACGTTTTGTTTTCAAATATAAATTTGAAAACCAAAAACTAAAAACTGACAGCCACCCCGAACGGGGTCTTAAGTGTTGTTTGTGTTCTTCACCAATTATAATACGCCACGTGTATTAAAATGTTCACTTAAATTTAAACTTAAAATGAATCTATTTTTATTATTAGATATGTAATTCGTGTGTTGAAAATTGTACACAATGAACTTCACCTAGGTTTTGTCCCATATTTACTTTACAACTAAAAAAGAGTCGACATTTTATTTTTCTGAAATAGTAGATTGAATACAAAAGAAAATCAAAAGATGGGAAAAGGTAAAGAGAATATAAGACATGTTTATCTTAAATCATTTCATAATGTCATAGTTATGCTATTTTATAATTATGCCAAAATTTACTTGTATTTATTAAATGTAAAACATTATCATGTCATGTTTTTAAAAATCTAAAATTAAACTCAGTAAAAAAAATTATAAAAATTAAATAAATAAATTTTTTTCTAAACTTTTTATAATTAGTAATACAGATTAACTTCTTTTGAAAAAAAATCGCTCCCTTATTGCTTTTACTTTTTAAACCCTGTAGTTCCCATATAGATTTAACAAATGTATTGGGCATGAGAGAGGTATGACATTCCGTGGCACCGTTCGTATAGGATGCGGCCTTTACCGTCGGTGGGGAATCAAAGGAAGTGGCGTAGAAGCAATCAGATGTGGTACTAGTATAACAATATGAGGAGGTATTTAGTTAAATTAGTTATTAAATAAAAATGACATTTTGAATTCACGATGGAGGCTGGCATATCATTGTCACTTCCTGCAACTAGTTCCGAACCAACTCCACTTGTTGTATTCCCTCAACACCATGTCAATTCTGATACAGCAAAGTATATTTATAAATTATTTGCTATACACGTTTTGAGTTTCCTTTGTCAGGCTTAAAATAAAATAAAAAGGAAAATGTTGTTCGAATGTAGATCGTGTTTGGACTAGGGCAACATTTGATTAAGGGTCTGATTGTTTGATATTTTGGGTATCTAAAATCCCAGTGGAATTTGCCGTTTAGAAAAAGTAACAAATGATACGCTTTTTTTTTCTCGCCGTTTTAATGCATTGAAAATCGTGTTTTGTGATTGTCTGACGAGAACAATCTCAAACAAACACACACTAAGTTGTTATGAGAAAATAATTAAGAAATAGACCAGGTTGATTATATGACTTTTCAAGGTCGTCCACGTTAAGTTCGTTGCAATACTCCCATGTGTCATTAATCTATCTTTTTGTCATAATCGTATTCTAATTTTCTTCCTGTATTTTATTCTTCTATGTTCAAAAGGACGGAAAATCAGATAGCGTCTTGTGAAACTGTACCAAGAAGATACCAAGGTCATCAAGGAGGCAAGCTTGTGGTGGTGGTGCCCACACACGATATTTGGCACCGATAACGGGTCCGTTTGGTTTAGATTGTGGTAGAATAGATTGTGTAAAATCTTATTTAGAAAACTGAGTTTTAAAAAATAGAGTTTAAAAAAATGATTTGTGTTTGGTAAAAATATTTTAAAACTGAGTTTAGAAGAATTGATTTGTGTTTGGTTGACAAAATAGAATCACTTTTGAAGTGTTAAAATCTTTCAAACGGAGTTTCTGACTAAAAGCAACATCAAACCTCCCTGCAATAAGCGGCGTTTATGAAACGAAAAAATAAACGAAAAATTTATCAAATACTAAAATAAAAAAACAAACTCCGTTTACCAAATACAAACAGAAAAAAGGGGTACAAACGATGGTTTGATGTCACACATCCCGGAATCAGGGAACGGTGGTTAAGACGTGTAAAATGCAAAAGGTACTCGTCATCAATACTTGATCCCTTTTGTTTTTTGTCAAAAAAAAAATACTACTTGAGCCTTTTTCAGGTGGCGGGTACTATCGTAATAATCATTTTTTAACAGAAAATTTAAAAAATGTGATATTAAGTATTAATTATTTGTTCGAATGAAAATTATATCTCCAGCTAACATACACGTAAACAACATCCAGTGATGTTCTTGTCAAAAAAAAAAAAATCCAGTGATGTTGCAACGTGCATATCTAACTGACTAACTGCCAACTGGGATAGAAATCTGACAGAACATCTGTTAAATATGTTGCTAAAGGTAGTGACCGACTTGCTAATTTTGAATTCATTCCCAATACGTAGAATCGGAAAAGGGGTTATTTTAACGATTAGATTAGTACTAGTACTGACAAGTTTTAGTAATTGGCGGGAGGTCGTAGAAAACGTCCTTGCCATTTTTTAATTGTTCACCCGCCTAGAAAAAGGGATATCATATCAGTGACATAATTGATGCAACTCTTCTTTTAAATGATTTTATAATTATTTCTTAAAATTATTTACAAAATAAAATATAAAAAATTACTCCCTCTGATCTTAAATTTTAGCAGAAAAAAAAGCACACTTATTAAGAAAGCATTCTTTCTCACACAAGCAAGCTGCTTCTTTTTCTACTTTTACCACTGTTCGACATTGTTCTCCCACTTCTCAAGCTACTTTTGCTAAGGTAAATTTAATAAGGATATTTTATAAATATTATGGTAAAATTGGTTAAATTTGTTTATATTTAAGACCAAAAAATATAAAGTTTTTGTTGTTTATAATTGAGATTAGAGAGAGTATTTGATAAATTATTTTGACAATGTTTATAGGTAATTTTCGAGCATAAAAAACAAGTAATTTTCGTTTTATGCGAAAACGATGATTTCAAAATTTAATTTGGGAATAAAAACACTTCCTCGAAAAAGGGAAAAAAAACGTTTCATGGATTTCCAGCACAATTTTGCATGATTGAATCAAATTAAAATAAAACAAATGAAATAAAATAAATTTAAGTAAATGACAGTAGATTACATACAGTTTTCAATACCTTGGCGTAATAGAAATAGACGGCTTCTACGGTGCACCACCTGATAGGTGTTGCACTGTGCCTCAGTTATGATTTACGTTTTTCACTGTTTGATTAGCCAATTCCACTCGATCTAATCATAGACCTTCCCCACTGGATCCCAAACCCTAGTTTCCATCCTCATCTCTCCCCTCCTCCTCCTCCTCCTCCTTTGCTCTCTGTCTAGCCGGCACAACATTAACCCAAAGTCTTGAATAGCTCAACCGTCCCTCCTCCTCTTCTTCCTCCGCTCTCTGTCCCGTCGTCGCAATATTCACCCGACGTCGTCTCTGAGTGATGATAACCGAAAATGGCAGTCCAAAACTCCAAATCCATGGTACCCAACCTCCAATGGTATCTCCACGACCACGAAACAAGAAATACAAGCAAAAAAGCAAAGGTAGCAGAAACAAATCGAGACACCACCACATCTTTGCCGTGCCACGGAATCGACCCCACTATGAACAACACAACGGCAACCACCATGTGAGGCTCGTCCCTTTTCTGCCGTGTGACCCGCAAATCGTCGCCGTAGGATCCCCACCTCTGATTCACCATCGTGGGTAGTGAAACAATTTCTCTACCATTGAACTCGTTCCCGTCCACTTTCTCCCCTGCAACATCCATCGTCGTTTTCCCCTATTTCTCTTCTTCAAGGGTGTAAGCCAACCCTCTTTTTATTTTTCATTTTTTTGTTAAAAAATTGCTTAGTATGGCTGAGGGTTTTGAGCATTACCGTACAACAAAGTAGAAGAGAGAACACTACTAGAAAAATCCTCATTACCGACGGATTTTAGAGACAGATTTTTATCCGTCTCTAATAGAGATGGAACTAGAGACCAAAAAAAATAGTTAGAGACGGATTTTAAATTTTGCATGTTAGAGACGAAATTTAGAGACGAAATTTTCCGTCTGTATTAATTTCCGTGTCTAATCCCGTCTCTAAAAAGCGAATAAAATTTAAAAAAAAAAACTTTATTCTTAGAGACGGAATTTAGAGAGAAATTATTTCCGTCTCTAATTTCTTCCGTCTCTAACAAGTAGCAAAAAAAAAAACAAAAAATTGCACCGTCCCTCCTAATTTTTTGTTTCCCTCCCGTTATTTCCCTTTCCCTTTCCACTTTCCCTAATTTCCCACTTTCCCACTTTGCTTTCCCACTTTGCTGCGGCGCTCTCTCCACAAGCCCATTGTTGCGCCTCTCTTCTCCACCGCGGCGGCAACCACTAAAGTGCAGATCCATCAAGCTCCTCCCATCTCCGCGGTGGCCCTCGCTTTTCTTGCGGCCCTGTCTTCCATTATCAAAAACGAAAGAAGAAGAAGAAAAGAAGGGAGATAAGAAAGCCTGAAGAAGAAGTGGCAGAAGAGAAGAACCTAAACCCGAAGCTGCTTGTTTCGTCCGTTCTCTCCGCCGCACGCACCGCCGCTCACCGACGCCAGCTCTGAGAAATCATTGGGTTGGAAACTCTAAGAAAGAAGACTCCTTTGACCCTTCTTCTTCTTCATACCAGGTACCCAAGCCATTCTCCAAACCTTCCGATTGCACACTCGCTATTTTATTTGTTTAATCCCTCCAATTCTTTTCATGTGCTTCTCGCTTTTTCTCTGTATAGTTGTTTGTTAATTTATTTGCATTTGGGGTTTCATGTTGAGCTGATTAAAAGTAGGTGGTATGATTGATTTTTTTACGGAATATATTCCTTAGAAAAGTAGGATGGCTGTACTTAAATTAAAAGTTAAATTTACAATACACAAATTGTATTAATTATAAGGCTAGGATATGAAGCAGCTCTGAATCTTATCAAATGTGAGTTAAGAAGGATGAGCGACACAGAATCGACTAATCATTGTTGAAAATTTTCATTCAGCTATTGCAGGTGTAGCAGCATATAATAATTTCAAGTTGAAAAAGGAAGCTTCTCGAGACACCTTAAGTTCTTCTGAGCATGATGAATCTATCGAAAGGGAAGAGTCTCAGCGTTTAACAAGTAGATAGTAGCAGTCTGAGTTACTCAAGGCATGTATAACTGTATTTGAATTTATCCATTTTCTTCTTACATTTTTGCTTCTTATAGAGTATTTCTTTTTATCTCTTCCAGTTGTCCATGCCATATTCAGAAGTTGATGAGAACATATAGTAGATAGCGACACATTTCTCAGATAGTGTAGCAAGAAGGCATCAAATGTTCATGTAGTGGATAAAAATATAAACAATCATTATTGAGTTTCTTCAATCTTTCAAACAATTTCAGCTAATCATAGATCGGGAAAGTAATGTGCTGATCAATTGTAATATGTATAGATGTAATACACAAACTTTATCCTTTCAAATAGAGGCTCTGAGCCATGGCATTTGAATTTTGAGGAATCTGAAGTTATTCACAATGATATTTTTTTGAAGCAATTACCAGTTTCAATCTTAGTGATTCACTATTTCAATTTGAATGATCAAGATAATAAGCCCATTTATTATGATTGGACTTTGGGCTGGTGGCCAGGGGTTTAAACTGCATTCAGCAACAGAGATGAAAACTTTGTCAGATCATTTTGTTTGTTTAAAATGTATTTTGATAGTATTTGATATTTTGAGACAAATTGGTTCAGTATTGGGAATCTTTGCCCCAGTCTAGCATTTTTGATCTAGTTGCTTTCATTGTATTTTGTGAATTTATCTCGTTGGTTCTTATTAGTCCATTATAGAGTTGTAAGGGGAGATAGAGATTACGTGTTGATCAAAGTTTAACCGAATGCTTCATCCCATACTTCATGTATTTGAAGCATATCTGTGTTTTGGTATCACTGTTTGATCATTTTTGGCCTATAGAATGCTGTTTATAACACTGTGATAACATGCTAGCGTTGCCATATATCGAAGTATAGAGATTAGGTGTTGATCAAAGTTTAACCGAATGTTTCATCCCATACTTCATGTATTTGAAGCATATCTGTGTTTTGGTATCACTGTTTGATCATTTTTGGCCTATAGAATGCTGTTTATAACATTGTGATAACATGCTAGCGTTGCCATATATCGAAGTATACCATGGAATAGGCAATCCTACAGTTTTTCAATTATGTGGCTTATCTTTGTTCTTGGGGATAGGGGGAGGGAGGCTTGACGTCTGATCTCTAAATCCTTTGCAGATAGTAACAACTAACAAGGTTTTTGACTTACAATGTCCATACTTAAGACTTTTATTTGATAAGTTGTTCACCAAAATGAGATCATACGTTATATGCTAAGTTGTTCACCAAATTGATGCGTTATTTGATAAGTTGATCTCATTTGATATCTGCTTTGGTTTCTGCTTTGGTTTCACCAAGACACCCGTGACATGCGTTAAATTTGCAGAAATTTGCATCTCTTAAGAAAATCTCATTTGATAAGTTGTTCACCAAAATCTCATTTGATACATTGAAAGACTTTTTATTTGACAGAAATTATTTTCTTCATTGTGGTTACAGTATGTCGCAACTATGATTGTCGTCTTTGGACAAGCTATAGATAGGCATTGAAGAAAGCTATGACTAGTTGAGGTATAGTTTATCAGTATATTACAGCTTTTTATATTCTGAATGACAACTACAAATATGTTGTGTATAATGCTGCTTAAGGCTCTCACTCAATTGGAGCTTTATGTCTTGATTGTTTGGTAGTTTATTGCTGCTGTATTACTTCTTTATGCAAATCAACTGATATGGATCTTAAGTATTCCCTAGAGATTTAGTGAGCCAGGTACCTAGTGCAAGTTGATTTTCTATATGTTAATAAATGAATCAATCTGCTTGAACTTTTCTTGTTGGTTCATTGCTAAAAAAATGAAAATTCCTTTACATATTGTTGGTGTCCCTGTTTAATGAAAGATACTAATATAAGCATTACTTAGGTTTTATTAAATTTATTAAGTTAATGCTACTAATCTAGTACCAATACAACAGTAAGCTCTCACTCAATTGGAGCTTTATGTCTTGATTGTTTAGTAGAGGGGGGAATAAAACAAGACAACACCGACACGTATTGTTTTTTTTTTTTGTTGACAGATACACATTGTTTTTCAGTGAAAGGTAATTACATTGTAATTTGATTGATTATAGATAAGTACTAATCTTTTAATTTATTTTCCTTTCCTTTTATTATTTATTTAATTTAATGAGGTTAATTACTACTAGTAGTATTACTTTTTGAACTGCACACCCCCCACACACACACACACAAGACTCTCTCTCTCTCTCCCCCTTCCCAAATGCCTTTCTCAGTTCTATGGTCTTTCTACATGAACATGATTGCAGACACAAAATTAGTGGGAAAAATTGTATGAGTTTTGAAACATACAATTTACATGTTCTTATAAATATGCTACTAATATTCTTATAAATCATCATAGCATGATGATTGTGTGGGACTTCTTTATGGTATGTCGAAACCGCCTAGAGTCCTAGTAAATCGTTTAGGTACCAACACAATGAATTATTTCCTATGTGTTATTCTCTAGTCTACATAATTATATGTGTGCATTGTGCTGCTTGCTAGATTGATGATCTCTAAAATGATTGATGATCTCTATTGTACATATTGTAGTTGACATGCACTTTTTTCAACTAGAGAAAAATGGAAATTCCCGAACATCGCAAGTGGATGGAGAAAAGGGTGGGTCTTGATAAGAGAAGAGTTACTGATGAATATATGGCGTGGGTTGTTGAGTTTGTTAAGCTTGCTTGTGCACAAAAAGTTAGAAAAAGGATGGAAAGCTGAGATGTCCGTGTCAAAAATGCAAGTGTAAAAAGCATCACATAGTTGATGATGTCATGGCACACCTTTGTATGAAGGGGTTTATGGATGGTTACTATTATTGGACTAACCATGGCGAACGAAGGCCTCCTATTCCGCCAATGGTTTCAACCAACTCTTATTATGGAAGTAGTGGGGCTGGGGAGGACTTTGATGGCTATGGGCAAATGGTAATGGATCTTTCTTGGACCATCTCTTGGTACTTATATTGAGCAACAAGGATTTTGCTACGGGGAACAAATGAGGGAAGATCCTAACCCAGAGGCCAAAAAATTTTTCGAGATGTTGTCAGCTGCACAAGCCCCTTTGTATGCTGGTTGTGAAAGTTACTCTGAATTGTCGGCAGCAATAGAAGCTTTAGGTATCAAGTCTGACTTCAATATCTCTGAGACTTGCTTTAATCGATGGGTAGATTTCATGGGAAAGGCATTGCCAAATGACAACAGAATGCCTAAAAACTTTTATTGTGCAAAGAAATCAGTTGAAAAGCTTGGATTAGGTTGCATAAAGATTCATTGTTGTCCAAATAGGTGCATGATTTATTATCATCCTGATGATAAGAATCTTCGTAATTGTAAATTTTGTGGGGAAGATCGTTATAAAAGTGTTGTTAGAAATGGTAAGGTTAGAGAAGTTCCTCTGAAAAAGATGTGGTATTTTCCCCTTATCCCAAGGCTTCAAAGACTTTATTCCTCGATGCAAACTGCAAGTCAAATGAGATGGCATCGTGAGAATGTGAGAGAGTCTGGCTATTTATCTCATCCATCAGATGGAGAGGCTTGGAAGCATTTTGATGAAAACCATCCAGAGTTTGCAATGGACCCTCGAAATGTGAGGTTAGGTTTGTGTGCTGATGGTTTCGCACCATTTGATAAAACTGGTAGGACTTATTCATGTTGGCCGGTGATTCTTACTCCTTACAATCTTCCGCCTTGGATGTGCATGAGAAGAGAGTTCTTGTTCTTAACTATTATAATTCCCGGCCCTTACAATCCAAAAAATAAAATTGATGTGTACTTGCAGCCACTTATAGACGACCTAAAACTTTTGTGGAATTCTGGTGTGATCACTTATGATGTCTCACTGCAGCAGAACTTTGTCATGAAAGCTTGTTTGTTGTGGACAATTAATGACTTTCCTGCATATGGGATGTTGTCAGGTTGGACGACAATGGGAAAACTTGCTTGTCCAATTTGTATGGAATCTTCAAAAGCATTCACCCTTAAACATAGTCGCAAGACATCATTTTTTGATTGTCACCGCCAATTCTTGCCACTTGATCATTGTTATAGAAGAAATAAGAATGCTTTTAGGAAGAGACATGATGAGACATCATTACCCCCACAAAGGTTGACTGGTGAAGAAATGTGGGAAAGGATAAAAGATTTACCTAGTATAACTGGAACACCATATGACACTTTGCCAGGGTATGGAGCCTTTCACCATTGGACCAAACAGACCATCTTTTGGGAGCTGCCATATTGGAAAACAAATCTTCTCCCACATAATCTAGATGTCATGCATATTGAGAGAAATGTGTTTCTCAATATCTTGTACACTGTTATGGACACAAAGGGGCTGACAAAGGACAATTTTAATGCTAGACTAGATTTACCAGAGATTTGTAGACGAAAAGATCTAGAGCTACAAGATGGTGGAGGGGGGAAGCTAAAAAAGCCCAAAGCAAAATACACATTAACTAAGCAGCAAAGATTATCTGTGTGTGAATGGGTCAAAAAACTAAAGCTACCGGATGGGTATGCCTCCACCTTATCTAGGTGTGTTGACATGCGAGAAGCAAAGTTACTTGGAATGAAAAGCCATGACTGCCACGTGTTCATGCAGCTTTTACTCCCAATTGCATTCAAAGCTCTACCAAAGGCAATTTGGAACACACTCACTGAGTTCAGCCAATTCTTCACAGAGCTTACTTCGCCTCTACTAAAAGAGGATAATATACGTGCAATGGAGCAAAATATTCCAATCATTTTGTGTAAGCTTGAACAAATATTTCCCCCAAGTTTTTTTGACTCTATGGAGCATCTTCCAATTCATTTGCCCTATGAAGCTAGAGTTGGTGGTCCCGTGCAATACCGATGGATGTATCCTTTTGAGAGGTTGATTCATCTATTCATTTATCTTGTTTTTTCTTCAACAATTATCATGTGGTATTTCTTGTAGTAATGTCTTCAATCAATTGTATTAGGTTTATTCGTACCTTAAAAGACAAGGTTACGAACCAAGCCGCAGTTGAGGGCTCTATTTGCGAAGCTTATTTAGTCGAGGAGACTGCTACATTTGCATCCTACTATTATCCACCCGATATTCCATGTAGGAGGACTAGAGTGCCACGAAATGACGATGGAGGTGAAGGTTGCTCAGTTGGATCACCTTTTTCTATTTTTAATTATCTCGGGCGTCCTTCTGGAAAATGCAGATCATGTATCTTAGAAGACAGGGAAATGAAAGCAGCACATCTATATGTTCTTCTAAATTGTCCTGAAGTAGAGCCATTTTTGAAGTAAGTGTATAAAGTATTCTTTTAGTTACTTATATCCTTGACAAATGATGAAGTGGCTTACCATGTGAACGTAATGCAGCATATATGCCGATATGCTACAAGAACTTGGGATTAGTGATTCAGAAGTTGACAAAGAAATCTCAACATCATTTCCCAATTGGTTTAGAGAATATGTATGGTGAATTTAATTTTCTTAATATTACTCATATTGCTTGTTAGGTGAAACTAATTTAACCATTTTTGAAATAGGTATTGAATAACCATCCTGAAGATGCCTTTTTGAAAAGTTTATCATGGGGGCCAAAGAAAAAAGTCATCAAATGGCCAATGTATTATATAAACGGATACAAGTTTAATACAAAAGGCCATGGTAATGGGATGAGCACAACAAATTGTGGTGTATATGTTCAAGGTGGCGAGAATGGGACAATAGACAATGATTACTATGGGGTCTTAACCGATATTGTTGAAGTAAACTATACAGGATGGCCAATAAAGACGTTAGTTCTATTTAAATGTGATTGGTTTGATCCTACCCCGAGTCAAGGGACAAAGATAGACAACTATGGAATTGTTGAAATCAAAGCATCTAGGAGATATAAAAATTATGATCCATTTATATTTGCACAACAAGCAAATCAAGTCTACTATACACAATATCCTGAAGGACAAAATGATTAGTTGGTTGTGATGAAGACCAAGGCACGGAGCACAATTCAAACTTTAGATACTAGTAAGCCTGAGAAAGATGTTCCATATCAGGATGAATCCATCACACAATCACCTGTAATAATTGCAAATGACAATCTCGAAGAAAGTCTTCTTGATATAGATGGAGACGTTGAGGAAATATTTGCTGCTTCCTTGAATGAGCTTGTCTTTGAAGGGGAAGAATATGTTGAAGTAGAAGAAGATGATGAAGAAGAAGAAGGAGATGATGATGAAGAATAAGAAGATGATGATGATGATGAAGAAGAAGAAAAAGAAGAAGAAGAAGAAGAAGAAGAAGAAGAAGAAGACACATATTCTGACTAGGAAAAAATAGATTGTTTCTTTTTTTGTATGCAAGCATTGATTAAATCATGAATTGTGTATTTTTTGAGTTAGTTATATATCTATGCTGACATGGTTGGAATTTCGTTAACTTTTCGCATTTTAGTAATTGTATGTTTGTTATTGTTATGTTACTTTAATTAAACTTAACAAAATTTCATTATTGTTTATTTTATATAGATGACAAGTACAGGTAGAGGAAGAGTTAAAGGTAGAGGTAGAGGTACCTCTCATCCATCTCAACCACCTGTCCCATCCTTGCATATCCCATCTTCTCAACCTATCTCATCCCATGTCCCATCTTCTCAACCTATCTCATCCCATATCCCATCTTCTCAACCTATCTCAATCATATCACCGCCCCTACTGACTACTGCTAGATCTCTCCCTACATCATCCTCATCTCGTAAATCCCAATCTAGGCCTACACCAATCATATCACCGCCCCTACAGACTACCACTAGATCTGTCCCTACATCATCCTCATCTCCAAATTCCCAAACTAGGCCAACACAAACCATATCACCTCCCCTATAGTCTGCCGCTACATCTGCCCCATCTCCACATTCCCAAATTGTCCCCACATCATCCTCATCTCCAAATTCCCAAACTAGGCCAACACAAACCATATCACCTCCCTTACAGTTTGTCCCTACATCTGCCCCATCTCCACATTCCCAAACTGGGACATCTGTAGATACATCACATGATCCTTCCCTTGGTTCAGATGCAAATCCACACACTGAGACTTCTTTAATACCAGAGAACATTAAGTGGGGGTCAAGGGATAAAGATGGACGGATTTGGATTAGACCGGCACCTGGGAATAAGTAATTTTAAATTTTTTAATGTAAAACATATAATGCGCATGTTTAAAGTTGCATCTTACACAATTATTTTTTTTGTCCTTTCAGCTTTCAGCCAGAATTCAGAGTGAGGGGTGTTATTACAAAAATCTTCAAGGAAAAGTTTGAAGGGGCGTGGACATCTTGGTGTAATGTGGATGAAATGTGGCTTGATTCATGGTTTGATGACTTTAAGGTATTTCATGACATTCCCTACATATAGAAATTATTACTTTTTGAGCATTGGATTCTGAGATACTAATACTAGGGAGATAGTTCGCCTTTGTATTGGTTTGTAGAGGAAGTTGAGAGAATTATAATGGATATGTTTAGCTTGTTTGATTTCTTCAGCCTTTGGTTAAGATGTGGCTGCTGATCCTGAATTATTTTGCACTAGTTAAAACACTTAATTGATAATACATTGTTCTGCATTAGTAAAGTCACAGATGCTTATTTGTGGGATAAGATTAGGTGCCAATTAACCCTTGCTTTTTCTTACCAACATTCCTCAACTGAGCTAACTTTTCTTGCTCAAATAAAGTATTAGAGTAACCATTGCTATCACTTTGAGCCTAAAGCAAGTCCAACTTCTGCATAGCTGAATTAACTTTTTCATGAACATTGCCAAATACATGAGTATTCCACTCCTTCAGTTTAATATTTAAAGATTTTAATTTTGAAGATAGAAAACACATAGGGCAGCTTATAACATTCTCCTTCCAAACTTCAGAAACAATATCATAACAACCAGGATGACTAGCCCACATTCTAAGAAATCTAAAAGAGGAAGGATGAGAAGCTACCTCCTTCTTGAGATCCAACAACAAAGGGAAGTGATCACCTTTACTCCCATAAAGAGTGCAGCAGGAGACAATAGACCAAAAATACAGCCAAGCATCATTAAAAATAGCTCTAAATGAAGCACCAAGGGCCTTGAAAATTCTGCTGCAAAGTATTCAACTCGTTGCACAAATTTCTTCTCAGGATGTAAGTAGTACAAGCATAAATTGCAGATAAGTAGACAATTTGATTATCCACCAAAACAGAAAAGGAAACTTGCTGTTGTGAACTAGCAATAACAGTAGGATTTAAGTAATCAGCAAGAACACACCATATGTTTGGATGCAAAGAATTCTTATTATTAACAACAATAATTTTCAGCCTCAAATTACTCCAAAATCTAGCAGGGACTTGATTCAAAGTAATCCAAGGTTCAGAACCTGTTCAAAACCTGTTTCAGCATCAACATCATCTTGCAATCTGTTTCAACTCTATTAGCCCAGAACTTAGTAAACATCATTGTCTCTTTGGTGTTTCCCTTTCCCCAACATATGCAGCTGAGGGATTGGGCAGATTTGCTCCACTGATGTTTTGCTTTTTGTTTTTTCCCCTTCATTCTAAGTAAATCCATCGTCCTCCAAATTTGTAGCTTGCTAAAAAGTACCATCCAGATGCAAACAAGAATAATCCATCTGCGAAGAGGAAATTTCAAAATATAAGAGAAGCATATGAGGTCTTTATTATTAATTTATGAAATTTCAAAAATAAGAATTATCTTTTTCTTATTGCAAATCATTATATGATCCCACTTATGCTTTTGTACTGTAAACTGTTACATTAGGGAATACATAAGTAGTTTCTACAATATGGTTATTATATTGGGCCTGTAAAACAGATACATAGATTCATGCTCTATTTTATACAATATTGGCTATGCTAAGTTATGCTTATGGGTCATCTTTGTACATGATGTGACCAAAAGATTCTTCAACACACCCTTAAGTCTTTGCTTCCATGAATTCCTCTTAAGTTTTCACCTAAACGCACTCTTTTTCTGCCATAAATTCGTGATATATGGTGAAAAAGTGAAAAAGTTTTGTATGAGAACAAACTGAGAAGTCTCAAGAACCACTTTAGCATCTGTTTCTTCTGTTTCTTGAACTTATGTTGCATGAACTTATACCTTACATATTTTTTTTGTAGGCAAAGTACAAATGGCTTGATAAAGATGAAGATGCCATTAAAAAGAGTTTTAACAGTCGGGGATCTTTAGCACTGAAAAATGCTTTGTTCAAGGTACGTAGCGGTAAGGATGAAGGTGGGTGGATTGGTGAAAATAATTTACAAGAATTGAGGGTTAAATGGCAAGCTGAGGATTGGCAAAAGCTTTCTCTGATTAATAAGCAAAATAGGCAGGCCCAAGATGGACACAATGTGCACTCTGGAGGTTCCATATCTGCAAGAGAACATGCGAAGAAAATGGTTAGTAATTCTTATTGAAAGTGAGACTATTTAATTAAATTTGTGGTAATGTAATGTTTGTTATTCTGTAGAAGGTGGATCTAAATAGGGAGCCAACATTGTACGAGCTTTACAAGCGACTTCATAGGCCAAAGGGGAGACCAAATGAGTGGCTGAACGAAAAACAAGCAAAAATAGCTGTATGTATATTCTATTCTTGAAGTTAAGTTTTTTTTTAAAATATAAATTTACATATAGATTAATAACTCTAATTTCAGGAAATATTTCAAACACAAATGATCGAGACTGACCTCAGTGGTGAGGGTAGTAGCAATAATTCTACCCAACAATCTGATAATGATATATACTTGGAAGTTGTTGGAGGCATCAACAAAAGGGGACGCATATTTGGATTAGGATCTCAAGCTGCTAGTATCAAAGCATTGATGAAAGATTCTATTTCTACAGATGGAACATCAGCAGAAGAGGTTGCAATATTGAAAGATAAAGTTCAAGCATTAACAACTGAACTTCAACAGAAGATTCTTGAACAAGAAGGTATAAAACAAAAGGTGGACCGATATGAGCGGATGTTTGAGAGACTTATGCTCAATAAAAATTTAAAGGCTTTACTTATTGAACCTGAAGAAGAGGCTGGCAATTGCAATGAGGAGATGGGTGAAGATGGTCTTGATGGTGACTCTTTGTTTGATTAGATTTAGTTACATGTACTTGTTATTTTGACCTGTACTTGTTATTTTGACGTGTACTTGTTCAGAACAGTGTTTTTTATGGTGTACTTGTTTAGAACAATGTTTTTTATGGTGTACTTGTTATTTTGTAGTGTACTTGTTCAGTACTTGTTAATGTTTTTTATGTATGAATGGATCCTTAGTTCAAAAGTGTTTATTATGTAAATTACTTGATAATGCAGTCATTAGATTGATTTTAGTTTTGAAAAAGACCAAAATTACAGGAAATATTAAAATTACAGGGAAATTTGAAAAATTTTAAAAATGATTAGAGACGGAATAATAAATTGGTCTCTAAATAACATCTTTAATGTATAGAGACGGAATTTTTAGGTTGTCTCTGTTAGAGACGGAATTTCACTGTTAGAGACGGAAAATAACATCTTCACTGTTTAGAGACGGAATTTTTAGGTTGTCTCTGTTAGAGACGGAATTTCACTGTTAGAGACGGAATTTTTCCGTCTCCATTAGAGACGGAATACAGTTGAGACCGAATATATTAGTATAGGTATCAGCGACGGAATTTTATAATTAGAGACGGATATATTCCGTCGCTAATTAGAGACGGACTAGAAAATTCCGTCGCTAAACGTTTTGCGACCGCAAATTCTGCCACGGAACGTGTTCCGTCTCTAAGTCCGTCGCTAACACGCTTAGAGACGGAATTTTCCCATTTTAGAGACGGATTTTTTCCGTCTCTATTACTGATTTTTCTAGTAGTGAAAGATTAGTGTGTTAGCTCAGAATCAAACGGGTTTCAGTGGATCTTCTCTGGCCCTTCCCCTGGTTTGGTGGCCGATGGAAGGGAGACGGGGAGGGGAAAGAGATGAAGAATAATCTGGTGTGAGGAGTTTACTGTCAGATGCGTGAGCCATTTACATCCAACAGTTAAACAAAATGAGGTATGGTGTCGCACCTAACATGGTGCGGCAGGCTAGCCACAGCCATAGAAATACAGAAAGTGTTTGTCTTGCTGTTAGTATTTATAAAATTTTGGATTTAAGTGATCTTTTAAAATTATAACTTTTTATAAGTACTTATCCAAACACTCAATTTTGTATAAACTCTCGTGTTATAAGCCCTTATTGTTAGAATTTTATATTTCAATAATTAATATGAGCTGATATCATTAATAATTATATTAGCTATTTATCATAAATGAGCTAAATTTTTTGTGATCACATAAAGTTAAAATAAGTAAGCTTATTGAACTCCTAATTTAATTGATATGAGTCTTAGATGAGTAGATGTTAGTGTGGCCCGATAAGGGGATAATGGGTACCCTGTTAGGTTCAACACACTATAAAGAAGGCTATGGTCCCCAATACACCGAATCGCCATCATTCATTCTCTTCTCCCCATCTGAAGATAACCTAAAGTCTCGTGAGAGAGCTCAAGAAGATTCGATTGAGGAAGAACCATAAAGCTACTGCTAACGTGCTAGCGACGGAATTAGAGACGAAACACGCTCCGTGGCAGAATTTGCGGTCGCAAAACGTTTAGCGACGGAATATTCAGGTCCGTCTCTAATTAGAGACGGAATATATCCGTCTCTAATTATAGAATTCCGTCGCTGATCCTTGTTCGCATTCAATTGGTCTCCAATGAAAATCCGTCTCTAATAGAGACGGAAAAATTCCGTCTCTAATGGAGACGGAAAAGTTCCGTCTCTAACAGAGTCGACCAGGAAAATCCGTCTCTAATAGAGACAACTTAAAAATTCCGTCTCTATACATTGAAAATGTTATTTAGAGACCAATTCAAAATCCGTCTCTAAAATAGAATCTAGTGCAGTATCAAAATCTCTACAATTTTTTAAAATCCGTCTCTAAAATGGAAAAATTTCGTCTCTAATCATTTTTTAAATTTTCCAAATTTCCCTATAATTTTATTTTTTCCTGTAATTTGGTTCCAAAACTAAAATCAATCTGATGCAGTATCAAGTAATTTACATAATAACAAGTACATGCCAAAACAATCTGTAATTTACATAATGACAGTAATTTACATAATAACAAGTACAATTTACATAATAACAAGTACACCACAAAACAAACTGTTCTGAACAAGTACACCACAAAATAACAAGTACACGTCAAAATAACACTTTGTTCATAACATAGAAAGAAAAATGACATTTGATTAAAAAACATGTAACTAAATCTAATCAAACAAAGAGTCATCCATCTCATCTTCACCCATCTCCTCATTGCGATTGCCAGCCTCTTCTTCAGGTTCAATAAGTAAAGCCTTTAAATTTTTATTGAGCATAAGCCTGTCAAACATCCGCTCATATCGGTCCACCTTTTGTTTTATACCTTCTTGTTCAAGATTTTTCTGTTGAAGTTCAGTTGTTAATGCTTGAATTTTATCTTTCAATATTGCAACCTCTTCTGCTGATGTTCCATCTGTAGAAATAGAATCTTTCATAGATGATTTGATAGTAGCAGCTTGAGATCCTAATCCAAATATGCGTCCCTTTTTGTTGATGCCTCCAACAACTTCCAAGTATATATCATTATCAGACTGTTGGGTAGAATTATTGCTACTACCCTCACCACTCTGAGGCTGTCTCTCAGTCATTTGTGTTTGAAATATTTCCTGAAATTAGAGTTATTAATCTATATGTAAATTTATATTTAAAATAAAAAAAAAACTTAACTTCAAGAATAGAATATACATACAGCTATTTTTGCTTGTTTTTCGTTCAACCACTCATTTGGTTTCCCCTTCGGCCTATGAAGTCGCTCGTAAAGCTCGTACAATGTTGGCTCCCTATTTAATTCCACCTTCTACAGAATAACAAACATTACATTACCACAAATTTAATTAAATAGTCCCACTTTCAATAAGAATTACTAACCATTTTCTTCGCATGTTCTCTTGCAGATATGAAGCCTCCAGAGTGCACATTATGTCCATCTTAGGCCTGCCTATTTTGCTTATTAATCATAGAAAGCTTTTGCCAATCCTCAACTTGCCATTTAGCCCTCAATTCTTGTAAATTATTTTCACCAATCCAACCACCTTCATCCTTACCACTACGTACCTTGAACAAAGCATTTTTCAATGCTAAAGATCCCCGACTGTTAAAACTCTTTTTAATGGCATCTTCATCTTTATCAAGCCATTTGTACTTTGCCTACAAAAAAATATGTAAGGCATAAGTTCATGCAACATAAGTTCAAGAGATAGAAGAAACAGATGCTAAAGTGGTTACTTAAGAACATATTTCAACATGATACCCTGCAGCCACATCCATATTGTAAGTCAAGTATGTTAATAAGTGAAATAAATGATACAGGAATAAGTGATACCCTGAAATGATAGCCTTCAGCCATAGCAATAGGGACACATTCTAAAATGAAATGATAGTAGCTTAATGTGTAAGTCAAGTATGTTAATAAGTGAAATGATGGTAGTTTCAGAGGATCAACACTAGAAGAAGGGTGCAAAAGGTAACTTGGTTGAGCTATTGAAAAGCCAATATTAACTATTTAATAATAAATATAATCAGACACCCAGATCATACAATTTTCGCATATAAGGAAACAAACCATCAATCTAATTAAAATAGTCGGCAAAAATAATGGATTTATCAATTGGTTCTTTGGTAGTCTTAGAGCTAGAAGGAACAAAAGCCAATCCTATTGGTTTCAATCACTTTATACTTCATACACACTTGCATATACTCCGACAGAGCTACATGGTTGGGGCCAATCTGTAAGCATCTTGGCCGCAATTACTTGGCCTAAATAATCATTTCTTTGCTTTACCTTTGGGGAAGGGATGTCCGTATTTCTGCTTTTGTGCTTCTTTTGTATGCCCTCTATTATACGAAACATTTAATTTTGTGAAGCCTGTAAATTGTTCGTGTTTGAATTGCTTAATTTTGAAGAATATACTTTTATTTATTAAGTTGCTGGATTCTCCCACATATGATTGTCATCTTGACGATTGTTTCAGGTTGTGCACTGGTGAGGGGTAATAACTCTATTCTATATGCAAATGCAAACTGTATAATGTTATCTTACGTTTCATCCACATTACAACAAGATGTCCACGCCCCTTCAAACTTTTCCTTGAAGATTTTTGTGATAGCACCCCTCACTCTGAATTCTGGCTGAAAGCTGAAAGGACAAAAAAATAAGTGTAAGATGCAACTTTAAACATGCGCATTATATGTTTTACATTAAAAATTTTAAAATTACTTATTCCCAGGTGCCGGTCTAATCCAAATCCGTCCATCTTTATCCCTTGGCCCCCACTTAATGTTATCTGGTATTAAAGATGTCTCAGTGTGTGGATTTGCATCTGAACCAAGGGAAGGATCATGTGATGTATCTACAGATGTCCCAGTTTGGGAATGTGGAGATAGGGCAGATGTAGGGGCAAACTGTAGGGGAGGTGATATGGTTTATGTTGGCCTGGTTTGGGAATTTGGAGATGAGGATGATGTAGGGACAGATCTAGTGGTAGTCTGTAGGGGCGGTGATATTATTGGTGTAGGCCTAGATTGTGAATTACGAGATGAGGATGATGTAGGGACAGATCTAGTGGTAGCCTGTAGGGGCGGTGATATGATTGGTGTAGGCCTAGATTGGGAATGTGAATGAGGGTATTGGGTAGATGTATGAGGACTTTGTAAAGGTTGAGAAGAAGGGACATGGGATGTGATAGGTTGAGAAGATGGGATATGCAAGGATGGGACAGGTGGTTGAGATGGATGAGAGGTAACTATACCTCTACCTCTACCTCTACCTTTAACTCTTCCTCTACCTGTACCTGTCATCTATATAAAATAAACAATAATGAAATTTTGTTAAGTTTAATTAAAGTAACATAACAATAACAAACATAGAATTACTAAAATATGAAAAGTTAACGAAATTCCAACCATGTCAGCATAGATATATAACTAACTCAAAAAATACACAATTCATGATTTAATCAATGCTTGCATACAAAAAAAGAAACAATCTATTTTTTCCTAGTCAGAATATGTGTCTTCTTCTTCTTCTTTTTCTTCATCATCATCATCATCTTCTTCTTCTTCATCATCATCTCCTTCTTCTTCTTCATCATCATCTTCTACTTCAACATATTCTTCCCCTTTAAAGACACGCTCATTCAAGGAAGCAGCAAATATTTCCTCAACGTCTCCATCTATATCAACAAGACTTTCTTCGAGATTGTCATTTGCAATTATTACAGGTGATTGTGTGATGGATTCATCCTAATATGGAACATCTTTCTCAGGCTTACTAGTATCTAAAGTTTGAATTGTGCTTCGTGCCTTGGTCTTCATCACAACCAACTAATCATTTTGTCCTTCAGGATATTGTGTATAGTAGACTTGATTTGCTTGTTGTGCAAATATAAATAGATCATAATTTTTATATCTCCTAGATGCTTTGATTTCAACAATTCCATAGTTGTCTATCTTTGTCCCTTGACTCGGGGTAGGATCAAACCAATCACATTTAAATAGAACTAACGTCTTTATTGGCCATCCTGTATAGTTTACTTCAACAATATCGGTTAAGACCCCATAGTAATCATTGTCTATTGTCCCATTCTCGCCACCTTGAACATATACACCACAATTTGTTGTGCTCATCCCATTACCATGGCCTTTTGTATTAAACTTGTATCCGTTTATATAATACATTGGCCATTTGATGACTTTTTTCTTTGGCCCCCATGATAAACTTTTCAAAAAGGCATCTTCAGGATGGTTATTCAATACCTATTTCAAAAATGGTTAAATTAGTTTCACCTAACAAGCAATATGAGTAATATTAAGAAAATTAAATTCACCATACATATTCTCTAAACCAATTGGGAAATGATGTTGAGATTTCTTTGTCAACTTCTGAATCACTAATCCCAAGTTCTTGTAGCATATCGGCATATATGCTGCATTACGTTCACATGGTAAGCCACTTCATCATTTGTCAAGGATATAAGTAACTAAAAGAATACTTTATACACTTACTTCAAAAATGGCTCTACTTCAGGACAATTTAGAAGAACATATAGATGTGCTGCTTTCATTTCCCTGTCTTCTAAGATACATGATCTGCATTTTCCAGAAGGACGCCCGAGATAATTAAAAATAGAAAAAGGTGATCCAACTGAGCAACCTTCACCTCCATCGTCATTTCGCGGGCACTCTAGTCCTCCTACATGGAATATCGGGTGGATAATAGTAGGATGCAAATGTAGCAGTCTCCTCGACTAAATAAGCTTCGCCAAATAGAGCCCTCAATCAAGCTTGGTTCGTAACCTTGTCTTTTAAGGTACGAATAAACCTAATACAATTGATTGAAGACATTACTACAAGAAATACCACATGATAATTGTTGAAGAAAAAACAAGATAAATGAATAGATGAATCAACCTCTCAAAAGGATACATCCATCGGTATTGCACGGGACCACCAACTCTAGATTCATAGGGCAAATGAATTGGAAGATGCTCCATAGAGTCAAAAAAACTTGGGGGAAATATTTGTTCAAGCTTACACAAAATGATTGGAATATTTTGCTCCATTGCACGTATATTATCCTCTTTTAGTAGAGGCGAAGTAAGCTCTGTGAAGAATTGGCTGAACTCAGTGAGTGTGTTCCAAATTGCCTTTGGTAGAGCTTTGAATGCAATTGGGAGTAAACGCTGCATGAACACGTGGCAGTCATGGCTTTTCATTCCAAGTAACTTTGCTTCTCGCATGTCAACACACCTAGATAAGGTGGAGGCATACCCATCCTGTAGCTTTAGTTTTTGACCCATTCACACACGGATAATCTTTGTCGCTTAGTTAATGTGTATTTTGCTTTGAGCTTTTTAGCTTCCCTCCACCATCTTGTAGCTCTAGATCTTTTCGTCTACAAATCTCTGCTAAATCTAGTCTAGCATTAAAATTGTCCTTTGTCACCCCTTTGTGTCCATAATGTTGTACAAGATATTGAGAAACACATTTCTCTCAATATGCATGACATCTAGATTATGTGGGAGAAGATTTGTTTTCCAATATGGCAGCTCCCAAAAGATGGTCCTGCTTGGTCCAATGGTGAAAAGCTCCATACCCTGGCAAAGTGTCATATGGTGTTCCAGCTTATACTAGGTAAATCTTTTACCCTTTCCCACATTTCTTCACCAGTCAACCTTTGTCGGGGTAATGATGTCTCATCATGTCTCTTCCTAAAAGCATTCTTATTTCTTCTATAAGAATGATCAGGTGGCAAGAATTGGCGGTGACAATCAAAAAATGATGTCTTGCGGCTATGTTTAAGGGTGAATGCTTTTGAAGATTCCATACAAATTGGACAAGCAAGTTTTCCCATTGTCGTCCAACCTGACAACATCTCATATGCAGGAAAGTCATTAATTGTCCACAACAAACAAGCTTTCATGACAAAGTTCACGCAGTTGAGACATCATAAGTGATCACACCGTAATTCCACAAAAGTTTTAGGTCGCCTATAAGTGGTCGCAAGTACACATCAATTTTATTTTTTGGATTGTAAGGGCCGAATTATAATAGTTAAGAACAAGAACTCTCTTCTCATGCACATCCAAGGCGGAAGATTGTGAGGAGTAAGAATCACCGCCAACATGAATAAGTCCTACCGCTTTATCAAATGGTGCGAAACCATCAGCACACAAACCTAACCTCACATTTCGAGGGTCCATTGCAAACTCTGGATGGTTTTCATCAAAATGCTTCCAAGCCTCTCCATCTGATGGATGAGATAAATAGCCAGACTCTCTCACATTCTCACGATGCCATCTCATTTGACTTGCAGTTTGCATCGAGGAATAAAGTCTTTGAAGCCTTGGGATAAGGGGAAAATACCACATCTTCTTCAGAGGAACTTCTCTAACCTTACCATTTCTAACAACACTTTTATAACGATCTTCCCCACAAAATTTACAATTACGAAGATTCTTATCATCAGGATGATAATAAATCATGCACCTATTTGGACAACAATGAATCTTTATGCAACCTAATCCAAGCTTTTCAACCGATTTCTTTGCACAATAAAAGTTTTTAGGCATTCTGTTGTCATTTGGCAATGCCTTTCCCATGAAATCTACCCATCGATTAAAGCAAGTCTCAGAGATATTGAAGTCAGACTTGATACCTAAAGCTTCTATTACTGCCGACAATTCAGAGTAACTTTCACAACCAGCATACAAAGGGGCTTGTGCAGCTGACAACATCTCGAAAATTTTTTTGGCCTCTGGGTTAGGATCTTCCCTCATTTGCTCCCCGTAGCAAAATCCTTGTTGCTCAATATAAGTACCAAGAGATGGTCCAGCAACATCCATTACCATTTGCTCATAGCCATCAAAGTCATCCCGAGCCCCACTACTTCCATAATAGGAGTTGGTTGAAACCATTGGCAGAATAGGAGGCCTTCGTTCGCCATGGTTAGTCCAATAATAGTAACCATCCATAAACCCCTTCATACAAAGGTGTGCCATGACATCATCAACTATGTGATGCTTTTTACACTTGCATTTTTGACACGGACATCTCAACTTTCCATCCTTTTTGTAACTTTTTTGTGCACAAGCAAGCTTAACAAACTCAACAACCCCTGCCATATATTCATCAGTAACTCTTCTCTTATCAAGACCCACCCTTTTCTCCATCCACTTGCGATGTTCGGGAATTTCCATTTTTCTCTAGTTGAAAAAAGTGCATGTCAACTACAATATGTAGAATAGAGATCATCAATCATTTTAGAGATCATCAATCTAGCAAGCAGCACTATGCACACATATAATTATGTAGACTAGAGAATAACACATATGAAATAATTCATTGTGTTGGTACCTAAACGATTTACTAGGGCTCTAGGCGGTTTCAACATACCATAAAGAAGTCCCAACCATCCTCTTTTAAGTAGATTTGGCAAGAAAGCATGTCATAGGGACAATTAGAAAGCACTGGCTAGCAATATTTTGGAGGCAAAAATTGGGGATCATGTCATACCTCAAGTTGCACATTTAGGTATTTTTGATCTGTTTTACAAAATGATGAGGGGATTAAGGGGTGCGGACACATGAATCAAGCTGATTGAACAAAAATAAAATAAAAAAATTCAGGTGTAATTTGTGATCATTAGGTTGCTATCAAACTCAACAGAAAACTTTTCTAGATAGTTATAAGACCAGTGATGCTCTATATGCGTTGTGAATGCTGGACAACAAAGTAACGACAAGCACAATATAAGTATAGCAGATATGAGAATATCTGAGGTGGATGAGTGGATATGAAGGAAAGATAAGATCAATAACAAAAATATGTGGGAGAAAGCTGGAGCAGCACATGTTGAGTAGAAGATAACCAAAACTTGCCTAAAGTGGTCTGGTCATGTAAGATGGCCAACAGATGCTCCAACAGGAAAACTGGATCAAATTCAAGATAGTGCGCGTTGAAGAGGGTAGAAAAAGACCAAAGAACACCTTAATGAAAATTCTGTTTCTGATAGAGCTCAATGTTGGAATCATGTAGCTGACGCTACCCAGTGGAATAAAGCTTCTTGTTTATGATGGTTCTTTTCCTAACATGGTTAAGTGGAATATTTCCACTATGTGATGAATTTTTTTCTTTCTTGTTTTTGATGATTGTTCCCTTGTGTTTTTCTTTTCTTTTCCGAGTATTTTATTTCTCACACTTTAGGAATTGTTTTATTCTTAACCTGGCATGTTTCTTTTTTGGTAGGGAGTGCCTATTAATTGACCCTAAGGAGCATCCAATGCTCCTTGCAGAGCCTTCTTCTAATGCTCAACAACAGAGAGAAAGGTATTCTGGTTCTAATTTATTATCTATGGAGCTCAGTTTAAAACATCAATATGTATATAATTCAGTTTGTTGTAATTCTTGCAGGGCAGCAGAGCTTATGTTTGAGAAGTACGAAGCACCTGCATTATTTTTGGCAAAAAATGCTGTAAGTGAATTGTCTTTCACTAGTCTATATCTATATGTCTAACTAAAACATTATACGTTTTGTAGTGAGAATGAAAAACTATTGAAAGTTAATTCCTTTTATTTGACATACAGGTTCTGACTTCTTTTGCATCAGGGCATGCCACGTCATTAGTTGTTGACTGGTAGTTTTTTTCTTTTTTAATTTGGTAATATGACAAGTGATCTCTTTCTTATTTTGCATATATCAATTGCTAACTCTTTAAAGTCATCATGGTGCTATGCTATGAGACTTTGCTAGCGTTCCATTTAAAATACTAATGAGTTAAGCAGCATAAGAGCGTGGCTGATAAAGATGAAAGTGAAACATATTAGTTGTTCATTTTTATGCAACAATATAATGCTGGAAGCGTTGCTGATGAGAGTTTTTTTTTATTCCATTGCTCTCAGTGGTGGAGGATCAACTACAGTTGCACCGGTACATGATGGTTATGTTCTTCAAAAGGTATTCTTTATAAATGAATCAAATAGAATTACTTGTCAATGTAACTGAATTGATTCATATTTTCATTTGATAAAAATCTGTGTTTAGCTTGTTATCCACTTTCCTGAAAAATAATTGGGTTGTAAAGTCTTATAATCATGTAATACATGTCTTTTAGTATATATATAGTGGAAAAGACATACAATAGGGTCCCTAGAGAGGTTTTATGGAAGGCTCTAGAGAAGAAAGGATTTTGTATTGCTTATAGTTGGGCAATCAAAGATATGTATGAGGGGGTCATGACTAGAGTATGAAACGAAGAACACAAGGTGGGACAACAGAGGATTTCCTATTGCTATCGAACATAACCAAGACAAGGTGTTATGGTGCATATTTTTGCAGATGATAGAGTCTTAGTTGGAGAGTGGGGAGAAGAAATAAATGGGAAGCTTGAGATATAGAGACAAGTCTTGGAAGCATATAATGTTCAAGTAGAAGTAAAACAGAGTATAAGAGATGCAAGTTTAGCAGGGGGCACAAAAATACTAGCTTATTAACTATATTTGGCAATTATGGTAATCAACGTATTAACTATATTTGGTTGTACTAACAACTCAGTTAAGATATAGAAAATCAATGAACCAACAAGAAAAGTTAAGATGCAAGTGTAAAGGAATTTTCATTTTTTTAGCAATGAACCAACAAGAAAAGTTCAAGCAGATTGATTCATTTATTAACATATAGAAAATCAACTTGCACTAGGTACCTGGCTCACTAAATCTCTAGGGAATTCTTAAGATCCATATCAGTTAATTTGCATAAAGAAGTAATACAGCAGCAATAAACTACCAAACAATCAAGACATAAAGCTCCAATTGAGTGAGAGCCTTAAGCAGCATTATACACAACATATTTGTAGTTGTCATTCAGAATATAAAAAGCTGTAATATACTGATAAACTATACCTCAACTAGCTGCAGCTTCTTCAATGCCTATCTATAGCTTGTCCAAAGACGACAATCATAGTTGCAACATACTGTAACCACAATGAAGAAAATAATTTCTGTCAAATAAAAAGTCTTTCAATGTATCAAATGAGATTTTCTTAAGAGATGCAAATTTCTGCAATGTCATGGTGAAACCAAAGCAGATATCAAATGAGATCAACTTATCAAATAACACATCAATTTGGTGAACAACTTAGCAGATAACGCATGATCTCATTTTGGTGAACAACTTATCAAATGAGATCACCACAATACATCAATTTGTTTGTTTATTTTCACGATATTATGGAGAGTTTATACAGAAACCAAAGCAGAGGAAGAACCATGAAACCCCAAATGCAAATAAATTAACAAACAGCTATACAGAGAAAAAGCGAGAAGCACATGAAAAGAATTGGAGGGATTAAACAAAAAAAATAGCGAGTGTGCAATGAAAGGGGAAATTGCAATAGAAAATTTGAAATTCGGAAGGTTTGGAGAATGGCTTGGGTACCTGGTATGAAGAAGAAGGAGGGTCAAAGGAGTCTTCTTTCTCAGAGTTTCCAACCCAATGATTTCTCAGAGCTGGCGTCGGTGAGCGGCGGCGTCTGGCGGTGTGCGTCTTGTGGAGAGAACGGACGAACAAGCGACCGGGTTTAGGTTCTTCTCTTCTGCCACTTCTTCTTCAGGCTTTCTTATCTTCCTTCTTTTCTTCTTCTTTCATTTTTGATAATGGAAGACAAGGCCACAAGAAAAGTGAGGGCCGCCGCGGAGATGGGAGGAGCTTCACGGATCTACCTTTAGTGGTTGCCGCCGCGGAGATACTGAGGAGAAGAGCGCCGCAGCCAGGTGGGAAATTAGGGAAAGTGGAAAGGGAAAGGGAAATAACTGGGAAAGGGAAATAACTGGAGGGAAACGAAAAATGCAATCGTGCAATTTTTTTTTCCGCTACTTGTTAGAGACGGAATTAATCCGTGTCTGACAATATTTTAATTTAAGTTATATGAATTAACAACGTAGATACGGAATTAGAGACGGAAGAAATTAGAGACGAAAATAATTTGTCTCTAAATTCCGTCTCTAATAATAAAGTTTTTTTTTTAAATTTTATTCGCTTTTTAGAGACGGGATTAGACACGGAAATTAATAGAGACGAAAAATTCCGTCTCTAAATTCCGTCTCTAACATGCAAAACTTAAAATCCGTCTCTAACTATTTTTTTTGGTCTCTAGTTCCGTCTCTATGAGAGACGGATAAAAATCCGTCTCTAAAATCCGTCGGTAATGAGGATTTTTCTAGTAGTGTATGTTGTGTTATTAGGATTATAGTTTCTATTTTGTGCTGAGTTTTGCTCTTGGATGCGTTTTAACTTTTCTCCCAATTTATATGAACCTTTAAAAAAAAAAGAAACTGGTGGAAGAATTGAATTTTGCAATTCGTTGGACGTAAAACGTTGGTTTTGGTCTATGTGGAGAATTGCTAAAGCTTTATTTTGGATTATTGCATTTTTTTTTAATTGAAAAGAACCACAGTAAGCAATAAGGAAATCCATCTTGAACGTCAGCATTTTATGTTTGTCAGTTCTTTTCAAAAGGGTTATTATTTGATGGTTGAAATAAAAAAAAAATTGAGGGTGAGACGTGAAGCTTTTCAAAAGGTTTTAAATTTTTTAAGTTTTGATATTAAATAGCATTTTGATCGAGGATCAGTTTATTCAGCACAGTTTTTTTAAATATTGCTTTTAATGGCAAAAAATAAAGATTTGCCACTTTGTTTTGAAAATTATTAAAGTTATGATTCTATACATTTTATTTGGACGAAAATATTTGACTGAGATATTATATATGATTTATGGCATGGGAATTTTGCAATTTTCTAGGCATTTGCGCTAAGTGTATTTGTGGTAAATTTTCAATAATATTTAGTATATATATTGTTGATTTTGGTCATCATGAAAGAAAACATACAAATCATTGGTTGAATATCTCTTTGTTGTGACATTAAGATTTGATTTTATTTGATTATTACATATTTTATGGTTTTGTCTATATTGAGATTGAATCAATTAAAACTATTACCGTGATATTGTTTTAAGATTTGGATTTTGAATTTAATAATAATTCATGAGATATTATTATAATTCAAATTTAAGTTGTATGGTTATGGCCTTAGATTTTTGTTGGTATTTTTTATTGATTTTAAATACTACCTGTGTGTCGTGATTTAATTCAAATACGGTCTGCATGTCGTGACTTTCTCTTTATTTTATTTTTAAATATTATAAACTAGTATGTAACCCGTGCCATGCACGGGAACATTTTTATATATGCCTTAGGAAAAAATGAAATAAAAAGATATTATAAAATAAATGGTTAGTAAGACACAGACAGAAACAAAATATGATACGATAAAAAACTTATGAGAATTAGATGAATAGACATATATTTTATTGATTACGATTAAATAAAAAAATATATGTGATTTTTGGGATAATGCTATACTATATATTGAAAAAGCAAATAAAAATATATATCAAATGGTTCATAATTATATTATGTATAATAATAATAATAATAATAATAATAATAATAATAATAATAGTAATAATAATAAAACATTTAAATACATATTAAATTTATAAATAGTAAATCCATAAGAAATATGATTGTTGTACAGTAACTATATTTATATAACATCATTAAACAAATAACATATCTGCAGAATTTTAACAAAAAAGATATGTATCTTTGGAAATTTTTAATAAATCGTTCCATTACGTTTTTGAAAACAAATAATGTGAAACAAAATATAAATTACACCTTATGTAATTTTGTTATAAAATCAAATTACGTAATGTCATAGATATAGATTGGTATGGAAAAATTGAGTAACCCATAAATAAAATCAATATATAACAAATATTATAATTAATAAATGAATAAATCCTTCTAATCAAAAAAATAAATAAATGAATAAATCCTAATTTATTTAATGGAAAAGATGAAAAACTTAAAATAAGTACTGTGATGAATTTTAGATTATAATAGAAAAGAGATTTCTTTTTGGTTCGGGTAACATATAAGAGATTTGATTTGATGATGTGAATTTATTATTAATACCAAATAGATATGGGTTATATTTTGTTAGATTAAGTGAATTTATTATTAATACCAAATAGATATGAGTCATATTGAAAATTTATTAGTTAATACTTGAAATTAAAATCTATCGTATAACATTGATATAGTCTCTGGTTGAACCAAACTCGGTTTGTTTAATTTTACTAAAAATAAATAAGATTTGATATTTAAATAGTTGTAAAATATAAATAGATGTAAGTTCCAAGTGAGGCTCAGCGTGACTGGAACACACATACTGTTTCACGCGGCGGCGATTAAGGGAGGGAGTCTCATCAGGTAATGTATTCCTCCTCCTTCTTCTTCCAACTTCTATTCCTCCTTCTTGGTTCGTAATCGTCCTTCTTCTAGCTTTCCCGTGATTGGTACATCATTGCTTTTCTGATAATCACAGTGAAATCGCGGTGCTGACTGAACGGCGACGAAGAATCTTGGTTTTGTAACTTCAGAATATCCGGTGCCCACGTCTTGGACTCTGATTTGTCGATTTCTGAAACGTCTTAATATTTATGAATACTCATGTTTGTTGCTTTGTTCAGTGCTCTGATTAAGATTGTCTTTTGTTAGGGTTAAGAGAGGGGTAACGAAATAGGTGAAGTTCGCTGGCAGAGGACGAAGTTTTAGTCAGCTACCGTGTCTTTAACATGTATGTGAAAAAAAAATCTCATATAAATTTTAGAATTGGATTTGAATTAACAACAATGTTCCTCCCTATTTGGCATTTTCTTTAACAATTGTTGGTCTTTCTTAAAGGTTCTTATATATCAGTTTTTAACTTTCAGAAATTTATATTTAAATCAGTATGATTACCTGTTTTAGTTCTCTTTTTATCAGCATCCATTTGACTGTTTCTATTCGTCCTTTTGGATCCACCATCTCTGGATTCATACTGTCCATAAACTAAAATAATAGGTTCAGACATATATCATTTGTTTTTCAATGTCAGCACATTGGTTAATGAAGGGACACTACTCATAAAATACAATTTATATTATTGTAAATGCACAATATAAGATTGTATTTGACATATATTAATTCATCATACCTTCACATGCGTAATCATCACGTATATATGACTGCACTCCACGTGATGATGTTGTTCAGAATCAAGGAATAGGTTTGCAACTTATTTCAACTGCTTCGTAGGTTTGTAACTTTTTTTCTAGTATGTAACCCGTGCCATGCACGGGGAACATTATTTTTGTTGGCTATAAAAAATATATCATTCATTTTGTCAATAACATATAAGAAATATTAAATTAGTAATTGTTAATTATTAATGATTTTGTAATACTACACTTACTATTGTGTGTAATTATTAGTGTCTAACATACGATAGGGAACAAACCTATTATCAATCAAGGTGCATATCACCTCGATCAATCTGATGGTGCATACCACCCAATAATTTATGAGAAAATGTATAAATTAGATATTCTACAAATTATAGTGTTCTTTGTGTGTGTGAAGTACGTCTATCATGAAAAGGTTATATAGATAAGTATTGCATTATCTTCTCTCAATTATCTTCTTTGTGCACGGGTATACGTATGATATTGAAAATGGTTATAAACTAATTTACATTTTGTAAGTTAATAGTAGACAATGCATGTAGTGTATTAATTATATATTGAATAATAAGTACATAATGAATAGTATTTTGTGAAATTTGAATAATAAAATTTAAACTATTGAAAATTTATACTAATTTGTTACCTTTTTGCATAAACTATATCATGTTTTGTTGGTTAGGCTTATCCATCGCATACTTTGTCGTTGAACAATGACGATAGTAATGAGCATACCGCAGCAAATTCATATCATACTGAGATTATATGTTTGGTCCAGAAAATGCACAATGTGTATTTAAAATATATATTTTATGTCTAAAAATTATACTAATGTATATTATTTATTAAGATATTAATTCTGAGGAATTTATGTGTTTGTGTCATTTCTTGTGAAATATTCAATCTACTTTTAATAATTTTTTACTCTAAAGTTTAATTACTAATAGATTTTTATTTCGATAGTAATAGGTTTTTATTCAAAATATTCATTTATGTTTGGTGTATTTATTTTTTGGTATAAATGTTTGGTGTATTTTTACTTATATTTATATCTTCTTTCGATACTACTCATGAATAACATAGTAAAAAAGAAGAAGAAATACATAAGTTAAGAATAAAGAAAATTTAAATTGCTTTTTATATTAATCAATTTACATGTAAGCGTTAATGTTTAAAAGGCAATATAAATTTGTTCATATATTTTTTTTTAATAATTTAGTTAGGTGAGAAGTTAATAAATAAGAAATTAAAAATGATTTATCTAAAATTTTTAACAATTTTAATATTAATTTGGGTGTTTTTTATGTTAAAATAATTGTATAGTTTTTTTTTAAAATATATGTAAAGTTTATAGAATAATTGTTATCATATTTTGACAAAGACATTGTTTGATTTGTGGACTAATAATTTTGTATTAATAACGAAATATATCATGTACATTTTTATATAATATTTGATATAACTGATATATTTATATTAATGATAGTGATGACATGTGTTATGCTCCATTTTTCTATTAATAACGAAATAAATCATGTCCATTATAAAGCAGTGATGGCTCGTGCTTCGCATGGTATACAATAAATATATAATGATTATATATTAAAATATTTAAGCAAAGTATTTATACATAATAATAATAATAATATAACACTAATAAATTTTAATTATTACAAAGTATTTATACTACTACTAATAATAAATTGTAATGATAAAATATTAAAGTTTTTGCTATGAGAGTTTATAGAAATTGTAAAAGTAATTTTTAGATTATATCAAAAGCTTATTTAATGTGTTTGACACGTGCCATGCACGGGTATAAGTATGGTATTAAAAATAGTTATAGAATAATTGATATTTTATAAGTTAATAATTTATAATTTACATTTTTTAGTTTATAAATATTCATTTATATGTGGTGTACTTTTACTCGGGCGTTACAGCCACAAATGTGTCATTAAAAATTAAGAAACAAAATTATATTTATTTATATATATAAAATACTCATTCATTAAATATAATCAATGATCTGTACTACGCACAATGTATGCTTAAAAAAATATAAGTAAATAAAGACTATGGGAAATTTCATAAAAAACGTATCTAAAGTTTCCATAAAAAGTTCAAAAGGAATTCATAAAGAGAAATATAATGATTTTAGATAAGAATTCATTAGATTGCTAGAAAAAATACTCAAACAATATAATAAGAGAAACATTTGTTAAGAAATGCCATTTGAATATTATAGAATGTACCGAAAAAGAGCCAAACGAAAAGTACTTTATTATAACTAATTAAGATAAATAATAATTTTTTTCATATAACATCTATGTTCATGACATATAATGTTCACCAATATTCCTATTATCTAATAGTTGAAATTTACTCCAATAATTGGAAAAACCGAACTTTTGAAGAAATTTAAAATAAGTAATAAAGTTGAAATATAAGTGTTATTGGTATGATAGGATAATGACTCGTGCTATACACGGTGTATATAAAAACATTAAAATTAACATTAAAAATTATTTATTTTTTTGCACCTTAAAAATTATATTGATCTGTGATTTCTATTAAAATATTCATCCATTATAATTTGGATATTAATAATGTTTCCATTTAAAATAAAATTCAATATCCTTATAATATACTTTTATCATATAATTTAAATGTTAATAGATTTTTCAAGTAAATATTAATGTGTTTTGTTAAAACATATTAATTACTCTATCAGATATAAAGAATAACCAATAGTAATATCGCTAAGAATAAAACTTACATTTATGTTGTGACGTGCTGCGCATGATATATAGTTAAAAAAAATAAAAATTTCATCTTATACAACTTATATATTAATTTGTAATTTATATTAAATGTTCGTAAGGAATATGCTAATTTATAGGACTTCTTTAAAAATAGGGTTAAATATATTTTTAATCCCTATAATTATCCAGATTTTTCAATATTAGTCCTTATACACTTTTTTAGTTTTGCTTTTTACTAAATTGCATGCTCTTAATTCATGCATAGAGACTAAAACCATGCAGTTTTGTAATAAATAGAGACTAATATAGTGGACAGAGACTAAATTAAATTAAAAAATTTATAATTTAATAGGGACTAAAAACATATTTAACTCTAAAAAATTATGATTGTTGATTCACATTTTTGGTTTAAAACTTTTTGAGGCAAAATATAAATAAATTTTTTTTCTTGTAAAGTTTTCATCCTCATTTTATTAAAATATATCTATAGTATGATGTTATATGCTATGTGCGATATATACTTAAAAAATTATAAATTTTATACTAAAAAATATATTAATGTTAAATTTCTAGTAAATTGCTCATTCATGATAAATAAAAGCATAATGATATTTTATGTAAAATATTCAATACTCTATGAGATATAAATAACAACCAATAGGAATATTTACTGATAACAAAAGTCTTATTAATATGATTGGACAATGACTCTTGTTACGCACGATATATGTTAAAAAAATAAAGTGTACATTAAAATTATATAGATTTGTGATTTATGTGGGTTTCTGCAGTACCCCGTGTTATTAATTATTGTAATTAGTTTTTTTTTGGCCTATAGCTTCTCTTTTTTGGTAAATAAAAGGGAATTTTTAGCCCCTTTTGTCACAAAAAAAAATTACATTGATTAAATCTCCTTATAATATACTTTTATTATATAATTTAAATATTAATAGAGTTTTCTAGTAAATATTAATGTTCTTGTTAAAAAAGTAAATATTAATATGTTTTATTAGAATATATTTGTCACTCTATTAGCTGAAATTTATCGATTTTTTTTAGAATGTTCAATATCTTTATGCAATATTTTTGCTCTGAAATCTAACTATTAGTATGTTTTCATTTCAATACGAATACTTTTTTATAAAAAATATTTATTTCTGTGTGTGATATATTACTACCTTAAAATCAATCAGTAACATAAAAGTAATGAGAACAACATACAAATTGTGAAATTGTTAGATAGAAACTATCAGTAATCAAATCAGTAATTGATTGAGCGTGGTAATTTTAAGTTGTTTGAAATGCATTACTAATTTAATTTAATGCCATTATAAAAATATTAATTTTTTTATATATAACCTGTTATTATTAATGTATCACTAAAAATCCTGGATTTTAACTTTTTTTCATCTTACGCATATATGAATATGTTTTCGGCAGGACTTACGCTGATAAGATAAAAAAAACTAAAATTGACGTTATTAGTGTTTTATAATTTATTTGTATCCTCTAATTTTTTGTATTATATTTTGTTCCCTTTCTCTTATACTTTTATACACTTTTTTGGGAAAATCTATTAAGCTTTCAAATATTTTTTGCATGGAAAAGGTACAAACAAATTATAAGAATTTGCTGCAAAAATAAAATTTGGCAATGCTCTAATTTTTTTAGTCAGAATTCCATAATCAGCAAAACAAAAAAGAAGACATCACACATTAGCATTAAAGAAATTGAACTTTTAAAATTCTCCCAAAGAATGGCAAGAAGACCAAATAACACGATAGGTTCAGCTCCTTAGTCAATTGCTATTGTTTTACATGCTCCGAGTATATACAGAAGCAAAATTTAGGAACACAGTAGTATAGAAGGATAGGGCAGAACTATAATAATGTCAGTAGATATATGGAGTACATTATATAAATCACAGTGATCCAAACTTATCTGAGCAAACTAACCAAATAGCTACACTATTTGATGAGGTAAAAATTACCACTTTTGTGGCTTCCATGGATTCAGTAACTAAAGGGGAAACTCCAGTGCACTCATAGGATGAAGCTTTCAAGGAGATGAAACAAACAGGTGTTGAATCCCTCAAGCCGCCAATCTTTGAAGGATTTAGTAACATGAACTATATTTTACATTAGAAAGCTGAATAGAAAATCTATAGTACATCATGGTCTTGCTTAGAAAAGGAAATTACCTCGGTCCATACATTCCCAAAATCTCCAAAAGCATTTGATTCTAAACACGCAAAAGACGAACCTCCTCAGTCTCCTAGCAGATCATAACCTTAGCCACACGACTGTCATGACACAAACAAAAACCCATTGATTCTCCATGAAGGGTGCTTATTTCGACTGAACTGATATCTTCTCGTAAACAACTGCCTTTTGTCTATCACTCTGGATGAAAAAACAGAGAAATATATTTACTTGTAATAGAAACCAGTAAATTAGAAGTAGCAGGAAAAAAATAGAGAACCAGAAGTTGTACCCCGTCCAATTGAAGCTGAAAATCCATAATAAATTCCTAATATCTTCAAAATCAAGCCTTACAAATCCAACATTAGTGATTCTACCTTGCAAATCCAAATCGAGGCACAACCTAATTGATCAAATAAATGTTTTGAAGATAAGGTGCGAGAAAGATTACAGATGGATTCTAAAGACGAAGAAGAAGTAGAACTGTGGAATATGGGAAAAATAATTGAAGCTAAGAAAAATCACAATATATCATAGAAAATAATACCTTTGGAGATCTACAGTGGAGGTGCAACGGAGGCGTGGAGGGGAGTGTTGGAGGTGATGCATTCAACCATTGATGATGATGATGATCGGTGAGAGTGAGACGGGACCAAGTGAGCACCAACAAAAATCTTTTTTTGCTCTTCTCTGAACGATGCGAGAGAAAACCAAACTTGAAAGGGCGAGGGTTACCCTTCAATATATCATGTGTCAAAAATAAATAAGGAAAAAGAGAAAAATAGCATTCAAACGTGATTACACAATGAATGTAATTGGGTGCCTAATTTAATTTCTGAAATAATAGCTATTATTTTGATAGCCCAATATTGCATGCATTTATTAGGATATGTAATCAAATTTAAAATATAGCTATTATTTTGATAGCCCAATATTGCATGCATTTATTAGGATATGTAATCAAATTTAAAATATTTTGAATCAGTAATGCACTATCATGTCATAAATTTTTTAACTTATTTTTTTAATTTTTTTATTGCATTATAAATACTTATATTGGTCAGAATTTCTATTCTGAATGTTTTGAAACATTGATTGCTTTTATTATTTTTGTTGCTTAGTTTTCTAAATTAAGCGTAGAGTATCATATTTGTTTGATAACAAATAGGAATTTAAATATATATTTTTTGTTTCAAATTTCAAAATGCATGTATTTTTAGGAATTAGACTGAAATACCGAAATGGAATGTTCATATGGTGTTTATGATGATTGAAGCCCAAATTGATCCATATTTATTGTGTTTTCATTTAATTGATTTAAATTGTGATTCTTTATAATTATAATATTCAGTATATGTTCAATACAAATCATTCGATGGATATTTGTATTAATACCTTTTGACCAGTTGATTTTTTTTTTAATTTAAAATTTTGTTTTCTTAATACACTCAGCAAGTCCATGTAGACGTTTTTTAATTGACGTGGCTTTTTAGTTTTCTTCTTGTGTTGACATTTGTGAAATTTTCTTATTTAATTTATTTACAATTGTATATAATAGAGATTGCAAATCAAGCAATATATTAAAAAAATGTGAAAACAAATTAGGTCATACCCGTGTAAACAAAAGGTTTTTTATCCCATTATGGTTAACACGTTACTTTTCCTTCAATTAACATGTTTTTTATTTTAAAAAAATTAACACCCTGACTATTCAAACTTTTTTTATTAATAACATTTGACTTTTGTTTTTTAGGAAATCAATTCATTATTGCATTAAAACAGTGTGAGATTTGATTGCAATCATTCGAATATTCTTGTAATAAATATGCGATCATTTTTTCTAATTTATGTCACATTTTTTATTTACAAAGTTAATGGGTAGAATTCCACTTCATATGTTGTGTGCCTAGTCATTCTTCCAAATCACAATTAATAATGCACCTCAGCGTTGATTTCCATTTTTAAGAGTGACACATAATGCATATATATTGCTAATGATATGTGAGATCGCCATTTGTAAAATAATAAATGAGGTTCATTTCAATATGTATATAATAGAGATGATCAAGAAAGACGAAATAGGGGACAACGCCATATGGACGCCGGTTGGAGCAACTGGCTTGTGGGTCAAAGAATTGTAATAATTAGTTATTTAATTATTTTCCGTTTAGGAGGCCATAACCATACCACTATAACTTTTATGCATTATGTATGCGATGTATGAAGTATATGCTTGTATGCTATGTATGTTTTATATGCTAAACGTCGCACGTAGTTAGAACTTCGCCTCCCAACCGCTGGGCAATGAAGGGCACCACTCGGCGGTGGTGCCGATTTCAGCAGGCCACTGGGCGGTGGTCTCAGTTCGTCATCTTGTCGTATTTGAGCCATTGAGCGGCAAACAACACCACTAGACAGTGATGTGTGAGATATTTCTCTCGCTTTAGGATTGCTAAGTGGTCTTTTGACTGATGTGTGGTGTTTTAAACATACAATTATAAATATTCATACACCTAGGTGTGGAATTTATGTAAACTAAGGTCCTCCCATTTTTTAATTAATAATTGTCTAGTATTTTTAATTGGGTCAATTAAATTTACAAAAGATGTAGCGTGAAGTTATTCATGCGAGTTGTTATCGGCCCAAAGGAATACGCAACTTGGCCGCATAATTTCATGTCTGCGATGACAAATGTGTGGTGATTATAAAGACAATTTATCCATGTGAGCAATTGGGATGCCCAAAAACAACCATTGCTTGACATGACTTATCGCCAATGTTTGACCGTTGCGTTGAGAGTACCGTTTGCAGTTAGTCCTTACAATCCAAAGATTGAGGATTAATGGTGCGCTTGATATCTTATTTGGGTCTTTAATTTACAGATAAAAAATAATTGAGCATGTCTTATTAATTATTGTAATTTGACGTGTCAACTGATGTTGTGTGGGTGCGTGTCCATGCGAATATTAACCGGCCCAAAGGAATGTTAATATTTGGCCGTGTTGCATTCACACCTGTAATGGTAAACATGTGGCGATTATAAGGATAATTTCTCCATGTGAGCAATGGGATGTCCAAAGATAACCATTGTTTGACAGAACTTATCGACAATGTTTGATCATTACAACAAAATACCACCAGCAATTAATATCGCTGTCCAAAGACTTGGTATTAATGTTGCATCGAGTATTTTGATAAGTATATTTTAGTACTTTTGTTCTCTTTGAACTACAATAGTTTGTGTATCTGCTGTTTTGAGTTCAATTTAATCTTTAAAAGTTTTGAGTTTTAGGCAGAACATCAAAGAAAATTTTGGATCTAGACTTAGCATAAGAATGGAGAAATCCACTTTATCTCACTCAATTCGGTATCTATGAAGTGAGGAAGTAGGACCGCTCCATCCGCATAAGTCTGATAATCATAAAGTAAAATATTTCAGAAACATTTAGGGGTGTTATTTTCGATGACATAATTTATGTCGTAAATTTCCTTGTTGAAATTAAAAGTGCTTGTAAAATGCAATAAGGCGAAAATAAGCACTCGTTGGAAAGCTTAATTTTCATTAAGTATGAAAGTAAAGGGAATATGAGGAGCGCATTATGAAAATATTCAAATATTGTCTTTAAACTTAAGGAGCTAAAACTTGAGCAGTCTATCGACTTGCTCAAACATTTAGTATTGGTATTCTTTTCTGCACAATTCGATCAGATTAAGTCAGTTTACAACTGTTAAAGAAAAAAATAATCTTTAATAAGATTATTTTATAAGGTGTGTAAGAAAATAAATGGTGAAGCAGGAGAAAAATAAAAATAGTGCTCATTTGACAAATACCCCAAAGGATAGGGGCAAATAAAGAAAACTAAGGATGAAGCTACTAATGATCTGTTTCAAATGAGATAACTAAGGTTATTTGACCTGACAAAGGACCAAGTGACACTGAAAGATGCATCCATATAGGAGTTGGCAAAATCGGTGAAGATTGAGGGCATGCTTGATTGTGTTTTGATTTTTGGTTTTTGAAAACTATTTTATAAATCACTTTTAGAAACTATTTTTAAGAATAAGATTAAAAAAAATTTGTTTGGTGACCCTATTTTTAAAAAATTGTTTTAGAAATGAGAAATTGGAAAAACTTGTTCGATAAAAAGTTTTCAAAATATTTTTGAAAACTATAAATATGAATAATACTGTAGACTATAAATTAAATGAATGACATAGAATAAATTTTATCAACTTTTTAATCAGATCAAATTAAATGTGCATTACTTTTTCTTGATTTAATTTACATATTTTGAAACAAGCAGGAAAAAACTACATATATTTTATTCCAATTATTACGTTGAATTGGAGTGACAAAAAGATTATGGCATTTAATTATAAGACGAAGATAAAATAATGTAATTAAAAAATATTTATTTGGTTTGATGCAATTATTTTTATTCGTTTCGTATTTTTATCAGGAATATGAATACATCATCATGCATTTCGTTTCATTTCTTATTTTTAAATATTTGTAAAAATTTTTTTTATTAAAAAGTAAAAAAAACCAAATAAAATGATAACAATGTGATATTTTTATAATCATGTATAACAAATATTTTTCTCATAACAATGGAGACTTTTATGATATCTATTAAACTGCCACTAAACAAATCAGAGTTATACAAATATACTGTAGATCGACCTTTATGCATAAATTATGCAAAGCTTTTACTGCTTACAATTTAATATTATATTCTTCCAAATCCAAATTATTAATAATCACGGAACAATGAAAAAAAGTTGGTGCATTACGACCTGCACCCATAGAAATTTCTCTTTACTTGTGCAAAGGAGACCAAACAATTATGACAAATTCTCAACATTATTTACCATTGTGCCATTAATGAAAAGGGGTTGTTCTCCGCCTCTTTTGAAAACAAAAATAGAGAGTTAAAACAGCTTAGAGTTGTTTCTGTTTTTTGGTTTTTAAAAACAGAAAATACATACCAGTTTTGAAAACAAGTATGATAAAAATATTTTTCCAAACAAGTTTTACTGTTTTTTAATTTTTAAAAACTAAAAACAGTTTTTAAAAATATAAATCAAACAGCCCCTGAAACTTTAGGCATTTTAGATTATTGTCACTGGCTTGTATTTGAAATTAAAAGACAATTTAGTTGAATCAATTTTTGGGATAAAATTTGGTTTTTTGTTTCTCTTTGAACAAACTAAGATGATTTTGGGTTTATTTTTTAAACAACGGATTTTATTTGTCTTTTAAATTCAAATATTGTTAGAGTCAATTGAGTTATGAATCATGACAATCTATAATTTCTAAAGGATTGAGAGGTATAAATTTTGGTCCCAAGTTAAAGAAATTTTTTGAGATGGGAACTACAAAATTCTTTGAAGATATTGAGTTTGGGAGAGAGATAAAGTTAGAGAACAAAATTGAGTGAGGAAGAAGCGGTTCTAATTCTTGAACCAATTCATACAGGTACTATTGGTGTAGCAAATTTGAATCCTCGTGAGGACATATTGTTCTTCCTCCCAATCAAGTTAAGGAAATTATTCATGAAGATCAAACTCAACATCCTCAAGACCTAGAGCATCGGGAGCCATACAGAAAATATTGACTGTAAAGAGTCATTCTATTTAGTTTTTTTGAAAGACTCTTTTCGGACAATCACAACGCTCATTTCTCATTATAACTTTGGAGCTACATAAGATGGATGTCAATACGGTGTTTCTTAATGGAAATATTAATGAAACAAATGTATATGGTCCAATCGAGATACTTTGTGTCGATAGACCTAAAAATGGTTTGCGAACTGACAGAATCCACCCATTAGCTAAAGAAGTAAACTCATTAGTGATACGACAAAGTCTCATCAGGTAATTGTCTCATTTGGTCTCGAGATGAGTATTGTGGATGACTGTGTGTATTACAAGGTCAGTGGGAGTAATTTTGTATTACTGCTACTATATGTCGATGATATTTTATCTAGTCAATAGTGATATAGGCTGGTTGCGCAAAACCAAGAAATCTCTAACGAAAATTTAGAGATGAAGGATCTTGGAGACGTCTCTTTTGTATTAGGAATCCATGATACTTAGAGATCACTTTCGAGGTGTCCTTGGGTCATCACAAAAGAGCTATATCGATAAGATTTAAATAAATTCGACATGAAAAATAGTAAACCGGGGTATACCTCAATTACTAAGGGAGACAATTTTAGTCTCAATTTTGCCCAAAAGATAATCTGAAAAATCAGGAAATACTGAGAGTTCCCTATGCTCTAGCTATGGGAAGTCTGATACATGATCTTATCTGTACGCATCAGGAAATGACGTACATCGTGGGATCATGTGGCAGATACTTGAGCAATTCTAGTTTTGAATTATTACAAAAGGCAACCATAAGGATCATTAACGAGAACAGAAGTCTATATGCCTACATATCAGAGATCTGAAAGATTAGAGATCATCAAGAACTTTGACTTTGATATTCAGGATGTTAATATTATAGACATCAAATTATGAGATATGTCTGAAATATCTATGTCACTAGGTTGCATATAAAAAGGTATTAAAATACCATTTAAGTTACAGTGCAACAGATAAGTCAGTCGTATCATACTTCAACAATAATAAAGAAGTTTACAATGTCTATTGACATAAAAGTGTTCGTTGTTGAAATAAATAATTTAGGATAAAAGAATTTCTATAGAGCTCATAGAGGTTGATTCCATGCTAGCTATCCACTGATTAAGGGCTTGACACCTAAGGCTTTTCATGAGCATGTTGCTTATATGGTTGTGTTGTCACTAAGGTTTCCTTAGCTTAGTGACAGTCTTTATTTGTGTTCTATGTTTAAGATACAAACTTTATGTTACTTCAGATTTCTGCAGAAATAAAGATTATGTTTATGAATACATTATAAACATGTTTGTATCTTGTGTGCAAAATTAATTTGCACATTAAGGATTTTGTTTTGCAGAATTAAATTTTGCAAAATTGATCTCACAAAAGATTTAAGTAGGACCAGTTGGAAATAGACATGATTGAGATCACATTCCATGTAATTTCCATGCTACTCATCCATATTGATCTATGTCATCAAGTGTGTTGATGTGGTAATCGTCGGGGTTTAGTCGTAATTTACGGAAGTGACAAAAGCCGCGATAGTCTCATTATTGATACATGAGATGGACCAGATTGTAAGGAGAAAGTCTAAAGATAAATAGCATTCGGATATGCGCACTAAGGAATTCTGATATAATTATTACGATATGCAACCCAAGTGGGAGATTATTGGAATTTTATATTCCAATAATTAATATGGGCCGATATCATTAATAATTATATTAGCTATTTATCATAAAGGAGCTATATTTCATGTGATCATATAAAGTTAAAATAAGTTAAGCTTATTAGACTCCTAATTTAATCGATATGGGCCTTAGATGAGTAGATGTTAGTGTGGCCCGATAAGGGGATAATTGGGTACTCTGTTAGATTCAACACACTATAAAAAAGGCTATGGTCCCTAATACACCAAATCGCTGTCATCCATTATTTTCTCCCCATCTGAAGATAACCTAAAGTCTCGTGAGAGAGCTCAAGAAGATTCGGTTGAGGAAGAACTATAAAGCCATTGCTAACGCGCTCGTTGTTCGTTGTTATGGATTCAGTTGCTCGTTGGTTGTTCGTGATCATTCCTTTTGATATTCCGCTTGAGGTTATTGATGTTATGAATCCATGTATTCTTCTAATCCTTGATAATCCAACATGTCATAGATCCTAAAGGTAGAGAACATGTTGTTCTTGTTGAGCATGCTTGTATGTCTTTATAGCTTCCGCCTAAGGTATTTCTTCTATGAGATTTGAGCATGCTTGTTCTTGTTGTTGTTATTAATAAGGAATTAATTCCAACACTTATGACATAATGCCATAAGCGTGTACACCATAAACACTTAAATAAAATGTTTATCTAAACACACCCTTGTACTTTTTTAAGACTTAAATATCATTTTGGTCCCTTAACTTAATTTTGGGGTTCAATTTGGTCCCATAACTTTTTTGGGTCAAATCGGTCCTTTAATTTAACAAATTGGACTACGTTGGTTTCCGTCAATATAGTAGTAACAATGTTAACTTTATCTGATGTGGCATAAATGTGACAAATAACTGGTAAAAAATATAATTATTTAATGCCACATGGCAATTATTAATTTTAAAATTATAATAATTCACCATTGGTGTTTGTCAATTTTCATCAAAATTCCCAGAACCCAGAAAAATTAAATCTCCAATCATCTCAAATCTCCAAGACCCCGGGAAAATACCCATTATGATCCAATTTCCAAGAACCAACAAAAATTTCAATAATCCAATCTCTTAATTTCTCTCGTTTCTTACCTTTCACGTAAAAAATAACATTAATACCAACTCCATAAAAACAATGAATGTTGATTCTAATTAGGGGTTTAGGGGTGACAAAATGAATGTATTAGATGGATTTTCTTATGAATCCTAATGGATGGATTGAAAAAATCTATTTATCCATTTACCATCCACTAAAATCTCATCAAGAATATCCAATCCATCCATCATCCATTTAAAAAAAAACATCTAATCCATCAATTAACAAATTTTTATGGATGGATATCCAATCCATCAACGCAAAAAATATTTTTAATCACAACAAATTATTTTTAATCATAAAAAATATTTTAATTACAAAAAAAATATTTTTAATCAGAAAATTATATTTTACTCCCCTCTCTCCTCTCTCTCCCTTCTCTCTGCCCTCTCTCTCTCCTCTCTCTCCCCACTCTTTCTCTCTCTCCTCCCTCCCTCCCTCTATCTCCTCTCTCCCTCCCCTTTCTCCTCTCTCTCTCTCTCTCCACATTTGACTTCTTCGAATTCAAGCAAAATATTTCATTCTGTACAGCAACACAAACGCTCGGACTTAGTTCAAAACGAAAAGAGAAGTAAACATTCTGCCGCTATATATGTGCAACCTCACATCTGCCAAGTAATTGAATAAAATTATTCCAAAGGGCCATGGACGGCTGTGCTAACATTCTTACTGAGATCCTTATTATATCTCAAATTATTTAAATTTTTAGTCAAGGATATTGATGTCTTTTCAAAAATAATTAACATTTATATCTTCTCTTTTTCTTTTCTCTTTCTCATAAACCAATCAGTACCCAAAATCTACTCTAATTCTCACATTTTTCTCTCTTTTTATACTCTCTCTTCACATTTTCTCTCTCCACAATTTATCTCGTAAACCAAACACATCCTAGAAGCTGGTATTCTGCATTGGTTAGATTCATTATAAGGTCCACATCTGGAATGTACAAATTAAAATGATCCTATTAATATAACCATCATCTATGCATAGTGACTTAAATTACCCGCATTTTAGCATTCTTGACCAAATTCGTCTTCTATCCGAATGAAATGATGACAATACATGGCACAAATTTATCCGATCTCATATTTTATGGAATTAATGTTTAAGTTACTATTTCTCAATAATTTAAATATATATTTACCGCAAATACAGCACTACACGCACGCACACATCGTTTGCGAACGATCCCATTTCAGTATGCAATTTCCAGAGTATAAATTCTAATCATTTAGTTAGTGCAGGAAATCCATGCATGTTTATAATTTTTACTAACATGCTAGTAAGTCTCTATCAAACAGAGCAGTACTGCAGAAACCTTTAAAATTTAATTAATTAATTTGAACCAAAATTAAGCAGCCAACCACACGAGACTCCATAAACAAAATATTTTCAGCGGCAAACCTTAAACTTGTGTAGTTTCCCTCTTTAAAAATTCTCTTAGCCGTAGCCACCACATGCACATCATCACCAACCACACAAGAGAGGGGAGAGAGAGAGGGGGGAAGGAGGAGAGAGGGGAGGGGGAGAGAGGAGAGGGAGGGAGAGAGGATATAGGGGAGGGGAGAGAGAGAAGGGAGGGAGAGAGAGAATAGAGAGAGTAAAATATTTTTTATGATTAAAAATAATTTTTAATCAATTTTTTTATAATTAAAAATATATTTTATGATTATTTAAAAAAAATTATCCATTTCATCCATTTGCCACGACTCGTGCAATCCAATGTATTTAAAAAAAAATAGTGGATTGATGATTATTCATCTATTAAATTAAATGGATGGATTTGATCCAATCCATTTTTTTTTGTAATGGATAGATTGGATAGATTTGTGTATGGATAGATGATTGATAAATAGATCACTTTGTCACCCCTAATTCTAATCAATACCAGCACTGAATGAACATGCGCACTACCTTCAACTTCTCATCACCATCATCTTCATCAACTAAACACCATCTTACGTACAACCTCCATTCACCACAGCATCAAAGCTATCAACGAAGTCACTGGTTCTCCATCTCCATCCTCAATAGCACACTCATCACAAATTTGCAGCAACCCAAACCAAACCCAGTAACCCACACATCCCTCCTTACAAGCTCCCCTGTCCAAAACACACACACACACACACACACACAAAACAGAGGCATCAAAACCCAAGATAGGTAAGCCACAAATCAGAGAGAATCTCGCACCTTGTAGCGCCTCCCCACCACCAAATCTCGCACCTTGTAGCGCCTCCCCACCACCAAATCTCGCACCTACCGCACAGATCTACACACCCCTGGCTATAGTTCTTCCCCACCGTATAGATCTCGTACTGGCAATTCATGGGTTTTTTCAGATCTTGGTTTTTTTTGGTTCTGAGTTTGGTATGGTTGAGTTGTTGATTTTTTTGGGTGCTGATTCTCTTTTCTCAGTGTCTCTGGTTCCATACGAATCGGTTGAATCTGGCCAAGGATTGTCGAATCTTGGTGGAAGTTGAAGCTCATGAACAATGGGCGGCTATTAGGGTTTTCTAGTGTAAGAAGATTAGGGATGAAATTAATTAACTGGTTTTAATATTTTAGATTAATTAAATAATAGTTAAATGAATAAAAATGCTGACCCATTTGTTATGTTAGACCACATATGCAAGTACAGTGAGTTAGAATAATAGAGGTAATGAAAATGATTAATGTGGTCTAATTTGTTAAATTAAAGAATTTGTTTGACCAAAAAAAAAGTTATGGGACCAGATTGAACTCCTAAAATAAGTTAATATACCAAAATAATATTTAAGCCTTTTTTTTAAAGCACAACAACTTGCATGTTAAAAACTATTCATAATGCCTATGCACGTTACTATTAAAAATTATTGTTCACGCATTGAAACACAAGTAACCTCGCGTGGGTTGCTAACTTTACTAAATTGATACTCATATTCATTACACGTGTCTTTTTTTTTTTTTTGTGAGTTACAAAAGTAACAAGAGAAAGAAAAGGAAAAAGATAGCTAGCTAAAGGGCCCATCAAGGGTTGGCCCCAACTCATCTCGAAGCAGTAAGGAGCCAAGACCCGCCAGAGGAGCAATCCATCGATTGTAGCCTGTCGAGTTGATGCCCAATTTGGCAAGAACATCTGCACAACAATTCTACTCCCTAAAGACAAGAACAAAATGCACCCCTCTCACCCAACAGCAAGCCCGCAATGCAAGCTAGGAGGGAGGCATGAGGATCATAGTTATGCATTCCCGGGTTTTGAAGGAGCTCAATGGCCTCTATAGAATCAGACTCACAAATAATCCTCCTATAGCCCATCTGATGAGAGATAGTCAGCCCATCGTAAATGCCCATTAGTTCGGCCTTAAGAACATCCCCAGATCCATCATAACTTGAGTAGCCTTAAAACCATTTACCTTGATGATTCCGCTCAAGCCCACCAGAGCCCATGAGATTCGAGTTTGGGGTGTAGCTGCCATCTGAATTAATCTTGATAAACCCATCTGGTGGTGGAGTCCAATGAGACATCAACCTCTTTGCTTGGTTATGGGGACCCGTTGTAGAGCGGTGATTCAAGAAATCATCGTGGGAGAGACGGGTCTTGCACAGGACATCATAAGCGGTCCAAGGGGTGTTATTGAAAATAGAATTGCTCCTCCACAACCACACCCACCAGATCCCGGCTAAGAAGAGACACGACTGCGCACCATAAGCGAACTTGTGGATCCAGGTAGAAACCTCTGAAACTAAAACTAATTCAGTTTAAATTTACAAAATTGAGGTGAAAACATTTTTATTTTTGAAAAATGACATATAAAGTAAAAGAAATAACACGTATAAGATTCTAAAGTTTTAAATCAGTTTTATAGTAAAAAGTAAATAATAACTTAATCAATTTAGTGCACAATTTTATATATATAATTTTTTAAGAGATTAATTTATTTATATTTTTTCATACATTTGGTGTTTCCATATATGTTTTTCACACAAGACATAATTTTCTGGATTTTTTTTTTAAAAATTTATAACAAAATCTTAATAATTCAAACAAAAAAAATATAAATAAGAGCAAAATGCTTAGCATAAAACTTTCACTTCACATCGAGGCTTGTCAAAATATTTTTTATAATAATTGTACCATTTTTATGTTTTTATAAACATGATTATGGTTTATAATGTTAAAAAAGTGAATTAGAAATAGCACAAAAAATTATAACAGTTTAACTTTTTTAAGTTATTTATGTACTTTATAAATTAAGTATAAAGACACACACACACACACACACACACACACACACATATATATTTGATTCAGAGGTCTTTGAGCCCGACTTCGGTGTCCAAGGGAATAGGGTCCTAACTAATCCAGAAATAAACTTACAGAGGGATTCCAAAAGTTTATTTCCAGACACCACTAAACAATTTGTCCGAAGATAAACATCCAAGCATCATAAATTGTGCGGCCCATGACTTAGGTCAATAGCTTTTGAAAATTTACTTCTAGGTAGGGGTATTTTAGAAAAAAAATACAAAAAGACTTTATATGGAGATGTATTAGAAAAATGGGGTTGTCAAGAGTAACTCCTATTTTTAACCTGTCCCAATTCTCATCCGGGGTTAATGTGCCAAGGCCAACACTATATCCACACTAAGCCATGTACAAATATTCAAAGGTGGTTGTTAAATGCACCTAACATTTTGCTGGGTATACCCAACAATTACAAGAGGTTGACAAAAATGCTCTTCAGAAAATTATCAAAAGTGATTTTTTTTTACTTCATTCGTCTCCCTCACAATTTGCGAGTAGCTTTTTTTTTTTTATAAAAAAAGACACTCGCATGCATGCTATTTACGCGTGTTGGAATTTCCAATTTGCGCGTAGTTGTATTTTTAGAAAACCAACTCGCAAATATGTTATTTGCACGGGAAGGAATTCCAAAAATTCTAATACGCGCAAATTGCATGTTTGTGAGTATCTTTTTTTTTAAAAAAAACTACTCACAAATAGCATATTTACGCGTGTTAGAATTTCTAGAATTTTTTCACGCGGAAATATGCTATTTGCGAGTATCGTTTAAAGACACGAAAGCAAATATCCAGTATCCACTTTTATGCTATTTGCTATTTATCATTACTCGCTATTTTTAGTACGTACAAATCCTATGTGATGACTTCATCCTCAAACTTCTAATTAATTAGTGTTGCTTTCGTGTCTTTTAACAAGGCATCCAATATCTACTCATGTGGGCCTCAAATATTAGACCTGCATATTCACGCGCAAATATCTAGTATCCACTTTTATGCTATTTGCTATTTCAACTTTGTACAACCACAAATAGCGTATTTGAGCATATACAAAATAATAAAAAAAAAATACATGCACAAATAGCTAATTTGTGCAGGTTATACATTTCTGTATACCTAGTGCAAATAACTATTTGCGCGTGTTATTTTTTAAAATTTTGTATACGCGCAAGTAGCTTATTTGTGCGAATCTTCCTTATTTGCGTACCTTAATTTTTTATTTGCGAATTCCAAGAAAATTTTGGTAAAAAACTGTGAGGAGTTGAAAAAATTGTGTTTTATTATATACCCAGGGGTATTTTCGTCAACGTTGGGTGTACTCAGCAAAATGCTGGGTGCATTTAACAACTGCCAGATTCAAATCCAAACAAAGTCAGTGGCCTCGACCAAAAAAAAAACAGAGAGAAAGTCAGCAGTTGTTATAGCTCTCGGTGCACGTTCCCAAGGATCGCTGTTAGAGGTGTACACGGGTCTAGGTCGACTCAATCAATATGACGATCCAACCCAATTCATAACGTTTGGTTCGATTTTTTGGTGGTTTGGGTCGAACCCAAACTAACCCATTCAAACCCGAAGTAGTTTTGATCGGGTAACAGATTTATGATTTCAAATTCGTGAGCCGCAAGCCCAACTTGATGACACGAAATTACAGAATATATATATATATATATATATATATATATATATATATATATATATATATATATATATATATATATATATATAACAGTCATGACTTATGAGAGATGAGACACTATTTGTTCACTTAAAAATTATGGTTTCTTTCTATTTTGTGAAAATTTTGTGTAATAGAATGTCATTTTGAAAATTGTGGAATTTAGTTTAAGTGCTGCTGAAAGTTTTGTGCAATGTTAAGTGCTGAATGACATGATTTTTGAAATTTTAAAAGCTATTTATTTTTTGTTCATGACCCGCGAACCCAACTCAAACCAATCCACTCATCACCAGATTGATTTGACTCAGATTTGATAGAAAAACTACAGGTTTTAAGTCCAACCCAAATTGCATAAAATTTGATTAATTCGGATATCAGATTTAGTCAAAACCGACCTAACCCGGCCCGTATACACTCCTAATTGCATGCTTCGCTGCCTTTCTTCCCACTATCCTCGCGTTGCAGCCTTACAGTTATAGGCACAGCCTTAGCCATCCTGGTCCCGGTCAGCAGTAACATTATGGCATTGGCCCTCCATCGTTTTTTCCTCCATAAAAACATACTCTACCAACCCATTTTAAAAATTGGATTTGTTAAATTTTATAATCAAAATCAAATTTGCATTTTTTTAAAAGCAAAAGAAAAGAAAGAAGCCTCGTTAAAACCTTTTGATGCAAAACCTTCCTTAGAAAAAAAAATCTAGAAGGAAAAAGAGTACTTCCCCCTAAATTTTATTAATAAAAAGGGGAAAAAAGATAAACAAATAAACATGGGGGGACTAGGCCAAAACCCATGAACAAAAACAACATTGAAACCAATAGGAAAGAAAATCAAACCTATAATAAAGAAACTAGATCTAAGAAAATCAATAATGGCATGCAAAAAATCACTATAATGACTCTCATCCCAACTATGTTGGCACCAAAGACATTATCAATCATTTGCAGCACGCTAAAATCAGAAATCAAAGAGAAAATAGAAAGAAACCAACATGTGTGGTAATTCACCAGCTCCATGAAAAATTCAACTAAACCTATAACTAGGCAAACCTAGCCTATTTCTGAAAAAATCTTCAGCAATGAAACTATGAATTAGGTCCCACCAAACAAAACTACTGATGTTAGTTCCATGACCAGTAAGCTTATCAGCGCAAGCATTTCCCTCTCTATAAATGTGAGTGCAAATAAAGGCCATCTGTCTAGTCAAGTAGAGACAATTATTCAATCTATTTCTGAGCCTCCAAGGAACTACCTTGCAATTCTTGAAAGTAGAAACCACTAACTGAGAATCACACTCTAGCCACAAAAACTTCCAACCTTTATCAAAAGAAATTTTTATAGCCAACATGGCCACAATAAGCTCAGCATGAAGCGCATAACTGATGCCAATGTAAGCAGAAAAACAACCAAGGATAGCATCACTTTTGTCTTTAAAAATACCACCACAAGCGGCTGGACCAAGACAACCTTTGGCAGCCCCGTCCGTATTGCACTTAACCATATATGGAGCTGGGGAAATCCAAGTAACCTCTTTGATATTCAGATAACTTCGGTAATTACCATTGACACTGATAGCCTTTATAATCATAAAATCAGCAACAAAGGAAGACATTAAAGACTTAGAAGCATTACCTGCCAAAGTCACATTGGAAAGAATTAAATTGATAGTCGAGTGTAAGGGGATCACGTGATTATCAAATCTAGCCCGGTTCCTGCATTATCAAATTGCCCAAAAAGCATTAACAATAACAGCAGAGACAATATCACACAATTGAGGGCTCTAACCATGAGAAGGCAATGCTAAAATATTCTAAAAAGAGGAGCTATCAATAGAAATGTTCAGGATACCTCCAAGCCAATTCCAAATATATTTAGCAAAAGAGCAATCAAGGAAAAGGTGATGAGAAAACTCTGAAGCACTACCACAAAGACTACAAACAGAAACAACAGTGCAGCCTCTATTCCAAAGTTGATCATCCGTTGGCATCTTATTATGACGAATCCTCCAAAGAATAAAGGATTTAAAAGTCAGAATAAAATTCTTCCAAACTGTTTTGATCCAAGGAACCACCTGTCCCACAGGGTTATGGAAGAGAAAAGCATCCTTAAAAGTCAAGTCCCGTAAAACAGAATTATTCCACATCAACTGATCATCCACCAGAATAGAAGGAATAACTACTTCCTGGATTTCAGAATGAAGCTGAGGGAAATGAATGATAAGATCAGCAGGGATGGACCATCTACCATTAAAAATAAAGTCACTCAGAGTAGCTTTAAAATCCCTGTGCAAATTAGAAGGTATGCCTATAACATCCACAATTGGCCTAGAAAGCCAAGTATCAGTCCAGAAATTAATATTGACACCATTACCAAGCTTCCAAGTAGAGTGCTCCAAAACCACAGAAATGCAAGATTTAATCACAGGCCAAATAGAAGAGGAGACATGATAATTCAGAGGATTATTATTTCTATAGACTCTTGCTTTCATTAGAAGAGCCCATTGTAAATCAAAAGAAATGAAATGTCACCCAAGCTTTAACATCCCAACACTATTTATAGCTTTGATAGATCTCAAACCCAATCCACCTTCCTGAAACGGTTTGCACACCTTACTCCAGGCCACAGTAACTATTTTCCTGGTATTAATATCACCTGACCACACATAATTTCTAATCCAAGTATCAACAGAATTGAGAAGATTAGCAGGCCAAGAATAAATGCGAAAGCTGTAAACCAACATGCTAAGAATAACAGAATTCACCAGTTGAACTCTACCAATAATAGATAATAAGGAACCTTTCCAGGAGGATAATTTAGCCTTTATTCTATCTGCAATAGGTAATAAATGAACTTTCCGAGGCTTTCCTTTAAACAAAGGGACCCCAAGGTAAGTAAAGGGGATAATACCTATAAAAAAACTAAGCATATTCGAGATGGCATTAACTCGAGATTGAGATATGTTGCCAGTGTAAAATTTAGATTTATCTTTGCTATTAACCTAGCCAGAGACTTGCTCATAAGAAGCAAAAAGATCCAACAAACTGGATAAGCTCTTTTTATTAACTCTGCAAAAAATCATTATATCATCAGCATATGAAACATGATCAGGCATACGGAAACCTCTGGGGCCTATCATAAGCTGGAGCTAACCATCATCTACAAGCTTGGAAATACCTCTGCTTAAAACATCTTCCGCCAGCCAAAAGAGGAGAGGGGACAAGGGATCTCCTTGTTTAACCCCTCTCTTGCAGCCAAAGAAACCAACAACAACACCATTAAGAGAAAAAGAGAGCTTAGCAGAGTGAAGAATACTATTTATCTAGGAGCAGAATTTATCATTGAAACCAAAAGCAGTCAGAACTTGAATTAAGAAATTCCAATCTATAGTATCAAAAGCCTTCTTAATGTCAACTTTCAAAGCTAATTGACCACCAAAAGCTTTTTTCTGAATCAAGTTAATAGATTCTGAAGCAGTGCAAATATAATTAAAAATGTTTCTACCTTTCACAAAGCCCCTCTGATTATCAAAAATAATTTTAGGAGCCAATAGGGCAAGTCCGTCAGCTATAACTTTAGTAATAATTTTAAATTTAAAATTAGCTAAAGCTATAGGTCTATACTGCTCAATCTTATCAACTCCGTCTATTTCTGGAATCAAAGCTACAACATTAAAGTTAAAATTAGGGAGCTACCAACCTTGTTGAAAAAATTGCAAGACAACATTATAAACATCTTGAGCAACAATGTCCTAGTAATGTTGGAAGAAGAAACCTCCAAAACCATCAGGACCAGGAGTGTTATCCCCACTAAGAGAAAAAACTGCAGCTTTAACCTCCTCAAGAGAGGGTAAACTAGTAAGCATAACATTGTCTTGAATCGAAACTAAATTCTTGATAAGACCATTAGAAAGACAATCATTATTAACAGAAAACAAATTCTGATAATAAGTCAAAATATGGTTCTCTGTATCAGTGGCCTTTGAAAGAATACGATCACCATCCTTCATGACAAAAATTCTCTTAGTAACATTCCTGATCTTGGTTATTTTGTGAAAAAATGCCATATTTCTATCCCCAAAATCATGTCAATTAACCCTAGATTTCTGCTTCCAAAAAGCTTCTTTATAATTTAAAGCAATCTGCAAATTAGTTTGAGCCTCTTTCTCAAGAGATAATAAGTTATCAGAACTTTCGAGATTATTAATCTGCTCCTGGATATTATCAAGCTTGGCTAAAGCTTCTATAACATTAGAGAATACATTGCCAAAAACAGTAGCATTCAATTCTTTAAGCTTAGCCTTCAATATTTTCAATTTCTAAGATAAAACATGCATAGGGCAGCCAACAATAGAACTTTGCCAAACCTCAGAGACAACCCTCTTACAATCAGGGTGTTGAGCCCACATTTTCATAAATTTAAAAGAAGAACGTTTCTGAAAAGCATCCTTTTTCATAAGCAAAAGAAGCAGGAAATGATCCGATTTACTTCTAGTAAGGGTACAACAATCAACACTGTCCCAAAAATTTATCCAGTTCTCGTTATAGATGGATCTATCCAGTCTCTTCTCCGTATAATTATTACCAACTCTACCATTAGACCAAGTATATGGAGATCCCCTCGTATGAATATGGATCAAATGATTCAATTTAGACCAATTCATAAACTCACTCCAAGAAGTAACTGAAGGAAGCCCCTTACCTCTTTGTTCTTTGTTCATGAGCACCCATAACTGCATTAAAATCACCAACAAAACCCCAAGGTGCTGGATAATCCTGCTGCAAATTATTCAAATCATTCCATAGTTGCCTCCCAGCAATGTAATTGGTAGATGCATAAATAGCTGAGAAATAAAGAGTCTGATTTTCCACAGCTAAAGAGAAAGCCACCTGCTGATTAGTAGAAGAAATGACTGTTGGACTAAAAGCATCAGTACAAAAGCACCAAAGATTAGAGGAATAGGAACCTCTATTATTCTTTGCAATAAACTTCAAATGTAACTTGGAGAAAAAATTAGAAAGGATTTGATGTAAACCAACCCAAGGCTCAGAAATGAACAGAAAATTAGGCTTATGCAACTTACAAAGCTTTTTTAACACTACTCTTGTGTCAGGATTACCTATGCCCCTGACATTCCAGTAAATCACTTTTAACATTGAGAGGAGTATTAGAGACTACCCTTAGATCGGGGCATATAACCTGCCTTTTTTTGGACCTGTAATTGCTTCTTTTGCAATTTTTCTTTTGAGATTTAGACAAAACCTATGTAAAATTTGCATTATTAGTATCAACCAAATACTTAGATGACACCACCTGGGAATCACCTTCTTCCGAAATTTGATCATCCTTAGTTTCACCAACAGAATCACTCCAAAATCTACTAGCAATTTGCATATCTTTAACTACCTTAGCATTAGAATGATCAATTGGAGTATCTATATTACAACGACTAACTGTATCAGAGGCCGAAGAATTAAAAACCTGAATAGAGCTGTCCTGTGTTGTAGCATGTGTACCAGATGCTGTCTCAGTGGCCAAATTCTGAATTGAATCCGAAGACTGCTCCTACTGCTGCATAATCGCATGCAGCTTCTACATATCAACTCGAAGATTGCCCTCATTTGAAGCTAAAGAATCTTGAACAATTTGGTCTGTATCTGGTTCTCCATTAGAGTGCATAACAACATCTCTAGTCTCACTTGCTGGAGCTTCCCGTGACTGCATAATCGAACCAAAATTCTGCTGGCTTGAGTTGGTATTAATCACACTATTATGTGGGCCAGTTTGCTGGGCATTTGTTGGCTCAATAAATCCAATTAAAGGATTTGTTTTCAGCCCATCCTAAGGGACATTATTGACACCTTTAAATGCATCCTTATCCATATGGGTTTGAACATTAATAACCTGAACTTGCTGCCTCGAAGAAGATCCCAATTCCAGTTCCTTAGCTGAATTGTTGTTTCCCACAAAATCATGTTCCTCATTATTGGTAGCAACCTATTTGCCTTTGCCTTGCACCATGTCCTTATTGACAGCTTGGACATGGATGGTGCTTCCCACTGCCTTTAGAACGTATCTAGCCTTTGAATTCTTATAATCATTTTTATGTTGTGGGTCAGGATTATGTAGGTGCTTGCACTTCTCCACATAATGACCAATTAGTTGACAGTGAGAACAAAAAGGTGGGATTTTCTCATACTCCACTTCAACATAGAAGGCATAGTCCTTTCTCTCCACCAATAAACGATTTATCAACTCAGAATTCAAGTCCACATCAACTAACACTCTAGCAAAATGGCCTAGAGTCCTTTTCATGGTGGGTTTATCAAGTGCAAGAGGGACCCCCAAAGCACCTGCTATTTCAAAAAGAATTTTGGGACGTCAATATTCACAAGATAGTCCATGAAGCCGAATTCAAACTTGGGCACTGGTTTGTCGAATTAAGTTAGGACTAAAATCCGGAGTCCAAGCGAACAAACGAAGCACCCTCGGATTCAAGTTCCACGAGCCAATGGATCTAACCGATCGGAGATCATTCGCAGAAGTGAAAGCAAATTCATAATAACATTTCCCAAGAGAAACCATGGACCATGATTCCTGTGTGCGCCACAGCTGCGAAATCTTGGATCGCAAGTCATTCATCCTCAATGGAACCAAGCCTTTAAACATGGTGAATCTGCCATGAAGGACGTTGTTGCATCCTTCAACACCATCGATATATTCCGATTCAGAAATCGTGATAGATAGGTCATCTCCCTTCCAGCATGGTTTGGGTAAAAGTCCTGTGGGGATAGCACAAGAATTATTAAGAGCAGCCTTGAAAGATTTGGTGATTGGCGTGGAAGAAACCAGAGGCGAGGGAGGAAGAGAGGAAGCGACTGCAGCGTGAGAAGAAGAAGCTTGTGAAGGAGGGAGGGGGCCAAGACAAGGCCAAAGCAGACTGGACGACCAACCATGATCGCAGTGCTCATGCAGGTTACGTGAGTATCATCAAATCAATTCTTCTGTGCGATGGAGAGTGAGCCGCGACAGGGGAAGGGGAGGGAGGTCTGAGGCACAACCAAGCTTACGCCGGAAGGTCGGCCATGATGAACGGCAGGGACGGCGGCGTTGAGGTATCAAACCCTAGCAGACTCATTCGGGTCAAATTTTATAACCAAATTTTGCATTTATAACCAAATTTTGACCAAAATCAAATTAAAATCAAATTAAATCTGTTTAAAAAATATCCAATTCTTTATTTAAAATAATATATTTTGCATTTATTTCATGTTTATATGAATATATTTTTGTTCTGAACAGAACTTCAGAGGATGACCGGAGGGAAGCAGTGCAGTTGTGCTCGCGACGGATGACGACGGCGTGTTGGGTGGTGTACCTGCAAACACTCCGACGCTCAAGTCAGTGTGTGTCGAGGTGAGTAAAGAGGTGGTAGAAAAATCATTACCTCGACCGTTCGACGCGGTCTTCTTTAAATATGAGTTGAGGACTACATCGCCGATGTGTAAACCGCTCCGCGGAAACCCGGAAGTCGGCATTAAATTCCTTTAATGCTGAGAACCGTTGGGTCGGCCGCGTTGAGGGAAGGTGGAGAGGCGAGCGGGAACGTGGCATCGAGGGAAGGCCGAGAGGCGAGCGGATATGGGCCTGAAGCGTTGGATCTGTGGATTGGGCCTTGGCCCAGTCCGGAACAATTTTCAAAAACGATACTTCAGACAACATTATGATGAAAATGTTAATCCCTACGTTTTTTTTTAAAACTATGCTTGGTTTATTTATAATTATACCATTTCTATTTTTTTATTTATAAAAATGGAATGTGAAAGAAGTTTTTTTTCTGACAAAAAAATGTGTAAGATGCTACAAGATAAAAAAAATGAAGTTTTATATAATACTTTTTTTTTCTCTCATTGAATTCACCCTATAATCCCTCTTGTAGGAATGAAAAAAATATGAATATGAAAGATTTTTTTTTTCCCAAGAGAATTCTTTATATTTGGAAATAATCTTCGGATACTTAGAACACACACCCTTCGAGCAAGTTTTACATCCACTTTGACCAACGAGGCAATGCCAATTTTTTTACGGTAATAGAAATATTGAATTTCGATATCAATAAAAGTGGCAATACAAGTTAGAATGTCGTAAAAGATTTGAGTCGTCTTCATGACAATGGTTGAAGTTGTCAATAACTAACTTTGAATCCAATTCAAACACATTGGTAAAATTAAGTTCCTTTGCCCATTTTATGGCATACCAAAGTCACAAAGCTTCACCTTCTCCAACTGTTCCTGTAGTTTGTAGCCAAATGGCCCTAGCCAATAGAAACTCCCCATTCGAATTTTTCAAGCCCAAACCCATGGAATTATTTTGTAACAGGAACACAATATCCACATTGCATTTGGTAACACTATCCGATGATCTATGCCATCATCAGGATTCCTGATGTGGATTCCGTTAGGAATACAGAGAGAGGGTTTTGCAAAACTGAAAAACTTTATTAATTACAACTGTATATATGTACATTTACAATTAACCAGCTAAACAAGTTAGTTACAACTAAATAGAAACTAACACTGCTGACTCAGCAGTTATTAACAACAAACAATTATACTAACATACTCCCTCCATTTTCATATATAAAAAAACACTTTTTTGGTTCGTTGAATAATTCATGTATTTGGTCTATATTATAGACCAAATACATGAGTTATTCAATGAACTAAAAAAGTGATTTTTGCTTATATATGAAAAGGGAGGGAGTAACCAACAAACTCTCCCTTAAACCGAGCAGCATTCTGCAACTCAGTTTAACTCTATTCCCACACATAGACCCAATCTATCTCTAAGCTTAGAAAAAGCTTCATACTTCAAGGGCTTTGTCATAATGTTTGCAAGTTGCTATTGTGATGAGCAGAAAATCAGTTCAACAAGTCCTTCTCTGCTCATATCATGCAGGAAATGAAATCTAACGTCGATGTGTTTACTTCGACCATGTAAAACAGGATTTCTTGACAGCTTTATGGCTGAACTGTTATCATAGAAAACTGTGATGCACTCCTTCTGCATAAGACCTAACTTCTCCAAAATTCTTTGTAGCCAAATTCCTTGACACACACAATAGATAGCAGCAATATATTCAGCCTCTGTTGTTGATAAAGTCACAACCGGCTGCTTCTTTGAAGCCCAAGATACCGCACCCGAACTAAGCATGAACACATAGTCGGTTGTACTCTTTCTATGATCAATGTCTCCTGCGTAATCACTGTCAGAAAATGCCACTAGATCACCCTTCTAACCCTTCTTATACAGAATGCCAAATTCAAGAGTACCTCTCAAGTATCTAAGTATTCTCTTTGCTGCCACTAGATGCTTTTCAGTCGGTTTCTCCATAAATCTGCTCACCAAACTTACTGCAAACATCAAGTCCAGTCTAGTAGCAGTGGGGTACATCAAGCTACCAACAATCTGTTTATATGTTGTGGCATCTACCAACTCACCTTCTTCATTTTTAGACAGCTTACTACTAGGTACAATCGGATTGGCCACCATGTTGCTTTGTTCCATGCCAAATCTTTCAAGAACCTCTTTGGCATATTTCTGCTGGCATATGAAAATCCCTTAGCTGCCTTGAGTCACTTCTATTCCCAGAAAATGCTTCATTTTCCCGAGATCCGTCATGTCAAACTCACTCTTCATAGATTTTGTAAAATCCTCAAACATCTCCATGCTATTCCCTGTAAAAATCAAGTCATCCACATATAAACTGACAACCAGCATGTTGTTTTTATCAACATCAGTCTCTATAAACAGTGTATGCTCATGTGGACACTTCTCAAAACCTTCCTTGAGGAAATAGGCTTCAATTCTATTGTACCAGGCCCGGGGAGCCTGTTTAAGGCCATTCAAAACTTGTAAACCTTGTTTTCTTCTCGCTTCCTAAGGTAACCTTGAGGTTGCTCCACAAAAACTACCTCACTTAACTCTCCATGTGGGAAGGCACTCTTAACATCTAATTGAAAAACATGTAGGGAAATAGCGCAATAACAGAGTTTAAAAACGCAGCGGAAATTTAAACTTTCCCTTGTGTGGATCCTTGCGAATGGTCATGACTCAGGGTTATATGAATTACCTCTTGTAGCGCAGATCGTTTGCAGATGCAAATTGGAATCGAGCACGAGCGTCGCACAGAAAACAACGCCTCTACGTAGTCCACACGAACAGCCTTCGAATGGGAGCGGTCTCCGTCGCTAGTGACGTCGTACCGGAACCGATCACGATGCAAGTCACGATCTTTGGAACGGCTAGGGTTTTTTCCGTGTTCGACTTCGCCTTAACGAGTCTATTTATAGACTTCACTTAAGACTCCACCTAGCGCATCAGAAGCTTACCGTGTGCTCTCGGCCAAGACCGTAACTTATCGTGTTCTGCGTCTTTCTTGACTCGCGCTGGTGCATCGTAAGAATGCACCACCGAATAAAATGAGTCTCACTCATTTATTTAATCTCCCATTAGCCTGTTCTCATGTGTATGACCCTGTAGGTTCCCGTAATGTTGGCAATAATATTAAATCACTATTTAATATTATAAACAGTGAGCGGTGTCTAGCAATACATCACTACTACCCAAGTAACGAGAATGTCAGTGTTGTGACGTAACCTTTCCGTGATAATGATCATGTGTATAATTACCCTTTTTGCCCTTATATCTATATTGAACACAAGACATAGTATGTGTCACTCTTGTATAGTTCAATATTATATTCCTTGATGCCCGAGTAGACTTAGTAACAACAAATAAGATCAATATCTCATATTGACTTATTTCAAAGATGGCCATGCATTTTACAAACATACTCTAACAAGGGGCCCACACATATTACTCCTGTTATGTAGGAGGGGCAAATCCCATCTAGGTCACTCATGTCTCTTTGCATGACTCGTTGAGTGCCCAGTTGACCGACTTTATAATTGTCCTGTTACATACAATGTTTGACGGCAATAAAACACTCAACTCCTCATGTAGGGACCATAGTGGTTTCAGTCCGAGGGTGGCATACACCACTATCACTATGAGAATAACTCATGACACTTACATAACACACTATGTAGTATTCTCATGGCGGGTCAATCCAAAGACACAATTACCCTAACGTGTACCTATGTGGTGACTTGATATCTCATATCTATAACCCGTGAGATGAGGTTATCACCCACTCCACATAATAGTCTTGATGCATTATTATTGTCCTTAATAATAATAATACTCGACTACGGATATTTAGAGTAAGTTCTTTAGTATCTCACAACCGAGTCGTCTACTCGATGTTCTATTGAAAACGAACTTTTACTCAAGGACTTTATTACGTTGAAACAAACATAATAATTGAAAATGCCTTATATAATAAATAAACTACATGATACAAAATATAAGTCCAAAGGAAAAACATTGGCCTCTAGGGCTTATACCAACAAAACATTCCACCCTTTATGAGCAGCCACGACCAGCATATATCTTATAGTGTCCCATCTTGCTACTAGAGCAAAAACCTCCCTATAATCAACTCCATATTGTTGAGAATACCCCTTTGCAACAAGTCTGGCTTTATGTTTTTCAACCTCTCCTTTCTTATTGTACTTGGTTTTATACACCCATTTCACACCAATCCTTTTGGCTCCTTGCGGCAGGCTAGTCAATTCCCATGTATTGTTCTTCTCTATTGCAGAAGTTTCTGCATTTATAGTGTAGTACCCTAATTTTGTCCGGCCTTTTTATTTTATTTTATTATTTATTTTAACTTTTTTAAATTTGTAATAAAAAATAATGTTTTTGGTTTCATAATAAAAAGAAGAAGGTAAAAAAAAAAAGAATAAAGGAAAGAAAGAAAAGAGAGAAAAAGTTGGAAAAGGTTGCAGGAAGGAAAAAAGAGGGGGACAAATAGTGGTGGACTGGCAAGCCTCACCCAAGGCTACGCACCCCTCGCTTTGCACAAGACCTCCCAACGCACTCCTCTTACGCCCTGCTTCACACACCCCTCTTCCATTCTTCTTGCGCCCCCAAGCCCAGTTTCCCTCCAGCACCCACGCAACCCAGCCCAAATCCTATTAACCCTAATTTCAACCTAATTCCCTCACTCCCTCATTTCCACAATCTCTCGGCCTCACCCATATTCAGCCGCTGCCCCCCTCCATTTGCGCCGCAACTTCCTCCGGCTCTCCCCCATTCTTCTTCTTTCTTTCTCTTCCATTTTTTCTTCTCCTTCACCTTCTCAAACCCTAAACCTAGAAGCTTCAGCCGCGGCGCCCCTTCCCGCCGTTTTTTTCTTCTCTTTCCCTTTCCCGTCTCATCTCTATTCCTCTCCCTCTCTTCTCACAAACTCTAAGCCGCCACACCTCCTTCTCTCTCGACCTCCTTCCTTTTTTGTCTCTCCTCCATTAAATCTTCCAAAATCACCCCCAAATCAAAACCAGATCTGATTCAAAGGGAGTCTTTTTCAACTCTTTCCTTTTTTTTACATATCTTTTCTATTAAAGATTAAATCTGTTTTTATTACTAATTGATGCTCTTTGATTTTCTTTGTAGGTGATTGAAAGAGGATTAGAGGCTATATAAGGACCTCACGAATGTGAAGCAGATGAGGGAGGGAACCCAGGGGGCCGAACCCTAGAAGGAAAAAAAAGAAGGCAGAAGAACACTGAAATAAGAGGAGATGAGACAGTGAGGAAGAACGCCACCAATTTTTTTTTTCTTTTGATCAAACACCTGTTGATCTTTCGTTGTAATTATTATTTTGGTTTGGTTGATATTGGTTACTGGAGAGCCCTACTCCAGGTTCTCTTCTTCTTTCCCTGGGTATCTTAATTCCTTTTATTTTTATTTTTTGATATTATATGGCCTTCTCTTCTTAGAAGCATGTAATTGTTGGACTGCAATTGATACAAACTGAGAGTCATACGCACTTTCATCTTTCTTGTTGCCTTCTTATATAATGCTTTGTTCTTGATTCTACAAATACAAGTGTACCGCACCTGTCCTTTGATTCACACGATGATCAAATAGAATTAGGGTTAAGGTTTGGCCTTCCAAAGGGGCCAAACCCTAGATAGGGACCAATTTGCAAATCTTCCATTATGAGGGGCATAAAAATAAAACTGAATGTTTCTGGAATTTTTTTTATTTATACGTTTTTTTTCTTTTTTCAATAAGTTGACATAAATTTCTGAAGAAAATTATATTTATTTTCTTTTCTAAAGTTTCTTTTTTCCTTTCTGTTTTATTTTAAAAAAGAATAAAATAATGTGATTTCATGCCTTGACAGGATTTGTTTTGATGATTGACAAAAGGAGTTCCATGAATAGTCATGTGCAAAAAGCGGAAAATTACACCAAGACGCCTACCAAGGATCAAAGTTTTTTTTAAGTATTTATTTTATTTTTAGGACTATTTGTAAGTAGTAATAAAATGCTCTCAACTAATTAAATCACACACTCACAAAATGATTTTTATTCTAAAACTGATTTTATGATAATTTTTCCTAAATTATTGTTAGGCACAAAGTATTTTGAAAAATTCTTAAGTTGTGCTCAAAATATTTTTCTGAAAAATGTTTCAAGTTTTCTTTGGCTTGTTGCAAGAAACAGAATACCCTTAAACGATTATAAGGATATTCATAATCGCTTATGACGTGCTCCTCTTCTCCGTGTCGAGCAGCGTTGATATCTTGACATGCAAATCTCAGATCGCTGCCGAGCCAGTGTGGAGAGATCGTATGCCGAGCCGCGTGTGGAGAGATCGTATGCCGAGCCGTGTGTGGAGAGGTCGATGCCGAAAGTGTGGAGAGGTCGTATGCCGACTGCGGAGAGGTCGTATGCCGAGTGTGGAGAGATCGTATGCCGAGCCGGGAGAGGTCGCATGCCGAGCCGGGAGAGGTCGATGGAAATCGATGTCGGACACCAAGTGTGTCCGAGAATCATTTCCGCCTCCGTATCATGTTTTCAACAAATTGCACCGCTATCTTATGACCAATCGACAAAGAATGTTTATCTGTCAAACGCGCTTTTTTAATGCCAATTCTCTCTCTCCGCCTTTCCAACGACTCTTTCTTTTTTGCCTATATATAGGACACACAGGCATTCCAAAAAAAACACTCACTTATTCTTTGTGCCAAAACTCACAAATATTCTCCATCACTCACACTTATTTTGAGCACAATTTCTTGAGAGCTTTTTATTCTACATAATTTAAGTTGTATTATTTGAGCTTCAATTTGTTATATCCGCACTATTGAGTGTATCTTTCTCATCTCATTTTATTTGAAAACATTTCTTTTTGGGTAGGAATCCCAAGGTGTTCATAGAGAGGTGATATCTCTTGAGCGTATTGCTCCTGAGTATAGAGTTGTAAAGGTTTCTAGCTGAACCTCGATTTAAAAGCTAGTGATTTAGTGAAAATCCCACGTTGCTTTGCCTTGGGGACAGGACGTAGGCCACGAGGGTGTTTGGTGGCCGAACCTCGTATAATCTGCGTGCTCTTCTTTCCTCTCTGTCTCTTTATCATTCAAGCACTTTATTTAATTTTTTTTATTTATTTTTCGGTCATTTATTTTCTGTCATTTATTTATTGCAATTTAATTCCCGCAATTTATTCTTCAAGTTATTTATCTTTTCGCAATTTATTTCTTTCAAGTTTCTTTTAATTCAAGAATTTATCTCAGTAATTTTTATATAAGCACCGCTATCACAATTCACCCCCTCTTGTGTTTGAAGTCACTTGGTAACAAGTGGCATCGTAGCTAGACTCTTGTATCAAGGACTTCACCGCACCAAGAGAACGACTTCAAACAGTAACGACGGAACTTCCATGAACAGACCCCCATTTTCCAATGGTGAGGGGTATGGTTATTGGAAGGATAGAATGCAAATCTTTCTTGAGGGTGTTGATCTTGATATTTGGGATGCCGTGGAAAATGGTCCATTTGTCCCCACTCAATCAATTAATGATGCAAAGGGTAGACAAACCAAGATCACTTTGGACCGAAGATGATAAGAAAAGGTCCAATACAATTTGAAAGCTAAGAACATCATCACTTCGCTTAAGCTACGATGAGTTCTATAGGGTCTCAAATTGCAAGACTGCTAAAGAAATATGGGACACCCTTCTATTGACCCATGAAGGTACTACCGAGGTCAAGAGGGCTCGAATGAACACATTAACCCATGAGTATGAGTTATTTAGGATGAAACCAAGTGAAAACATACAAGATATGCAAAAAGGTTCATCCATATAATAAACCATCTCGTAGCTCTTGGGAAAGTCTTCAAGAATGAAGATTTAATTAATAAAGTTCTTAGATGTTTAAATAGAAATCGCAACCCAAGGTTCTTGCTATATCTCAATCTAAAGATTTATCTACTATATCATTGGCAACCTTGTTTGGAAAATTGCAGGAACATGAACTTGAACTAAATCGACTCACCGAGAGTGAAGAAAGTGATAAGAAAGAAAGGAATTGCTCTCAAAGCAATCGTAAATGAAAAGAGGAATCGACAACAATGATAGTCTAGATGAGAATGAGGAAGACATAAGTCCGATGGTTCAAGGTTCAAAAGGTTCATGAGGCAAAGGGGAGAACGGGCAAGGTACAAAATCCTCAAAGAAAAATGAGGAAGGAACTTCGTTAATCCAACTTGCTATAAGTGTGGTCAAAAGGGACATATAAAACCCGATCGCCTCATGGTCGAAGAAAAAGCGAAAAATTTGATAGAAGACCACAAAAGGAATCAAAAGGAAGAAGAGCCTACATTGCCTGGGATGGCAATGATATGGACTCGTCTGATGAATCAGAAAAGGAGGAGGCCAACTTAGGTCTCATGCCAAAACACGAGGACTATGAGGTAAATGCTCTTGAACTCAATCTCCTTTAACTTATGATGAGTCGCTTATTGCTTGTGAAGAATTAAATAATGAAACGACTAGACTTGAAAAATTATTTCTTCTTCTAAGAAAACCCTCTCTTGTCTTGATTCTAAAATTGTTTTCTTAACCCAAGAGATGGAAGGTTTTAAGAAAAAACAGGTTGTTGTGGCTAAAGTTTCTACTTGCACCTTTGTGAAAACCAAAAGATTGATACTTTCAAGTGTGATGAATGCAATGTTTTGAAAACAAGATTGAAGATTTGGAAAACACCCTTGCCAAATTTACCATGGGAAGGGATAACTTAAACATTCTATTGGGAAAACAAAAGGGTACCTTTGGAAAAGCCGGTTTGGGTTATAATCCACAAACGCATGAAAAATCCTTTAAACTTGTTAATCACAACAACACTTCAAGCAGCCTTTCATTAAATGCTTTCACTGTGGTAGAAATGGTCACACTGCCTCCATTTGCAATATTAGAAAGAACAAGAATGTGGTTGGCAAAAAGATATGGATTCCAAAGGGTACTTTGCCAAAAACTAACTCATCTGGACCCAACATGGTTTGGGTACCAAAGGTTAAAATATGATTTGATGATGTAGGTGTGCTTGAAAGCCAAGGACTTAAATTGGTATCTTGATAGCTACTGTTCAAAGCACATGACAGAGACAAAAGCAAGTTCTCCTCATTGGTACCTAAGAATAGTGGCTATGTCCCAGATGGTGACAATAACAAAGGTAAAATTCTTGGGATTGGTTCTATTGGTAAGAGTCCTAATCCCACTATTGAAAATGTTTTGTATGTGGATGGTTTGAAGCATAATTTGCTAAGCATTAGTCAACTTTGTGATAAAGGAAACAAAGTGGTTTTCGATTCTTCAAAATGCATGGTCATGGATTCTATAAATGAAGATGTTATTGTTATTGGACCTAGAATTGGAAATATCTATATGCTTGATTTAGACAAAATACCTTCAAATGATGCATGTTGTCTTATTAGTAAAGAGGATGAATCTTGGCTATGGCATAGGAGAATGGCTCATATTCACATGGATCATCTTAATAAGTTGGTTCAAAAGGACTTAGTAATTGGCTTACCAAAGCTTCGCTTTGAAAAAGATAAATTATGTGATGCTGTCAAAAAGGAAAACAAGTAAAGGCCTCTTTCAAATCAAAAATATTGTTTCCACAAACCTACCTTTACAACTTTTACACATGGACTTATTTGGACCATCTAGAACTAAAAGCTTTGGTGGAAATTACTATGCCCTTGTTATTGTGGGATGACTATTCTCGCTATACATGGACTTTATTTCTTTCTCATAAAAATGATGCTTTTCGCCTTTCGTAAACTTGCTAAAGTTATCCAAAATGAAAAAGGAATGAACATAGTATCCATCCAAGTGATCACGGTGGGGAATTCCAAAATGAGGCATTTGAGGCCTTTTGTACTGAAAATGGAATTGAGCATAATTTTTTCCGCACCTAGAACACCACAAAGCAGAATGGAGTGGTGGAAAGGAAAATCGGTCTCTTGAAGAGCTTGCGAGGACGATGCTCAATGAGACCAACCTTCCTAAGTATTTTCGGGCAGACAGTAAGCACCGCATGTTATGTAATGAATAGAGTCCTCATAAGACATATTCTAAAACAAACACCCTATGAAATTTACAAGGGAAGGAAGCCCAACATTTCCCACCTTCACGTATTTGGATGTAAGTGCTTTGTTCTAAATAACGGTAAAGATAACCTTGGTAAATTTGATGCTAAAGCTGATGAAGGTTTATTTCTTGGATATTCCACTTCTAGTAAAGCCTTTCAATTTTTAATAAACGTGCTTTAACTGTTGAAGAATCATGCATGTTTCTTTTGATGAATCTAACCCCAAATCTTCAAAGAGAAGAAAGTGTTGATGATCTTGCGTAGTGTTTGGAGATACCTATTTAGAGGAACAAGAGAGATCAAAAGTTCAAAAGGAGGATCAAGAGTCCTTGCCTCAACCCTCTCAAGAACTCTCTCACTCAAATCTTCCAAAAGAATGGAGAGTCTCAAAGAACCATCCTCTTGACAACATAATAGGTGATATCTCAAAAGGGGTAACGACTCGAAACTCTCTTAATCATGCATGTCATCATATGGCCTTTGTCTCTCAAATTGAACCAAATGACATCAATGAAGCCATTTTTGATGAGCATTGGACCCTTGCTATGCAAGAGGAATTAAATCAATTTGAGAGAAATGATGTTTGGGAACTTGTCCCTAGGCCTAAAGATCACCTAGTCATTGGGACCAAATGGGTCTTTCGCAACAAGCTTGATGAAAACGGTATCATTGTTAGAAATAAAGCTAGACTTGTTGCAAAAGGCTATAACCAACAAGAGGGCATAGATTTCGATGAAACCTATGCACCCGTGGCTAGATTAGAAGCTATTCGCATGCTTCTCGCATTTGCATGCATCATGGATTTCAAACTTTTTCAAATGGATGTTAAAAGTGCATTTCTTAATGGCTTTATTCAAGAAGAAGTATATGTTGATCAACCTCCGGTTTTGAAAATTTTGAATTTCCAAATCATGTCTTCAAATTGAAAAAGGCTTTATATGGTTTTAAAACAAGCTCGAGAGCTTGATACGAGAAGGTTGAGCAAATATTTACTTGAAAAAGGTTTTGAAAGAGGAAAAGTTGATACCACTCTTTTCATTAAACACAAAAATCATGACATTTTACTTGTTCAAATTTATGTTGACGATATCATCTTTGGTGCTACTAATGAGTCCTTGTGTGAAGATTTTTCCAAAATCATGCAAAGTGAGTTTGAAATGTCCATGATGGGAGAGCTCAACTACTTCCTTGGTATTCAAATCAAACAAACAATGTAGGAATTTTTATAAATCAATCCAAATATTGCAAGGAGTTGCTTAAAAGATTTGGAATGAGCAACGCCAAAGAAATCTCAACTCCAATGAGCACATCATGCTATCTTGACAAAGATGAAGGTGGTAAGTTGGTCAAGTAAGTAAGTATCGAGGTATGATAGGATCTCTTCTCTATCTCACTGCTAGTCGTCCTGATATTATGTTTAGTGTTGGTATGTGTGCACGTTTTCAAGCAAATTCTAAGGAATCACATCTCTTAGCGGTAAAACGCATCATGAGATATCTCACTGGCACACAAACTATGGGTTTATGGTACCCCGAAGGTGCCGATCGCACACTTATCGGGTACTCGGATTCGATTTTGCGGGTTGCAAAATGGACCGAAAGCACTAGTGGGACATGCCACTTACTTGGGAATGCCTCGTCTCATGGCATAGTAAGAAACAAGCCGCTGTGGCTTTGTCCACCGCCAAGGTATCGTTGCAGCAGTGTTGTTGTGCACAAATTATTTGGATGAAACAATGCTTAAATGATTATGGGATTAATCAAAACTGCTCCAATTAAGTGCGACAATACTAGTGCCATAAACCTCACGAAAAACCCGGCCTATCACTCCCTAACTAAGCACATAGAAATTAGGCACCATTTTATTAGAGATCATGTTCAAAAAGGAGATTGTGTGATTGAGTTTGTGGAAACATCTAAGCAACTTGCGACATTTTTACTAAACCTTTGCCTAAAGAAAATTTCTTTTCATAAGAACTGAATTAGGAATTTTAGATCAATCGTGCATTGAATGATTGCGTGTGAGTGCATTTTATCTTTTACAAATTCTAACTTGGCGTTGGAGTGTGCTAACAATTTTATGCAGTCTCAAATTTCATACGCCTCAAGGACAAAAGAAGCGAGCAAAATAGAGAGCTCTAAACGCTTATGATAATCGCTATTTAAGAGTTTAAACTGTTATCTAATCGACAATATGTACTTCATAATCGTTTATGTAAACGATTACTTAATCAATTACATAAACGGTTACAGAGCGGAGCTCACCCGTCAGCAGCTATAATCGATTATGAGAATCCCATAATCGTTTATGGGTGGCATTCTCTGCCAATCAGATCACGCCACGGTAATGAATCTGTGGTTTCTGTTTAGATTCTATAATATGAACCAATGCCGCACTACATATATCACTTACCATAGCATCCTTGGCATATGCATATCTGATTTAGTACTTTGACATATGTGATAATTTTTTGTTCAATCTTTGGGATGTGCAACTTTAATGCATATCCATATGACTTAGTCCTTTGATGCTCTGTAGTGTGAAACCCTGTTGTATTATCCATGCCCTTCCCGCTTTTTGATGTTGCCAAAAGGGGGAGAGTTATATGATTCAGGGGGAGTGGTTTATTTCATGCATATTGTGAGGGGGAGTTCTTCACCAAAATGCCAAAATGCACCTAAATTCTGATATCTCCTTTTGAAATAATTATGCGTATACATCATTGTCGAATTATCAATGTACTTTACTAACTTCCCTCTTTGAGATGTTTGTCATCATCAAAAAGGGGAGTCTGTGATTTCATGCCTTGACAGGATTTGTTTTGATGATTGACAAAAGGAGTTCCACGAATAGTCATGTGCAAAAAGCGGAAAATTACACCAAGACGCCTACCAAGGATCAAAGTTTTTTTTAAGTATTTGTTTTATTTTTAGGACTATTTGTAAGTAGTAATAAAATGCTCTCAACTAATTAAATCACACACTCACAAAATGATTTTTATTCTAAAACTGATTTTATGATAATTTTTCCTAAATTATTGTTAGGCACAAAGTATTTCAAAATTCTTAAGTCAGGCTCAAAATATTTTTCTCAAAATGTTTCAAGTTTTCTTTGGCTTGTTGCAAGAAACAGAATACCCTTAAACGATTATAAGGATATTCATAATCGCTTATGACGTGCTCCTCTTCTCCGTGTCGAGCGGTGATATCTTGACATGCAAATCTCGCATCTGCGTCGAGCCGTGTGGAGAGATCGTATCTCGAGTGTGTGGAGAGATCGTATGCCGAAATGTGTGGAGAGATCGTATGCCGAGTCAGTGTGGAGAGGTCGCATGCCGAGTGTGTGGAGAGATCGCATGCCGAAAAGTGGAGAGATCGTGATGCCGAGCCGTGGAGAGGTCGTGATGCCGAGTCAGTGTGGAGAGGTCGTATCTTGCGCCGTGGAGAGGTCGTATGCCGAAATCGTGGAGAGGTCGTATCTTTGAGTCGTGTGGAGAGATCGTATGCCGAGCCGGGAGAGGTCGCATGCCGAAAGCCGGGAGAGGTCGTATGGAAATCTGATGTCGGACACCAAGTGTGTCCGAATCATTTCGCCTCCGTATCATGTTTTCAACAAATTGCAAATTGTCATCTTATGACCAATTGACAACAAATGTTTATCTCACAAACGCGCTTTTAATGCCAATTCTCTCTCCGCGTCTTTCCAATCGGCTCTTTCTTTTTTTGCCTATATATAGGACACAGGCATTCCAAAAAAAAAACACTCACTTATTCTTTGTGCCAAAACTCACAAATATTCTCCATCACTCACACTTATTTTGAGCACAATTTCTTGAGAGCTTTTATTCTACATAATTTAAGTTGTATTATTTGAGCTTCAATTTGTTATATCTGCACTATTGAGTGTATCTTTCTCATCTCATTTTATTTGAAAAAACATTTCTTTTTGGGTAGGAATCCCAATGTGTTCATAGAGAGGTGATATCTCTTGAACGCATTGCTCGTATAGAGTTGTAAAGGTTTCTAGTGAACTCGATTTAAAAGCTAGTGATTTAGTGAAAACCCCACAATGCTATGCCTTGGGGGCAGGACGTAGGCCTCAGGGGTGTTTGGTGGCCGAACCTGTATAATCTGCTGCGTGCTCTTCTTTGCTCTCTGTCTCTTTATCATTCAAGCACTTTATTTAATTTTTTTATATTTATTTTTCGGTCATTTATTTTCTGTCATTTATTTATTACAATTTAATTCCTGCAATTTATTCTTCAAGTTATTTATCTTTTCGCAATTTATTTCTTTCAAGTTTCTTTTAATTCAGTAATTTATCTGTAATTTTTTATATAAGCACCGCTATCACAATTCACCTCCCTCTTGTGTTTGAAGTCACTTGGTAACAAATAATAACAAAAGCAAAAAGGGAAACAATTTTAGGCAAACAAATTCTTAAGCAATTAAAGGGTATCATTTTTTAATGGGCGTGTAGGGGTGCTAATCCTTCTCTACGCGTAATCAACTCCCGTACCCAAATCTGGTTCGAAGACCATTATGTTTTATTATTTCAAAAAAGGTTTTTCCTATTGTTTTTTCCTTAATAAACATAGGTGGCGGCTCCATTAAATTTTTAGGGTGGAAGATTGGCTGAAAGCAATTGAAGGGGCAAATCATATTGGGTTCAAAGCTTCAGAAGTATGTTTGGTCCTGGACGTGGTAATTCCTCCAAAATTCAAAATTCCTGAGTTCGTCAAGTATGAAGGTTTAACTTGTCCAAGAAGCCACCTCATCATGTACTGCCGGAAGATGGCCTCCTGCTCCAAAGAATGATAAGCTCCTAATCCACTTCTTCCAAGAGAGTCTTACCGGGCATCCCTACGCTGGTATATGCAAGCAGAGCGAGCAAAATCAACTCATGGAATGATTTGGCTAAAGCTTTCATCAAACAGTATAAATACAATATGGACATGGCTCCTGACCGCTCCCAGTTGCAAACCATGGTAAAAGGGGGCAATGAAAGCTTCAAAGAGTATGCCCAAAGATGGAGAGGGATTGCAGCCCAAGTGGAACCTCCGTTATCTGAGAAAGAGATGGTTACCACGTTCACTGACACACTTCAACAACCCTTCTATGATCTGATGATGGGAAATGTCTCTTCAAGCTTCCCAGACCTAGTTGTTGTCGGAGAAAGAGTGGAAGCCGAGATAACAAGCGGAAGGATTGACAACCTCGAAGCTCAACAGCCATTGCGCAATATAGGTCAAGAACAGGAAGAAGATACAAACGATGATACAAATGATGCTCATCACGACATGCACTGGGGCAGTGGGCCACTCCATTTTGTTGGGCTCTGATCAACACCAAGTGATAAAACTTCAAGAGGAATAGCCCTGTTTAAACAACCTTCATTTGTTTTTTACGCTTTGCCCGGAGCCCTGGGGCATATCTTGTAAAGGGCCCACTTTGTTCTCATCCTTTCAATACATCAATGGAAATGCAATTTGAATTTTTTAGCTTCCCTTCTTGGTACATGGTTAATCCGGGATAAAAAAAAAGTAGTTAAGAAAAATATATGGTAAAGGAAATGCACAATAATCAAAAATTAATTTTTGTGAAAATTTGAGCAATAAGGTTTTGAGATGAAGTTTGGCCGTTTTTCTCTATCCAAAAAATATAAAAAATATTTATCCCTTGCTACCCCTTTTGAGCTAAAAAAAAATTTCTTTCAAGTACCCTAAACAAGGATCACCTATACATTAAAGGCTAGCACAATAGTCCATTAAATTTTTGTCTGTTAAAAAAAAAAAGCAAGCAAGCAAGCAAATATCAAATGCAACGTATCAAGACACTTGAAAAAAATATGAATAAAAAATGCAAAAGCAAAACAAGACAATGGTGCTAGCAACCATCCAAGTGCATCTTGGCACTAAAGATCTTTGTTTTCATAAACCCTTAAATACTTTTTGGGCCTGAAATATCCTTTCTTTCATAGCCCTTAACCCTTGGCCACGTTACAACCCTAATAAAGTCCATTCTGATCAAAGTCCAATTGCTCACATTTTCTCAAAACTTGATTTTTGAAAGAGGAAATCCATATAAACTCCTCGGTGTAGTTGCTTTACCAAAAAAAAAAGAAAAAAAAGAAAAAAAAGAGTATAAATAAAATGCTCGCTAGGCTGAAAACCCGAAAGGGCGGTCTAGGCAAAAGTTAGAGCGACCCGCTAGGTTGAAAACTCGCAAAGAGCTGCCTAGGCAAAAGTTAGGGTCAAATTCACAAACATATCAACCCAGATTGGACCTCGCAGATCTAAACAGAAACTAAGAAGCTAGGGGCAAAAGCGGTGCCTATCATCTACATGCTTCGCATTCAAGATTTCATTCCAGTTGCAGAGCTACACAAAGTGGTTTGTCTCTTAACATGATCTTTCCTCACATGGTTGGGCAAAGGCCAAAAGGACACTGAAGAACCTGAGGATCAAAAGGAGTCGGTCTGATCCTCTTAGGAGCATTCAAAGCATGAAAAGGAGAATTTGAGGATCCTTAAGATGATCTATCAAGGGGCAAATATGCCAACCTGGTGCATTGCAAAGTCAACCATTTGGACAGGCGAGCCAACACCCACGAGTCTAGGGGCAACGTCCTCAAAAGGAATTCAGGGAAATAAAAAAAAAGAATCATTCTTTCAAAACAAAACATTGCTCATGCATGACATTCATTGCATCTTGCATAATCATTAATACTTTTGGGTCCACCGCCCGCCTTAAAAAAAAATCCTTGCTCCAAAAGCAAAAGCAACATTCATGCATGGCATACCATTCATTGCATCTTTCATAATCATCAATACTTTCGGGTCCACGACCCACCTTAAAAAAACATTTTTCTAAAAATAAAAAAATTCATGCATGGCATACCATTCATTGCATCCTGCATGACTATCAAAGTTTTTGGGTCCATTGACCCACCCTCTCAAATATTACATACAGTTAGTCTGTTGTTACTCAGTAAAAACTAGTACTCAGCCTACTCAATCTATTAGCATGAGTTAGGAAGCTGTCCTACACCTTACTGGGAATCTGACCCACCATCTTGGGAATCTGACCCAAGCTTTTAGTCGGGAACCTGACCCGCGTCTCAGATCTTCCTCAATTATGGAAATTGATCCACACCTTTTAACAAGAGTTAGGAATCTGACCTACACCTTGTTGGGAATCTGACCCGAACTTGTGTCGGGTGACAAAGAAGCTCATACACTGGACGTTCACCTGCAATAGGAAAACCAGTCCATACTTTAGCAAGAGTTAGGAATCTGACCTATACCTTGCCGGGAATCTGACCCGAACCTATATTGAGTGACAGAGAAACTCATATCACGGATATTCCTTAAAGTAGGATAGTCACCCGTACCTTTTAGCAAGAGTTAAGAACCTGACTTACCCTTGTTGGGAATCTGACCCAAACTTGTGTCGAGTGACGAAGAAACTCGCACCCCAGACTTACCCTAAGTAGGGAAGTAATCAATACTAAAGATGTGAGGGTTAGAAACCAGACCTATGCCTTACTGAGAATTCACTAGGAACTGAACCTAGAATCTTCACCAATTTTGAAAGGAATCATAGTCATACCTATGCCTTACTGGGAATTCACTAGGATACCGATCCTAGAATCTCCCACCAAAGTCGGGAACCAATCCCGCAATCTTAAACCACTTGTTTCGGACAAAATTAGAGTCCTTTATTCTTAATTACCTTTTACAACGAATGCACTAAGACCTTCGAGTAAAATGTAATTAAGGAGGGGCAGCTGTAGTACCCTAATTTTGTCCGACCTTTTTATTTTATTTTATTATTTATTTTAACTTTTTTAAATTTGTAATAAAAAATAAAAATAATGTTTTTGGTTTCATAATAAAAAGAAGAAGGTAAAAAAAAAAGAATAAAGGAAAGAAAGAAAAGAGAGAAAAGGTTGGAAAAGGTTGCAGGAAGTAAAATAGAGGGGTGCAAATAGTGGTGGACTGCCAGCAACACAACCCGCTACTGCACCCTCGCTTTGCAAACAAGACCTCCCAAATAAGACTCCTCCTACGCCTTGCTTCACGCACCCCTCTTCCATTCTTCTCGCGCCCCCAAGCCTAGTTTCCCTCCAGCACCCACGCAGCCCAGCCCAAATCCTATTAACCCTAATTTCAACCTAATTCCATCACTCCCTCATTTCCACAATCTTTCGGCCTCACCCTCATTCAGCCGCTGCCCCCCTCCATTTGCGCCGCAACTTCCTCCCTCTCTCCCTCATTCTTCTTCTTTCTTTCTCTTCCATTTTTTCTTCTCCTTCACCTTCTCAAACCCTAAACCTAGAAGCTTCAGCCGTGGAGCCCCTTCCCCCCGTTTTTTCTTCTCTTTCCCTTTCCCGTCTCATCTCTATTCCTCTCCCTCTCTTCTCACAAACCCTAAGCCGCCACACCTCCTTCTCTCTCGGCCTCCTTCCTTTTTTGTCTCTCCTCCATTAAATCTTCCAAAATCACCCCAAATCAAAACCAGATCCGATTCAAAGGCAGTCTTTTTCAACTCTTTCCTTTTTTTTACATATCTTTTCTATTAAAGATTAAATCTGTTTTTATTACTAATTGATGCTCTTTGATTTTCTTTGTAGGTGATTGAAAGAGGATTGGAGGCTATATAAGGACCTCACGAACGTGAAGCAGAGGAGGGAGGGGAACCCAGGGGGCCGAACCCTAAGGAGGACCCGAGAGCCAACCTAGGGAGGAAAACCGAGAGCACAAGGGCGAACCTAGAAGGAAAAAAAAGAAGGCAAAAGAACACTGAAACGAGAGGAGATGAGACAGTGAGGAAGAACACCACCAAATTTCTTTTTTTTCTTTCGATCAAACACCTGTTGATATTTCGTTGTAATTATTATTTTGGTTTGGTTGATATTGGTTACTGGAGAGCCCTACTCCAGGTTATCTTCTTCTTTCCCTGGGTATCTTAATTCCTTTTATTTTTATTTTTTGATATTATATGGCCTTCTCTTCTTAGAAGCATGTAATTGTTGGACTGCAATTGATACAAACTGAGAGTCATACACAGTTTCATCTTTCTTGTTGCCTTCTGATATAATGCTTTGTTCTTGATTCTACAAATACAAGTGTACTCCACATGTCCTTTGATTCACACGATGATCAAATAGAATTTGGGTTAAGGTTTGGCCTTCCAAAGGGGCCAAACCCTAGATAGGGACCAATTTGCAAATCTTCCATTATGAGGGGCATAAAAATAAAACTGGATGTTTCTGGAATTTTTTATTTATTTATACGTTTTTTTCCTTTTTTCAATAAGTTGACATAAATTTCTTAAAAAAATTATATTTATTTTCTTTTCTAAAGTTTCTTTTTTCCTTTCTGTTTTATTTTAAAAAGAATAAAATAATAACAAAAGCAAAAAGGGAAACAATTTTAGGCAAACAAATTCTTAAGCAATTAAAGGGTACCTTTTTTTAATGGGCGTGTAGGGGTGCTAATCCTTCTACGCCAGAATCAACTCCCGTACTCCAAATCAGTTCAAGACCATTCTGTTTTATTATTTCGAAAAAGGTTTTTCCTATTGTTTTTTCCTTAATAAACATAGGTGGCGGCTCCATTAAATTTTTAGGGTGGTTGTCACACATAGCTTTCTTCCACTTTTCATGCTTTGTAGCCTCTTCATAGGTCAAAGGATTTTCTGCAGAGTTAAAAACAGCCAGGTTGTGCATTTCCTCATCATCATACAGCTCATCAATATCTCCTGAAGTAACATAGTCATCCATCCAAGAAGGTGGCTTCTTGTTTCTCCCAGTGGTCAACTCTGTTGAGGTTCCATCATTGGTATTTGACAAAGTTTGCTTCTTACCCCTCCCTTTATTCAAGTTTGGAGTACCAGAAGCATGTGACTGTTATCCACTCCTCCCTATACTCAAGTTTGGAGTAGAGACAACAGTAGATGCTGGTTGAGTCTCTTCTGTCACTGTTGTAGCTCCCAACTCTGTGTCATTTCCAGCTTCTAAAACAGAGTTTTCTATGTCATCAATACTGCATTCAGTTGCTGTCTCCTTTCCCTTATTCTTCCAATCCCACTTCTCATTTTCTGAAAACACCACATCTTTACTAATAATAATCTTTCTAATAGCAGGATCATAAAGTCTAAAGGCTTTAGACTCCTCACTTACACCTAGAAAGATGCATTAACACTCTTATCATCAAGTTTTTTCTTCAAAGCATCTGCCACATGTGCATTAGCAACACAACCAAAAACACTAAAGTGTTTTACTGAGGGCTTTATCTCACTCCAAGCTTCTTCTGGGGTGACATCTTTTACTGCAAGAGTAGGGCTTCTATTTAGTACATAAATGGCCCAATTTACTGCCTCAGGCCAAAACTGCTTGGGTACACTTCTTCCAGATAACATACTTCTTACTAAATTCATTATTGTTATGTTTTTTCTTTCTGCTACCCCATTATGCTGTGGGGTATAGGCAGCAGTCAGCTGTCTTTTAATTCCATTCTCCCTACAATAGTTATCAAAATTAGCAGAGGTAAACTCCCGACCCCTGTCAGTTCTAAGACAACAGATAGCACATCCTGATTCTTTCTCTACCAAAGCCTTAAACCTTTTAAAAGTATCAAAAGCTGCTGATTTTTCAGAGAGAAAATAAACCCAAGCCTTCCTACTATAGTCATCAATAAAGGAAATGAAGTACCTCTTGTTGCCATTAGACTCTGGCTTTATAGGACCACAAATGTCTGAGTGTACCAGCTTCAGCTTCCTAGATGCTCTCCAGTTACTTTGCTTGGACATTGAATCTCTGTGTTGCTTTCCAATTAGGCAATCTGAGCACACTTTTTCTGTTTCACTGAGCAGAGATAGACCCCTAACCATCTCTTTTTGGGCTAGAGTATTCAATCCTTTGGAGCTGAGATGCGCATATCTGTAATGCCACAAATAGGTGAGGTCTTCAGCAGTGGCTTGCAAGCAGGGGGAAGTGATTGGAGAAGCCATGATGGCAAATAACCGATTGGTAGCCATCTTAGAGGACATGATCAACCCCTTTTCATGATGAAACACCTTACACATATTGTCCTTAAACACTATGGTCAAATTCTTCTGCTGTAGTTGGCCTATACTCAATAAATTGTTTTTGAGTTAAGGAATAAAATAGACCTCTGTGATAACCTGAACCAAACCATTGATCTCCAATCTTATACTCCCTTTCCCCATCACATTCATCCTAGAGTCATCCCCAAGTTTGACCGATTCTCTGAACCTTTCATCAAGTTCAAAGAACCATTCCTTTGTACCATACATGTGGTTACTACAGCCAGAGTCTAACAACCAGACCTTCCCTTTAGCTGACCCTTGTGACTCTCTATAGGCCATGAGAAGCATTTCTTCTTCCTCTCATTCAAATTCTGCATATTTTGCAGCATTCTCCTCCGAATTAGGGCATTTATATTGAAAATGCTCCAATTTATGACACCCATAACATTCAAACAATTCTTTGTTCAGTCTTCCTCTGCCTCTACCTCCTCTCCCTGAGTTGCGACCTCTTCCTTTGCAACTAGGTCTTCCACCACCAGAAATCTTCAAGGCCTGTTCTTCCTCTTTGTGGCCCCGCATTCTTTGTTCATGAACCAGTAAACTACTTTGCAGCTCATCAATCGATAAGGTAGTTACGTTATTTGATTCTTCTATGGAGCATACCACGTAATCGAACTTAGCCATCATGGATCGAAGGATCTCCTCGACAATCACCGTTTCCTCCATTCTTTCTTCGTGAATCTTCATTTTGTTCGCCACTGCTAGGGTTCTTGCAAAGTAATCACTCACCGATTCCCCTTCTTTCATTCCAAGAGTTTCAAATTCTCTCCTCAATGCTTATTGCTGCACTCTCTTGACCTTTGTAGATCCCTGGTACTTCTGTGTCATCGAATCCCAAATGTCCTTGGACGAATCTTTCTTGAGAATAGTCTCCAGAATACCCCTATCAATCGATTGAAAGAGGTAGTTTTTGGCCTTTAGGTCCTTCAATTTCCCTTCATCGGAGGCTTTCTTCTGTTCTACCGTCGCCATTGCTGGTAGATCTGGAACCCCTTGTGATACTATCTCCCAGTACTCCTTCGAATGCAACAAGTTCTCCATGAGCATGGCTCAATGATCGTAGTGTCCGTCAAATTTGGGAATCGCTGGTTGGATGAAGCTACCGTTCTCTGCCATGGTCACTCCTTGCAACACTCTCGTTTTCTTTCTTGACCTAAGCCACACAGTGTTTCTCTCTCAACGCGTTTTCTTTCTTGACCAACACAATTTCTCTCTCCACACGTCAAGCCCCAAGATGGAGCTCTGATGCCTGCTGTTAGGAATACAGAGAGAGGGTTTTGCAAAACTGAAAAACTTTATTGATTATAACTGTATATATGTACATTTACAATTAACCAACTAAACAAATTAGTTACAACTAAGCAGAAACTAACACTGCTGACTCAACAGTTATTAACAACAAACAATTATACTAACATTACCAACAGATTCAAGCTCACAGGGGTGCCTAATCGACTTGGCTTGTTGCAAATTTTCAAATGTAGTAATTGCTCTTCCTAAAATTTGGTTGTAATTTTCATCCACATCTTTCAAATGCTTCAGATTACGGTTACGCCATATACTCCTAAGAATAGTTGCCCACTTAGCTCTCGCCCTATCATCGATAATGCAAAACACATTGAAGAACAAATCCAGAAAGCTTTTGTGAGTGGCCATGTGAGGTTCAATTATTTCCCAGAAACTAGATATCTTTTGGCATTCAACAATCTTACTGTAGGTGAGAAATACATGCCAATTATTCTCCACATTAGACTCATGACAAGTGCATTCAATTGGACAACATACCCCTTTGATTTACAAATTGATGAAGGGCTAATAAGCTTCCAATTCCTTGCCTCTTGAAGATGATCGGTGTCAAGCATATTATCGAAACACATTCAGTATGCGAACTTGACGATAAAAAGACCATTGGGGCTCGATCCCACATTATTTTATCAAATAATACCAAAGTCACTAAGTGGAGTTGCATCACCTTATTTGCCTACACTGGAGTGAGGACTTCCCTGATTTTTGTGACATTCCAGTTCCTAGCCCTGAGGATTATTAAATCACACACCTCAATATCTAAACGAGTCACGATAGTTAGATCATGGAGAGTTAACTTCTTTCCATCTCTTAGCCAAGGCTTATGCCATGGCCGAATATTTGTACCGTGTCCAACTCGCCATCTACATCCTTCCTTTATCAAAGCCCTACAATTGCAAATACTTTGCCATGACCAGCCGGTATTATGCCTCATATGAGCATCCGTGAAATCCCCTCGAGGGTAATATTTGGCCTTAAAGACTCTTGAGATCATGACATCTAGGCAAGAGATCAAATTCCACCCTTGTTTTGCAAGCATCACTAAGTTGAATATACATAGATTTTTAAAGCCCTTACCTCCGCGTGATTTTGGCATTGGGAGTTTATCCCATGCTAACTAATTAATGCCTTGCGAGTGTCTTCCGTGCAAAACCCACCAAAAAGGAGTTCATCATTTTCTAAATTTTTTTCTCTCGAGTTATAGGCAACATACCTTCACTATGTAAGACCCACGTAGCTCCAAAAACCTCATATAAAAAGCCGGGTTGAGGCCATTTGGCCTAGGGCCCTTGTTAGGATGCATCTGAAATAGAAGCTTCTCTAAATTCGTAGGCCTAAAAGGTGCAAGCCGTCGTGCGTTGTCTTCTTCATCTAACATTTGTATCTGGGCTATGTGTACCATAACACCATTACCATGTTGAAAGAGGCATTGAAAATAAGATTTGACAAATACCAAACTGCTCTTGCTTTTCAACCATAGTATCATCTCTCCCACTGAGTTTTTCAATTTTTTTCATGTTCTTTCAATCAATAAATGTACAAAAAAAAATATTAAGCATTAAATTCCAGTAAAGAAGAAAATACTAAGGATTAAATTTTAGTAAAAGATACAAAAAACCAAAACAACGTATTTATCATAACACAGGGACATTCTAAAAAAAAAAAAATCATAACAGAGGGAGTAAAATTGAACTAAAATTATTTTGGCCCCCATTTGCTGTTTGAAAAATTATTAAAAAGAAAAATACATCACCAAATATAGGAGTTGGAGGTTGGGTCACACAAAACATAATGAAATAGTTAAGCAAAATAGTTAACGGTCCCAGGAGACGGACGAATAATTGAGTGACACAGCGTTAGGAATTTTCCTTTTCCCAAAAAACACTTTTCAACGCCCGACCACCAGGCTCACCAATCTCCATTTCCCTTTCAGATCTCGCCCTTGTTCTCTTCTTCCTCATCCGCTATTTCTATTTTTCTCTCTTTGTTTAACGGCCACTTCATAAGTTATAATTACGCTTCACTCTACACTTTTTCTTTGGGATAAAAATCGCATAATTTTATTTTTCCTTTTTTAATTTTGTCGCAATCACTCCCTCAAGCACACACAGCACCCGTCGTGGATCAGGTCAGGTTTTTCTATTCTCGCGTTGATCTCGATGGCTGCTCCACCCGCAAGAGCTCGATCCGATTACGATTATCTAATAAAGCTTCTCCTCATCGGCGATAGCGGTACTATCCCTTTTCCCTTTTGCAATTCTCTTAATTGATTTCATTTTTCTAAGTTCTTAAATATTTTGAGTTCCTCTGATGTATTTTGGTTTGATCCGGTTTGTGTTGGCTTAGCTTATCATGTAAGTCGCTGGATGGTTATTTTATTATGTTAAATATTTGTTTAGGGCTGAAATAGACAGGATTTGTGTTTTACCGCTTCTGTTTATTCGGTTCTGTGATTTTCAGCGGTAAATGGATGATTAGCATTCTATTTAAGGGAATGCCATTTTACTGTGATGAATTGAGGTAGTACCTGCTCTGTCAATGAAATTGCGACTGGTAAAAGGATTTAAAACAAAAAAAGGGTTACGACCACTTATTAGCTTCCTGTTATGGTGTTTGCTGAATGGGTAGCTATCAAACAGTACAAAATTGGGATTTTGTCCCCTTCCAGTCTAGTACTAAAAAAGCCCACTTCTTTGGTTTAGTTTATGGCAAGTATGTAACTAGTTAACTACCTCTATAATTTGAACATCCAACTCACCCAAAGTTCGAAAATTGCTTAATAACAAAAGTGGTGGTCATGGAGACTATCTCCTCTCTCTATTTCCCCACTTCTTTTTGGTTTCATTAATGTAGGGAATATATGTTGTTATGTTGGGTTTCATTTGTATCACATTCATTTTATTTTATTTTTTCACATTGGCAGGTGTGGGTAAAAGTTGCCTTCTATTGCGTTTCTCAGATGGATCTTTTACAACTAGTTTTATCACAACCATTGGGTAGGTTCATATGTTTGTGAAATCGCCTATTTTACATTTTCTCTATTCTTCTTTTGTCTCTCTCGTCACAGGATGGCCCTGATCTTACTAGAATGTTTTATTTATCTTCAGCATTGATTTCAAAATAAGGACCATAGAACTTGACGGCAAGCGAATCAAATTGCAAATATGGGATACGGCTGGTCAAGAGCGGTTTCGAACTATTACAACTGGTTAGTTTTTGAGATTAAAAGTTTTTCGTTTTGTCCCCCGCACCCTCCCTATATAAACAGAATGATTGATGAAATCTCAGTTGTGGTTCTTTATATCCAACTTATGAACACTTCTGTCGATAATGTGTACTTGTCATGATGTTAATCAATTGCTATTTACTTATTTGTTGATCCTTTTGTTCTTGCACATTGGATTGGAACTAATATAAACAGTAGATTTTAATAATTTTTTTGACCTCATCAGTTTTTATTGTGGATTCTATGTTTTGTTAGCTTTTTAGTCGTTTTATCTGGGTGCTATATTTCACAGGATGCATTGCATAACTCTGGAGGAAGCGTATTTACTTTGGTACTAATGACTGTAGCGTGGCTATTTATTGACTGAGGCAAATAGATTTCCCTTTCTTCTTTAACTTGCCAAACCATTTTATTGAAAATCGGTCTGTTTTGACTTGGTGATTTAAACTTCCATTTGCCAGATCAAATGTCTAATGTGCTTGATATGATTTGACGGTCTTTTGTCCTTCTAAGATTGCTGGCTTTTTGAGATGATATGCTTGTTTACTAGATTGTATGTGTTGGATTTCTTCATTAGATTGGTTTAGGCCTCATCTAAAAAATTCTGGATATTATCAGACCTGTCAGTTAGTTGGATCTTCAGTGTTGTGCCCACTGTCTATAACCTTGCATGTTACATCAAGTCTTTCAATGCTATTTGGGTTTAGTTTTGCTATTGTAGGATGTTGCTTTGTTTTGTAGGATGTTGCTTTGTTTGTCGATATTAGTACATATGATAATATTGATTATCGATTGACAACCACTACCGTATCAAACACACAAATTTTGAAGCTTCTGTCACACGCGTTTAATCTTTCTTTTGCAGCTTACTACCGTGGAGCCATGGGTATTTTGCTTGTGTATGATGTGACTGACGAGTCATCTTTTAACAGTAAGTTCTCCTTGCTCCTTAGCTTTTAGTTTTATTTCTTTGCCTCTTTTATTATTTCTCCTACATTCTTAATCTACTGCAATGTGTTTTTCCTTAAATCCACATGCATCAGTGGAGCGAGTATTTTTGTTGGTTAACTCTAATTTTCAACTTTGTACTTTGGGGAGATTCCATTGCGTAGACATGTTTTAAGATGTAACAACTAGACTTGTTTCATCTCATGTCCAGACATCAGGAATTGGATTCGCAACATTGAGCAGCATGCTTCTGACAACGTCAACAAGATATTAGTGGGGAACAAGGCTGACATGGATGAAAGCAAAAGGGTTTGCACCACACACTCACTCTTTGTCCATCCTTTTGGTTATGCATGTACACATATCTCCTATGATTACTATGCTACACTTGATGCTGGACATTATTCTCCTTAGGCTGTTCCAACTTCAAAGGGTCAAGCTTTGGCAGATGAATACGGCATCAAGTTTTTTGAAACCGTAAGCGGCACTTGTTAGTTATTACTCTTGTTGAAAAAGCATGCCGAAATTGCTATGCTGTTTTTAATGCTGAGCTTATGCTTATACAGAGTGCAAAAACTAATATGAATGTGGATGAGGTTTTCTTTTCAATAGCCCGGGACATCAAACAAAGACTTGCGGAAAGTGACTCAAAGGCTGAGGTTATTGTTTTAACCTTTCTCTAGTTATGATGGGTTATCTTGTGACAGTTGATATTTACATCATTTTTTGATTGCTAACTATTTGATTAATGCAAGACACTTCCTTGAAATAGTTGGTTTTCATTTTTAGAACATTACTAGCTGAAAGAACCCGTGCTCAACACGAGTGGCAAAGAAAACGGAACCTATAATGTAGTTAAGTTTTTTGTGGAAAAATGGTTTTCAGTGGGAAAACAGATGAATGAGTTTTTGCCACGTGTCATTAGTGTAGTTAAGTTTTTTATATAGATAAATAGATAAATAGATTGGTGTGCATGTTTGGTTGAATCAGAAAGCCCTTACCAAATTTAATTGTCTCATCATCTTTGCACTAACTTTTTATGTGGTTCTTTGCAGCCCCAGACACTCAAGATTAACCAACCAGACCAGGGTGCAGGGTCTTCTCAAGCAGCCCAAGGATCTTCTTGCTGTGGTTAGGGAAGATCTAGCAAATACATTTGACCGAGAAAGTTAATTTTGTCAATGACTTTCATCAGTGCTTGTATTGTTCACTTGTTATTTCACAGTTGCTACTTATTGGGTGTGAATGGTAGATCCTTCCTATGTTGGAAAGTTAATCATATATCAATTTACTGTTGCTTCTGTTCTTTCCTTTTTCAGGAGCCTGACTGTGCACAGCCTTTGCTAAAAACCAAAATCACATCCTTCGCCTATTTGGTGCTACAAAATTTTGCCATGCGTGCGATACTATGAATCAAACTTCATATACTTCCACCGGAATGGATTATAAACAAAAATTAACTAATTTACGGTTATTAAGATAGTTAGTTAATCACATTTAATCTATATAATCTCAATTAAAAAATCAACTCTATTGCCTAAATTATCTTTTATGACTAATAAATTAGTTTATTGGAAATACAAAAAGTTAAATTAAATGATGGATATTTTGGTGATTCTATAATTAAATAGGAGAAAAGTAATTAATATTTGTTTATATTTTATTTTAAAAAGCATGAGATAAAATTTGCTTATAATTTATTTCGAAGTGAGTACATTTGATGTTTCTCGGCTTAAGCTGAAACTTTGATCAAATACTTGGATATTATCGGTAGATTTAGTTTTGTTCAATAGGCTACGCCAAATTGACAATTTAAACATGGCTTAATCACACTTTTATACTCATTACTATAATTAATGTAATTTTGGTTTTTCAATGATTCTTAAAACAAATTTAATCCCTCATTTTTTTAATTATTAAAGTTGAGTCTATCTTGCCTCATAAAAAGTTGAAGCTATCATGTTTTTTCATTTAGCATTCTCAAACTTTCCTTATTTACTCTAGGTATTTTAAAATTGGATTAGTTAAAATATTTAGAACGTTCTTATCAAAAATTATTAATTAAAACATCAAAATTTACTTAAAATAAAAAACTAAATTTTTTTACTTCTTTGAATCATAATCTCACATTTTAGAAACACTATTGACACCAAGTTTACATTTTAATGTTAAATGAGGATGGAAAGTGTTTAATATAATAGATTAGGGTGGAAGATGCAACTAACCCTATAAATCAAGGGGATTAAAATGCATTTGACCCTTATTCTTTTTTTTTTTTGACAAAGGAAAAGTCATATCATTTAATTTAAAATCAAAGAAACAATACATGTCGGACTACAATCATGAATTTGGGAGCTAGCAAATTCCTTTGATGCTCTAGCTAGAGAGTGAGCAACAAAGTTAGCTTGCCTCGGATGAAACTGACAATATAGTTTCGTGACAAAGATAAAAAGTGTTTACAATTACGCAAAATTGAGCCAAATTGCAAATGCACTAGACACTCCTCTCGTGCCATCAACCTACCGCGGTAATCGAGCTCGATGGTAACTTCTTGGATGTTTAATTCTTGAAGCCATTTCGACCGCTAGTAATAACCCCAAAGGTTTCCGCCTTCAGGGTGGTGGAGCTCCATGTAACCAAGTGGATTTCGCTTAACAAACCTACCATCACTATCTCTCGATGCAAATACCAACCCCAAACTTGTTATCGCCAAAAGAGCCGTGATCTACATTACACTTAACCATCCCGGTGGCGCGAGTCCACAAACATCATCAACAACCGCATCAACTTTCTGCGACGCCGCCGCTTTCTTCAAGGCTTATCGCCGTCACGGACATGTTGCCAATGGTGCAACAACTCCACGGCGCTAGCAATGGACAAACGAGCTGGCCTAACTGAGTTCTCCCAAACTTTTTCATTTCTTCTCTTCCAAAGGCACCAAACAATCATGCTACAAGCTTCCTAACCGTTTCCTCGTAAAGTTGCACCAAGAATATTAAAAATAATCGAGTTAAAATCACTGCACTGTGGAAGAAACTGCTGAATAGTATTATAAATACCGGATCGACGCCATACGCCAATAGCTCGAGAACAACCAAGAAACAATGCACATCACTCTCCTCCTCTTGTTCACACCACTCGACACTCCACGGACAATTCACATGCCGCTTACAAGAAATTCACACGACTAGGAAACACCCTCTGCACATCGCCACAAGTGTATCTTGACTCAGGAATTTTGAGTCTCCAAATTAAATTCCACTCACCGGTTTACGTAGTTCGAACTATCAATCATCTCATTCATACAAACATAATATGCCGACTTTAACCTAATAGTGCGCCTCTACTTTTTCCCACACTAGATGATCTTCGCCTCCTCCCATGTAACACCATACCCTTAATGCGACTTTATCTTCCTCTATTAAACAATTGGTCAAGAAGAGATATATTCCAAACCCCACTATGTGCATCAAATAAATTAGAGACAACATATTTTCGCCTCAACCACATTGGAAGACACAAAAAGAATTATTACCTCCTTTACCCCCGGGTCAGCGCTAAATGTTAATGGATGCGCCATCTCCAATTTTCCAACGAGCCCCAAAATTGACCAATGTCCATGAAGTGTGGATGCTACGCCAAACATAACGGGATTATGGCCCAAGCGAGCCCCCAAAGTCCCCTTGGGAAAATATTTAGCTTTGAAGACGCGAGTAACTATAGCATCCTTTGCTGGTGCACAAACGCCAACCTTGCTTCCCTAACATAGCCAAATTAAAGCCATAGAAATGTCGAAAAGCCCATACCTCCAAACTCCTTAAGCGACAGACAAATGCTCCTACCAACCAATTTATTCCTCTCCGAGCTCCTCCTGCTCGAACCCCACTGTAAGGAATTGATCATTCTCTCCATCTCCTCTCCTAGAGACGTTTCGGAATCGCAAAGCACGCATACAATACTGGAATAGCCTGCGGTCACTGACTTCACCGTAACCTCCCTACCGCTTTTGAAAGGTGACGCCCACCACTATCCGACTTTGTTCCACACCATTCCTCAAGTAACCGAACAAACCGCATCAAGCGACCTACCATGGAAGGCAAGCCAAGATATATTTTCCCAGACTCAAGCATTCAACACGCTAAAATGTTCACCACCAGGTTCGATGTCGCCCGAGTGTTCCGCTAAAAAGATTTTCAGATTTCTCAAGGTTGCTGACAGACGCCTAAGCTTTCTCATAAGTTGCACAAGACCTTTTTAGATTAGTTGCCTCGTTTACATCGGCTCAAGAAACAAGAAACAGTCATCTCTGCAAATAACAAGTGTGTGAGGATAGGAGCCCCCTACACACCTTAACTCCATGGATCTCACCTCTCGCCTTCACATTTTTTTGAGTAAAGCCAAGTTAAACCTCTCGCACACAATATAAAAGGTAAGGTGACAAAGTGGGTCACCCCCCTAAGTCCTCTCCTGTGAGACTGAGCGCCTTTCTCCATTCATAAGCACCGAGTAGTGTACTGCTTTCAACACACATCATCATCCAATTTACCCACTTCATCGAACCCCATCTTCTCAAGAACACAGCAAATACCCCCAATCCACCCTATCATACGCTTTACTAATATCAATCTTTAGTGCCACCTCCCTACTTTCCCCGCAAGACCTTACATTTCAAGTGATGGATAGTCTATAAGCAACCATGACATTATCAATTATAGAGTTGCTGAGACAAAAAGCGATCGCTCTAAGGAAATACACTTGTAAAGCAAAACTTTCAATCTATTAGCCAACACTTTTGTAGATGATTTTATAAAATTACATTACAAAGCGAAATTGGCCTCAAGTCGCATAGTATCGGGATTGTCTACCTTAGAATCAAAACAATATTAGCATCATTCAACATAGGCGAAACTCACCACTATCAAGCCAAGCAACCCCGTAATGAAATAACTCAGACCACACAAATTCCGTAATCAAGCCTTGAAGAAAGCCGTTCAAGCTTATCCGCCCGGAGCCATCTCAATGCATTTGAAACAAAGCCTCTTTAAACTCATTAATAGTAAAGGTGCCGCCAATCAACATTATCCTCCGCCGTGAATAACCGCGGCGCATACAATCAACCACCGGCAGTAATCACCACTGCACTGTGAATAGATTTGTGAAGTAATCATGCGCGCAACCTCACCCAAAGCAACTCACGAGTCAGCCATCGATCCATCATCACGCCACAACTTAGCACAGCATTGCGCCGACGCCGCGACTAGCCATCGCATGAAAAACTTAGAATTAGTATCGCCATCTTTTTAACCAATGAACCTTCTACCGTTGTTTCCAAAAGGCTTCCTCCTCAACCAACAAAGAACTCACCATCATTCACTTCTTTATAACGATGCATGGCGCCTTTATCTCAAGAACCCCGCAACATCTCCATCTCCTCCTTACACTTCTTAATATCAAGACTGCATCGAGCCCTTAACCTCTTCCCCAGCCATCAATAGCACTAGCACAACGCTTCCAACCTCGATAAGAAATCCCCACTCCCGCCTCCTCGCCCAACTCCTCCACTACAATCGGAAGATCCTCCTCCTCCAACCAAGCATTCTCAAAACGAAGGACGAGGCGCCCACGACGCCGACGCTCCTGCAGAGCTACAACCAAAGAGGCGAATGATCCGAACGATCAAGAACCCCATTAATGAGACAACAATTAGGAAACAAATCAATCCAATCCCGTGTCGCAAGAGCTCTATCCAACCTCTCCTCTTGAACGCCACAAGACCCTCCCCCTACTCCACGTGAGCGGCGGGCCCTCCATAGGAATATCAAACAAAGAAACAATCCCAGATAGCATCTCTAAAGCCCTCAGGCTTGGGCGGAGCTCTATCCGCACTCTCTCTTCTCATCATTAGCACAAAGAATCATTATAGTCACCAACCACACACCATGGTAAAGAGTTATCCCAGCCAAAGTTCTCAACAAATTCCATGACTCACGCCCTACCACTCTCCTGACACCCATAGAAACTAGTGAGTCGCCAAGAAGCGACCATTCACACTAACCACCTCAAAGATCAATATAAGTAATGAAATAGTTCATCACCAGATAATCAAAAGGATTACGCCAAAAGAGAGCCAAACCCCACTCCTACCACGCCTATTACCAACGATAAAAGCAGAGTCAAAACCAAGACGAACACGACCTCTTCAATTTTGTCAAGATGCACCAAAGTCTCACATAAAAACAAAATGTTCGGCCTGATACGACCGAACGAGGTCTCAGAGCGCAGGAACCGCCGGGTGACCTAAGCCTGCAAGCGCCCAGCCGATGATACTCATTGTTCTGGCAGTTCTCCCCGCCAGACTCGCCTACAAAAAAGAATCGTTTGCGGAAGGAAATAGCACCTTCCCAAATCCACCATAGGGCGATGCCATTCTCTCTCCCTTCAACACCAAAATCAGTCTCGCCCCCCTACCACCGCACCTTCACGCATACGCTCGCTTGTCCTCAACCTCCACCTCGTCAGCCATGTGTACGCCCCCACCGCCGATCGACGCTCATTAGTTACTACGTGACTTTCATTGGCAATTTGTAACGGCTTTGGAAACAACAATGCTGATTTTTTAAACATCTCCACTAATTGTGCTATATCTTGATCGGGAACATTATTTACTAGTGATTGGTCGTGCAATGATGAGCGCTATAATCGATCCACGCATATCGGGAGTCCTCCCCCCTCGACCGCTACCATTAACGCCACCACAAATTGAGCTTTCCATGGCGTGTTCTCCTCCTCAACCACCGCGCCCACCGCATCACCCTCTACACACTTCAGCCTTTCAACTCCGCTTCACTCCCGCGAACCATCATCATGTTGCATCTCAAATAATTTTTCACACTCACCTTCCGCATGTCCCAACAACCCACAGAGATAACAAAAGACATCCAACCTTTCATATTTAAGATACACCTCCTTCGCCTCTCCCCCTTTCTTCTTCAACTTCAAGCTTTTTAACAATGGCCTCCTTACATCCAAGAGAACCCTTCATTAGTTACCACGTGACTTTCATTGGCAATTTGTAACGGCTTTGGAAACAACAATGCTGGATTTTTAAACATCTCCACTAATTGTGCTATATCTTGATTGGGAACATTATTACTAGCCGTGATTGGTTGGTGCAATGATGAGCAGTTATAACGATCCACGACATTGGGAGCTCCGGTCTCTCGACCAGCTACCATTAACGCCACCACAAATCGAGCTTTCCATGGCGTGTTCTCCTCCCTCAACCACCGCGCCAATCGCGACATCACCCCCTACACACTTACTTTCAACTCCCCCACTCGCGAACCATCATCATGTTCAGATCTCAAATAATTTTTCACACTCACCTTCCGCATGTCCCAACAACCCACAGATAACAAAAGACATCCAACCTTTCATATTTAAGATACACCTCCTTCGCTTCTCCCCTTTCTTCTTCAACTTCAAGCTTTTTAACAATGGCCTCCTTACATCCAAGAGAACCCTTATGCATATAGAGCCTCCAAAACCCGGATGAATTCTTTGAGTCATATTCAAGAAACGAACCCACCGTATTCTACATGCTTCCCCATACCTTAACATAAACCCCGGCTGGGGACGTTATGGACTTGCACCCAAAACGGTATCTCAAAAGAGGTACTTCACACTCCACAACACCTCCGGATCACACTCAATATTAGCAAGTGTTTATCAAACGACTACGTACTCGCCAACACTTTTGAAGATCCAAGTGATGAAAGAACCGAAATAGAAAGGTACTTTCACCGGCTTCTTTGATTGAAACACCTCTTCCCTACCCAAACCCCGCCATAATGCCTTCATGATATGAGTTCTAACCGGTCGATCTGCGTGAGGAACCTACCCACCAAAGTCAGCGCCAGTATTGGACTCCTTACGCCACCACCTCCTCTTCGTCAACTCCACCATCGGGCGCGCTACATTACTGGACGCTACGACTTAGATTTAGTCTCAAACCGATACACAAAGACAGTGCTTGAATGGAAAACGAGAGCTAAAACCTTCTCACAAGGAGAGAACCTTCTCACAAGGACTCACACCCTAGGCAACGGCGCAAGGATAGAAACCCTAGGCGACGGCGCTAGGAGAGAACCGCAAGGAGAGAATTTTATGAAAAAACCCTTATTCTTTTTAACAAATGATAATCTACGCTTTCAAAATTTCCTATCATTTTGTGATGTGAAAATTTCGCATTTTTTTTGTTAGAAAATAAAATAAAGCCGACTCAAACTATAAAAAAGTAAGGTGATGGAAGGGTTAAGTATTTGTATTTCAATAAAATTGGTAAAATTTAATTTTAGTGCTTAGAAAAATTTTATTTGTTTGTAATCCTAATATTTAGTAAAAATAGTATACTTTTAGTCCATCAGTTGTATCTTACAGAGGACTAAAAACGCATAATTTTTGTATTTTTTGGGTACTAAAAATAAATAATTTTTTATAAGCACTTAAGTTGATATTTTCCAATTTTATATGGAACAAAAATATATTTAATCCAAGTTTGGAATGATGAATCGAACAAAGCATCAAACTTTTTTTTTGAGGAAAATAATTGCAATTCTCAAACAAAATACTATACCTGAGGGTCTTTTGATATCCAATTAATTAAGTGCTTGTAAAAACTTATGCATAAGGCGTTTCTACGATCGAAGATAGAATATAGGTAAATTTTTCATAAGCTTTTTTTATAGACAAAAAGAATGTGTCGATAAACTTTTCTCTCTCCTTAAGCTCAAAATAGCTTATCACGATAAGATAATCAGAAGAATTTATGAAAATAAGTTTAAAATAACTTTTGAGCATATCATAAGGTATATTCGTAATCTTTTCCAAACACCTGTGCAAGTGCTTATATATGATAAGTTCAAATAAGTTTTTACGCACGCCCCTTGATCTGACCCTCTCTCAAATCTCAACACTTTCCATGAATATATTACAAATTTTAATAAAAAACCCATCTATTAAATATTCTCTACAAAAATAGGGATAACGCAAATTTCAAGTGGCGTCACGTGAAGTTTTGATGTGTTACTATTCCTAATCTTTATGACCCAAAAGTGCTAGTAACAAACTCATTGGTGATGCATTATTGAGCTAGCCTTTTAAAACAAATCCAATTCAAGCCAAGATGAAGGAAGACATTGGTTTGACTCGAACGCAACAAAATGTTCATTCTATATCTAAGGAATGTGATCAAATTAAGCATTCAAAAAGCGAGGAGAAAAGCAGAGTTAGATAAACAATGAGATGGCGAGGACATTTTCATTCAGACTTGCTGCCATCATGCTGATCTCTCTTATCGTTTGAATTGGATTGGATGACAATGAAAGTCACAACTCGTGAACTTTAGTTAGGGTGTGTCTGCTGATGCAGAAAGCAAGATTGTATTTCAAAGAGCCCGAAACAATAAAGCAAGCTAATTGTTGCACCACGCAATTATCAAAGGAGAGAAAAGAATAAAAAAAAGACAGTCCTCTCAGCTTTGGACAAACTCTAAATCGACATAGTAATTATAATGTATATTTATTATTCTCTCCCTCTTAAAACTTTGGTTGTTAAAGTTTTTGACACACATGCTAAGAAATAATCAATTGATATGATTTAGACTAAAACACCCTTAATAAAAATGTCACTTTTCAATGCAAAATCAATTGAAAATCACTGTAGCTATCTAATAAAAATAAAATATAATGAATGTATGCTCTTAATCTATGAGTATAAAGAGAAAAAAAAAATACCTAATTATATATACAATAGATTTTCTCATTTTTAAAACAACCAAAGTTTTGTTATAAAAATCAAAAGCTAAAACACTCAAAGTTTTGGGGAGGAGGAAATATTGTTTTAACTAACAAAGAGTATACTGTCATATTAATTAAAGATGGGTTAACTTTAGATAAACATTTTTTTTATTTAATTATTATTATATAGTGCATCTAAATCCAGAACTCAATTATCAATTTATTTCAATTCCTTCCACTACTTTCAGTTCTTATCCTTTATACGTTCTATCCAATAGTCGGCAAGTATCTGAAAGACCCAATAGGTCAATAATAAAAAATAAAAATACAGACAAAAAACTATTAAGGGCAGCATATTTTGCAGTAAATTGTAACCAAAAAATATTTGCAGTAAAGGAAGTTTTTTCTTTCTTTCATTTAAACAAATAAACAAAAACAGAAAAGAAAAGAAGAAAATATGTATCGGTTTATCACCTTTTATCTCAATAAAAAAACCACCATTGGGTTTTATGATGTTGCTTTCGCCAAACCAAAACGATTCTTAATTGGCTAAATTATGTTTTTGGTCTCTTATGTTTATTTTAGGTTTTGATTTGGTCCCTTGTGTATTAAAAATTTTGACATAGTCCCTTATGTGTAAAATGTGGTCCCTTTTTTTTCCTTCCTAAATTGGCCCCTTATGTTACAAATATAAAAAAAGAGACCACATTGGTATAATATTCGTAACATAAGGGACCAATTTGAAACTTTTAATACATAAGAGACCAAACTGAAACATAGAATAAAGATAAGAGACTAATTCAGAACTTTTAATAGATAAGAGACCAAACTGAAACCTAAAATAAAGATAAGGGACTAAAAACATAATTTAGCCTTCTTAATTTCATCAGATTCATGGCGTTGATTACATCAAAGCTGTTTTCTAGTTCCCTTTTTTGGTACTAAAACCTGTAAAGAAAATAATTCGCTAATGTGAGTGTTGACCAACTTTCTTTGCGGGGAATCGTATACTCCTCCCGTTTCATATTATTTGTCGTTTAAAATTATGCACAAATCTTAAGAAAAATATTAATTGTACTCATTTCTAAAGTAAAATTATTACACAATCACGGATTTGATTATGATATGATTGTAATTACGGAATCAAGAATTTGATTCTGATATAATTTTAATTATTCAGCCAAGTATCTGATATGATTGTAATTATTGTCAAATATTGTAATTAGCTTAAGTTAGGGTGCCTACTTAATATAGGAAAGATAGTTGCCTAGTTTCTAGAGATTTAGCTTAATCCTCTCCTAATGTTATGTAACTGACAGTGTATTCACTTGTATATATTTGTCTCTCGATCAATGAAAATCAAATGCCTGGGATTTACTTTCATTGTATCAGTAGCATCTCTATAATCACTCTGATTTTTTTTCCTCTCCCGCTGTAGCATGACTAATGATAAAGACACATCTTCCACCAATAAAAAAGACAATGATAACTCCTCTCCCTCCAGCAACCTTAATCTAGAGAGCCATTATTATCTTCAATCTTCTAATAATCCTAGACAAACTCTTATGAGTGATGTCCTTACAGGTCTCAACAATTACAATCCATGGTCTCTTGCCATGACAATGGCTTTAAAGGGCAAAAACAAATTTTGCTTTGTTGATTGCTCTTTACCCTCCCCTGCATCTACTCATGAAGATTATCACCGTTGGTCTCGTTTCAATAATATGGTCATGTAATGGATCCTCAACTCCATTGACCGCTTTCTGGCCCATACTGTGCTTTATGCAGAATTTGCTGTTGTTGTTTGGGCAGATCTCAAGGCACGCTTCTCCTCCAACACTGGTCCTCGCATATATGAGCTTGAGAAAAATATTGCTACTCTTCAACAACAAGACTTTTCAATTGCCCAGTACTTCAATCAGCTCTGCTCTTTTTGGGATGAGTTATCCCTTATTGATCCTCCACCAAAGTGCACATACAAAGGTTGTACTTGTGGAGATAAAGAGGCTTATATCTCCTAACAACACAACCTCATGCAGTTTTTGATGGGACTCAATGACACCTTCAGTCAACCACGAAGTCAGTTACTTCTTACTACATCCCTCCCAGATGTTGCTCATGCCTATTTCCTACTCCTCCAAGATGAGGCTCAAAAGGCACATACACATCCCCCACTGACTTCAGAATGTGCAGCCCTCCAAACTCAAACTGCACATGCGTTTTTGGCCAAACAAACACCTTCTCGCAATCGTCCCAAATGTGCACATTGTGGCATCCTTGGCAATATAGAGCAAAAGTGCTATAAGCTTCATGGATATCCGTTAGGGCATCGCTACTACCATAAGGGAAACACTCATGGACAGTCATCTACTTCATCCGCTCGTGCTGACCAACACAATGATGCTGCGAAAGATCCTTTATCAACAGATTCCTTACAACAGCTTCTTCGCCTATTAAGGGAGGTAAACCAACCTAAGGCCAATCTCACAGGTGCATCTCTGGCTCTTTATTCTTCCCTCTGTATGCCTAATGAATGGGTCCTTGATACTGGCGCAACAGATCACGTTTCTTTCACCCTTTCCTCTTTTCATCAGCCACCTATTCCTTCTTCTCTTCATAAATCTATTTGTGTTCCTAATGGTCATTTGGTTCCTATACACGACATTGGCAATGTACATATAACATCACATATCATCTTGGCTGATCTCTTATTTGTAGCCTCATTCAAGTTCTATCTTTTGTCTGTGCCAAAACTCACCCAGACTACTAATTGTTATGTCTTTTTTTTATCCTGATCATTGTGTATTTCAGGACCATTTGATGAAGAAGGAGATTGGTCGGGGCCATAAAAAGGGTGGACTCTACTTCCTTGATGTCTCTACCTTTGTCATTGCCTTTATCACCACATCATCCACCACCTGGCATGCTCAGTTTGGTCATCCATCATCAAGTGCCCTCAAGTGTTTAGCTCCTGTTCTTGGTTTCAATAAAGACTCTTGTGAGCATTGTGAAGTTTATCATTTGTCAAAACAAACAAGACTTCTTTTTCCTTTACACACACCCACTAGCAATAATTTTTTTGACTTAATTCATGTTGATGTTTGGGGAAAATATGTCACACCTACAAAAAATGGTCATCATTATTGTTTAACTATTGCTGATGATTTTTCCCGTGTCACATGGACCTATCTCATGAAATACAAGTCTGATGCCTATTCTTTGTTAGTTAATTTCTTGGCTTATGTTTGCAATCATTTTCAGACATGTGTAAAAACAATTCGCTCTGATAATGGCACTGAATTAACAAATCATTCATATCAGAAAATTCTTCGTGACTCTGGGATTCTCCAACAATTCTCTTGTCCAGGTACTCCCCAACGAAATGGCGTCGTCGAACGTAAGCACCGACATCTTCTCAATGTTGCATGGGCTTTACATTTCCAAGCCGGTCTTCCACTAATTTTTTGGGGTGATTGCATTCTCACTGCCATTTATTTAATAAATCGAACACCATCCAAAATTTTAGGTGGTCAAACTCCTTATGAAAAACTCTATGGCCATCCACATGATTTCACTCACTTACATACATTTGGTTGTTTGTGCTACGCATCCACTTCTCATGATCATCCAAATAAATTTGAACCTAGAGCTAGATGTTGCATCTTTGTCGGGTACCCTGCTGGTCAAAAAGCCTATAAACTATATGACATTGATCATCGTAAATTTCTGGTTAGTCGAGATGTCATCTTTCATGAAACAATATTTCCATTCAAGATTAATAAGGCTTTGCATGATTTATACATGGATCGAACCCCTCTTCCTCTGCCCATTTGTGATCAAGAACGCATCAATTCACCACCCCCACACCTCCTAGAAACACTTCTACACTCCCTCCTAATACAGAACCCAATGATAATGAACCCACCTCATATATTGTTGCCTGCAAAGATCCTCATTGGACACAGGCTATGGAAGACGAAATCAAGACATTAGAGGCTAACAATACCTCGACTTTAGAGTTTTTGCCTCCTGGGAAAACAATGATAGGCTGTAAATGGGTGTTCCGTATAAAATATAATTCTGATGGTTCCATTGAACAGTACAAAGCACGTTTGGTTGCTAAAGGTTACTCACAACTAGAAGGCTTTGATTTTATTGATGTTTTTGCTCCTGTTACTAAATTAACTACTGTGATAACTGTTCTTAGTATTGCAGCAGCAAAAAAATGGCCAACTCATCAAATGGATGTTTCCAATGCCTTTTTACATGGCAATTTACATGAAGAAGTTTACATGCAACTTCCTCCTGGGTTTCGTAAACAGGAGGAGAGTCGAGTTTGTCGACTCAAAAAGTCACTTTATGGCTTAAAACAGGCACCTCGCACTTGGTTCAATACCTTTTCGAATGCTTTGCTTGAGGCTGGTTTTACTCAGTCAAAGGCTGATTACTCCATGTTCTTATTTACTCGTGCATCACATATAACAATTTTACTTGTTTATGTTGATGATATTATAATTGCAAGTGATGATGCGTTAGTTATTTCACTCATAAAGAAATACCTTTCCAGCCGGTTCAACATAAAAGATTTTGGCTCATTGAAATATTTTTTTGGAATTGAAGTGGCACGTTCTAAGGCTGGAATTTTTCTTAATCAGCGAAAGTATGTATTAGAAATTTTGCAAGACACAGGTCTTCTTGCCAGTAAACCAGTCACAACTCCATTGGATTACAATCATACTTTGGCTGCTGATCATGGTGAAGTCTTATCTGACCCTGCTCCATATCGGCGATTGGTTGGTAGACTGCTATACCTTACAGTCACCTGACCAGATATCATTTATGCAGTTAACTTACTGTCGCAATTTATGTCTTCTCCCCGCGACACACACCGGCAGGCAGCACTTAGAGTGGTGTGTGTAGTACCCTAATTTTATCCGGACTTTATTTATTTATTTATTTTATTTAATTAGTTTTGCTTGCTTATTAAATCAGTAATAATAATGATATCTTGGTCTCAATAATTAAAAAGAAAGAAAAGAAAAAAAGGAAAAAAATGAATAAAAAGGAAAGAAGGGTGCAAAATGATGAAACTGGGGGTGCCGCTAGCAAACTGCACCCATTTCAGGCACTCAGCCCAGCCCAACGCTCTGTCTCTCACTATCTACTACGCGCACCCCCTATCCTTCTGCGTGCAGCCTCCCAGCGCACTCCTTAGGCGCTGCTGCTCGCACCCCTCCTTCCTTTATCTCACGCCCCACGACCCAGCGCAGCACCACGCGACCCATCACCCATCAAGCCCAAATCTCCCATAACCCTAAAATCCCCTTAACCCTAAATCCATCCCTCACTCTCTCATTTCCCTCATTAGATGCGGCTCCCCCTCTCTCTACCTTCTCTCGTTTTCTCTCATCCACACCCATTTTCTTCCAAATTTTCCTCCACCATTCTCGCCCTCTCCTATCTTCTTCCATCATCTCACTTTCATTTTTTGGTGAAGCCCAGCCCTAAATGTCCTAACCTAGCTGAATCAATCACCATAAATCTCAAATCGAGTCAAGCAAATATTTGGAGGAATCACAACGAGAATCACGGATTGGAGCGCAAAAAGGGAGTGTTCAGTCCATTTCCTTCCCCTTTCTTTGTATTTCTATTTTTATTCTAATTACTGATTAGGTCTTTAATTTTTTTAGGTCTATAAAAGGAGGCCGATTCGGACTAGGAGAGGGAGAGGACGAGAACGGAGAAAGTGAAAAAGGAGAGCACAAATACACAGAGTGTAGATTTAGGGTTTTTGCTTTCTTTTTTGTAATTTTTTCTTTTCTCCTATGTGAAGATCCGAATTGTGTAAGGATCTTTCACTAAGTTAGTATTTGTTTCTCTTTCCCTATATGCTGTTGATATTTTTGTGTATTGGAAGTTTATGCTTATAAGATCACTTTTGTCTTCATCTTCATCTTTATCACTTTTGTCTTCATCTACATCTTTTGCTATTGTCTTTTTATTTTTATTTTATTTTGATCCCTTTAATGCTGTGTTGCGCTCGGTCAGAATAAGGGGAGGACCTTGGTTCCCATTTGTCCTCTGTTGAGCCAGCCGTCGTGAACCCTAACCTCGGGGTGAGGATCAGACCAAAGTTGGCTTATTTATTTTTATGACTTAGAGTTATATTATAAAAATAATAATAATAAGTAATGAGTTTCTTCTTTCTCTGATTTCTTTTATACATGTATAGGAATAACTCATTTAAAGGCAAACAAACTCTTTCAAACAATTAAAGGGTACCATTTTTTAAATGGACGTTGTAGGGGTTTTAATAACTTCCTTACGCGTAATTAACTCCCGAACCCTTTAAATTTGGTTCAAAGACCATTTTTTCCAATTATTTTCGAAAAAGGTTTTTTCTTATCGTTTTCCTTAATAAACATAGGTGGTGGCTCCATTGAATTTTTAGGGTGGTTGTCACAACTGGCGACTCCACTTGGGACTTTAGAGAGTTAGGCCCTAAATTGTTTGTATTGATTTGTTTGCCTTACATGATTTATTTCCCTTTTATTTTTTTATTCCTATTTGTTCATTATATATATTTTGCTCATATGTTTGTATATTTGAAACCTAGGGTAGAAGACATTTGTAAATATTATGTTTTGATTTGTTTTGCAGTGGGTAGTATTTTAGGTAATTGCTCTTTCACACACTTCACTTAACACATTTTTTTTTGCACACTATGAGTGAAACCCTATACCCGGGTTTGAAAAAGAAAAAAACTTTAAGTTAGGAGAGACTGTGTAGTGAGCATCTGCTGGATGTACAACCAGTTGGGTCCTTGCAAAGGCCTCACCTAGAGTTTGGCCCCATTTGAGAAAAAACTCCCGTTAATAGTTTACCTATTATCGGCGGTAACATTTGAAAATGGGACCATTTGCTCTAGGAACCTTTTTAGATTAGTATCCTAAAGCCACCCAATGGAAAGACACTTATGTGGACCATAGATCCGTTCTAAGGAACTACCGGCTCATATCACCAAAGGAGCAAACCTTATCTGTCTCGTTTTTCATGTGATCAAAGCCGTAGAACCCAAAGTCTTAGGAATTATCGGTCTACTTCACAAGGGGCACGTGGCCCATTTTTTATCTTCATCTATTAAAATTCCATTATTTTTCAGAAATCCTTTAAAAAAAAACAAAAGAATATTTTCTCTTTTCCATCGCATTCTTTTTGCATGAAAAAATCAATATATTGAAAAAAAATGTAGTAGAAAAATATCTTTTCATTCTCCATCATATTATTTTGCATAAAATGTACATAAAAAAAAATTCGTGACATGCATAATCATGGCATCCTCATAACGTAACTCATTTTTCCCCCTCAACAGAAAAATAGATACAAATAAGCTTTCCCTGCATCCCTACCGGACTCGAGCCCAATCTAGACTCATGGATTTGTTGGAACAGAATCAACAAGCAATGAGAGAAGCACTCGATCAAGTCAAGGGTAAGATGGACAAGATATTGGACCTTTTGCAGAACTTGGATCCAAAATTGACCATTGATAAGAACCATTCCATCAACACCAATGAGTGTCGAGATGCTTTCGATGGCCCATCAGAAGATCCCCTAGATCAGGAGAGACTCCAAATTGTGGAAGATAGGCTGAAAGCAATTGAAGGGGCAAATCATATTGGGTTCGAAGCTTCAGAAGTATGTTTGGTCCTGGACGTGGTAATTCCTCCAAAATTCAAAGTTCCTAAATTCGTCAAGTATGAAGGTTTAACTTGTCCAAGAAGCCACCTCATCATGTACTGCCGGAAGATGGCCTCCTGCTCTAGTAATGATAAGCTCCTAATCCACTTCTTCCAAGAGAGTCTTACCAGGGCATCCCTACGTTGGTATATGCAGTTAGAGCGGAGCAAAATCAACTCATGGAATGATTTGGCTAAAGCTTTCATCAAACAGTATAAATACAATATGGACATGGCTCCTGGTCGCTCCCAGTTGCAAACCATGGTAAAAGGGGTCAATGAAAGCTTCAAAGAGTATACCCAAATATGGAGAGGCATTGCATCCCAAGTGGAACCTCCACTGTTTGAAAAGGAGATGGTTACCACGTTCATTGACACACTTCAACAACCCTTTTATGATCTGATGATGGAAAATGTCTCTTCAAGCTTCTCAGACCTAGTTGTTGTCGGAGGAAGAGTGGAAGCCGAGATAACAAGCGGAAGGATTGACAACCTCGAAGCTCAACAACCATTGCGCAGTATAGGTCAAGAGAGGGAAGAAGATACAAATGATGCTCATCACGGCATGCACTGGGGCAGTGGGCCACTCCATTGAGAATTGTTAGGATCTGATCAACACCAAGTGGTAAAACTTCAAGGAATAGCCCTGTTTAAACAACCTTCATTTGTTTTTACGCTTTGCCCGAAGCTCTGGGGCATATCTTATAAAGGGCCTACTTTGTTCCCATCTTTTCAATACATCAATGGAAATGCAATTTGAATTTTTCAACTTCCCTTCTTGATACATGGTCAATCCGAGATAAAAAAAGCAATTAAGAAAAATATAAAATAAAATGGTAAAGCAAATGCATAATTATCAAAAATTAATTTTTGTGAAAATTTGAGCAATAAGGTTTTGAGATGAAGTTTGACCGTTTTTCTCTATCCAAAAATATAAAAAATACTTATCCCTTGCTACCCCTTTTGAGCCTAAAAAAAAAATTCTTTCAAGTATCCTAAACAAGGATCACCCATACATTGAAGGCTAGCACAATAGTGCATTAAATTTTGTCTGTTAAAAACAAGCAAGCAAAGCAAGCAAGCAAATATCAAATGCAACATATCAAGATGCTTGCAAAGAAAAAATGAATAAAAAATGCAAAAGCAAAACAAGACAATTGTGCTAGCAACCATCAAAGTACATCTTGACACTAAAGATCTTTGTTTTCATAAACCCTTAAATACTTTTTTGAGTTTGAAGTATCCTTTTTTTTCATAGCCCTTAACCCTTGGCCACGTTACAACCCTAATAAAGTCCATTCTGATCAAAGTCCAATTGCTCATATTTTCTCAAAACTTGATTTTTGAAAGAGGAAATCCATATAAACTCCTCGGTGTAGTTGCTTTAACAAAAAAAAAGAAAAAAAGAAAAAAGAAAAAAAGAGTATAAATAATGCTCGCTAGGCTAAAAACCCGAAAGGGCGGTCTAGGCAAAAGTTAGAGCGACCCGCTAGGTTGAAAACTCGCAAAGAGCGGCCTAGGCAAAAGTTAGGGTCAAATTCACAAACATGTCAGCCCGGATTGTATCTCATAGATCTAAACAGAAACTAAGAAGCTAGGGGCAAAAGCTGAGCCCATCGTCTACAAGCTTCGCATTCAAGATTTCGTTCCAGTTTCAGAACTACACAAGGTGATCCGCGTCTCTACATAGATCCTTTCTCACATGGCTGGACGAAGGCCAAAAGGACACTGAAAAGTCTCTATGGATCAAAGTTGTCAATCTAATCCTCCCAAGGGCATTCAAAGCATGAAGCTAAAAATTTGAAGATCCATAAAATGATTTATCAAGGGGCAAATATGCAAACCTGGTGCAGTACAAAGTCAACCATTCGGAAAAGCAATCCGACAGAAAGTTATCATCCCACGAGTCTAGGGGCAGCGTCCTCAAAAGGAATTCAGGGAAATCAAAAAAAATCTTTCAAAGCAAAATACTACTCATGCATAGCATATCATTCATTGCATCCTGCATGATCATCAATACTTTTGGGTCCACGACCCACCTTAAAAAAATATTTCTCTAAAAATAAAAAATTTTCATTTCATGCATGGCATACCATTCATTGCATCCTGCACGACTATCAAAGTTTTTGGGTCCATTGACCCACCCTCTCCAATATTGCACACAGTTGGTTTGTTGTCTACTCAGTAAGAACTAGTACTCAACCTACCCAATCTATTAGCATGAGTTAGGAACCTGTCCTACACCTTGCTGGGAATCTGACCCACCACCTTGGGAATCTGACCTAAGCCGTTGTCGAGAACCTGATCCGCATCTCAGACCTTCCACAATTATGGAAATCGATCCGTACCTTTTATCAAGATTTGGGAATCTGACCTATACCTTGTCGGGAATGTGACCCAAACTGTGTCGAGTGACGTAAAAGCTCGTACACTGGACGTTCACCTGCATTAGGAAAACCAGTCCATACTTTAGCAAGAGTTAGGAATCTGGCCTATACCTTGTCGGGAATCTGACCCCAACCTATGTTGAGTGACAGAGAAACTCATATCGCAGACCTTGCCTAAAATAGGGTAGCCAATCCGTACCTTTTAGCAAGAGTTAGGAACCTGACTAACCCCTTGTCGGGAATCTGATCCGAACTTGTGTCGAGTGACGAAGAAACTCGCGCCCCAAACTTTCCACAAACAGGGAAGTTAATCCACTTTGTAAGAGCTAGGAAACGAGCCTATGCCTTATTGAGAATTCACTAGGAATCAAACCTGGAATCTCTCACCAATTTCGCAAGAGCTAGGAACCAGACCTATGCCTTACTGGGAATTCGCCAGAAAATCGAACCTGGAATCTCCTGCCAATTTTGTAAGGAATCATAGTCATACCTATGCCTTACTGGGAATTCACTAGGATACCGACCCTAGAATCTCCCACCAAAGTCGGGAACCAATCCCGCAATCTCAAACCACTTGTTTCGGACAAAATTAGAGTCCTTTATCCTTAATTACCTTTTACAACGAATGCACGAAGACCTTCGAGTAAAATGTAATTAAGGAGGGGCAGCTGTAGTACCCTAATTTTGTCCGGGCTTTATTTATTTATTTTATTTAATTAGTTTTGCTTGCTTATTAAATTAGTAATAATAATGATACCTTGGTCTCAATAATTAAAAAGGAAAAAAAAGAAAAAAAATGAATAAAAAGGAAAGAATGGTGCAAAATGATGAAACTGGGGGTGCCACTAGCAAACTGCACCCATTTCAGGCACTCAGCCCAGCCCAACGCTCTGTCTCTCACTATCTACTACGCGCACCCCCTATCCTTCTACGTGCAGCCTCCCAGCGCACTCCTTAGGCGCTGCTGCTCGCACCCCTCCTTCCTTTATCTCAAGCCCCATGACCCAGCACAGCACCACGCGACCTATCATCCATCAAGCCCAAATCTCCCATAACCCTAAAATCCCCTTAACCCTAAATCCATCCCTCACTCTCTCATTTCCCTCATCAGATGCGGCTCCCCCCTCTCTCTACCTTCACTCGTTTTCTCTCATCCACACCCATTTTCTTCCAAATTTTCCTCCACCATTCTCGCCCTCTCCTCTCTTCTTCCATTATCTCACTTTCATTTTTCGTCAACCCCAGCCCTAAATGTCCTAACCTAGCCGAATCAATCACCATAAATCTCAAATCGAGTCAAGCAAATATTTGGAGGAATCACAACGAGAATCACGGATTGGAGCGCAAAAAGGGAGTGTTCAGTCCATTTCCTTCCCCTTTCTTTCTATTTTTATTTTTATTCTAACTACTGATTTGGTCTTTTTTTTTAGGTCTATAAAAGGAGGCCGATTCGGACTGGGAGAGGGCGAGGACGAGAACTGAGAAAGTGAAAAAGGAGAGCATAAATACACATAATGTAGATTTAGGGTTTTTTCTTTCTTTTCTGTAATTTTTTCTTTTCTCCTATGTGAAGATCCGAATTGTGTAAGGATGTTTCACTAAGTTGGTAGTTGTTTCTCTTTCCCTATATGTTGTTGATATTTTTGTGTATTGGAAGTTTATGCTTATAAGATGCTTATAAGATCACTTTTGTCTTCATCTTCATCTTTTGCTATTGTCTTTTTATTTTTATTTTATTTTATTTTGATCCCCTTAATGCTGTGTTGCGCTCGGCCAGAATAGGGGGAGGACCTTGGTTCCCATTTGTCCTCTGTTGAGCCAGCCGTCGTGAACCCTAACCTCGGGGTGAGGATCAGACCAAAGTTGGCTTATTTATTTTTATGACTTAGAGTTATATTATAAAAATAATAATAATAAGTAATGAGTTTCTTCTTTCTCTGATTTCTTTTATACGTGTATAGGAATAACTCATTTAAAGGCAAACAAACTCTTTCAAACAATTAAAGGGTACCATTTTTTAAATGGGCATTGTAGGGGTGTTAATAACTTCCTTACGCGTAATTAACTCCCGAACCCTTTAAATTTGGTTCAAAGACCATTTTTTCCAATTATTTTCGAAAAAGGTTTTTTCCTATCGTTTTCCTTAATAAACATAGGTGGCAGCTCCATTGAATTTTTAGGGTGGTTGTCACAGTGTGATATATCAAATCTGCCCCGGACCATGGTATCCTACTCTCATTTGATTATTCTTTACGCTTGCATGCTTATTGTGATGCGGATTGGGCTTCTTGCCCCACTTTCGGAAGATCAACCACTGGTTATTGTATATTTTTGGGTCCAAGTCTCCTTTCTCGGCGAATCAAAAAGCAATCAACAGTTTCCCGCTCCTATGCCGAAGCAGAGTATCGAGCCATGGCGAATGCTGTTAGTGAGCTCACATGGCTGCACACTCTTCTTCATGAATTGGGTATTCCACCACATCCTGCAACTTTATCTTGTGATAATCAAGCTTCCCTCCATATAGCAAACGATCCAGTCTTTCATGAAAGAACAAAACATGTTGAAATTGATTGTCATTTTGTTCGGGATAAAATTCAAGAAGGAAAACTTCGAACCACATTTGTCCCCTCAAATCAGCAATTGGCAGATGTCTTCACAAAGGCTCTTCTTCCAGCTTCATGTAACATCCCATTTTTCTAATATTTTAAGTTGACACTAGAAAAATGATTAGATCGGTGATTAGATGATAAACGAGTATTAAAAACCTTAATTAGGGATAAAATGGGCTTAAAATAGGACCTATAAAACTTTTGAAAGTTTTAGAAAACCCTAAATAGGACGGAAATACCCCGAAAGGGTGTCGAAGACCGTAGAAAACTCTAGAAAGCAAAAATCTAGATATTAGAAAAGTGTGTATCGCGACGCGATGTAGTTGTGTGAGGTGACCATCGTGACGCGATGGGATCACCGTTGGATCTTTGCCACATGTATATCCATAAGAATCTGGAAGGTACCATTGCGATGCGACAGACCCTGTGAGAGGAGTCCATCACGGCGCGATGGAGTCATAGCTCGCCTATAAATAGGCGTTCACCCCTTCATTTCCATTCACGCCAAAACCTCTTCTCTCTCTATCTTTCTCTCTCTAGGAACTTCTTCTAAGGGGTAAGTATGCTTTACACTTGCCTCAGATGAGGATCTTGTGCATCAGAAAACCCTTAGTAGGCAATCTTGAGATTGAGAAGGGAGTGAGACTTAGAGGGCCACTAAGGAGCAAGTATGCTCTGCACTTGCTTCAAGTGAGGATCCTGTGCATCAGAAAGCTGTTAGTAGGGAACCCTCGGAGGGGATAGGAGAATAGTGAAGGGCAGAGTGTGAGTAGCCGATTCAGAGGTAGGAGCGTGAGTAGCAGCTTCAGAGGTAGGAATGCGAGTAGTGAGTGCGGTAGGAGTGCAGATAATGGCAGAGGCTTCAACGATCTTCTAACCAGGTGGGAGCAAGAAACCTTACACTCTAGGGATTGTAGGATAGAGTAGTGTATACATATGTGCGTAGGGTGACCCAAGCCTTACTAGCGGTTGATAACAGCAGCACTTCAGGAGAGGGGCTGTGACCTGTGATAGCTGAGGACAGTTGTCAAAGGTTTATCAACCATAGGAATAACCTGTCTGATGTGTGAAACCCCTAGGATAGACAATTTATGATTACTTTATGGTTATGTGTGATTGCTGGTGTGCTGATTGATAACATGTCAGTAGCAGGTTGCCTGAGCGACACTAGGGTTAATCTAGATGTTGATGATTGATGATTGATGTTGTGCTGTGTATGCCAGTATAGATGACTGATGTTGATTGATGTGGTGCTGATTAAGTATGATTACTGGTATTTGTGTGATTATACTGCTAAATAATATGTTAGTTAATGTGCTATCTATGCTAGTCTGATGCTTGAGATATGCTTTGATGTTGATTGTTAACTTTGCCTGTGATTGAGATAAATTATTGAGGTGATAGGAGTATCGAGAGAGTATCATTAGGCCTTCGTTGGTAGGTTAGAGCTGAAAGTTTAGCTAGCGATGGTGCGGAGTAGTTATGAATAGGATATGTAGAAGGCTATAGGATGTGAGAAGAAAGTGGGTGGAGCTAGGCTTAGAATAGTGGTACAGACTTAAGGGATAGTGAGCGTAATCTAGATAGACGCGAGAATTGGTTATGCTTGCCTTTGTATATGCCATTGTTATATGCTTTCTATCCCTGCTTTCCCGATTTTATGTCGTGTAATGTGTTTCTTAGCTCCTTCTATTTTTCCATTGTTACATGCTTTCTATCCCTGCTTTCCTGATTTTATGTTGTGTAATGTGTTTCTTAGCTCCTTCTATTTTTCTTGTGTTGTATGTTGTTTTTCACGTAAAACAGATAATATGGATTTGATGGAGGCATCACCAGCATCTTGAAATGTACTTATGTGTCAATATATTTAGTATGAATAAACTATTATTTTTGGTATATTATATCGTCTAATTACTCGTTTAGGGTTTAATAATTATTAAACCGTAGCGCTTCGGAAACGGAGTGTTATGTAACACCCCGTTTCCGGAGCGCTACTAAACTACATATTAATCTCGACAGTCCAAAGTACTTCCGAAAATGGAATACGCTGTTGCATGGTTTCTAAAAATGTGAGTCTATTTTTTTTTCCTGTTCAAACTCCCTTAAGTAATTCGCAACCAGAGTATTACAACATTTTCGAAGGCGGTGGAAAGTACATTCACTACAAGAAAATTCGGATTTACCGACGGGCATATACCGACGGTCAGGGACCGTCGGTTAAACGTTGGATTTTCCGACGGCCAACCCGCTTGCAGAAACAACAAGTCCGTCGAGAATTTACCAACGGTCAATGCCCGTCGGTAATGCCGAAGATATTTCATTTACGCCTATTTTTCAAATACCGACGGCCTTATATCGTCGGTAAGTTAAAAACCCGCTTGCACGTCGGTCAGCTTTACCGACGCCCAGCCGCTTCGGTAAAGGTCAGCTTGCGGTAATGCGCGCGATAATAATCGAAGCCAGGCCTTCCTTTCTCCTCCATCTTCATCCCTCTTCTTCTCTTTCACTTCCCTCTCTTCCTCCGCCCCACCACCACGCCGCCACCACCACCACGCCCACACCACCACCACGCCGCCACCACCACCACCACTCTATTTCTCTATTCTCTCTCTGCATCACTATTCTCTCCTCCATCTTCATCCCTCTTCTCTTTCACTTCCCTCTCTTCCTCCGCCCCCACCACTACGCCGCCACCACCACCACGCCCACACCACCACCAGGCCGCCACCACCACCACCACTCTATTCTCTCTATTCTCTCTGCTCATCACCGTTCTCACCGTTCTCACCACCACCACCACCACCACCGCCGCACACCACCACGCCTTAGTCGCCACCACCACCGCGTTTCCTCTCGCCACCACCACCACCACCGTGTCCGTCTCTCTCTCTGTCTCTCATCTCTCTCTATCCGCCGCCACCTCCACGTAACACCATCTCGCCGCCGCCACTCCACAAAGACCACGCGTCGCCGCCACCACCTCCACAAGACCTTCCGCGCGCCACCTCCACAAAGACCGCGTGGTCTGTAGCCACCTCTGCCACCACCGCTCTATTCTCTGTCTCTATTCTCGTCCTTCTTTGTTCGTGTTTTTTCTTCCGAATCCCAAATTGATTTTGTGTTCCTTTTCGATGTTTTAGGAACGATTGAAAGTTTTTGACGTGATTTTGAAGGTTTTGGTGCATCATGTATTCTTTTGTGGCTTGACCTCCAATTTTGTGTTCTGTGATTTTGGGAACTAAGGTTTGTTTGTATTCCCTGTTGTTGGTATTTGATTTTTGTTTTAGTAGCTTTGCAAAGAGTAGCCTTTGCGTGAGATTATTAGTTGTTTGATGGTTGTTCTGCATTATTGATTTTGTGGATTGTTAGTTGTTTGACGGTTGCTCTGCTCTTATTGATTTTGTGGATTGTTAGTTGTTTTAAAAGTTTAGGATACTTATATTATGTCCAAGGTTAAAAGTTTGTCTTAAGCATGCTAATTAGAAGGGAAAAAAACAATTCTAGTTGGCGCATCCTGCTTCAGTTAGCATCATGATTTGAAAAAATATTGAAAAAATATTGGAATAAAGTCTTAAATCGCAAACCTATGCCTTTGTTCGCTTTGTTGTAATTCGATTATTTTCGCTTTATATGCTCATGACTCACCAATGTTGACAACAAATGCAGACAATGTCTTTAGATGGAAACCGTGGTCGAGGTAGGGCTTCCAGAGGCCGATGATGTCTGCAAGTGAGTATCGGAATAGCTTTGTGACGATTGAGGATCGCGATGCTCGCCATCGTGATCCTCCTATGCCTTCTAGGAGGCCGATGATGTCTGCGAGGAGTATCGAAATAGCTTTGTCATCGTGACTAAGGATCGTGGCTTGAGGATCGTGATTTGATGAACGGCATGGTGATCCCAGGAGGCACTGTAGCTACCGGTGATGCTCATCGAGGGACATACATCGCTCGTGTCTCCAAATGATGACGATGAGATCTTGGAGTATACTCCATCCACACCGAGTATTCTCCAATCGGAGAGGATTACACTCCAACCTCACCTGAGTATTCTCCACCTGAGAGGATTACACTCCGTCCACACCAAAATATTCTCCCACCGTAGCAGATTACACTCCATCGACTCTCCTTCGGAGGATTCTACCGCCCGATTTTGTCACTGGGACCCTCAAGGAGCCGCCACTAGCTAGCCTCTATTTTATATTATGCATGTTATGTACATTAGTATTTGATCGCTTTAACATTTTAATTGGATAAATGTATTAGGATAATATATGATGTATGTCTTTACATTTGTGCTTTTCTATTTAATTTTTGTCTTAAGCCTAAGTTCCAATTATTCCAACGTTTCAACGATTGTTCGCGAAACCAGGCCGCCACCACCACCATCACCACTCTATTATGCTCTATTATATGTTTTACATGAGGAGGTTAAATAGCTTTTGAGAATTCATGATTTGATAAAAATAGTGAAAGCCAAAAAGCTTACTTGGGGTTTATTTGGAATTATTTTATAACATGATTGTTGTTTGGTTGGCATCCTGCTCATTTTTGTTGATTGCTATTTGGTAGCTTGTTAGTTAAAATTTTCTATGTTTTTTCTGTATTTTTAGTTCGAGGCCACGACATTGCTCCGAGCCTGCCACTCACATCGAAGGACGTGGACACTCTCTTGTTCTGAGAATTAGGTATGCACTCTAACGAAATGTCGGTTGACTCATTGGGTGGAAAAGGGTTGGCTGTTGACCCCCACACCGACATATTTATTTGATTTGCTTCATAGTTCTCTCCAGAGAGAATTTTGAGGTGATGTGTGTTTTGGCTAACAAAGGATGTTTTATGTTGAAGTGATGTATAGTTGTCGTAGTTTTCGAACAAGATATCAATCCACATTGAAATTGATTTTCGATTCAAAATTGAATTCAATTGAAGAGTAACTCTATTTTTTTTTTAAAAAACATATTTTTTTTAAAAACAGTAGTAGTTCTAGTGGTTGACTCGCTTTTTTTAAATTGAAGTAATTTTATTATTAACAAAAGGTACCGGAATAAGAAAGGGTAACGCAGATAAAATACGAGCTTGTTTTATAGCAATCGTAATTAATCGTTGTTGTTTTAAGGTCAATCTATTCACGCGTCTAGATAATATTTTTGACGAATTCGAGGGGTCCCGTTGAGTTCTTCATAATCATAATATTTTGGATTCGTATAAATGACTCAATAGATCACCTTTTCCTATGTTTCAAAAAATCCCATTTCATTTTTTTTAATGATGTTTTTGAAAAATGAACTTCATTAATTGATTCAAAACCCCTCTTTCTGGATAATATATGTTGATACTTTTTCTTTTAAGTTGAAAGAAAAGTAAAAGAGAAAAGGATTCACTCGATTTACTTCTCCACAGAGGAATTTTGTTTGATGTATATTTTATGTTAGAGTAAGGTAGCATGTAGATTATTCATTTAGCAAGCAACACATAAACTCAATTTCAAGTAAGTGAATCTACGATCCTATGTTCATGCTACGTCTCGCTATACTTGTAAAAACCAATTTATATTGAGATAGTAACCATATTAATCTCCAAAATATTTACAGATTATAACTATATACTATAATGTAAATACAAACAAAGTTTATTAAACTAAAAAATTTAACATATGAAAGACATAGTATTACACAAAGACATGAATTTCGAGGAAATTGATTCCCAAATTAATCGTATCGTATTACACTAATTATAAACTATTAAAATCCTATATTTGATGAATTTAATTATGTGATGATCTTATTTTTTTTAAAAAATAATAAAGTAACCAATTTTATGTTGTTTAGAGATACCATCAACTGCCTTGGTTAATGTAGTAGATTCTGGTGCTAGGCTAGTTTTTTAACTGCAGAAACAGAAAATGATTGTTTTTTGGCCAATTAAAGGATTAGGATGTATGGTAGATGTGACCATATAGGAGCTCTAATTGCATGGCATATACCAAGCCAAACCACTATGAAAACAAAAATTGTTAAAAGAATTTATGCTTCCCTTGCCGTCGGTATGCTTGTTTAATTCTATCCTTTAAGAGGATGTCAACTTTCAACATGTTACTTTTTAATTATTGATGAAATGGATGTTTGATTGTTGTTATTAGTATCGGAGAAAAGCCTTAGCTTCCCGTTTGAGGTTCAATATATTATTGAGTGCGTGTACTCTTTTAGATACCACGTGTTCATTGTATATTGAACCTTGAATAGTCCAGGTCGGACAGTTTGGTAAAAATCTTTTCTTTTCCTTGTATAATAGTTGTTGTTTGATTCTCGTATCTTGATATTTGATGAAATTTCGGTTAGATTCATTTCCTTTTGTTCTCTGGGTGCATACTTGATTGCCTTGTTCCTAATGCGATCATTTTGTGTACTCAAAGACCAATGGAAATGCCAGAAAATTTTGTCAAGTATAAGATATGAGAATTACTAATGACTATTATACGAAGTTCTGAAAAAGTTTTTCCTCGAATGGGATAAGTCATACCATTTAAAGAAAAAGAGCGGTTGTAAGAATGTCGTGCTGCTGAAATTGTCATTTTTTTTTGACATGCAGAAGATGGAATTTTTTCCTTCGAATCGTAGTTGGATGTACGATAGGTTGTATCCGGGAAGAGGGGGTTTGAAACAATCTTTTTGCGATGGGATTGATCACTTCGTTCAAGTCACAATGGCACACGAAGATTTCGAAATTAATGGAGGGATTAGGTGTCCGTGCCTTAAATGCGATTGCAGAAAGATCAAGAGCCCAGGAGAGGTCATGCTGCACCTGCAGAGAGTTGGATTTATGCCTAATTACTGGATTTGGACTAGACATGGTGAAGAGTTACCTCGGGTTGGATTAGGGGTTAGCGATAATTGCACAGGTGCTTCAAGTAATTGCGTAGATACGGGATATGGTGGCGAATTGAATTGATGCAAAATATGGTTTGTGATGCCTTGGGGGTCAACGTATCATTCGAGGAGCCACAGTATGATGACACAGATGAACTTCCAAATGAGATTGCACAAAGATTTTATAATCTCTTGTTAGAAACAAATAAGCCGTTGTTTGAAGGGTCTGCCGACTCTAAGTTATCAATGTGTGTGAGACTTTTAGCTCTCAAGTCCAACTGTGGTGCTACGGATGTGTGCTTGGATCTCGTAACGAAGATGATGTTGGACTCGTCACCTATCAGAGATGGTTTGCCAAAAAGTTATTACGAGGCTAAAAGCTTAGTGTCCAAATTGGGGTTGGAATCTAAAAGGATTGATTGTTGTGTGAGAGGTGTATATTATATTACGACAATGAATTTGGTAAAAGCGATAGCGCTGGTTGAATGCAAATTCGTGGTGAGCCAAGGTATATGTCACATCGATAATGGGAAGGAGTAGACAAAAACCGCCCACGGAAGACAATGTTTTATTTGCCAATTATTCCAAGGTCAGCAGAGAATGTTTGCGTCAACACGCATCGCAGACAAAATGACTTGGCACTATGAGAATAAAAGCACTTCAGGTATGTTGCGACATCCTTGTGATGGTGAAGCTTGGAAGCACTTTGATCGTGTGAATCCCGAATTTGCGGCAGATCCACGTAATGTACGACTTGGCTTATGCTCGATGGTTTTACCCCATATGTTCAATCAACGGCGAAACCTTATTCTTGCTTTGGCGCTTATTGTTACCCCATACAATCTTCCTCCGATATGTGCATGTCTAAGCCCTATATGTTCTTGACTTGTATTATAAGGTCCAGATAATCCAACAGATGGTATTGACATCTACTTACAAACCTCTCATTGACGATCTCAAAAGGTTATGGAATGGCATTGTGACTTATGATGTTGCACGAAAGAAGAACTTTACAATGAGGGCAACTCTTATGTGGACCATTAATGACTTCCCTGCATATGGCATGTTGTCTGGTTGGGGTACTCATGGTAAGATGGCATGTCCATTGCATGGAGCATACAAAGGCCTTTACCTTGAAATTTGGGGGAAGAGTTCTTGGTTTGACTCACATCGCAGGTTTTACCAACAGATCATCCATTTAGACGGAATAAGAACGCCTTCAAGAAGGGAAGTTGAATTAGATGGCCCGCCGAGGTTGACATCCCAATGTATTTTTACCAGAGTTATGGATCTGCCAAAAATCACAGATTTTGGTGAATTGGATCGATTTGAAGGATATGGACAATGGCACAATTGGACTAAAAGAAGTATTTTTTGGGATTTGCCGTATTGGAAAGATAATTTGTTGAGACACAACCTTGATGTTATGCACATTGAGAAGAACTTTTTTGACAATGTTTTTCTCACAGTGATGAACATTAGAGGAAGAACGAAAGACAATGATAAAGCCAGACTGGACTTACCACTTTACTGTAAGCGAAAGGACTTGCATTTGACGACTCAGTCGAATGGGAAAACCCTGAAACCCAAAGCCTGTTACTCTTTAACTGTTGAGGAAGCTAGGTCGATCTCCGATTGGATAAAAGAACTTGAATGCCAGACGGTTATTCTTCTTCTAATTTGGCAAGATGTCGATGTGAACAAAGGAACAATGATTGGGATGAAAAGCCATGATTGTCATGTATTCATGGAGTGTTTACTTCCTATTGCATTTAGTTCCCTGTGCCAAATATTTTAAATCCACTTACGTAACTCACCAATTTTTAAAGATTTGTGTTCTCGCAACATTGAGAGATGATGATCTTATCAAGATGGAGCGAACATACCAGTCATTCTTTGTAAGTTGGAGAGAATATTTCCCTCTGGTTTCTTTGACTCTATGGAACATCTCCAGTGCATCTTGCACATGAAGCTAGGCTTGGTGGGACCGGTTCAATACAGATGGATGTATCCATTCGAAAGGTAATATAATCAAATATTCTTTAACATAAGTATTCAACGCCGGGTTAAATGTTGAAATATTGATCACCAACCTTGTTATTCTCAGAGATTTATGGGTGACTCAAAACGGTCTGTGAAAAATAAGGCCAGGGTTGAAGGATCTATTTGTGCAACTTACTTACACCGTGAGACAATTCATTTCTGTTCCCATTATTTTACGAACTTCATGCTGACACCAACAAATAATAGGAATGAAAAAGAAATTGAAACCCACACACCCCCGCTGGCCTTATCAGTGTTTTGCCTTCCTGGTCGTCATGCTGGAAAGGAGCTGAAGTCCTAGTTAACAGGAGAAGATTGGAAGTCAGCACACGTTCACGTGTTGATCAAGCTGTCTTAGAAGTATCACCATATCTTACGATGTATACTTTTGACCACTTTCAATTTATTTAGTCCACACCTATTCATGATCATTTGTTTGATAATGACTTGTTCAGTGGCATTCTTGTTAACTAAGCCCACAAGCGAACAAGACTCTTCTGCCTATATTCATGAATATTTCCCAACGTGGTTTAGGAGCCAGGTATGTATTTTTAGTCCTATTTCAACTATTTGTTGTTTGAAAATACAAAAGATTGTTTGCAAAAAGGAACCCTAAATCACTTGTGCATGTGTATATGCAGTGTATAGCGAGTCGAATCGCCCATAATCGAACACTTGAGAAATTTATCTCATGGTCCTAAATCACGTGTAAAGAATGGCACACGTATTTAAACGGTTACAAATTTCAAACTCACCAAAAGCGGAGGGAAAAAAAAGCGATTAACGTGAGTTTATGTAAAAGGTGCCACGAGAGGAGGTGAAGACGACTTCTACGGCGTGATTCAACATATATATGAGTCAAGGCGTACAATACTTTAGACTATACTAAAAGAATAGTGCTATTTTATTGTAATTGGTTTGATCCAGTCAAGTAGAGGCACAAGAATGGATCGCAAATATAATATCGTTGACATATGCATGAAGCGTAAGATACCAAATGTTTGATCCGCTTATCATAGCACAACATGTAAGACAGGTGTATTATGTCCCTTATCCGCCAACTCGAAGGGACAAACAAGGTTGGTGTGTTGCAATAAAGACAAAACCAAGGGGTCGCATTGAAGCGGATGATCCACGGGAAGAAGTGGCTTATCAAGTGGATGAGATGTCTCATGTCACGGAAGTACACGAAGTTGAACCCATTTCTCGACTCCGTGACGATCCAATCACATATGAAGATGTAAATGGAGATGAGGAATTAAATGAAGAAGTGGCGTAACCATCAAGATCTCAAGACGATCTTGCAGAAGGCGAGTGGGCGAATGGGCGTAATAAATTTGTTTAACTTTTTACAATTAGAGAATTTAATGTCTAACAACATATTTTATTTTGTCAATTATTTTCATATAACTTGTTTATTTTTTGGAATTCATTTTTAATATTGTTATGTTTAAATATAATATTTCATGATCAAGTATTATTGAATTGCTCTATAGACATATATGGCATCGGGAGGTTCAGTTCAGGCTTCCGACCACCCAAAGAAGTGGTCAACGGCGGAAGGGCATCGCCGCCGACCCCCTCGTCGTCGGAGGCCGAACATTATTAGGATTGATGATGCCGGCTATGCGATGTTGTCATCCACACGGCGTCCGCATACATCTACGCTCACACAGGCTCCAGCCGAAGTTCGGCCCTACGCAGCCTCTACGCCACATTGGGCACCTACACAACATGCAGTGACCTTCTCGATCGACACCCATTTACATGATGCCCACCCCAGGGTTCCAGCGGACACTTGCCGCTTCTTCCTCTCATTTTGTGTTTGAGACGCGTGCGAGCACTCATGTGTCCGATCAGAGTATAGTGTGGGCCAGGCACCTGATCGGCACCGGTTCAAGCAGACGAGGAGGTTGGCGGCAGCAGGATGAAGCAGGAGGTCGCTGATGATATTCAGATCTTTGTATGATGGCCGAGTTGCTATCGTGCCACCGGTAGAGGGTGAGTATGTAGGTTGAATACACATTTTTGCCCCTTATCTTTTTAGTTTTCAATTTCGTCCACTTATCTTTTTAGTTTTCATTTAAGTCCCTTAAACTTCAAAAATCACATCAATTTCGCTCTTTCTGTTTATTTATTCATATTTTCTTAGATCGAATCACCATCGACATGTGGCGTAAAAGTAAAATAAAATAAAACAAACCGCCACGTGTAAGATGGTATTTCGTCTAAGACAAAAAAGAATAATTAAAAAGAAAGGACGAAATTGAAGTAATTTTTATAACTTAATGGACTTAAATGAAAACTAAAAAGGATAAGGGACTAAAATTACATTTAACATATATATATTTTTAACTTGTTTGGTATGTTGTTATTGTTTAGGTTCCTTCCACAAAGCCACCGCGAAGGCTATCACGGAAGTAATTGAGCAAAATTACCACAGCCTATTAGCCCACCTCGGGACGCCGGTGGTTGGCGGAGGCACATGTTCAATTCTTTCAGAGTAAGTTGTTTATTTTTTTGTTGCGTATTATTTTTATTTCATGAATCTCAATTATTTTTAATAACGTATTATATTCATACAGAGAGGTTTCTTGGAAGGAAGAGCAGAGGAGCAGATCAAGAAGAACTTCCATATGAAGGCTTCCCACCGCCTATCTGATATGCTTAGAGATGCCCGCCAATGGGCAGCCTCTCTTGGATAGGAGATGAGATCTGGCAATAGACTACAAGCGCACTGGAACTCTCCTGAGTTCAAGGCGTTAAGCGACAAGGCGAAGAAGAATAGAGCCTCTGAAAAGGGTGGGAGCTTGCATCTTTGGAGGTTCGGTCGATCGGTAGCGACCAGCGGCTCGACTTGTATGTTTTATATTATTATTATTATTATTATTATTATTATTATTATTATTATTATTATTATTATTATTATTTAGTTAAGCTTTTTATTAAATAATTACAGCCTCGTGATTTGCAAAGGGAGGTTCATTACGAGCTCCATCGTGCAACTCATATTAGGAGAGAATCTTGGTGAGTTTGTCGATGAGCGGTCGAGGCGGACCCAGGTAATTATAAAACATAATGAATAGTTTTTTAACAATGTTTATATTGTTTTATTACAATAAAAATTGACTAATTTGTTTATGTTTGACAGGAAGAGTTTGAGGCGAGGATGTCTCAGGTTAGATCTCAGACATCCTCATGTTCCCCGTCTCAGAGCCCAGAGGATCCAGCTGCGTCGCTGATGGTTTGGGCAGATGTTGTTGGCGGCAAGAAGAAGGGTCGCCTATACGGTGCTGGCGACCTTGCCAGCAACTACAAGAAAGGGCTCACGCTTCTCTCTGCCGAGAGTCATCCGGCCCGATCGTCTTTGCCGCGGATGAGCGGGAGATAGCAGAGTCGAGGCGGGCCATGGCCGAAAGCAAACGGCGATTGGCGGCGAAAGCGGCGGCCGAATCGCGCTCCGCCAGGAGGAGGCCCGCCGGACGAGGCCGCCATTTTGGCTCAGTCTTTGCCGGCGGCGGAGGATCTGCACCATTTGCTAGCTCGCCACCGCCTCCTCCACCGCCTCGCCTCGCCTCATAGTACCGGTGATCATGTCGATGATGTAGATAGTGATAGTGATCATGATCATGATTATCGTGACTATTAGTTATGTTTGTATTGATATTTTTATATTTTCGGATATTTTTATTACCGCTTTGTTCGTCGAATTTTTTTATTTATTTGTTACGTTTCTTTTTTTTAATTTGTTTTATAGTTATGTTATCGCATTACATTTTTAAATACAGAAAGAAATTAATTATTAAATGTGATAACTAGTAATCGTTAATTAAATGGATAAATAAATTAAATTGATTACAGAAATTAAAATTAAATAATTTAATAAAAGTAAATAATTTTTTAATAAAAATAAATATTTATTAAATTTTCAAAAAAAAATTTAAGTTCGGATTTACCGACGGTCATGGCCGTCGGAAATGTCATCGGAATTACCGACGGGTTAAAACCGTCGGAAACTTACCGACGGCTTAAAGCCGTCGGAAATGGCATCGGAAGTTCCGACGGGTTAAAACCGTCGGAGAAAACCGTCGGAAATTTACCGACGGGTTCAAGCCGTCGGTATGCATTTGCGACGCGCAGTTTACCGACGGCCTAATGTCCGTCGGTAATCCGTCGGAATTTTTTTATTACCGACGGTATTTGTGGATTACCGACGGCTTTTGGCCGTCGGTAATCCCGCTATTTCTTGTAGTGATTATCATGTCTAACTCTCCAAACCATGCAAAGGAATTTAATTAAGACGTACACATAAAATAATTCAAGTCTTGAAACATAAAGCATCTATTACAACATTGTGATTAAAGCATTTGACACCCTATAGCTGGTCGGAGCACTACTACACTTACTAGGCCCCCTGGTAAATTCACCATGCGACTACGCAAGGCAAATAGCCATGTAGGGCTATCCTCGGCTACGCTCGGCAGTAGTCTCGAACAATCCGCAGTCTCCATCATCTGGGTTACATTCATTGATTGGAAAGAACCACAGGCAAGGGTTATCTTCTTAACAAAACATATAACGCTAACAACATGTATACTAATCACATCATACCAATGAATTATACATGAACACAGTATAGCATAGCATAAGAAACATAACACTTCAACATGTAGTTCAACAACATCATAAATGCATATAGTCAGTATGCGGATGTAGTCAGCGTGAATTATTACGGCTTAATTCCTATACCAATAGGATAAAAGGCAACCTGCCACAACAACTTTTGTATACCCATACCAATGGGAGATGTGACACCGGGCCGACCAACGCCTCCCAGTATACACGCCTCTACAACAGACTGAGTTCAGTAATCGTCCTTTAGGCCAGGGCCAACGCGCGAATACCCTGACACTAGGAAACAACCATCTAGTGACACTAGGAAACAACCATCTAGTTTAGGGTAAACGATATCTTATGATCGTATGCTTACACAAAATCCAACTATCCTCGGATGCACTTGCAAGAAGTGTCCGTGATTTAATGCCACAATTTATATGATCGTAATTGATGTATTGACAACCACTTCCTTCCTAATCTCATTTTCTTCAAAACTCTCCGCGTGATTACTTGAAACACCCCCCTTTCTTTTTCTTTTTACTAGAAACCACCCTTGCTAAGAATCTAGTGTCATCTTTTTATTTTGTTGATTTTATTGGAACTTAGCTATTCATTCATTTAGTTATTTATTTTGAAAACCCCTTTTATTCTTTAGAAGAGCTCGAATTCTTTTTTTTTTATCCCCTTTTTCTTTCTTGAAAATTCTTTGAGTTGAAAACATAATTCCTTTTTTTTTTATTGAAAATCTCAACCTTGCTACGAGGTTCCGTTGGAGAGCCCTTTTATAATTACCGCATTCAAAACCTACATACTCTAGTTTCGCAAATCGTATTTGTTTCCAAGAAAATGCATCGGAGTATCGTGTCATCTGTACATCAATTACATCGTTCAAATTGTGCATCATCACTACATGCATACATACAACTTAATCACAACAATACAATTAGCCAAAACCATCCAAAACAACAACATATAACTCAAAGATGCTTACACTCATTGGAGGAAATTTCCTTACTAAGGATCGCACAAATGATAACACATATCACATGTACTTATCAAGCAATATATCAATAAGGAGCATTTCCTTATGCATACAATAGCACATATACATCACCTAAACAATATCTAGAAGATGCCCTTACCTAAAGGCTTTCCTTCCACGTCGAAATCGCATACTCGAACTCTACCGCGAATCCGATCACGATCTCACATCCACAATCCTAACCAAACAATTTACTTAGGGCTTAGTAAACAAACTAAAACCTTAAACCCCTAGAAACAGCCATGGTTTCCACATCCTACCCCTAAGCAAAATACTTCAAGTCCTAACTCATTACCCACACTCAACAAGGTAGAACAGGGTTTGAAGGTACCAAACACTTTTTAGAAAACTTTAAATATTTAAACACCAAATTTTATGAAAGAAACTTCATCTATCTTTCTAAGGATTCAAGCCTTATACTTGTTCCTTATCATTAAGATCCAAAATGAAAACAATTTTATCAAAAACCTTAGCATAAACTCAAATACATGCAAACGCCAAATCTATCCCCTAACTTCGTCGATTTTATTGATATAGCAAACGGCGTCGGATTTGAGCAAATGACCACTCCTTGGAAAGCTTGGAGTGTCTAGGTTTTGGAAATGAATTTTAATTTAACATTCCATTAGCCATTTGATATAGTTTAATAAAAAGATTTTCGGGTGTACAGAAAAGGACAACTTCTGTTTGCCAAATTGTAACGTATTTTAAATTATCAATACTCAACCAAATTCAGTAAAGTTTGTGTGCAAAATGTAGAGAAATGAGTCTAGTTTCCAGAGCATCAAGAATCAACGAAAAAGGATATTTGAGGAAAACTTTATGACCAAAATACTAAACATATGTCAGTGCTGTTTTTGTTTTTCAACAAGATTAAAACCAACACCCTTTTCTTGACTCAATCTTTTCTTGGTAACACTTAGGTTTTCTCAAGTTGAAGATTCTCATTGTCAAGGGGTTTTAAATAACATTTTCTAGGGAAAAATCTTCTTCCAATCATGGCATAAATCAAGCTCATGTAGGAGAGATCATGACATGCAAATCACTAAAACTTAAGATAACAACAAAATACCCACATGCAAGACTACATATTTTTCCTTTACCACAAAAATCACTTAGAGCTTGGCTTGTGATCTTTTCATCAAGTAGATCCACACCAACAAACAAGGCTCACATATTGTTCATAGCCTAAAATATATTTTTAAAGGAAAAGAAGAAATCTTTATGTTTCATAGAAAGAAAGAATATCACTTTTTTTTTGAAACAACTATAACACTTAGGTGACAAAATAGATCCTTACTTTTTGTGGTTCTTGAGTCCATCACCTCTTCAACAAGGAAGAATGAAGTATGGAGGTTTTTCCCCCACCTTTTGGATGGCTCAAAACACTTACCAAAAAGGAAGATGAAGAGGAAGAACTATAGGAAGACAAGTTAAGAAAACATAGAAGATTTAACTTGTTTCAAAGGAAAACCATGTAACATGCATAACCATGACAAGAACTAAGAAGAGATAAGCATATTACCCTCACCATGGGGCTGTTCAGTGGCGAGATTAGCAAGGGGAAAGGAAAGTGCAAAGCCTTGTTCTTTAATTTGCAAGATGTGCTAGTTTTCTCACTACTTCTCTCTCTATTTTTCTCTCAACTTCTCTCTAGTTCTTTTCCCCCTTTTCTCTCTACTTTGCACAACACACAAGATGAGAAATGACCTGAATGAAGCTCCCTTCTAGTCCTAAATTTCGACCCACACATGCACTAAGGGAAGAGAAAAGGTAGCTTGCTCACCCATTGGCCAAAAACAATTCTTACAAACTATACTAGTCTTTGAAATCATTCAACCTACTTTGCCCCTTAGCCTATGCATGTACAACCCTCAACACTTGTCCAATTGCATGTTAAGACACATGACCTTGTTTGTATGAAATGCAAGTGTCCAAATGCATGTAAGTCTCATGACAAGTGGCACTAGACTTGTTGCATGTGAGGCACATGGCAAATTGCATGCAATCCACACAACAAGTGGCACTAGACTTGTTGCATGCCAAACACTTGTCTTATTGCATGCACTTCCCTTAGGTGGCGCCTAGGGTCTCTGCCCCCAAGGGTCTCGCGCTCGCTCGTTCGCGCATTCGGTTCTACGCGTCTCGCGTCTTAACCGAGTAGAAAATACGGTATTATAAAATTTCGTCCAAAAATTACCAAACCACTCTCAATAAATCTAAAATAATATAAAACACTCAAATCCCAAATATTAAAATATTCGGGTCGAATTAAAGTCTTCTGTCGGGTGAAATCTTACCCGGGTAGTCCAAAACTTGACCGGAAAACGGTGGAATTTTAAACTGAAAATTTTACTGTGACTTAATAAAATATATTGAGTCCCAAATATAATTTTATCTTGATTTAATTCAATCACTTTCTTAGTCAACAAAATTACGCGTCGCCGCGTCAAACTGAAAACTTATAAATTTAAATTGATGAATTCACATTAACGCAGCATACGTCTATGCTGTCCATTAATTTGAATTTACATCATGAATAATAATTATTTATAATAAATAAATTATTTCAAAATAGCTCAAATAATTTTCCGTACTCTTAATAAATCATCGAGGTGATCAATCTCTCTGATTTATTTTTCAAGTAATCAGGGTTTTATCGCTAAAATCTCTTTTCATAAAAATTGGGATGTCACATGTTACACTTCACATACTCAATTGATTTCCAAGCTCATGTACCTTCCTAGTTCTTGAGCTTGATGGGGAGTGTTACACTATCAAGGATCTGATTATGATATGATTGTAATTACTGAATCAAGAATTTGATTCTGATATAATTTTAATTATTCAGCCAAGTATCTGATATGATTGTAATTATTGTCAAATATTGTAATTAGCTTAAGTTAGGGTGCCTACTTAATATAGGAAAGATAGTTGCCTAGTTTCTAGAGATTTAGCTTAATCCTCTCCTAATGTTATGTAACTGACAGTGTATTCACTTGTATATATTTGTCTCTCGATCAGTGAAAATCAAATGCCAGAGATTTAATTTCAAAAATAATTTATTTTGACTAATATATCCTTGTTGTAGTGGGAGTTAGTGGAAGAGTCAATTAATATGGGTAGTTGAGATATATATAAATAAGGATATTGTTGAAAAAATATAATTAATACTCTTTTAATATTATAAAGTGACAAATAATTTGAGACAAACATATTCCAAAGGATTTGAAGGAGAACTTTATGCATAGATGTGAAAATTCAATTTACAATCTTTGGTTAATTTCAGTAAAAGGAAAAATCCCATATCAGTACTTGGACGTTACTTGCTGGCCACTGAAGAACAAAAGGGAACATTTCAATTGTGTTGGATATCCCACGTTATCTAGTCGTATGGCGAAGTTAGTGATTATAAATGGGGTAACTCTCATCTTATGAGTTAGTTTTTCAAATTGAGTTAGAGCTGAACTTAAATTTTAAGATAAATCAAAGCCTATTCTAAATCCGTCGTCGGGTCGCTTGTTATCGGGCTATTATTGGGCCATTCGTGGTATGCTCTAGAAGTCCAATCCTAGACATGAGAGATTGTATTGAAGTCAGACTCAAACCCAAATTCTAAGAAAGTGTGTGATGTTTGCTCTGATCAAGGGGTTCTCATTGGATAATCCTTAGCCATTAGTGTTCTAAAATAAGAAATGTCTATAAACAGAAATTACTTGAAGTACATTATTTTTTACTACGGTTCAATGCTTCATATTAGGAAATTAAATTTCATCAGCATGCAAATGAATAATATTTTGTGGCAAATTCTTAACCGCATCGGTTTGTCCTTTCTTGAGCTAAATGTTTAACATAAACATCTTTCAACTGCAGGGCCGGTTCGTAGATTTTGGGTGTCCTGAGCGAACCAAAAAAATGGTGCCCTTGTAATTATTTGAATACTATTCTCCTTGCATTTTTGTTGCAAAATCATTAATAATCTGTTCGTAATCAAGGTTATTTGAAAAGTCATTTTCAATATAAATCAAAACAAGACTATTTAATTTATCTTGTAACATAGTAAATCGCAAATAAGATTTTAACAATGTCAATTTAGAAAAACTTATTTCAACTGATGCAACAATAACAAGAATAGTTAAAATAGGCAAATATGTGCACTGCATATGGGTTATTAGTTAAAATTGTAACTAAGTCTCTCATACTCTTATATAAAGCATTTTTATTATATCCGGTTCATTATCTATTTATTAATGATTCACATTCAATTGGACGTAAGTGTAAGAAGGGGAAAAAATAAAAACAAACGTGAGATAATGCTCTAGGATTATCTTTAGGTTCAGAACAAGAATTTGCAATATCACAAAGTGTCAAGTTAAGGTTATGATAACCACATGATGTGTATAATTCTATAACATTTATATCTAATAATTTTATTGTACACCTTGGTGTATACCTTTCATGTTTGATCCATTATCACATCTTTGTCCTCTCACGTTATTAATATCAAGACCAAAAGTTTCTAAAATATTCTGTAATTCCTCAAACAATCTTTGACCTGTTGTATCATAAGCTTCAAAAAATTCTACAAAAAACTCTTCTATTTTAATTGGACTTGTAGAAACATCCACACAACGTAGTATAAGAGTCATTTGTTAGTAATGATTTACATCAAGAGTACAATAAAAAATCACATAAAAGTATTTTGCTTCTTTGATTTTTTGGACTATTGCACTTACAACTTCATTACCTAATATATTAATCAATTCGCTTTAGATCTTATGACTAAAATAATGATAACAAATTTCATTATGCTTGATGCGATCGAAATGCTCTTGCATGACATGGTCCCATTCAGCAATCACCTCAACAAGAGAAAGAAAGTTCTTATTATTTTCTACATTAATTCCTCTCATTTTTTCATGAAAAGCTAAATTTCGTTCAACAAAATATCTAACAACAAATTATCTTAATTAAAACATCTTTCCAATGTTTTTTTATTTTCTTATAAGCCCTTGAAGATGTATAAACTACTAAGTAAAAAAAATTTAGTGCCCCTTAAAAAATGAGCCCCAGGACGGATGGCATCAGAATGTATATATCTCTTTTTTTTGGGGTACATATATATATATATATATATATATTTATCATTTCTAGTTTCTAGTATTAATTAAAATACGTAAAGAAATATATGTATCAGTTAAGGGAATTGAGTAACCCTTGATCAGACAGATTTAACCGAGCAACATTCATAAAAAAACAGTTAATGTTTTCGGTGACAGAAATATTATCTGGTTTAGGAGGGGAAAGCAACAGAGCATCCTTTTTCATTTTCTCTCTTCTTTATTTTAATTGAGTACACGCAAGTATTGATGCTAACGTTTTTTTAAATTTTTTGTAGCCTTCTTTTAATCTAGTGTTCGGTTTTTTTACTGTGCCTAACAAACTTTAGAAAATAAATTTCTAATTCTAAGGGAGCATTCTCACACCTACTCCTTCCGATCTGAAATATAATAAAAAAATATCTCTAAAATATAAGTAAAAAGTCTATGTATTTGGTCCAAAATTTTGATCAAATACATAGATTTTTTTTTTATATTTTAGAGACTTTTTTGCTTATATTTCAAACTAGGAATAATAAGTAATTTAGATCACAACCAACACGAATGGAAAAAAAACACATCTTTCAAGTTAAAATACATATTTAGCTTCCCAATGCATTTTGAGAAGAAGCAACAAACTTTAACCAACTTGCTGTTAGCGTTCAAGAATATCTAAAACAAACAAGCTCGTCTCATTCCATCATTTTTATATCAATTCTATATTAAAGTTTTGTGCAACATCAGTTACTGAAGTAAATGTTAATCATCGGATTAAATCATGAATGATTAAAATTTAAGTAGGCATATACTCCCTCCATCCCATTATAATTAGTGTCACATTTATAAAAAAAAAATTAGTCAAAAAATAAGTGTTATGTTAAGTTTTCAATGTAGTATTAATTACTTTTTTTCCAGTTTTATCCTCAAATTAATAATGACTACATCACTCCTAAGTGATTATACTCTACTATGCATTTATGATAATTGTTAATACCCAATGGTTGATAAGGATAATTTTATAAATTTGTTACACTCTTTCATTCATTTATAATTTCTCTTTAATATGTGTGGAACTTCCTAATATGACACTTATAATGAGACGGGGGGTATAACTTTTAATACAGCTGAGCAACTAACTTCAAATAACTACGGTCTAACTAACTACTCCCTCCGAACTTAATTATAAGCAAAAATACATAATTTCACACTGATTAAAGACGGTAGTTAAGTGCATTTAATTTTCTTAATTTCATATAAAATAGGAACTATATTTACTAAACTATCCTTAATCATAATGGTCTTTACTAAGAAATTCTTGGAAGTTGAATTAACTTAAGGGTATTTTTGGAACAATAATATTTAATGAGCAGGTTAGTTGAAATGTGCTTATATTTAAGTCTACCAAACATTATAATTGAGTCCGGAGGGAGTAACTAACTAACTCAGTAGCTAATTAATGAGTTAAATAACACATTACAAATGCTGCAACATGCTCAATAGCACTCAATTAAGGGTGTCAATATGGGGCCGGCGGGCCGACCCATTCGCCCGCCAAAACAGGGCAGGGTGGGTTTGGATATGTCAGTCCACCACCTCGCATAACCCGCCAGGCCACAGGAAGCACGGGACATGCCAGCCCATCGGGCTAATATATATAGTGTTTTTTATACTTTTTAACCAATTTTTTTAATGGTTTTATGTATTTTGGGCGGGCCAGCCTACCAACCCGTCATTTTGGTTTGTTTTAGGGTGGGCTTAGGTTGGCCAACCCGCCACTTTTCTAGACCAAAATTCCTTTTTTTTTTTGCTTTTTTTTAAGGTGAGCCAACTCGTGGGGGGATGAGCTCATTTTCTCAAATCACCACCTCTTGGCGGGCCGCCCCACCCCACCAAATTTTTGGCGGGCTGGCCCGCTTTACCATCCCTACACTCAACAGCTCAGGTATAGATTTGCAACATACAAACAGACGGTTATGTTTTTTTTACACAATCAGTATCCGCTTACCATATAAAAGTAAATGCCCAATGAATGGGGTTCCATGCTGTACAGTGGCGGAGCGTGAAATTTTTTTTTGAGGGGGCAAATAATGAATATATATATATATATATATATATATATATATATATATATATATATATATATATATATAACAAACGGCACTATAGAATCACGAAATGGCTATGGGCGTAGTGGTTAGGATACCTTGCCTTGGAAAAGTGGACGCAGTTCGAATCTTGCTATCCGACTTCATGCTATTAATTTTTTTTACAATTAAATACAATTAAAATATCAAAAACAGTTTTCACAGGACTTGAACCCTAGAGCCGCCGGTTCCAAAAACATGCTGATGCCACTGCGCCATCGCAAATAACCTGACTGTAGGTGGCAAATTATGTATATGTATCAATAGAAAAATAGAAAAAAAATATATACTTGACTTTTAATTTATTTTTAATTTATTTTTGGGGTAGCCACGACTACCTCATTGATGTGAAAGGCACCGCCCCTGATGATGCTGTATATAGATTATAGAGGTAGAGTATCCAATTGGTCATCGTAGTGCCTAGGCGCACATGCAAAAAGCACAAAGAAGAAATACTTTAGCCAATTGCATAGTGGTCTTGACAAGTCTTAAGTGCTTACCATACTTTGAGAAACCATGATCTCACACAAAATCTTTTAATACCTACTGTAGAAGTAGAAAGCAAAGCTAATAACAAGATAAGATGATTGATGAATACTCGCGCTAATCATCCTTCATATGTCGCCTTCGACAATGGCCATGGGCGCCGGACATCAATTTGCACATCATCGCAAATCACTTTTAGCATTGCATTTCCTCATCTTATAAAAAGGACCTAATTAAAGGACATATAAACAAACTTTTTACATGCAGGGTGCAAAAACCGAGGACATAAATCACAAATTAAAAATTTCAAACCAAGTCCCAGACATGATAAAAGCTACTACTTTAAAATGAGTAGCATTCAATTAATTATTCAAAAACAGCAATAATTGAAATTATACACTAATGTTTTAAAGGATTCTCAGGATCAAAATAAATTGTGATTTTTACGTTTTAACACCATTTATTTGCGTGAAATAGCTGAATTCTTACGTGTACGTAGTGGACAATACTACTGATTTAGAAAGCACACTAACAAATATTTTACGTCATCCTCCCTATATATATAAATATGAGCCCCCTAGGTTATGCTAGTTCATACTTGTACTCAATAAATAGGTTAAGGTTGTTGGAGCAATCTAACAAGACATGGAAAACCACCAGACACAAAATTGGTTCGGAAGAGCAAAACCGTTCATAGCTGTGCTGTTTTTACAGTTTGGATATGCAATCATGGATGTTCTATCAAAGGCTGCAATGAACAAAGGGATGAGCAATTATGTGTTCGTTGTATACCGCCATGCTGTTGCATTCATTGTCATAACCCCTTTTGCCGTGTATTTTGACAAGTACATCTCTCCTTTTTTTTTTTTTGGGTCTAGCACATATATGTTAAGGGGAGGGAAAAGTGGAGCGTTGCGAGTGAACCCGCGCTTCCTAGTGTCCACACAACACTTACATATGTTTTATCACTTGGTTGTGTTCTCGGGACAATACATCTCTCCCTTTGTGTGTGTAACGTGTTTTGTTTTTATTTTTATTTTGTGTGTCTGTATGAATGTAAAATTGAAGTCTCATGCATGCTGCATTTTTTCTTTTAACAGGAAACTAAGGCCGAAAATGACAATTTCAATCTTCATCAAGATAGTGGTGCTCAGTTTGCTAGAGTAATAATTTAATTACTAGTATATGTTATATACACATAATTCTCTCATTAATTAGTGGAAGACAATCACTTAACTTTGATATTTGTTTTCTCAATGACAGGCCGGTCATTGACCAGAATTTGTATTTTTTGGGGATGAAGTACACAACAGCAACCTTTGCAGTTGCCATGACTAATATCCTTCCTGCTATTACCTTTATCTTGGCTTGCATTCTTAGGTAACTAAGCATTGTTTCAACTTTTACAAAAGAACTAGATAGAAAACCTGTATGCACGAGTATGGAACCTAGTGTAGTTAAGTTTTTACGTAAGAAAATAGTTTTTGACAGAAAAACAAATGAATGAGATTTTATCATTTGTCCCTAGTGTAGTTTAAGTTTTATAAATAGATAATAGATTTTTTAGATATGGTTATGTTCCCGGCGAAAATATTTTTAACAAGGGAAATGGTTGTAGTACAAAGTTATTGCACAACACTGTACCAAAATTGTCTCTTTGATTTTTCATGAAATCATTGAGATTTTTTTTTTTTGAGAGATGAAAATTGAGAAATATTTTTTTGGGTACAAATTAGATTTTACAGAAACCATAAACAAATGACTGAAAAGAACGCCACACAATTTTGCCCAAAAAAAAACACTTTACTTTTTTTATTCTTTTAATTACCATTTTGAAAAAAAATAAAAACACACGTCTCTTGTAACAAATACGTACGAACCTCTTTGTACTGAATAGTAGGACTGGCATCCAAATACATATTTGTGTATCTAATAAGCTTGGACGACTAATTTCTCTGTTTTGGCACAGGCTTGAGAAGATTAAAATAAAAAGCATTCGTAGTCAAGCAAAGGTGGTGGGAACTCTAGCAACTGTTTCAGGTGCCATGGGGATGACACTCATTAAAGGCCCAATACTTTTTGGGACATTTGGAGGCAATGGCAACAACCATCATAGTGGTGGCACAAATAATCAACACACTATAGCCGGATCTGTGATGATTGCAATAGGATGCTTTAGTTGGGCTTGTTTTGTGATCCTCCAAGTGAGTTATTTTGAGTCATTAAATTCAATAATATCATTGTAAAAGATACTCCCTCCGGTCCTATATATAAGTGACACTTTTGTGAGAGAAAAGTGTCTCTTATATATAGGACCTCACAAAAGTGTCTCTTATATATAGGACTAGAGGGAGTACCAATGAAACAGTTTTTTTTATTTTATTTTAATTTAATTAGCTACTAACACAATTACTTCGTATATTTCTCTAGGCTATTACCCTTAAAACCTACCCTGCAGCACTCTCTCTTGCCTCGTGGATATGTCTGTTGGGCACACTTGAAGGTGCCGCAGTTGCTATGATTATGGAAAGGGGTAACCGCTCGGTTTGGTTCATAAAATGGGATATGAAACTGTTGTCTGCTGTTTACACCGTAAGACCACTAAACTAAACTAAACTAATGAAAAAAATATAACAAAAACACGTTATATGGAAAATGTAGCATGGACATTCATCCAATCAAGAATGACATCCAAAGCCTACATTCTCAAATTATTGAGAGAAGAGTAGTGTTCCATTATATAGAAAAAAAATATTTATTCAAAATTCATGAACAATTTATTGTTAAATAAATCATGATGATAGGATATACTCATTCATCCAGTCCATTTTTCAGAAGTATGCCAACTAATTCTTATTCCATTCTATTATTTAAACTAATTTAATTGAGAAAATATTCACGTACAGGGCATAGTCTGCTCAGGACTAGGTTATTACTTGCAAGGAGTAGTGATGAAGACTAGAGGCCCAGTCTTTGTCACAACATTTAATCCCTTCTGCATGGTGATTGTTGCTATTGTGGGCTACTTCGTTCTGGCCGAGCAAGTGTTCCTTGGAAGGTAATCATGAAAATCAAGTACTACCTATGAAATCAAATACCCAAAGAATGAACATAATCAAAAGTAACTAATTAATGGAATTTGGTGAATATTATTGCAGGGTGATCAGTGCATTTGTTATCTGTTTGGGCCTGTACCTTGTGGTGTGGGGAAAAAGCAAAGATTACAACAACCCACCAAATCCAATTATTGAAGAGCCAGTATTGTCGGCGGCTAAGAAAATTACAAATGAAGGCAATGCTACTAAGAACGAACAGTGTACTCACGAGGTCATCACGATTCGTTAATTTTGGAATTGAAAAATCAAAACTCCACGATCACAATGATCAATTTCAGTTCAGTTATTGTAGGGCATCCTGGCGAATGTGCACCTTCCACTTGTCTATATTGAGCAAAAACAATTGTGTCTGTTTCTGATTGTTTGATCTTTCAATTACGATCTACGGGTGCAGAGATTTTTAACGTGTTGTAAGGCAACTCAATAAGGAAATATAATAACTAACAAAAAGTATTGAAACTTTTGAAACCATTATATTAGATTGTTGTAGAACTGGAAGTTATGGTATCAATTGTGTTTGAAAATTAAGTAGTACAATTGTGTTTAATTTAATCCATAAATTTGAATCTTATGAACATTTTGGTAACCTCATTTGAGTTCTAAAGATTAACCTCTCTGTATTATTTCAAACATGGTTCTTGCTATGACAGAGCACATAATACAGAGAGGTTAAAAGTGTTGTTCCATTAGCCAGCCATTTACTGTGGAGTGGATCCAATCCAACAATCATAACTTCATAAGCATTCAACTGAGAAAAACAGGACTTAACAACAGTGCAGTTTCTGGTTCCTGCTGTTTGGCTTCAGGTTGGGGGCAGGTTTTAGCTAACTAATAAATATATATACATACAAATATATATAATCAAATCAAAATTTTCTAACTAAATTTACATGGCCGGCCATGACCCTTGCTTAGCACGGTTGATCTCTCTACTAGTATGGATATGAATCACCACTCAAAAGGCTTTTTGCTCCTTTGCCTTTTACCAAGAGGTTAATTGCCGAAAAAGGTTTTGAATGCATATTATATAATATTATAATGATTACTTGTTAGCTATTGTGCTTTATTTTTAAGTCTCATTGGTATTTTTGTGTTTGAAAATTAGTAATGAATTTAAAAAATTGGGGAATTGTATATCCTTATTGTGAGGGCTCTATTAATTGGGTTAGCGTATGTATATATTCTTTTTGCAAAGTGTGCGCTATTAACATAATTCAAAATATTGGTTTGAGTGTTTTATATCCTAGATCATGCTAACAGTATTTTATGTCACCCTCCTATATATATACATACGACCCTCCTATACATTATATTATTTTATAATTGTGCTCAAGCGACTGGTTAAGGTATGGAGAACAGCCAGACACAAAATTGTTTCGGAAGAGCAAAGCCATTCATAGCTGTCTTGTCTATGCAGTTTGGATATGCAGTCTCGGATATTCTAACGATGGCTGCACTGAATAAGGGGATGAGCATTTATGTATTCGTCATGTACCGCAATGCTGTTGCATTCATTGTAGTGGCCCCTTTTGCGGTGTATTTTGACAAGTACCTCTCTCACTTTTTGTGTGTGTGTGTGTTTTTTGTTTTTGTTTGTGTTGAAGTTAAATGCTATGTTAGTTCTTGTTAAATACAAGGACTAAAAATAAATAAAATTTTTATAGGGACTAAAGTTGAATGATTGTGATTTTATAGGAACTAACAACATATTTAAAAAATGTTATTTTTATTTTTGATGTGTGTTTGTGTGAACATAAAATTGAAGGGATGCATGATGGTTCTTGTTTTATTTTAACAGGAAAGTAAGGCCGAAAATGACATTTTCAATCTTCATCAAGATAGTGGCGATAAGCATGCTAAGGTAATAATATAAATTGTCAAACACATTCTCATTAATGGAAAAAAATCACTCAACATTGATGTTTACTTTCTCACCAACAGCTCAGTTATTGGCCAGAATTTGTATTTTTTGGCAATGAAGTTCACAACGGCAACCTTTGCAGCGGCCTTGAGCAATATCCTTCCTGCCACTACCTTTATCTTGGCTTGGATTCTTAGGTAACTAAATATTGTTTTCACTCTTCTTGACAAAAAAAAAAAAAAAAAGGTTTTCAAATCTGGTCAAATATAAGCATTATTAGTCTTTGAAATCTCTGAAGTGTGTGCTTTTTTTTTTTTTAAGATTTTTTTTTTTTGAAATCTTTGACTCTATATATGCTTTTTTCGTAAAATCTGTTTTGTACCAAAAACACATTTTCTCAATTTTTAATGCTTCTATTATACGTATCCCTTTGGTTGTCACTATCTTTTTAGGAAACCGTAATAAGACGAATCGATGTTTTAAAAACTGAATCGGAGATCGAATCGTTGAGATTTTCGGATCATGGTTTAATGGGTTTATTCGGTTCAACTATGGTTCAGTTAGTATTATATTTGGGAAAAAAAGTAAATAAAAAAAATCATTTTAAACGGTTCAACCCGGTTCAATTAGTGGATCAAAACAGTCAAACCGCGGTTTAATTCGGTCCAACCGGACTGCGATTCAAATGGAGTTGAACCAACTGCCGAACTGGCCGATTCCTGGTTCAACCGGTTGAACCAGCCGGTTCGGTCTGGGTTTTCAAAACACGGAGACGAATAACAAATACTACCTTAATTATTATCTATATATAAGCCCTTTTTGACTAATTCACATAAATTAAGAAAATTAGTTAATACAATAAATTTGTCAACATGTATTGTTTTTCTAAAATTATCCTTCAATTATTAAGACTTGTCTCTCTAAGACTCTTAAGAGAGAGAAATAGTCATTTCATTTAATTAGGGGTATTATTGTGTTATTGTAAAAAATAATTAATACATCTAGTAATTTAGAAAATATCTTATAAAAAGGGACAACAATTTTTTTTCAAAGTGGACTTATACATAGAGACTGAGGTAGTATAATAACTCGTTATATAATTTTGATGTTGAAAGTACATGTTACATGCAAGAGCAGTACTGTCAATATTATCAAAAGATCGAGATTCTTATATAATGGCTAAACTAACAGAAAATTGCCACTCTCTTTCTTTTTCGTTTTTTTTTTTTTGCCCTTTTCAGTTTGATAAAAAATGTTTAAACTGACCCATTATATCCAAATAAATATAAATTGATTTTCTTTATCAATAAGATTAGGCAATTTCTCTGTTTCTGCTTAGGCTTGAGAAGATAAAATTAAAATGCATTCGTAGTCAAGCAAAGGTGGTGGGAACTCTAGCATCTGTTTCAGGTGCCATGATCATGACCCTAATTAAAGGCCCAATACTTTTTGGGTCATCCGGAGGCATTAGCCATAACCAGCATAATGATGGGACAAATACTCTAAAAACAATAGCAGGATCTGTGATGATCATAATAGCATGCTTTGGTTGGGCTTGTTCTGTGAACCTCCAAGTGAGCTATATATTCTGAGTCATTATTATTATTCATGATATAAAAGTACTGTACTAATGAAACATTTTTTAAAAAAAAAAAATTAATTTGATTGGCTACTAACACAACTTTGTATCTTTCCCTAGGCTATTACCCTTAAAACCTACCCTGCAGCACTTTCTCTTACCTCATGGATATGTCTCTTGGCCACACTTGAAGGTGCCATAGTGGCTACGATTATGGAAAGAGGAAACCCTTCAGTTTGGTCTCTAAAATGGGATGTGAAACTGCTGTCTGCCGTTTACACGGTAAGGACACCAACCAAACTACTAAAAATATACTACTTCAAACATGTTATATGGAAAATGGTGTTGAAAATTTTGTGTGTATTTCGAAAGTTCTAAATATATCGAGTTTCACATTGCTAAATGAGAAATATTGACATATGTTTTTATAATAAAATATTAATTTATTATTTTCATTTGTGATAAGTTTTGACTTGATCTAATCCGTTTTAAAATAGAATTTTACATGTATTTTATCTTTTACCTTTTTCTTGACCTAGTATATCTCACTAACTATATATTTTTTTCACCACCGGGACACATTTTGTATCTATAAAAGAAAGCTTCCTTCCTCTTCTTTCTTATATCTTTCATGATGTAATTACATCTTCTTAATCTTCATTATTAATTCTACTTATATCTCGACCTTTGCCTCTATTCTATCCTGGGATATTTGTGCACCACGCGAATAAATTTTATGAGAATAGATTGGTTCAACCCATCTCAAACTACTTACTCGTGGAATCATGTTTTGTGATCGTTACTTATAATGTGTTGTTGTCCAATTAAATTGTACAGCCCTAACCCCTAAACTTAGTGGTCTCAGTAGTTGACATAGTGTCCTGTTCAAAACCTCATTGTTTGATGGTAGTGTTCTTGTTCATGCTGCAACTCCATTTTTTGTGTTCGTCCTAATTATTGAGTAATTTTATTTTTGCCTCCATTTAAAATTAAGTGTTGACCCCACTAAAGAGAAAAAATAGAAAATGAGCTACTCTTTTGATATGATTAGGAGATGAATTGTTGAATGATTGCTTGGTCATATACATAGAGAGAGATATTTTAGTACCAAAAGATATATATATATATATATATATATATATATATATATATATATATATATATTTAATAGTGTTGAAAATGAAAAAATATACAACAATTTCAAAATATGAAGACACGTTGAGAGCAAATATAATTCGTAGATGTTGAGGTGTCTTCAAATTTTTGGTATATAGTGCTATAGTTTTTGTAATCTACAATTTTTTGCTTAATGATAATGATGCCATTAATTTATCCCTTATCCATTGATGTATTTTTTATATAAATATTTATATTATATAATCTTGCCCCCACTAGTCGAAATTCCTGGATCCGTCACTGGTCCTATGCGTTTGTTCAACTACGCGAAGACATCTGTGTGTGTGACTGACTCTTCAACAATTTCAAAGAGATTTCACAATTTCGTTGTTGCAGCTCATGCACCAGATTTCTGTTGTGTTCAAAACACACTTAAGGACAAGTGCACCATGTCGCAATAGTAATAAAGGAAATTGAGTTCCAGATATCGTACCGAAGGGATTAGTTAGTAAGTACCAGACTCAGGAAATTCTTATGTTATTTAGACAAATCAATACAATGAGAGGTTGAATTTTAGAAAGAAATAAAAATTAAAAGAGTTGTAAAGAGAGCATCAACACACAAACGAGAATTCAAGAATGAGAAAGTCTAGAGTCATAGGTTCACTTATACTCTTAATTCCCCAAAATCCAATTTTATGTGAACCGTGAATTAATCCACAAATACCAATCCCTCAACTTATTCTATTAACAACCAATGGTCATGAATTGCAAATATTATTTTCTCCAAATTAATTTCCTATTTAGTCATGTAAGAAATTCAAATATGGAGAAAGCACAAAGCATATAGATCAGGTTAATTAATATAGTCAATTAACTCGATTGGAAGATTAGGATTAAAGTTTGATCATGCATTAACCCCAAACCCTATTGTCCTATAGGTCTATAAATTAATTATGGTGCGACCGCCGATCAATTAATCAACTCAAACATGCTAAGGGCGATCAAATTTCAACAAGAATTAAAGCAATAGAATAATCTATTTCACAGAATAAACATGAATTCAAATAAACCTAAGAAATGGGGGGGTTTTCAAGAAACAAGATCCACCATAACCGTAGTTATGGATTTAGCTACATATAATCATGAAGAGCAATATGTGATTAAAATCCATACAAGAAGAATCCATAAAAGAGAATTAGAAAACTAAAACCCAGAAACCAATCCTTGATTCACTCTAGAATGCTTCAAATGCTGTAAAACGTACACTCCCTTCTACGGCTGCTTGCTCCCTTTTTTTTGGATAAGCAAAGAAGTTTTTTATTAAGGGAGTACAAGGGGTACTCCAACCCGTAACAACATGGACGTGCCTCATTAAAACCTCCCAGGGCCAAAACCCATTGGGAAAAAGAACAAGTGAGAAAAAAGAGTACAACAACCATGGATACAGTTATACAAAGGTGCACCATACAAATAAGAAATCTGACAACAAAATCTAATTATCCTAATATATCCTGAGCCAAAGGAAACTGTTACATAGGTGCATCCACGCCTTCTAATAACTCTGTCAACTTTAGTTTCCACCATTCCAAGTCCAATACCGACCCACCTAAGCAAAACCACCATCTGATATGTGTTGCTGCCAACCATAAGACCTGCCAAGCACACACTCTGATAATGACAGCAAGCGGCAATACTATGTTAACACTTACACAGTTGAGTGGAGAGCTCCGAGACACCCCAAAGGATTGACACACCAGTTAGAAAAATTCAATCCCAGCCTACGGCCTTCCCTGTACATAAACCAATTCCATGATATTTGCTTCACCTGTGCTAATGTTGCAGAAAATTCAGCAGCCCCAAATTGAAACATAATCTTATTTCTTAACAACCATAAAGACCAAACCACAGCTCCCCAAATTAAATACCTCATCTTCTTGACCGCTTTTCCATTAAATAACCCATAAAATTGTAAAAAGTTTGCCGCAGGATCCAAGTGCCGAGCCCCTACACAGCCCAACCAAGCAAAAATAAAGGTCCAAATATTATAAGAGAATGGACAAGAGAAGAGAAGGTGGCTCACCGATTCATCATCGCGAAAACACAGTACACAACACGAGTTATGATTACCATCCAGTATACCACGGTGCAGAAGTGCGTCTCGCGTAGGAACACGTCCGAGAAACACCCTCCAAATTAGAAACGAGACTTTAGAGGGTATAACAGTGCGCCATAAACCTTTAAAAGCTTTGGACATATTTTCATCCACCTGATCTTCGTTAGCACCAGCCCGAACCAGTAAATGAGCATACACAGACTTGACAGTAAACAATTTTGAACAATCTTGGATCCAAATCCATCTATCATCATGTACAGGTGATGGGGATAATCCTATCAATAATGGTTTTAAATCCCCAACTTTTTCCTCTTCCCACGCATGTAGGCTCCTTCTCCACTCCAACTTCCAATCCCAAGAGCCATCAATCCATACCCCACTAGCAGCAACTGAAATCTCCCTATTTGTGATCTTGGGTACAATTCCTTGAATTTGGTGGTACCTGCCCACTTATCTTCCCAGAACTTGGGACAATTTCTATTACCCAATTTCAAACAAACGGCATTACTAAACCACTGGTGCTGCAAAGTAACAACGTCCCTCCACCAAATAGAAGAGCGTTGCGGTATAGGACCTCCCTCTAAAATTGCATTCGACAAAGACCCATATTTTTGCGAAAATTAAACCAAACAGCCCCTGTGTCATTTAAGCAGTGCCACTTCCATTTAGCCATCAAACTAATATTAAAAAGCTCCAAATTTTTGATACCCAGCCCGCCCTCCTCTTTGGGCCTGCAAACCTTACTCCAGCTCACCCAACATATTTTCCTGTTATCACTGTTCCCACCCCATAAGAAATTATGCTGAATACAAGTGAGGGAGTGCAATACCTTTTTTGGAACTTTGAAGAACGAAAAGAAGTATGTAGGCAGACTTGACAGCACAGAATTAATAAGAGTCACCCTTCCACCATAGGACAAATGGGATTTTTTCCAAGTGGCCAGTCGTTTCTGAAAGTTCCACCACTGGATTCCAAGTGGAAGCTTTCCTGGGGCTAGCCCGACTGATACCCTTAAAAATTTGAAAGGAATGGTGCCCACAGAGCAAAATAGAAAACATGAAGCTGCCCTCAGAAAGTGATCATCCACATTGACGCCATACAAATTACTTTTAGCGAAATTAACTTTGAGCCCAGAAGCCAATTCGAAGCCCGTTAAAATCATCTTGAGGGTCCAAAGATTCTCCAAAGAAGGCTCACAGATCATAATAGTATCATCAACATATTGCAGAATTGGAAAAGAAATGTCCAGGAAGGCTGCGTAACTAGTTAACTGCCCCAGACTTACAACATTATTAACCAAACCGGTCAAACCCTCAGCCGTAATTAAGAATAAGAAAGGGGCCAAAGGGTCCCCTTGTTTTAGCCCCCTACCGATTGGAAACTCTTCAGTAGGACTCCCACTGACAATTGCCAGAAGCACAACACGCCTTAATCCAGCGTCTCCAATTAAAACAAAATCCCAGTCTGATCAACATATAATCCAGATAAGACCAGTCGACTGAATCATACGCCTTCTCAAAATCCACTTTCAAAAATAAACAACGGTCCTTTCTTCTTTTCACCAAGTCAATGGTCTCATTAGCCATAAGAACTCCATCCAAAATATGTCTCCCCGGAAGTAAAGCAGATTGACATCCTGAGATAATTCTGGTAAGTACAATCTTGAGTCTAGAAGAAAGGAGCTTAGCAATAATTTTGTAGAGACATCCAACCAAGGAAATGGGACGGTACTCCTGGAGAGACTGAGGATTGTCGGTCTTAGGAATAAGAGCCAGAAAAGATGATGTAACCTTTTTTGTAACAGTCGAGTTCTATCCATCTCGCACCGTTCTCACGATCTTCTCCACCCTCCATGTGGAGTTTTTGCCTTCTGCAAGGTTCGAACCCGGGTTACTTAAGCCCCAGGTCCCGAGTTCGAACCTTGCAGAAGACAAAAACTCCACATGGGGGTGGAGAAGATCGTGAGAACGGTGCGAGGTGGATAGAACTCGGCTGTTACAGCTTGAATGATTGTTTGAATCATGATGATAAGATCTACTCATCAATACAATCCTATTTTCAGAAGTATGATTACTAATTCTAATCTCATTCTAATAATTAAACTAATTTAATTAAGAAATATTTTGCATGCAGGGCATAGTTGTTTCGGGACTAAGTTATTACTTGCAAGGAGTAGTGATAAAAACTAGAGGCCCAGTCTTTGTCACATCATTTAGTCCCTTCGGCATGGTGATTATTGCTATCATGAGTTACTTCATTATGGCTGAGCAAATGTTCCTCGGAAGGTAATCATGAACATCATGTACCTATGAAATTAAATGGGTAATCATGAACATCATGTACCTATGAAATTAAATGCTCAAAAGAACTTATTTAATCAAGAGAAACTAATAGACTCTGGTAAATATTACAGGGTGATTGGTGCAGTTGTCATTTGCTTGGGCCTTTACCTTGTGGTGTGGGGAAAAAGCATAGATTACAGCCCACCAAAACCAAACATTCAAGAGCATATAATGCAGGCTAAGCAAATTGGAGAGGAGGGCAATGCTAAGAATGAACATTGTACTCATGAGGTCATCACTATTCAGTAACAATTGAAATCAAAATTCATGAGGTGAACAAGTACGAGGAAGGCCTACAAAATATTGTTATTATTATTACAACGTCAATTTCAATTATGATAGCAAATGTTTTCCTCATGAGTAATCGTCAGATTATAATGAAAAATCACAGACAAATACGATAAAAAATTGTCAAAGTTAATCTCTATCATTTTTTGAATAAAAATCAATGGTCTATGAAAAGGAGATTACTGATGTCTATCTTCTGTGGTGTATATCTTAAGTTGAGCCTTACTAAGTTACTATTGATACCATAACATCGTGCGTGTATGTGTGTTGTGCATGGCTCATATTTATATACGAGGAAAGGCTGATAGACGCTAGAGCGGAGAGAGCGAGGGCGCGAAGCCCCCCATCGAGCGGAGCGGTACGAGGATAATTTTGTAAGTTGTATCGTAGTATAAATATTTAAAGTTGTAACCCTAATTTTCATAATAAGAAAACGAGCTGCTCTGCTCCGGAGACGTAGGCACAATTGGCCGAATTCCGTTATCAAATCGCGTGTTCCTTTCTCGCGTTTCTTTTCTCCATTTTAGAGACTTCTGTGATTGTTGTTTCCCAACAATGTGTATGCGTAAGGGGATGTCTCCATAAACAAGGTTTTTCACTGGATATGTCTTGAATATGAGAGTGGGAATCAGATAAGTAAATTTTGGTCATTATATATGTCTAAGGATGATTGTGGACCATTAGTAAAAAAGTTTGGTGTTTCATCAAGGTAGGAATGCTTCTAAATTTTTAATGTTTGGACCCTCATTCCAGGGAGTCATTATTTCTTTTTTAATATTAATAAAGAGGTAATTGGAAAACACCATCAGCTGTCAACATCTATCACAAGAGCACCAAATTAACAAAGTCATTGCCTTGAACAGGACACAAAATTAACAAAGCAAAAAATAGGAATTAAACCACACTGCACAACTTTATTCTTTTTGTTACATGCATGTTTGCAATCAAAATTAGCGGACTTAATAAATAGATATATAACTTTAATCCAGTAAAGGTACTCACTTTCCTTTTTCCCAAAGGTAGGGGTGTGCAAATTTTTTGGTTAACCACCCCAAAACCATGAATTGGACTGGACCATTACAAAAAAGCCCAAACCCATTCATCAGGTTTATAACCCAGCCCACATTTTAAAAACGATTCAGTGGCCCAATTCTTGCTTCTAAACCGGTTACTAAGCTGGTTTATTTTCCCAACAAATTTTTTTTGGACTACGAGTTCGAGGTATTGCGATGCCTTCTCAAAGCTTCTCACTTCGGCGATCTGGTCTTAGCTTTCCGCTGCATTTCCGATCCCTCTGTCGATGTCAACTTCGCCGGCACTGTCACCTTAAAGACCAAGAGCACTGACCGCCTCCTGCTCCCCAAATCCGCTAGCCAAGTCCGCGTTGAGTTCTAGGAATTCGTCTCCGACGTCACGCCTTTATTCCTCGCCGTCCATGCCGGAAACGCCTCCCTTGTCAGAAAGTTACTGGTAATGCCACACTCGTTGCGCCTCTATTTCTCGGATCACGATCCATGTTTCAATTTTAACTGTTTTATCGATATTCTTCTTTTAGTTTTGTCCGATTTTCTGTTTTTGAAACGATTTAAGTGCGTTTCCTTCTTCTCTTCCTCCTTCTCCCTCTGTTTATTTTCCTTAAAAAAAGTGAATTAAGGTTCATTGATTTTGAACTTTGCTTTTTTTGTTCAACGCGAGTGAACATTTTGTGTGGAATGTGTTTTGATTCTGAGGCTGAGTGTTTCCGTTAATCTGTATTTGCAACGGTTTGAGTGCGTTTCATTCTTCTTATTTTTTTAAAAAAATATTATTTAGATTTACTGAACACTGAATTGGAACTGTTTTGTTTGCTCAATCTAAGTGAATATTTTGTGGAATGACTGTTTTGATTGTTAAACCGGTTACTGAACCCTAAATTGGATACTGTAGGTTTGGATGGAGCCTCATATTTCAAATAAAAAATGGTTTTTCAATAACAGGTTAAAACTAGTTTGCACAATAACGGTTTCGAACTAGTTTGCATTCTAAAACCGGTTTATACCATAAACCATATTGCAAACCGTTCATGAACCGGTTTAAAAACTAAACCGATTTCAAATCGGTTCTGATGTGGTTTCAAACCGGTTCATAATTCTAAACCAGTTTCCACCAAACCAGTTTCTAAAACCGGACCTTAAGAGTGGTTTGGTCCAATTTGGTGTGGTTTATGAACCATGCACACCCCTACCCAAAGGGTAAACAAAATCATTGATGATAGGTACTAAGGGCATCTTTAGCGCATAGGGGTGGGAATAGGCCAGACTGCTCGACAGGGGCCTATGGCCTAGCCTATGTCAGGCCTAGGCCAGACCAGGCATTTTTATAAATAGACAAGGCTAAGACTTTTTTAAAAGCCTATTTAGCTAAAAAGGTCAGGCTTCAAGCCACCCAAAAAGCCTTTTAGGCCTAACAGGCCGGTCTATTTAAGTAAATATAAATAATAATTTTATATTACTATTATTATTATATTAGATTTTCTACATTCTGTTAAGTCATATACTTGCTGACTTTTTCGATAATTTAAGCAAATTGACTTACATAAATTTTTGAAATATTTAAAGACCTTATTGGAAAATAAAATTTAAATAGACTATCATATAGAGTTAGATTCTCTAAAAGGACTTTAAAAAATATTTGTATCATACGAATAAATCAAAATCAGACCTTATAAAATTCAGCTCGTCTTATTTATTCCCATTCCTATGTCCCATGTCTCTTAGTAGCTGTGATTTTAATTTATTTTTTAGTTTATTATAAAATAGAATTTAATCTCATTGGCTTATCAGTCCGCTAGTCTATTTAAATATCGGTCAGATGACTTATTCAAAGATGTTAATATCAAATAGGCCTTTAAGTTGGCTAACATGTCATATCAGACTTTCAAAAAGGCCAGGTCAGACCTGACAAAAAGGCCTATGATAGGTAACAGGTCAGGTTTAGGCTTTGAGTTTTTTGATCTGGCCAGGCTTGGGCCTTACAAAGCCTAGCTCGGCCCAGCCTATTTCCACCCCTAAGCGCATGGATCTTAAATTTTTAGTTGTCTTCTTCATCTACGTGTAATTCCACGTGACCGTCTCTTTTTATTTTTGTCAGCCACGTTGCAGGGATCATCAACTTATTTTGGTGAACGGCAGCAAATAAGAGCACACATCTTAAATGAAAAAGGGACCCACTATGAGAGAGAGAGAGAGAGAGAGAGAGAGAGAGAATTTGTCAGAAAAGTAAAATTTCTCAAGAAAGTGAAAATGTTGCAGCTTAGAGGTGGCCATTTGGGGCCCACTTGAACCACTTTTTTGACTTTAAAACAACGCTCTAAATGACCAACGTTGTGGATACCCTAATAGTAAGTTTATTTATTGCACCTCTCCCTGTGATAGTTACTGATAAAAAATTGGAGGAGTTGTACGGTACTACCTGAGTAAGTAGTTGTCATTATTTATTTTCGGGGAATGTTGGCGAATACCTTAAGGTATTGGTTAAGAAATCAAAAGACATTATTATTATTATTATTATTATTATTATTATTATTATTATTATTATTATTATGAACACACGTTGGTACAATAGATCAAAATGTTGGTCCCTGTATAATAATCATTTGGCTACAAATGAACAAAATGAATCCACCTCCTTAGCAAGATTTCTCGAGTTTTATGTTGACTGATTTTGAAACAATTGACTTCAAAGAGTGGACCTTGTCAAAGGCATAAGAGCACCTTTAGCGCTAGTCAACTAAAGTTATGCAGCGTTTCTTAATGTCCACCTCACGTACAGATGAGCAAAGCTGGCAGCCACGTATTGGAGTGCGTTCTCTAATTTTTGTTGCCGTCCTCTATATTGTGTGTGTTCTCTAAATGAAGAAACGGAGAGAGAGTGTGGCTGGCCCACTTGAAGCTGACGTGTTTGACTTAAGCAACGATGGAGCGGCAATTACAAGACACGCCGCTGCTGATGCTCTAAGGGCAGCTTTATCGCGGGTTCTTTAATTCTCACCAGCGTTGCTTTAAATTTACACGCATGTTTTTTGTCTTTCGTGGCAGCCACTTGGCATCAGCGTTGCTTTAATTATCAGCAACGTACACGTAAAAATGACGGTCGCGAGTTTAAGAAACGCTGAATCCTTGTTGGACTATAAAATGGGCCCACTTTTAACTTTAAGCAACGCGATAAAACAACCCGCGTTATTGCTGCTCTAAGATGTACTATTGGCAACATCAATTTTACTGTAGTTTTTTTTTGGTCGAAAACTGTTTTTGGTTGATATTGAAGTGGTAAAAAGTATAACGCTACTTACACAAACTGTCATTGTGGTCTCCACACAATTGAACTCTGGATTCAGCACCGTGTCTTGCCTCCAAAGGGACTTGGTATTGGAATAGAAGCACATTGCTACATAGCAGTACATAACAAGTAGGGAATTGCTAAGGGCATCCCCAAAATTACTTGAGGCACCCCACATTGGACTGTGTTGACCATTATACCCCCTCTTTTTTTTGTTTAACTCGCAAAAACGGTTTTTGAGAGTGAACAAAATTAAAATTTTTGTTCACTCGCAAAAACCATTTTTGCAAGTGGAAAAAATACTCGCAAAAATGGTTTTTGCAAATTTTTGCGTATTTTTGCTCACTCGAAAAAACTATTTTTGCGAGTTAAAAAAATTTCTCTACTCGCAAAAATGGTTTTTTCGAGTGAACAAAAATTACCCAACTCGCAAATGTCAATTCCACATTCGCAAATTGTAACGGGCAAATGTTCTTCCACGTTCGCAAAGTCTTGTCACATGCAAAAGTGAACAAATTGTCAACAAAGTCTGGTCAGACTGACCAAGTCTTCTCACATGCAAAACACAGCGTCTGCAAAGTGATTGGGAAAAAAAAAAAAAAGAGACAGCAGCGCTCGCAAGAATTGGTCAACAAAGTGAAATTTGCGAAAATGTTTGTTCACTCGCAAAAACCAAATTCGCGAGTGAAGGAAATTTTTGCGAGCTGAAATTGTACAATTGCGAGTGAAGGAAATTTGATATTTTTAGTAGGGGTATTTTGAGAATTAAGGGGTGCCCAGCAATTTGGGGGTGCCCTTAGCAATTCCCTAACAAGTATAGAAGCACAAATTGTGCTTTTGGAAGTCCAGAAAACCTGTGGACTGCACCTATGTAGTAATCCAACACCGCAAATACAAAACCATAATTACAATAAGTCAAAATTAAAGCCTCTACCAAAGCAATAACAGAGCCAAAACAGCCTTATTAACTGCTACAAACCCAACTAGGGCTGGACAGCGGGCGGGTTCGGGCCCAAAAATCCCAATCCGGCCCAACTCGCGGTTTCATATATGAGGCCCAATTCGGCCCAAGACTGTCTACGGATTGGTCGGTTTTCGGATTGATCGGTTTAGGGTTGGGTCGGTTGGGTTAAGCCGATTTGGACCCATGTTCGACTTGTACACAGAAAGGGTTAGACCAGGATGGAAAAACACCAACAAAAAAAAACCTAGATCATCAGCAAAAATTGGAACTTGCAGTGAAGAACTCAAACAAAAAATGTGTATATATCAAAAAGAAAAAAAGGTGAGTGATAAGAGGAGGAGGAGGAAGAAGAAGAAGAAGAAGAAGAACACCCCAACACCTCCCTTGCCTCCTTTTCATAGTTCTAGTTATGAAAGAAAAAAGACGAATCTGGCACAGAGGAGGCCAGATCTTAGTCGTAGAAGATGTCACCTTTTGTTTGTCCTGTGTGCTCTCTCAGCTGCAAGTTAAGAAAGAAACTGAAAACGAGTGACTACATAGTTTCCACATAACCTAAACAAAAAAAGGAAAGAAATTGATTTAACTCCCAAAGCATCACAACGCAAAACAGAGCATTGAGGTTGGGGCTGCGCAAATGGAAGATGGAAATGGGTAGGAACATTGCAAGAAAAGAGAAACCCAATAGAGAGAAAGAGAAACCCACTAGAGAATAGAGAAGAGATGGAGATTGAGAGAGAAGCAAAATCATTTACTCACTGATTCTCTCGTAAAGCAAAGTGACTTTTTACTTTACACCATTCTAGAAAACAAGGACATCATCCAATAATCTCAGCCATTCATTTTTACCACGTCATTGATCCTCGTCGCTTTAAAATGATCTAATGGCAATTAGCAACTCAGCATAACTCAGCATAATATGATATAAACAACAAACAACGAGACATCTCAGTCGGGTTCAGTCCCTGACGGATCACATCTGTCGAACCCGAACCCACCCATATACAACCGTTCTTAACCAGTTAATGTAACCCGATAACCCTCAAACCGTCACAACCTGCCCGCTCCCTTGAATCTGATACCAGGTAGCTCGGTTTTCGGGTCGGATGCGGGTCCTTGTCCACCCCTAAACCCAACAACTAACATTGGTTTAGTAGAAAAAAATGTTCCAGTGTTTGAATAAGTATATACAACCCAACAACTAACATTGGTTTAGTAGAATGTTACTCAATATGGTTTGAAAATTGACCCCAAAATTGCTTTGCCACTTTAATGTCACAAGTGTCACAACAGGTTTTTGTTGACAGAATTTGTATCTTATATTGAACATATTTTCTGTTCTTTCCTTTTCAGTATTTGTGTTTGCTTATGTCACCAACTTGTGTTCTTTTTAAACCATATAAATTTAAGAAAGGAGTTACAAATACATACACTTCAGTACATTCACTTCTTAACCAAATAATGGTTGTTTAAGATATTCAGAATTCTCGCTTCAGATTTATGCCATTATTACAATATAGAGAATCTTACTTCATTTCCACGAGAATAATCTAATAGTTAATAGTTTCTTATATTGGATGTCACTTTCCTGAAATACATATAGTCAGTATTTCAGTAGTGAGTAGTTTTGAAAAAATATGTCTGTTTACTTCCCTTCACTTTCACTTGTTTTCTCTTTTTATTTCCACTCATTTTTACTTAATCTAACAAACATTAGAGAAAACAAATCCTATATTTTCAGAAATTATGAAAATGCCAAAAAACTGTTTTTATTTTTTCAAAAAATACATTCTACCTAGCTAGTTTCCCATCTTTTCTCTATCACAAGTGGTCACAACAAAAGTCTTCCATCTTCTTGTTAGCAATATAAAATAGGTACAGATTTTTGAAAATAAAAAAAAAATGTTTTCGGAAAGTAAATGGTGCCTAAGGGCCTATTTACTTTGTTTTCAAATTTTTGTTTTCTGTTTTCAATAAGATACACATACTACAACTCACATTGTCATGAAGATGATGTCTAAAGTGGGATGATATACATAGGCAAGGGGTAGCATATATGGAAATGGTGAAAATGATACAAAGTTGTTTTCACCATTTCTAAATGTATTATTGCTTCTTGGACCACAAATCCTCATTTTGTATATCATCTCCTTAGTAATGTGTGTTGTAGTATTTGTATCTTATTGAAAACAGAAAATAAAAATTTGAAAAACAAAGTAAACATGCCCTAAGGTTCAGTTTCCGTACGTATTAGTTTCTTCTACATTAGTTCTTTGTATTAGTTTTGCAGCCTAACAGATATCAATGTTAACTTTAATCATGGTTTATGCCTCACTACCTATTACTGAAAATGCCAGAAAGAAAATTCATGGTATTTAATTTACCTAGTGTAATCCATGTATATGTACACTTGAGAGATCAAGTTAAGAAATTGACCCCAAGACTGGCAAAACCTGCAACCTCAACAATCTGTTTCAGTAACCAATAAAAAATAGGCTTAAATATGAAATTGGTCCCCCTAAAAATTCGTTTTTAGTCCCCCAAAAAAATTTGAAGGTTTTTAGTCCCCCAAATTTCAAAATGTTTTTTTGTCCGTCCCTCATTCTGACGCCGTTAAGATTTTAGTCCCTCAAAAATTCTAAAAGTTCGTTTTTAGTCATCAAAAATTCTAAAAGTTCGTTTTTAGTCCCCAAAAAAGTTGCCACGTAAGCACCACATAAGCGCCACATAACGGCGTCAGAGTAAGGGACTAATGAAAATACATTTTCAAATTTGGGGACTAAAAACTTTCAATTTTTTTTGGGACTAAAAACGAACTTTGCGAATTTTTAGGGGACTAATTTCATATTTAAGCCTAAAAATTATTATACAAACAGTCATTTTTTATTAGATGTATTTCAGTGTCTGGGTGGTATTCTTGAATGCATTAGTATATCGCTGTTATTATAAATATAATAGGTGGCTTCTAGGGTGAAGAAACATGACAAATGGTTCACCGGCGAGCCCCGGAAAATGACTGCAATGACTGGCAACAAGAGGTGGACATGGGGTAATTTTTGTATTATATAATATTTACAAGGTTCAGTTAAATTTACATAATTGCAAAAGAATCCCAATCCCAACCCTAACTGCGACTCACTCAAATCGCCGCACTAAGGCACAACTTCGCTTCTCATTTCCAAATCCGATGCTACCTACAGTAAATCTGCTCTAAACCACCGACAAGAAGTGAGCAAGAAAACAAAGCTCATTACAACATGAAATTCTGGCTAGTTATGGTTGTTACTATGGCGTCAGTGGCTTTGGGCTCGCCTCTGCATAGCGGGACCGAGGATGAAGCGGAGGCACTATGGCGTCAGTCGGTGGCTCACATAGTCGACACGACGGGTTACGACTCATGGTCGCACGCAAAGGCAGTGGGGCAGAGATAGTCTTGTGATTGGGTCTGATTTGTTTGGGTTTTTTTGTGGGTGAGAGAGGAAGCTAATGGTTTACTGGTGGGTGATTTCAGACGCGGGTTTCGTGGCTAGAGTGTGGTGAATATGAGCTTGAAGGTAGTGTTGGTTTAGCTATATGGAGGTGATTAACACTACTGGTTGTAGATATTTGAAATGGAGGTATTGGCTCGGCAAAACTTGAAGGAGATGGAGGTTACATGGTTTTTTTGGTATTGTGTTACATGGTTTTTCTGGTGGAGGTGTTGTGGATGTTGGGTTCACTATATTGTTGGATTTCAATGAATTTATCAGACATATTTTGCTTTCTTAGTGCCATGTGTTTTGTATAAGTTAAATTTCATTTTGTTTCCTCAAAGCTACCCAATGCTAACATCGACTGAGGAGATGAGGAAGATTTAGATGGTTTTGGTATTTACAGTTTTTGGAGAAATAAGGGAAAGAGAATGAAGATTTGGGATTACATATTTCTGGGTATTTTTTATTTTTTGTTTCCTCCGAGAATATCTAAACGTGAATACCACCCTTTAAAAATTAATGGAAGCCTTATTATTTGAAAATAGTTAAGCTGTGGAGAAATGATGTTGTTGTTGTCTGGTATTGTGGAGTGGGTCAGGTAAGGTTACAGGACTAATATGCAATTTGTTATTTCATTATACATTATAGGTAACTAAAATAATAGGTAATTCATCTTAACCATTCATTATTTTAATATTAAAGCAGTGGTTCTTAAGCCATGACTCACCGGTGAACCACTTAATAGATAGACCACCCTAGACGCCACCAATATAATATTATACATATATAAATCACCACTCAAAAGGCGTTTATGCCTTTTTTTTTTTTTTTTGGTATTTATGCCCTTGCCTTTTACCAAGAGGTCAGTTGACGAAAGACGTTATATATATATATATATATATATATATTTGAATGCATATATATTTTATAATATTATAATTATTAGTTGTTAGCTATTGTGTTTTTTTTATATCTCGTTGATATTTTTTTGTGTTTGAAAAAATAAAACTGTAAATAAATGGATGATTGTATATCCTGTTGAGGGCTCTAGTGTATAATCTAACAGAGTTTATTTGTGAAAGAGGAGTTCAAGTGAAAGGTTTTATCTCTGAAGGTGTATACTAATTAGTAATTACATAATTCATAATATATGTTTGAGCGTTTTATATCCTAGTACTTATATATCCTAGTACTCTAATTCACATGGAATAACGAATTGCATTGAAATATATTTTTTCTAATTAATACTCTTAAAAATTTAGTTTATTTTCAAAATTACCCCTCTTATAAAATGATATATAGTTAATGAACTATCTCACTTGTATAAGAAATAAGTGTATCATTAATATAAGTCTCAAAATAGAAATGAAAATTAGCAATTAATACATTACAAAATTGATACATGTTTCTTATAATAAGGATTTAAAAAATGACTCTTTTATTCCTCACGGGAGGGGGTAGTTGCTAACACATTCACAAACTACTACTGATTTTGAAAGCATGCTAGCTAACAAATATTTTACGTCACCCTCCTATTGACCCTCCTGGTACTTATATTATTTCATTCTTTTGCTCAAGAGACAGGCTAAGGTTGTCGGAGCTCTAACAAGACATGGAGAACTACCAGGCACAAAATTGGTTCGAAAGAGCAAAGCCGTTCATAGCTGTCTTGTCTATGCAATTTGGATATGCAGTCATGGATGTTCTATCGAAGGCTGCAATGAATAAGGGGATGAGCAATTATGTATTCGTGGTGTACCGACATGCCGTTGCATTCATTGTCATAACTCCTTTTGCATTGTATTTTGACAAGTAACTCTTTCCCTTTTTTCTGTGTTTTGTTTTTACTTTTATTTTGTTGTGTGTGTAACATAAAATTGAAGCCAGCCATGCATTGCATGCTGCATTCTTTCTTTTAACAGGAAATTAAGGCCAACAATGACATTTTCAATCTTCATCAAGATAGTGGCGCTCAGCTTGATAGAGTAATAATAATTTAATTATATATTGTAAAGCACATTCTCTCATTAACTAATGGAAAACAATCACTTAACTTTGATGTTTGCTTTCTCATTAACCGGCAGACCAGTTATCGGTCAGAATTTTTATTTCTTGGGGATGAAGTACACAACAGCAACCTTTGCAGCTACCATGAGCAATATGTTTCCTGCCATTGCTTTTATCTTGGCTTTCATTCTTAGGTAAGAAAGCATTGTTTTCACTCTTCTCATGATTTTGTCAGATATAGTTGTTAATTAGTCTTGCTTCACATGGAGAATAATTTTAGGAATCCTACTATTTGGATATTCCCGTGATTTTTTTTTTTACTAGAATATAATGTAGTTGTTGTTGGTTCTCTGAGTGTAAAAACCTGAGGCGTGTAGTCACTGTCCTAAGGATTTATATATCCGTAAGATTGCACAAACCCTCCAGGATACAACAGGTTCTTCTCGGCGATAAGCATATCGAGGCTATCAGAACTCGAGAAGAAACGCTAGGCAGTCACTTAACCCAAGCAGAAAAGCAGATATATATAAAACACAAGATAGAGATAAAGCAGTTAAGAGTAAGAGAAAATAATGTGAGTAGAAGAGACCAAGTCAAAGGAAAAGATAAGATAAGATAAGATAAGGATAAAGATCAAGTCAAAATTTCTAACAAATAAAAGAAATAATAAATTAATAAAATTATTTTTCCAATAATTCTCACTTAATAATATGGCCCACAATATTATTAAAACTTTTAAAATACACACAAATTTCCAACAATCCCCACATATTTCAAAAGTTTTAACAAAATATTTACGAAATATTTGAAAAAGAATTTTCATGGGTTAAGATCATAGATGTAATGCGTCAAACCTGTGTAGCAAGCTATTGAACCAGGCCTAGACTGATAAACTTTACACACAGTGAATTGGTAAAGCAAGCTTTATGAACCAGAAACACTTTGTGTGTGTTAGAGGTCTACCAATCACATTACACCCCCACAATTCTCGTATTATCGTTGTGTTGCGCATTTAGGTCGTGCGCATGTCTGGTATTCACGAGTGCTCTAAAGACCCGCCACGGTCTCATGCAAGCGGCCTCACTTGACACTCATATAGGTGATTCCATCTAGTGCATGCTGCAACCATACACCACCCATAAGGGCTTATGGAAATCATTAAAAACTTTCAAAGCTTATCCCTCAAGTTTAAATAATTTAGCACATTCTCGTAGCCATTATCGTAACACCATAGGAAAGGGACAAGATTGTTATAGTGCTATCATAACTAACAAATGACTTGTTTTTACCCATATGAACCTTCTTCATGGGATCTCCAATCACAAAGATTGGGTTCCCATCACTTGTCGTTTTCTAGTGGCATAAGTCTCATTCCCCTTGATGTTTCACTTATTAATTACCTCCCCAGGAGCTTTGTCAAAAGATAGATTTAGATCACTTTTGATTTCACATAAATTAATGATATAACATTCTCTTTCGGTAGCTACTTTACACAATTATAATACATAAATATGGAAGATACAAGTTTCTTCCATCCAGAAATATTGACCAAGACATCTCTTAGTCAATCAATCTCATTTATCGCCAAGTCTATGTTAATAAACTTGACCTCTATAATATTTTTATATAGGTCTGCTTAGATTATTTCTAAGCGACAACAACTCCATTGAGGATAAAATAAATCCACTTTAGATTTATTCTCATTTGAACCAAATCCACTAACGTCGTTGTATATTCCAATACAATGGATATCCATTATACACAATACCATAATTTACGGTATCTCTTAGATATTTTTATGGGTCTAACAAGCACCACAAAATACTTTCACAATAAACTCAATAAAATGATACTACAATAATTTTCCATTAAGTTGGAATTTCTCATAATTGGCAATAAGATTGCCACTAAATTTTTCTTCGAATGAGTGTTAGGGTCATAAGGGAAACACCATAATTTAACAATGAAGTGTCAAAACTTCTTAAGAAGTTTTCAATATATTTGTGATTGCATTGTACTATCGCACTTCCTTATAATCTCTAACACACAAAATTGTGCTTGCTTAACTCATTCATATATACATTCTGTAAATCTCCTAATTTTGTCTCATAACAATACACTTAAAAGTGTAAATACATCGATGACTTCTCATAAAACAAACTTTTCAAATCATAAAGCTCACAATACACATGTCCAAACTCCAAAATTTATAGACATTAAGTACCAACAATATTTACCTCAATCTATACCAAACCAAAATGTATTACACTATTAAGTATCAGCCACCAAAGAACTAATATCTAGTGACAAGATTGGTATGTCAATATGCACTATATCACAAAGCATGTGAGTCAATCGGACTGCAAAGATAATATGATAAGATACACAGTGATATCAAGTGATAACAAACATATTTACTTTCAACAAGCATCTCTCGTAAAAAACAAATAGAATATATAATTCCTCTCAATCAAGCATTTCAAAATACACATTCATAGAAATTCAGCCCAAAATTATCTAGAAATCTATCAACTTAAAAAAATATTTTTGGAGTATCCCATTAACAATGTCGGGTTCAAATCCAAAGTATTACTCGGTAGAAAAACCAAATATGGTTTAAAAGAAAAATCTTAATCCCTTTCTCGTGAAAGAAGGCACTCATGTCAATCACTTTTTCTGAACTTTAAGCATAAGGCATAGCCCTTAAATAAGACAAGATTAGAAAACACCATCATATAGAATTCAATATTTCAATGAAAAGCACATGAGAGACTGTAACGGGATGAGTTAATTATTAAATATTCAAGCCATGTGGAGCAAACACAGGACAAAAGAAAATCACTAATTTATGGCCAAGTATATAGAAATTTAGAACCTGTTGTATTCTTGGGGTTTGCCCAATCTTACGTATAAATCCTTAGATTGTAGTTGTTGGCTCTCTGAGTGTAAAAACCTGAGGCGTGTAGTCACTGTCCTAAGGATTTATCCGTAAGATTGCGTAAATCTCTCAGGATACAACAAGTTCTTCTTGGCGATAAGCATACCGAGACTATCAACTCGAGAAGGAACGCTAGGCAATCACTTAACCCAGGCAAAAAAGTAGATATATATAAAACACAAGATAAAGATAAAGCAGTTAAGAGTAAGAGAAAATGGTGTGAGTGGGAGAGACCAAGTCAAAGGAAAAGATAAGATAAGTATAAAGACTAAGTCAAAACTTCTAACAAATAAAAGAAATAATAAAATAATAAAATTATTTTTCCAATAATTCTCACTTAATAATATGGCCCATAATATTATTAAAACTTTTGAAATACACACAAATTCTCAACATATAATCAATGCATTTCTAAATCAATAATGTCATCAATACAAATACGTACCAAATCAAAAACTCAGGGACGAGCCCAAGATATGGCCTCCCTAACAAGAGTGTGAGCTACCATATTTACTTTTTTCTTAATAAACTCTTTTTTTTGAAAAAGCCAAAATTTTATTAAAGACAAAAGCAAGGTCCATGCACAAGATGAGCATAGCCCCATAGAATACATACGCAGTTCAAGATCACAATCTCATCCCCTTGCATGATTACAGCAATGATTACATTAATACAATATTATTAAGCAAATTTGTCCCCTTACATAGAATGTCCTTACAATGTCTAGTTAAGCAACCCAGTTAGATATTCCTATGAATTTGTTACCAGAGACAAGTGCTTTTTATTTTTTTCACTTGTTAATTAACAAAAGTGACGTGTTTTTTTGGGTAAAAATCGTGCCACGGTTTTTTTAATATGGTTTCCGTAAAATCTCATGTGTACCAAAAAAAAAAACATATCTCAAATTTTATTGCTTCTATAATACGGATTTTCTTTCGTTATTTAAAAAAAATTTATAATAAAACGAATAAAAAATATAGTAACACGTAATGTAATTTTAACGGAAAAAGTAGATATTACAAGAGCACAGGCAATTTCATTTATATAAATTACTAAGCTAATTAACAGATAATTACCACTCTTATTTTTCCGTCTACGTCTAGATTTTGTATGTTAATAAGGTTGAGCAATTTCTCTGTTTCTGCTTAGGCTTGAGAAGATAAAAATGAGAAGTATACATAGCCAAGCAAAAGTGGTGGGAACTCTAGCAACAGTTTCTGGTGCCATGGTCATGACCCTAATTAAAGGCCCAATACTTTTTGGGACACCCGAAGGCTTTAGCCATAACCAGCATATTGATGAGACAAATACTCAACAAACAATAGTTGGATCTGTGATGATCACAATAGGATGTGTTGGTTGGGCTTGTTTTGTGATCCTCCAAGTGAGTTTTTCCAAGTCACTATTCATTATTATTTTATAGGTTAAATTATATTTTTGGTCCTTATATTTATTTTAGTTTTCAGTTTGGTCTCTTATATATTAAAAGTTTCGAATTGGTCTCTTACGGATAAAAGTTATAGTCCCTCTTGTTTTTTTTTGTTCCAAAGAGGTCCCTTATGTTACAAAAATTATACCAATATAGTCCATCTTTTGGCAAAATAAGGGACAAAAAAGGGACCACATTGATATAATTTTTGTAACATAAGGGATTGGTTCAAAACAAAAAAAACAAAAGGGACAATATTGAGATAATTTTTACACATAAGGGACCAATTTTGAACTTTTAATACATAAGGGATCAAACTGAAACCTAAAATAAACGTAAAGACCAAAAGTATAATTTAGCCTATAAAATATTGTCGATGGAATTTTTTTATTATTTTAATTTGATTGGATACTAACACAACTTTACTTTTTCTCTAGGCTATTACCCTTAAAACCTACCCTGCAGTACTCTCTCTTGCTTCGTGGATATGCCTATTGGGAACTCTTGAAAATGCCGCAGTGGCTATGATTATGGAAAGGGGCAACCCTTTAGCTTGGTCTCTAAAATGGGATATGGGATTGTTGTCTGTTATCTATACCGTAAGACCTCTCGCCTACACTGCTGAAAATATAATACCTCATAGGAACATGTTTGGATGAAACGTAATCTATTATCTATACAAGAAATTTAACTATATTAAGAACACGTTGTAAAAGCTCATTTATCTATTTTCTCGCAAAAATTATTTTTCTACAAAAAACTTAATTACACTGTAGGTTTCGTTTTTCTTTGTCACCCGTGCTCGGTACGAGTTCTCTTAGCTAGTGTGTGTGTGTCTATATATATATATATATATATATATATATATATATATATATATATATATATATATATATATATTAAAACTTAAACACATCAAGAATAAAAGCTAAGAACTAAAAGAGAGAATGGTGTCACTTAAAAGGAAAATTTTGTTTAGTAAGAAATCATTTTGCATTTTGAATTTGAATAGGTTATTTGAATGCTTTGGGTTACATATTATTGAGAATCAAATCACATGTCCCCTTTGTATGTTCCTTTCCATGTGCTTTCAATTAAAAGTAATGCATTAGTGGGGGAAAAGCCTAAAATTGAGAGATATTGTTACTACTTAAGAAAAAAACTATTCTTTTAGTAATATACCAATTTTCAATTGCATGGACGAAAAATGAGAACAGAGTACACATGACTTACTCCATATCGATGGAGTCACTAAACCAACAAAGACTTCCAAAGCCTATGGTCAGTAGCAAGAGTAGTATGATTGTTAAACACAATGATAAGATCTACTCATCCATTCAATCTTTAGAAATATGCCAACTAATTCTAATCTCAAAATCTCATTGTAAAAAAGAAAAATTAATCAAGAGAATATTCACATACAGGGCATGGTCTGCTCAGGGCTGGTATATTACATGCAAGGAGTAGTGATGAAAACTAGAGGCCCGGTCTTCATAACAGCATTTACTCCCTTATGCCTGGTAATTGTTGCTATCATTGGCTACTTCTTTCTAGCAGAGCAAATATTCTTGGGAAGGTAAGCATGAAAATCAAGTACCTATTAAAACAAATAGGAGAGTGCCTTCCACACCCCTTTTTACCTACAGCACCCCCTCCTTTTTTTTCCCCTCTCATTCCGACAATTGGCTTCAAACAACTCAGTTGTCTGTTGCCGGAATGTAAAAAAGGGATGGGGTGCTGTAAGCAAAAAAAGGGGTGCTGAAAGCCACTCCCAAACAAATATTGCCCAAATAACTTACTTTATCAAAAGCAACTGATGGAATCTGGTAATTATTGCAGGGCGATCGGTGCAGTAGTTATTTGTTTGGGCCTCTACCTTGTGGTGTGGGGCAAAAGCAAAGACTACAACCAACCAAATCTAATTATTGAAGAGCCAGTAATGGTTAAGCAAACTGCATACGAGGGCAATGCTAAAAACAACCATTCCACTCAAGAAATCATCACACTCCAGGTGAACAAGTAGGCGTAAGGCTTATAAATTATTATTATTATTATATTACAAATTTCAATTATCCTGGGGCATTCCAGCAACTGTGCACCTTCCCCATGACTATGTTGAGAAAAAGCAGCCGTGTTTTACTGGTACCATTAACAGCTGCAATAAATTGCTAAGGTACCAATTGACTTATCAATTAAAAAACTTCATATGACATCAGGAATTAATAAGTGTATCAAATATAGTTACAGAATTTCATTTTCCAGTCACCAAAAGAAAATGGTAATGACTTATCGCCGAAGGTTTTGTTGTATAAAATCATGACATCAAAATCATGCTTCCTTCATGAAATTTACCCACTATATGCTGTCATGTCTTGCAATACGTATGTTACATTTTGTTTTCTGAGTTCCCTCCTATTTTGCCAAAGTCGAGAGTTATCCTCAAATGGGAAAAAGATTCATAACAACAATCAGTCAGCAAAAGGTGTATCAAAACATCACTCCCATGAGCGCAAGGATCGCCTTATCTTACAGCTCAAAATTGCTCCTTTATAACAATTGCTTTACTTCGTCTTTACCACATATACGCTGGAGTTCGCGTGCGGCAGCCAAAAAGGATTCTGTATAGGCAGAAATAAGAAACAATGTGAGAAGAAAGAAATATTTACCCACATAAAGCATCTTGGATCTACAACACAAAGATGTCAGGCAAATGAAAGGGGGGAAAAAGTACAAACTGAACAAGATATATTACCTTTCCAAATGCGGAAGGATTTCTGATTGATAGGTGAACCGGTTATCGTCTGAATAACTTCAAATAACATATTCTGCGGAGTGCTCCTGAGCTCCTGTACCACTCCATATATGGTTTTCCCATTCTCAAAGTAAATATGATTATTCGGGTGCTTTGTCTTGCAACCAGCATGTCGTTCAAACTCATATGCATTAATAACCTGAAGAAACGTAATATTTGAGACAGCAAGTTGGTTAAAAGGGGATTCTCCTAAATGAAGATTAAACAAACTTACCTTCGAAAAATTACACGACTGACAGCTGCACAAATACCCAGCACCTTTTATAACAGCTCGAAGTTCCTTCTATCATGCATAGGAAGAACCAGACATGTGATCAAAGATAAGCTACTGTGAAAGATGAAGTCATGAATACTAAATTTTACCTCCCGTGACCATGCCTTATACTTTACAGAGACACCATCCAGCATACCAGTGGATAGCAAACTTCTGACATTCGAAGGGAAGTTGTTTGAAGTAGCTTTCTTAGACATTTTTACCTCGTCTTTTGTCTTGAGAACATTTTCAGTTACAGATGCAAATGTCTGAGCTGTACTTGGAAGTAATTTAGAGTTAGATCTAACCAACTCTTTCTCATTCATAGCTTCTGGCTTGTGTGAAGATGCTTGACCCATAAACAGTTCATAGTTGGAAACAAATAATCCAGAGGGAGTTGTATCGTAATCATCACAGCCACCAAAGGATATGATAGTGCTCTCTCCTTTGTTATAAGAATGAGAAACAAATGGCATGTCATTTCCCTTCTGATGGTAGGTGTGACCCATTGATATGGTGCCATCATCAATCTTACCGAATACGTGGTTACTTGACAAAGAATTGTCATGGGCCTTGTTGTAAGCTTGAGCAATAGACATCACATTACTATCCAGCTTACTGAATACTCGATCCATTGATATTGTATTACAAATCTCTTTATATGTTGGATGTATAGATAAGCTGTCATCCCCCTTGTTATAAGATTGACTCATTGACATTAAATTTTTATCCGTCCTGTCATAAACATCATCCACCAATACTACATTGGCATCCCCTTTGTTGTAGGTGAGACTCATTGATACGGAATTATCGCCTCCCTTGTATGCATGAGGATTTGACACGGTGTTGCTAACTCCTCCATCATAGGGATTATTCGTAGGAACAAGCATGACATTTTCAGACTCCTTCACCTCATTAACTTTGACTTTTCTAATTCCATCATGATTAAAAACTGATTGAGGATCTTCCAATGTAGTTGACATGGATAAACCAAATGAGGAATCACCCCCAAAAGAATCCATGTTATCCTTTCTTTCCATGCTCAACTTATTATCTATGTTAAGAGGGCAAATGTTTGGGTCTTCAAAATTCATAGATGCAGCACCTGGGTCAAAGAGTTGTGCAGTAAAATGACCAGTTAAAGAGTGAAAACTTGAGGAGTTTCCCCATGAAGAAATATTGGAGCTGAGCATTCCTGATGATAAATTGTTTGGTGCTTCTAGTGCCTGTTTCTTACTGGGAAACAGATCCACTTCAGGACCATCCATGAACCACTGATTAGTACGCTTGGACTCAATTCTAGAAGAATTGTCATATGTCATGTCACCATCATTCAAATTCCCAGGACTCTTTCCCATCCAAAATGCTTGATTGTGGAAAGACTGTCACAAAAAATTCTTTAGAAAGATGCTCCTAGCAAAGAATTCGAAAGAGAAAAATGCCGACACTAAATATGTGCTACAGATAGAATAAGCTTTGGCATGCTTCTTATTACCACTAGGGAAAAAAACTCCGAAATACCAAAGCCATTAAAAACCATGAACCTATACATCACATTTTCTAAGGAACTCTTAGAGTATACTAACAATAAATCTGAACCCAAAACCTGTTCACCTGATAAAACGGTTATCATGTGAAAACACTCTATCTTCCAATAGACTAAAGATCACTTGGTAATTAATGTTTGGAATATCATGCAAATAAAAGTACAGCGAACTGGTTTGCCATACTGTATATCTAAAACATATATGTGAATTTATAATTAAAGTTTGCTAAATTATGCACTGAAAGATACAGGAAACTCCTTTAACATGTTACTTAAAGGAAAGTTCTTTTTAAAGTAGGGAAAAAAAAAATCTAATGGTAAATCCTTCTTACATACAATCTTAACACAGTTTTGGTTGCCGTTAAAAATGGATCACAAAGCACATGCAACAGCAAGCCCAAATAACTCATAGCCCAGGTTGCAGCATTTAAAACACTTGGACACACTTGAAACTCAAACATCAAAAGTTTCAACACACAAAATACCATTTCAGGCAAATAATGTTCATTTCAAGATGCATTCAATAACCTTAAGTTCCATGCAATGGGGTGAGAAACATACCATTTCCCTTCTTCGCTGCAAATTTCTTAGTTAATTAGACAACTCTTGCTATATTGGCCTTTATACAACAAACAAACGTATAGTGATATGAAGCTTCAAAGTAAGCTCATAAGAATCGCTTCAAGTTCAAGTCATCTGAGAAATGTTGCATTCTCCTTCTACCAACGCAATTTGCCTGCCAATGAGCACACAAAAAAATCAATTTCAACTAAAAATGAACCAAAAGAAAGATTGATTTACACGAAAATCGCACATGCAATATTAAAAATCGCAACTTTGCTAGCTCCAAAAGTCAAGCGATTTCGGCTCATTAAAGTAGGCAAAATGCAATAACAGCATAGAGTTGGACTTACATGTCACTGTACCAAGAAGCGGAAAAACAACAACAACACTATCATCGCTATTGATTCATAACATGATTATTGTCCTGCATTTACAACCGGTGAATGGAAATGTGAAACCCTAAACCTAAGACTCAAGGATCACACATGTAGGGGTGGGAGTAGTGGAAGACGGCAAGATCTCTAGCAGTTAAGGGAGGAAGGTAATAGATTTTGAGGCATTTGTGCTTGTCGGAAAAGTTAAACGATGGTGCTCCGCACGATCGCAGCGTGAGACGGAATCTTGTCCGTACACGTGGTATAATCCAGTTTTGTGCGTCAGGGGATTCATCAAGCGGTTGCCTCATCTGCGCCGTACACGCCATCTTGGTAAGTTTGTGTTTTGTTTGTTTGATTGAGACTAACATCAAGTTCGGTTATTAGGAAAGTACTTAAATCTATCTATTTCAAAAAAAAAAAAAGTACATAAATCAATTCTTCTCTAATAGTAGTAGCTTTTGCAATGTTTCCGACATGAAATCAATGAAAACGGATTACATGCAGTCGACATGTTCTTAAATTCACGAAGTGGGATGATCTCTGATCTCGATCGTACGGCTTGTAAAATACACGCCTTTTTTACTTTCTAAAAATACAAAAATATTGAGATTAAATCTAGGCCGATCGATCTAGATCGGACGATCAATATCGCGTGAATGCGTGAATGCGTGCTACTCGCGACTGTAGCAAATCCGGATTCCAATCAATCATGTTAAAACTTTTTTGTGTCTTCTTCTTTGATATTTTAACAAATGTATAATATTTTGATAACTAATTTACAAGTGTATAACTTTTTTATACAGTTATCGAACCAGATCTCACCATATAGATGTTTGTTAAAATCTTTTTGAAAGTATTATAACAAAATAACACCATGATGAAATCTGATTAGATGACTGTGTAAAAAGTTTTACACTTTAACCACAGTGAACCTCGAAAGGGAATCTAGATTAGTGGAGATGGTGGCCGAAGTAAGGAACGTTGCGGCAATGACAGTGGGTGGTGTACCTGCAGACACTCTGAAGCCTAAATCAGAAGGTGATCAAAGGGTAGAGTAGAAGCGATAAAAAAAGCGTACATGTGCACTCGTGGGAGTGCCTTATATAGGAGATCGATCTCGTAGCGTTGGCGGGAGAGGTCGTTAAGCTGTAACAGAAGTGTAGCGTCGCTGATTGCGATCCATGGGAGGTCGCAATCCGCGCGACATCGCTCAATCTATGACTTGGATCAAGAGGGTCTAAATGGATGGCTACCGATCTCAATCTGTGTGTTGTGATCTGCGTGACGCCTCATTATGTTAATGTGAACTTTGTGTTTCTTCGGCCTAGCTTGTTTCACATACTTGCAAAGTGGGCCTTGAAGAAAAAAGTTCTCAATTTGAAGAAAAAAGTGAGAAATTCCAACTATTAATAAAAAATAATTAATGATATCCGATATACGCACATCATAAATAATACATTTATTAAAATGTATCGTATTAATTTTCTCATTAATATTGAAATTCTTTACTATTCTATAATAAGGTGAAAATACTAACTTTAAGAGCCTGTTTGGTGGTTAATGATGAGATACATATAACACTTGTTAGCCGAAGTAGCATCAAACTCAAGAAAGATGAATGAATTGAGTTGTAAAAGTTTTTGCAAAACTTTTATCAAACAAATGAAGGATAAACTTACTCGAAATTAAAATTATCAAATTTATTGAGCAATTGAACTAATAATGATAGTAATATTCTTAACTCGGATTTTCACTAACACTAAGCGAGATATACAAGCTATGCAATAAAAATAAACAAATTGCAGTAATTAAAAGAGGGTTGGGATAGAGAAGAGTGCACCTCACTTGGTTCGGTCACCAATCACTTGTGATACGTCCACTCTGCTAGTAACACTTGCGATTTTCTTTCGTTATAAATCAATAGTCTTTACAACCAAAGGTATCTCCCACCCTGAGAAATAAGCCAATAGGGATACATCACCCTTACAAAACGATAATATACCTCACCGTGAACAAAACCAATAAAGATGACTCACTATATACAAAACTACAGGATACCTTACTCTCAAAGACATTACAACAAATTATCAATAGAACCACTCTCACGCGAAAAAAATAATACAAGTTCAAGCACTATGATCTCACCACCAGTGGGGGCCCGACGACCACTGTAGATTCAACGTGATAGATGGATGCAATGAGAATTCGAAAAAAAGAACACGATGTGGTGGTTGGTGGCTAGATTGGGGGGAGAGGGGGGAGAGAGAGACGACCGATGGGGAAAGAGAATCAAGATGGGGGGAGAGATAATGAGGGAGAAGAGACTGGTACGAGTTGGTTCTGTTTTAGACGAGGGGGTGCCATGGGTCTCAACTCTCAACGTTGACGGCAATGCATCATAGAGATGTTGGTGCAAGACTGGGGTGGGGGCGAGAATTGCAGGAGAGGAAGGGAGTAGGCGTAGGAGTAACGAGGCAAAAAGAAAAGGGTGTGGGAAAAGTAAAAAAGGTGCCAATAGCAAACCTCCTCCGAACTCAGTTGCGCATTTTGGGCCCAACTTCGGTTCCTTCAAATTCGTTGTTAAACAATGCATTCTAATAAGAGTAGCAATTGCGACTAAAGAGGAAAAAATTTGATAAGAGGTAGCAACTAAGAATTAACAAAGCCAAAGATGGCTTTCAGATGAAGATTGGTGAGGGGAATAGTAGTTTTTGGTATGATCCCTGGGTGTTCAAGGAACCATTATGTAAGAAAGTCCTTAATATCATGATGTGGCTCATAATATCAATGATGTCTATGTGAATGGAATTTGGAATTTTCAGAACTTGTATACACCTTTGCCTCAGGATACTCAAAATGCCATTCAAAATGTCAAGCCGAGACTAGTAGAGGGCATGCGTGATAGGTGGACGTGGCATCTGTGTTCATCAGGCATCCGTGTTCATCAGGTATGTATTCTACTAGTAATGCTTATAAATGGATTTCTAGCACCTCCGTTCACTTGCATGAGTCAAGACATTGGGGTTGGATTTAGAAGATGCATGTCTCTGATAATATTCAATTTTTTATTTGGCAATTGTGCCGTTTGCCTATTCCGACCAGAGACATTTTAACTAGAAGAGGTATCCCATTAGATAACACTTGCCCTGTGTGTGGTGATGCACCTGAGACCATTCACCATTGTCTCTTTGGATGTGACTTTGTGTAGTCAGGAAAGCTTGTTTTCCTGACTCTTTCTTGTTGCTTGGTTGTGATGGTTTTGACCTGTAACACCCCGAAATCCAGGCGCTACTTACGAGACAAAAACCACCAAGTATGAAATAGTTTTGATACTGTTTGCTAGAAATCACGGTTAAATTTTTTTTTTATAAAACCCTTTCGCAAATAACATGACAGAGTAAATACAAATGATGTAACAAGGCATACAAAGAGAATAAAAGGAAATACGTCTGGAATACATATATAAAATCCTGAGGCAATACATCCTACAAGGTTTTACAAAATACAACATCAAAATAGGAATACATCTGACATATAAATTTCCTATAAGAAATACTCATACCTCTGAGGTACTCCCGGCAAACACCTACGCAGAGGGCTGCTCCAAAAGTAGAGCCTCACTCGACTACTAAACTACTACAAGTACAGACATAATCCTAAAATACAACAGACAGACTCCGACATAAGAAACACTAAGTTGATCAACACGCTAACTCAAGCAGCAGGGGCGGCTGTGCGATCTCGGTCCGCCTCAAAATGAACTACCAAGGGCTGTGCCTGCCACTCATAGAGGCCCTCCTCCTCCTCCTCATCCTCCACCATTGAATCCTCCTCCATATCGTCTACCACGGGCGTAATGACGTCGTCGTCACCAATGGCGTCAACAGTAGGGATATCGAGAGGTGCATCCCTAGTACTTTCCTCCTCGTCAGATGAATCTATGATCCAACCTCTGGATCCACACCCTACCTGGCCACAAATGAGGGCATACGTAGGATCCGCCGAGGAGTAGTCTCGGGGATAGGAATCGGAGACGAGGGAGTATACTCTACGAGTGATACGGATCTAGCAGGGAACCCGACGGTCCCACTGGCGCATGAGAAGAGGGTGCTCCGACGCCCATCCTCCCGGGTCGCATGCGCCGCATAAATCTAAGGGGAGTGACGCGTAACGCTGAATCCGTAGTCCGAGGCTCGCCGCGGTGCTGGTCCGCTGCGTGGAATCTCGGACATGCCCTCTGGCCGAGGTGTCTCCATCGTGGTGTGCGTCTATCCGCGGCTAATATGCGTCCGAAGGCACCGAAACCGCATCACTCGGCGCGTGATCCCTATGTGTGTAGCCCGTCCGGTATGCATCGCCTCGACCACGCTCCCTGTGGTACGCCACCTGGCCCGAGGCGTGGTCTACCTCCCAGCGACCCGGCTCCCGAGTCCGGGAACTCAAATGTCGTCATGGACGACATGACTAGCGGGGTCAGCTCGACCGTCGTCATCGTCTGGGTTACATTCATTGATTGAAAGAACCACTGGCAAGGGTCAACTTCTTAACAAGACATAAATAATGACAACATATACGAATAGACAAGCATAACACAATATCATAACGAATAGTCCCCAAAATAAGATGCACCACAAATCCCTATTTGTCAGTCTATATGCCAATGCACATGATTCCGAAATATCACCCTCGCAAGGGCCTCAGGAGCTCTGGAGTCCGCTACCAGGCTTTCTCAAACGCTATTCCCCGCAGGGATTTGTGCCCAGAGCAATCCCCCTGATGACACAACGCCCGTTTTTCCTCTTGACTGTCGGTACGTGCTCGCACCTAGGTCTGGGCGACTCGATGACACCTCTCTTCTGGCATCAATGTATGCATGAACAAGCAACTCTATCATCATAGTTAGTTTACCTCGACGGGATCACTCACACGGAGTGTCCGAGATCATCTATTCTTGTACTAACTCCCTTAATTAGAACCCCATATTTTCGGCTCAAGATCTCCCTTTATAGTCCTAAGTCTCTTTTCTTTAGAAAATCTCCTACTAGTTACAAAATGATTTATGTTGGAAATCCACTAATAGTTCAAAATAATTAATTTAATTATTCTAATTCTCACTTAATTCTTTTTAATGAAAAGGTGGTTAGTCCATTACTAATTAGGGTTTTAGAAAGATCTATTTTTAAGTGTCTCTTTGATTTTAATAAAATGTCTCTTAGTTTTTATTTCAAAATCCAAGATTTATTTGACGTTGATGCGACGGTAACCCAACTCACGTGCTCTCGGCACTTCCCAAAATTATCACAGTCATTTAACAATATATTCTTAAATATAGTCAATGATCACAACACAATAATCATAATCACAAGGCATCATTCAAGAAAATCATTCCATCACATTGTTCATCATATTGTCACATACTTAATTTATGCATTCACATATTACTAATATACACACTTAAAGATGTTCTTACACATAAGCATATGGAACATAAGCATGTAAAATACAAGCATATAAAGCATATGAAACATAAGCATGTAAAATACAAGCATATAAAGCATAATCCATAACAATATCTAAGAGTTGCCCTTACCGTGGACGCTTTCCTTCCAACGCACGATTTTGCTCTACAAGTTTACTTTCTCACACCTTCAACCAATCAAGTTATTTAACTAAGTTAGAACTCAAACTAGAGCCCTAGTTTCTACCTTAAGGCCACGGTCTCCTCTATGGAATGGTAATGAGGGGTTTGTTTCCTTTCATTATTTTTACTCATTTGAAAGTTCAAGTCTACTAAAAAGTGTAGGTTTATTTAACTACTAAAACATTATCTTGTAATACCATTAACACAAGAACAAAAGAAATGGAAGATTCACTCCCTCTAGCTCACGGCCACAAGGCCCTATACCTAGTTCATTCTTCTTCTTAATATGCCACAATGATATGCTAGAGTTCTTTTCTCCAAAGTTCAAAATTTTATTAACTCATTTACAAAGCTTTGATAGTAATATTAACCAATATGTTAGTTTTTAGAACTACAAAACCTAAGTCACAACTTCAAGAAATGCTCTCAAGCCTTTACATAGACCATTCATGACACATATATATATGTATCCATCTATATTCTTAGCTTCTCATCAAGCTTGAAATGAAAAGAGAACACATGCTTAAGTAACTAGAACTATGGAAGGAAAATGGCAATACAAGTAGTATAAAATCTTTCTTTTGCTTTGGAAGAACTTAAGTAGGGATCATGGCCAACTACTAGTGATATAAAGTGAGCTTAAGAAGGAAGAAGAATGGTGTTTCTTACCCAAGGGAGCTGCTGGTCGCAGCTTGAAAAAAAAAAGCAAGTGCAGAATTTTTTTTTTGAACAAAACAACTTCAATACTCTCTCCAACTACCTCACTTCTTCCACTATTTTTTTTCTCAACTTAATGAAGTGAATGAGCTGAAGTTGTTGGCCTTATATAGGTCTTGAGGAGCTCGCCAAAACTGAAGTGAGAAGGGCATACTTTTACTTGCTCAAGTGGTTAAAGAATAGTTAAAAGATCTCATGGTTATTACCCTTGAGTTCCTCATTTTGTGCTTAGTAAATGACACAAGAAAAGTGATGGATTTGGTCACTTAATGGAGCTGATTTCCAGCCAGCAAAAAAGGAGATTTGATGTTAAAAAGAAAGAGATTTGGTGTTGAAGTGATCTTAGGAGATGATAGGGAAAAGCTAGGAAAAGATAGGAAATCATCATGCATGAAATCAAGATTTTGGTGAATGAGTTAGGAGTGGAATTCTCCGCCAATTCAGCTGCATGATTCGACCAAGATGAGCTGAAAAGGAGAGGAGGAAATCTTGGCCAAATCCATGGGTGCAAGCTAGCACAAAGACCTTACTAACTCTTACCATAAATAGAACTAAACTTTAACATTTTTTGGTAGGTTAATCACATCACTATCTCTTTGTGTCATGACTTAAAATCTACCACAATCTAATCCCTTTTTATCTTCTGATTTTCGCTCCTCCCTCAAGGTCCTCTCAGCTTCCAGTTTCGTCGCACATTCGATTTCACGTGTCTCGCGTCTCCGGCGCGTAGAAAATACATTATTATTAAAAATTAAGTAAAATTGCTAAAAAAATTCTAATAAATCAGAAATATTATAAAACATCAAATTCCCAAATATTTAAATATTCCGGTCGAATTAGAGTTTTCAATCGGGCAAAAACTTACCCGGGTAGTTCAAAACGCGACCGAAAAACGGTGGAATTTTGAATCGAAATTTAATCGTGACTTAATATAATATATTAAGTCCCAAATATAATTTCATTTTAGTTAAATTCATCCACTTGATTAACAAAGACACGTAATATTAATTATGCATATTAATGCGTAATACAGGGAATTACAATACAGTAGCGATAATTAAGCCGTAGTAAAACTACCGGTGTTACAATACTCCCCCACTAAAATAGTTTCATCCTCGAAACTAAGGGTTAGAGAATAGCTCTGGATACTGTTCCCTAATCTTGTCCTCAAGTTCCCAAGTCGCATCTCTGGTTGCCTGGTTCCAGATTACCTTAACCAGTGGAATCTCTTTGTTTCTCAGTCGCTTGATCTTTCTGTCGGTGATTCTGATCGGGGGTAGTTCGAATGAGAGGTCATCCTTCAACTGGATCACATCCGGTTCAATGACATGAGACGGATCAGATATGTACCTTCGCAACTGCGAGATATGAAAGACGTCATGCATATTTGATAGGAATGGCGGTAAAGCTATTTGGTAGGCAACTGGCCCCACACGACGAAGAATTTGGTAGGGTGCGATAAATTTAGGAGTAAACTTTCTGGATTTGATCGCTCGACCAACTCCAGTTGTGGGTGTGACACGGAGGAATACATGGTCGCCTTCTTCAAATTCCAGTGGTCGGCGACGATTGTCTGCGTAGCTCTTTTGTCGACTCTGAGATGTCCTCATGTTCTCTCGGATTTTCTTCACCTTTTCAGTGGTTTGCTGCACTATGTCAGGTCCTATGATTGTGCTCTCACCATCTTGGTACCAGCAGAGTGGCGTCTGGCACTTGCGTCCATATAAGGCCTCGTACGGTGCCATCCCTATGCTTGCGTGATAGCTGTTATTGTAGGTGAACTCGATCGGCGATGAAGTCGTCCCAACACCCACGATCGCCAATACACAAGCTCTCGGTAGATCCTCAAGTGATCGGATTGTTCTCTCGATGCCGTCCGGTTTGAGGGTGGTAGCGTAACTAAGTCTCGACTTTGTTCCCAAGGCTTCTTGTAATGCTCCCCAAAAGTGAGAAGTGAATTTCGGATCTCGATCGGATACGATACTTGAGGGAATCCTGCGATCGCCGCGATCTACGCAATGTAGATTTCATCGCCTTCCCACATTGTACGTCGTCCATCGGGCAAGAAGTGAGCGGATTTGGTTAACCTGTCGACGATTACCCAAATTGAGTCGTATCTTTTACGCGTTCCGGGCGATGCCACAACAAAATCCATAGAAATCTTGTCCCACTTCCATTCTGGTACGCCCAACGATTGGCGATCCCTACAGTCGTTGATGCTCCACCTTCGCTTTCCGACAAGTTAAACACGACGCCACGTGCATCACCACCGCTTCTTCATTCCAGGCCACCGTAACTTCGCTAAGATCCTGGTACATCTTAGTTGCTCTCGGGTGTATGCTCAACTTGCTCTTGTGCGCCTCATCTAGGATTGTCCTCTTTAGTTCTGTCACATCGGGTATGCACACACGCCCATTGCACCTCAGAATATTGTCGGGTCCAACCTTGAATTCAGGTGCCTTTCCTAGCACGATCAATTCCCTCTTGTCCTGTAGCAACCTATCATTAACTTGTTGTTCTCTAATGTCATCCAACAATCCACTGGAAATAGTGATCATCCCAAAACTAATCCTTCCTGATGACAGTTCCACATCCAAGTGTAGGTCCCGAAACCTTTCCAGTAACTCTAACTCCTTAATCATCATCGTCGAGACCAACATACTTTTCCTGCTTAAGGCATCAGCCACTACATTTGCCTTTCCGGGATGATACTCAAGCGTAAAGTCGTAGTCTTTCAGGAATTCCATCCATCTTCGTTGTCGCATGTTGAGCTCCTTCTGATCAAACAAATACTTTAGGCTCTTGTGGTCACTAAACACGATAAATGTGCTCCCGTAGAGATAATGTCTCCAAATCTTCAGTGCAAAAACTACGGCAGCAAGTTCTAAATCATGCGTGGGATAGTTTCTTTCATGGGTCTTTAGTTGTCTTGAGGCGTAGGCCACCACTTTCTTGTGTTGCATCAGCACGTATCCGAGTCCCTGATGAGAGGCGTCGCAGTAAACTTCGTAAGGTTCCTCTGGCTGTGGCAGGACCAACACAGGTGATGTCGTCAAACGTTTCTTCAGCAGTTGAAAACTGTTCTCACACTTCTCTGTCCAAGCGAACGGCTGGTCCTTTCTGGTAAGTTGAGTCAGTGTTGCTACGATCTTCGAGAAACCCTCAATGAATCTCCGATAGTATCCCGCTAGTCCAACAAAGCTTCTAATATCAGATGGTGTCTTTGGTTGTTCCCATGCCAATACTGTTTCCACCTTGGTCGGGTCCACGGCAATTCCGTCCTTTGAGATAACGTGTCCCAAGAATTTGACTTCCTCGAGCCAGAACTCGCACTTCGACAGATTAGCGTAAAGCTGCTTCTCTCTTAAAATCTGTAAAACTTGATGCAGATGCTCCTCATGCTCTTCATGACTCCTTAAGTAGATCAAGATGTCGTCGATAAATACCACAACGAACTGATCCAGGAACGGGTGGAAGATTCTGTTCATGTAGTCCATGAATATTGTTGGGGCATTCGTTACTCCAAACGGCATCACAAGATACTTGTAATGTCCATATCGAGTTCTGAACGCGGTCTTCTGAATATCTTCGGTCTTCACACGTATCTGATGGTACCCGGACTTTAGATCGATCTTCGAAAAACTACGGATCCTCTAAGTTGATCCATCAAATCGTCAATATGCGGTAAGGGGTATCGGTTCTTGATGGTAACCTTGTTGAGTTGCCGATAATCCACACAAAGTCTTGACCGTCCGTCCTTCTTTTTTACTAATAGCACTGGAGCTCCCGACGGCGAGACGCTGGGTCTGATGAACTGTTTGGACATCAAGTCTTCTAGTTGCTCCTTCAGCTCTGTCAATTCAGATGGGGACATCCGATAGGGTGCTATTGAAATCGGGCCCGTTCCAGGTAGTAAATCGATGGAGAATTCGATGTCTCTTCAAGCGGTAAACCTGGTACGTCGTCAGGGAAAACATCCGGAAAATCTCTCACCACGGTCACATCTTTCAAATCTATCTCCTGAGTGACTTCTAAGCTAGCGAGCGATATGTATTCCTGAGTCCCCTCTTTCAAGGAAACTCTGACGGGATTGGCAGATAAGTACTTAGAAACTCCAGGGTCGGGAAAAATCACGGTCTTACGGGCACATTCCAAAAGGACATGGTGGTGTGACAACCAATCCATCCCGAGAATAATTTCAAGATGTTTCAAAGGCAGACATATCAAATTTGCAAAGAACTTCCTACTCTGAATGACCACCGGACAATGAAGACATGCGGTGTTAGCGGTTAATGTCTTAGCAGTCGGAGTAGTAACTACTAAGTCAAATGGCAATGCAGTCACAGATAATTTCAAGCGGTTCACACAACCCATGGCAATGAATGAATGGGTTGCACCAGAATCAAAGAGTACGGATAGAAGGTTACCAGCGATCTCGCAGCCCCCTTGAATCAGCTCATCAGATTGCTCTGCTTCCTCTCCGTTCATGCAGAAGATTCGTCCCCTTGCAGTCGGGCGGTTGGTTTTTGCGGCATTCACTGATGGTTCTGCCTTAGGCGCCTTGCAGTCTTTGGCAAAATGACCCGGCTTCTTGCAGTTGAAGCATAGGTTATCCTTGGTGGGGCACTGGTTGGCGAGATGTCCTGACTTTCCACAGCAGTAGCAACGTACCTCTGCACCTCGAGACTGACTCCCACCTCCTGAGTTCTGAGCCATTGGACGATACTAACCCTTGTTATGTCCCTGTGGCCTATTGTACGGCTTTTTCTGCTGTTGTTTTCCCCTTTGGTTCTGGTCGCTCGCCTGATTGGTCCCCGTAGTTGTTCTTGCCCGATTGAGTCTTCGGTTCTTCATGGTCTCGACTTCTCTGCATTTCTCGACCAGTGGCTGGAATTGTCGAATTCCCAGTGGTAGCACTGAATCTTGGATGTCATAACGGAGTCCCTCCATGAATCGATGACACATGTATCCTTCATCCACAATCTGTTGAAAGAAGAGGAAATATCGAGACAGTGACTCGAACTTTGTAGCGTACTCACCGACCGTCATATTGCCTTGTCGTACCTTCAGAAAGTCGTCTCCAAGTTTGGTCCTTGCACTAATTGGGAAATATTTATCTAGGAATTTCTCCCGAAAGGCCTCCCAGGTAATTGCCTGATGGTTTGCCTCCATCATCAGTCTTGTGCTTCTCCACCAGTATTCTGCGTCCCCCAGGAGCAGATAAGTCGCATAGTTCACCTTTACTTCCACCGGGCTACGTATTACCTCAAAGATCTTCTCTACTTCCTGCAGCCATAGGTCTGCCTTCTCCGGATCGACTTCTCCACGAAATTTCGTGGGGTCATGTCGGCGAAAGTCAACCAATCCCCTTGATTCAGCAGCTCGTGCTTCCCTCTCTTGTTTGTGTAAATCCCGTTGATTCTTGGCAGCAATTTGTTGAGCAACAGCAGTCGCCATCTCGGCCATGGCTTGAGCCATCTGAGTCATCTGTGCCATCTTCGGGTTGTTCATTCCTTCAGTAGGGACTTCACGTCTTGGAGGCATCAGGTTCCTATAAGGTTTAAAACCGGTCAGAACCCCACAACAAATAGGTGTGTTGGCACACATTGCTTCAATTAAGAAACAATTCAAGCAATTATAAGCATATATGCTTCACTCAGCAAACAAGTACAATTCAGACACAGCTCAAAAGCAGATAACAACCCGATGACCTTGATCAGCTTAGGCTACCCAACTCACAGTCCGGTGAGGCCGAACTGCTCTAATACCACAATGTAACACCCCGAAATCCAGGCACTACTTACGAGACAAAAACCACCAAGTATGAAATAGTTTTGATACTGTTTGCTAGAAATCACGGTTAATTTTTTTTTTTTATAAAACCCTTTCGCAAATAACATGACAGAGTAAATACACAAGGATGTAACATGGCATACAAAGAGAATAAAAGGAAATACGTCTGGAATACATATATAAAATCCTGAGGCAATACATCCTACAAGGTTTTACAAAATACAACATCAAAATAGGAATACATCTGACATATGAATTTCCTATAAGAAATACTCATACCTCTGAGGTACTCCCGACAGACACCTACGCAGAGGGCTGCTCCAAAAGTAGAGCCTCACTCGACTACTAAACTACTACAAGTATAGACATAATCCCAAAATACAAATGCATGCATCTGACTTAAGAAACACTAAGCTGATCAACACGCTAACTCAAGCAGCAGGGGCGGCTGTGCGATCTCGGTCCGCCTCAAAATGAACTACCAAGGGCGGTGCCTACCACTCATAGAGGCCCTCCTCCTCCTCCTCATCCTCCACCATCGAATCCTCCTCCATATCGTCTACCACGAGCGTAATGACGTCGTCGTCACCAATGGCGTCAACAGTAGGGATATCGAGAGGTGCATCCCCAGTACTTTCCTCCTCGTCAGATGAATCTATGATCCAACCTCCGGATCCACACCCTACCCGCCACAAATGAGGGCATACAGAAGGATCCGCCGAGGGAGTAGTCTCAGGGATAGGAATCGGAGACGAGGGAGTATACTCTACGGGTGATACGGATCTAGCAGGGGAACCCGACGGGTCTACAGCGGCGTGAGAAGAGGGTGCTCCGACGTCCATCCTCCTGGGTCGCATGCGCCGTACAAATCTAAGGGGAGTGGCGCGTAACGCTGAATCCGTAGTCCGAGGCTTGCTGCGAAAAGTGGTCCGGCGTGGAATCTCGGACATGCCCTCTGAAGCTGAGGTGTCTCCATCAGGGTGTGCGTCTATCCAAGCAGCTAATATGCGTGCGAAGGGCACCGGAAACCGCATCACTCGGCGCGTGATCCCTATGTGTGTAGCCTGTCCGTCGGTATCGCCGTCTCGACCACGTTCCTCGTACGTCACCTGGCCTGAGGCGTGGTCTACCTCCCAGGCGAACGGGGCTCCCGAGTCCGGGAACTCAAATGTCGTCATGGACGACATGACTAGCGGGGTCAGCTCGATCGTCGTCATCGTCTGGGTTACATTCATTGATTGAAAGAACCACGGGCAAGGGTCAACTTCTTAACAAGACATAAATAATGACAACATATACGAATAGACAAGCATAACACAATATCATAACGAATAGTCCCCAAAATAAGATGCACCACAAATCCCTATTTGTCAGTCTATATGCCAATGCACATGATTCCGGAATATCACCCTCGCAAGGGCCTCAGGAGCTCTGGAGTCCGCTACCAGGCTTTCTCAAACGCTATTCCCCACAGGGATTTGTGCCCAGAGCAATCCCCCTGATGACACAACGCCCGTTTTTCCTCTTGACTGTCGGTACGTGCTCGTATCTAGGTCTGGGCGACTCTATGACACCTCTCTTCTGGCATCGATGTATGCATGAACAAGCAACTCTATCATCATAATTAGTTTACCTCGACGGGATCACTCACACGGAGTGTCCGAGATCATCTATTCTTGTACTAACTCCCTTAATTAGAACCCCATATTTTTGGCTCAAGATCTCCCTTTATAGTCCTAAGTCTCTTTTCTTTAGAAAATCTCCTACTAGTTACAAAATGATTTATGTTGGAAATCCACTAATAGTTCAAAATAATTAATTTAATTATTCTAACTCTCACTTAATTCTTTTTAATGAAAAGGTGGTTAGTCCATTACTAATTAGGGTTTTAGAAAGATCTATTTTTAAGTGTCTCTTTGATTTTAATAAAATGCCTCTTAGTTTTTATTTCAAAATCCAAGATTTATTTGACGTTGATGCGACGGTAACCCAACTCACGTGCTCTCGGCACTTCCCCAAATTATCACAGTCATTTAACAATATATTCTTAAATATAGTCAATGATCACAACACAATAATCATAATCACAAGGCATCATTCAAGAAAATCATTCCATCACATTGTTCATCATATTGTCACATACTTAATTTATGCATTCACATATTACTAATATACACACTTAAAGATGTTCTTACACATAAGCATATGGAACATAGGCATGTAAAATACAAGCATATAAAGCATATGAAACATAAGCATGTAAAATACAAGCATATAAAGCATAATCCATAACAATATCTAAGAGTTGCCCTTACCGTAGACGCTTTCCTTCCAACGCACGATTTTGCTCTACAAGTTTACTTTCTCACACCTTCAACCAATCAAGTTATTCAACTAAGTTAGAACTCAAACTAGAGCCCTAGTTTCTACCTTAAGGCCATGGTCTCCTCTATGGAATGGTAATGAGGGGTTTGTTTCCTTTCATTATTTTTACTCATTTGAAAGTTCAAGTCTACTAAAAAGTGTAGGTTTATTTAACTACTAAAACATTATCTTGTAATACCATTAACACAAGAACAAAAGAAATGGAAGATTCACTCCCTCTAGCTCACGGCCACAAGGCCCTATACCTAGTTCATTCTTCTTCTTAATATGCCACAATGATATGCTAGAGTTCTTTTCTCCAAAGTTCAAAATTTTATTAACTCATTTACAAAGCTTTGATAGTAATATTAACCAATATGTTAGTGTTTAGAACTACAAAACCTAAGTCACAACTTCAAGAAATGCTCTCAAGCCTTTACATAGACCATTCATGACACATATATATATGTATCCATCTATGTTCTTAGCTTCTCATCAAGCTTGAAATGAAAAGAGAACACATGCTTAAGTAACTAGAACTATGGAAGGAAAATGGCAATACAAGTAGTATAAAATCTTTCTTTTGCTTTGGAAGAACTTAAGTAGGGATCATGGCCAACTACTAGTGATATAAAGTGAGCTTAAGAAAGAAGAAGAATGGTGTTTCTTACCCAAGGGAGCTGCTGGTCGCAGCTTGAAAAAAAAAGCAAGTGCAGAATTTTTTTTTTGAATAAAACAACTTCAATACTCTCTCCAACTACATCACTTCTTCCACTATTTTTTTTCTCAACTTAATGAAGTGAATGAGCTGAAGTTGTTGGCCTTATATAGGTCTTGAGGAGCTCGCCAAAACTGAAGTTAGAAGGGCAGAATTTTACTTGCTCAAGTGGTTAAAGACTAGTTAAAAGATCTCATGGTTATTACCCTTGAGTTCCTCATTTTGTGCTTAGTAAATGACACAAGAAAAGTGATGGATTTGGTCACTTAAAGGAGCTGATTTCCAGCCAGCAAAAAAGGAGATTTGATGTTAAAAAGAAGGAGATTTGGTGTTGAAGTGATCTTAGGAGATGATAGGGAAAAGCTAGGAAAAGATAGGAAATCATCTTGCATGAAATCAAGATTTTGGTGAATGAGTTAGGAGTGGAATTCTCCTCCAATTCAGCTGCATGATTCGACCAAGTTGAGCTGAAAAGGAAACAAGGAAATCTTGGCCAAATCCATGGGTGCAAGCTAGCACAAAGACCTTACTAACTCTTACCATAAATAGAACTAAACTTTAACATTTTTTGGTAGGTTAATCACATCACTATCTCTTTGTGTCATGACTTAAAATCTACCACAATCTAATCCCTTTTTATCTTCTGATTTTCGCTCCTCCCTCAAGGTCCTCTCAGCTTCCAGTTTCGTCGCACATTCGGTTTCACGTGTCTCGCGTCTCCGGCGCGTAGAAAATATATTATTATTAAAAATTAAGTAAAATTGTCAAAAAAATTCTAATAAATCAGAAATATTAAAAAACATCAAATTCCCAAATATTTAAATATTCGGGTCGAATTAGAGTTTTCAATCGGGCAAAAACTTACCCCGGTAGTTCAAAACGCGACCGAAAAACGGTGGAATTTTGAACTGAAAATTTAACTGTGACTTAATATAATATATTAAGTCCCAAATATAATTTCATTTTAGTTAAATTCATCCACTTGATTAACAGCACACAAAATATTAATTATGCATATTAATGCGTAATACAGGGAATTACAATACAGTAGCGATAATTAAGCCGTTGTAAAACTACCGGTGTTACAGACCCTTTTGTTTGGGTTCATGAGGCGGTGCTTAAACATGGTGTGATAGTGGTTATTGTTATTTGGAAAAGTTGGTGTGCCCGTAACAGGTTGGTCTTTGACAATGTTACTACTACACCCTTCATGCTTGTTGTCCAGATCATTAGGAGGCCAGATATTGAGTGGGTTGCCCTTCATGTGGATGGGAGTGATCTCACGAATCCGGGTACGGCGGGTTTTGGTGCTCTTATTTGGGATCACACTGGAGCTTTTCTTTGGGGTTTTTATGGTTCTGTGGGATACTCTAATATTTTACATGCAGAGTTGATGGCGTTATTTCATGGTATCTCCTTGTGTTAGGAGTTGGGATTCAGGAGGATTATTTGTTACACAAATTCTCTCAATACTTTGAGGTTGGTTCAGGACGCTAATCACAACTACCATCAATTTGGTAATGAAATTGCTATTCTTAGACTTATGCTCCAAAGAGATTGGGAGGTCCAGCTTCACCACTCTCTAAGAGAAAGAAACTAATGTGCTGACTTTCTTGCTAAATTAGGAGCCAGAAGTGGTGAGCCCTTAATGGTGCTTCATGACCCCCCAGTGGGGATGGAGAGCTTGCTCTTAGCTGATGCTTTAGGCATTTCTTTTGTGAGATATTAGGGCTCTCCTTGGTATCTCTTTTTTCTTTTCTTTCTCAGTTGTAACAAAAAAAAAAGCCAACTAATGCTGACATTGGGCATTAGCATTTGGATGGAATAGGTTTTGGGTGGATGCTTATGCAAACGCAAATTATGCAATGAATAAATAATCTAATTAAATATAGTTAAAAATAAAATTAAATAAATAGAAAAACATTTCAATTTAGTCAGTACTTAAAATAAAAGGCGATATTGTTGAAAGTGATGTAGTACTCATTTGAGTTTTAGGATCAGTTTGTGTCTCAAAATTGAGAAAAAGTACTGTTAAAGTAACGTAGAGTCCGATACAAAAAAAAAGAGTAATGTAAGTCTCTGAGTATATTTTTGAGTTTACTTTTTTTTTTGGGTATATATTTCTTGGAGGCCAATCTTGGCCATAGACCAAGCTTCGCATGGAGGAGCATTTGGAGCTCGCAAACATTGGTAAAGGAAGGATGTAGGTGGCTGATTGGTACCGGGGAGAACATCCGGTTTTTGGGTGATCCATGGTTGAGGAGGACTACTAGTCCAACTCTCCGCGACCCAACCCCAAACACATTGGAGAACCTTCGAGTACAACATTTCTTACTTCCTGGTCTCAAGAGTTGGAACACGCAACTTCTTCACTAGCATCTATCACCCACGGACTTGGAAGCAGTACTTCAGGTTCCCTTGCTACCGTCTATCCAACATGATCGTCTAACTTGGTGGGCAGAGAAGCGAGGAATTTATTCTGTTCACAGCGCGTATTTCTTATGTATGGATAGAATATTGGAAGCCGATCATCTTAAAGTTCCGGGCCCGTGGCAAGCAATCTGGAATTTACAAATTCCACCCAAGATCAAGAACTTCTTATGGAGGACATGCCGCAATTGTGTACCTACCAGATATAAACTCAGTAACAGAGGAGTGCCTTGCCCTCTCGCCTGCCTTTACTGCGATGATGATATTGAGATCGCTTAACATCTATTCTTTGTTTGCCCAAGTAGTGAAGAGTGTTGGACTAGAGCAGGACTATGGAGCTTCATCTCGCCATTGCTACTAACCTGTCAATCTATGCAGGAACTAATCTTCACAGCCATGGAAAAACTTGAAATTGCTAGTAGGGCCTCGTTTGCTATGATCTTGTGGAGCATCTGGCACAAGCGTAATGAAAATCTCTGGAACGATAAATTGGAAAGCTCTCAGCAAGTTATTCACCGGGCCACAACTCTCTTGGAGGACTGGTCATTCGCCAAAAATGCAGTTGTCTCCTCAACTCAAAACCATGCCCCGACTGTGCATCCTTCGATCTGGTCGCCTCCTCCTCCGGGATACCTTAAATGTAATGTTGATGTCGCGTTCTTTGCTCATGAGAATCGTACTAGCTCTGGCTTTTGTATCCGCGACGAGGCTAGCTTCTTCATGGGAGCTAAATCACAGTGGATGGAACCTTGTCTGACTCCGAAATAAGGAGAGGCGCTAGCTCTTCTGGGAGCCTTAAAGTGGATAGCTGACTTGGGTCTGGAGCATGTAATTTTTGAGATGGATGCGAAGGTTGTTGTTGACAGTGTTTGCAATAACAACATTGATCCCTCGGAGTTTGGTTCGATCGTCTGTGCCTGCCGAGACGCCCTCAATTCTAGACAAAATTGTTCAGTAGTTTTTGTAAGACAACAAGCTAATAAGGTTGCTCATGCTATTGCGCGGACGGCTTTATCTAAACCATGTTGCTATGAATTTGATTTTATTCCTGAATTTGTATACACATTTATTCGTAATGAAATGCCATGAGTTTATTTGAGTAAAAAAGAAAGGAAAAAAAAAAAGAAATGGCCAAATCTATAACGTGGAATTATAGTCAGCATAGGGAAAACAATTTAGTACACTCCCATGGTATCTGTTTTATCTATATAAGGTCAAGATTCCTCTTGCGTACAATATTGTCATGAGGATTTTAGTTATACAGAAAGAGATTAAGATATTTTTGTTGGTGATAAAGAGAGTAAGATTTTATTCCTAAATACAACTTGTACAATTTATATCGATTTCTCTGATCTTAAATCTTATTATAGATGCGATCATATTGAACATAAACAAACAAAATCCAGCGTTAGAATGTGATGAAATATTGTGCTATAACAAAGTGCTCAAGGTTTTTTTTTTTTGACGCAATAAAGTGCTCAAGGTTTTTTTTTTTTGACGCAATAAAGTGCTCAAGGTTAGTCACATAACAAATTTAATACCACATACATTGGATTGAATAATAATGATAACAAAACTGATAAAGATCATCATCATTTTTAAATTTACGGCAATCTGTCTCCCCTTTACCGGCCCCCAAACCCGATTAGCAAAGAATCGAAATCATTCATTAGCGTTTTCGGAAAAAAAAAAGAAAATAAAAAGAAAAAGAAAAAATCATTCCTTTGCAACAGCTCAACTCAACTAAACTAATTAACCAAACATCTTGAAAAGCCAAGCTTATATTTTACTCTTCCGGTCTTGAATTTTAGCAAAAAAAAAAAAAAAATACACAAATTAAGAAGAGTAAAGCAAAGTGCCACAAGCCGCTTCTTTAATTTTTTTGAGATAGTGTTCACGTACTTTCACTCCTTTCAAGACCAAAAAATGGTTTTAATAAAGGTATTTTATGAATATTAGTGTAAAATTAATTAAATTTGCTTATATTTGAGACCAAAAAATATGAGGTTTTTGTTGCTTATAATTGAGACTAGAGGGAGTATCATAAAGCTCAGCCCCAAACAATAATACTCCCTCCAGTTCTATATATAAGAGACAAATGTACTTTTTAGGTTTATTGAATAACTGATGTATCTATCAATTATTTAATAAACCTAAAAAATGCATTTATCTCTTATATATGGACCAGAAGGAGAACCAATGATTAGAAATACCCCACAGATCGAGCCATTACTCTCTTCAATCCATCACTGTCATGCTTCTGTTTCACTCCTCTGCAATCTCTCCACCCCTTCTAATCATTGCTAGCTCAGACAGACCTCTCAATTTACAATAAATTACTATGTCACAAGTTTTCAGCCGTGCCATAAGGGTCCATGCCAACTGCCACGGTTCCCATGTGATTTTTTTTATTTTTATTTTTTACTCCACAAAATTATAATCCTCTGTTCCTATAAAAAGCAAGGAACAATTGTGTCAGGGAGGGAATTAAATCAGTCCTGAAGCCGCGGCTGCTAGGTGGTCGTGTCAGTTAACTTTCTTGGAAATTGGTCACCGTCTAGTGCGAAGTGTTCATACAACTTTGTGGCTTGGTTAGAAACAAGAGCTGTTCCTCTGCCTGGACTTTAGCCGCGCAAGATGATGATGACCTAGTTGAGGAGACTGAGATATCTGAGGCCGCAACAGAGGAAGGATTTAGCTTCTTACTACTGCATGTTTTCATGTTCACGTGAACTGAGAATAGTGAACACACTGGCCTGTGGTCTGAGAATTTTGACTCTCCTCGCACGTACCACAACTGCTCTAGGCCTTCCCCTTTCCACAAAATTCGATCACACCTTCATTCATTCACCACACAAACAAATTTACCTCACTTTTCAGAATTCATTCATTAACAAAAACATAAACCAAAACGGCAAACAAGTGTTTGCAAACGTAACGTGACATCATTTAATTTAACTTTCTTTTTTTGGGAAGAAAATGAAGTGTCTAGTGTGGTTTATGGAGAAATGATACTTGAAAATCGTTCGAAACTCTAGCAACAATTGACATCATCCCTCGTAAGTAAAAGCTCATGATATTCCTTGTGCTCACGATTGAGGCGTTGACTTAATCGATGCTCGTTCGGCAATAAACAAGGAAAAACAAATATGAGTATCTCAAAACTCAACATATTTTCGTTTTCTCTTATTTTTTTCCGAATCAACACAGATAAGATCATCGTCTCAGCCGTGAGGACGTGGAGGGTCGTGAATTTCTACTGATAGAGGGCGACGTCAATTATCGTTGGAATTTCGAGCAATTTTCAAGTATCGGTGCACTATAAACCACCTGTGACACTCCTCCACCTTAGCAGTTGTCATAGATACATGCTATTGGTCAATAATAACTAGGGGAGGTTTCATGTGGTTTATTTTGAAAATCGTTCGAAACCCTAGCAACAATTGACATCATCCTTCGTAAGTAAAAGTTCATGGTATTTATTGTCTTCACGAGACGTTGACTTAATCGGTGCTCGTTCAACAATAAACAAGGAAAAACAAATATGAGTATCTCAAAACTCAACATATTTTCGTTTTCTCCTTTTTTTCCCGAATTAACACATATAAGATCATCGCTTCAGCCGTGAGGACGTGGAAGACCATGAATTTCTACTGACAGAGGGCGACGCCAATTGTTGTTGAAATTTCGAGCAATTTTCAAGTATCGGTGCACTATAAACCACATGTGACACTCCCCCACCTTAGCGGTTGTCATAGATACATGCTATTTGGTCAATAATAGCTAGGGGAGGTTTCATGTGGTTTACTTATTTATATTGAAAATGATGAGAGCCTGGATATTTATTCACTGAAGGTGATGGGCCTGTCACGTATTTTATAAAATATACAATGCTTCCCCGCGCCTCATCATTGACCATTTTGGATCATATCATAAAACAATAATGTCAATGGTTTCACATGAGAATTAATTAAACTTCGTGCATTATTGACTAATTCAATATTAAACAATGCAAAGTTGCAAACATATCACACATCACTGGCAAACCCTTTTCAAAGGCATCTGTCACTAATTTATAAAGAAATGAAAACGGCATTACCAACCGAGTTAAGATGCTTAATTATCGCGTAGCACGGTTTAAAATTAAATCCAATTGGAGATATGGCATCACAGAACATCAGAGCAATAATGAATATAATAACATTTCCCTTATGGATAAGAAAATGTTTAAATGACAATAATATCTTACCAAGCTGGAGTGCGTCGTTTTTCCTTGGACTTGGAGGTTTGGGCAACATATTGATCAGAATTGAATAAGTATTTGTAAGTAGGAGCAAAATCTATCTTCCCTTCCTTCCACTCTTTGAATACTCGACCAGCTCTTTGCTCTATCCTTAGCTGCCAAGTAGAATGAATACACCATGATGGTACGTATGACAAATTAAGAGATATATACGCCATTAAGAACATGCTACGTACTATGAAACAATCACACGTACACAATCACATAGACACATTTAATTACCTGATCCTTCTCTAATAGTGCTTGCCAATCATTCTTCTTAAGTAGTTCAAGTGTATCATCGTAACCAGCAGCAAGCCGATAATTCAAATCCCCGAGCCAAATAATGTTACTGTAGATAGATGCCAAAAAATTAACGTCAAGGTCCACTGAGATCGATATTAAAGGTTAGGGAAAGTCAACTTTTTAAGTTCTTTCAACAAATTAGAAAGAAAGAACATACTCATGTTCCATTATGGTTTCAGGAGGAAGTGGATGACCAAGAGCTTTCAATGAGTTAGAAAATTTAGTTTTCTTCAAGATTTCTGAGACATCCAAATTTCTTCGCAACTCATCACCATCTCTCTCTCCAGAGGCCAAGTGGGTACAAACGAAGCAGAAAGTGGTGTGGTACAATGTCATGCTAATTGATATTGAACCCTGTAAATTAAACAAAAAATATATATCAGCAGTCATATACACCACTTTATAAATAAAATCAGCAGTCATGTACAATCGTTTTAGTTCCTATTTTAAAAAAATTTATACAAGAAATAATGAAAACAACAAGTATATTGATTTAATTTAATGATTTCCTATATAAATTTTAAAGGGGTCTAAAAATATTATATCAAATTAAATTAATTGGATCAACGGAACGAACCTTGTTTCCTAGATAGCCCATGATGCCTCTACCAACGCAGGAGACGTTCAAATTGGTAACGTGCTTGTAAAGATCCAAACGGACCCACAAGCACAAGAAGATACCAACCATTTGCTTGCTTGCTGCTAGGCAATAGCGTTGCTTCTCACTTGGGCTGTATTGCATCCTACTCTCAAAAGGCGAAGTAGGGGAACTTTCTCCGCTGGAGTTCAAGGCTTGACGAATAAGGGTCAGCCACTTCGCTGCTGGGCCACTGTCCCCTGGCCCAATCACGTTCCCCGCATTTAGAGGAATAATCTCTTGGAACCTAAGGTGCAATAACATAATAAAATTGTATGAACTTTACAATTCCACCCTCAAAAGAAAGGCTTAATTATTATTAATTAATCAAAACATTTATAGAAACCGATGGTGTCAAAATTATTTTCACATGGGCAATCTTGTCAAGAGAGCTTGGCTATGATTTGAGGTCCAAAACCAACGGCTAAAATGCAAATGCATGTTGGTAATGAGCTGTGAACATGTTTGGATTGCGTCCACTGCGGTCCCGTACGTCCAGCGAAGCCTAACTTCAAGAACACGCAGTGGTAGTAATACTAGTACATCTTAACTAGCTATGTGTGTGTTTATGGCCTCTAGTCTAATTACCCAATAACTAACCAACTATGTGCCGCTGCCAATTGCCAAAGTGCTGGTAACGGCAAAAGGTGTACAAGTAGTGCTCTCACAATTACCATTTACTATAGAATAGGGAACAAAGTTTTTGAGTCACCATTACCGATAATTGTGAAAAACTGGACGTGTAATTATGAGTAAATAAATTAATACTATTGATATACCAGTAGAAACACGCAAGTGGGGCTGAATTCGAAACTGGGATTGGTATAATTATTATATGAGGAAGATATATATATATATATATATATAGAAAGGAAAAAAAAAAAATACCCAATGACATAGATATCAGCTGGCGAAGGCAACAGAAGCCAATCCCCTAAGCTCAGTTCCTCGTTCGGTGACTTCCCTCCGACATTCCATGTCCCCACGAACATCCTACACATGAGCCATTCACAAACCACGCCTTCCATCATTTTTCAAATTCAAGACGACTCCAGAACTAAAATTTGATTTCTCTAGATAAATAAATAAAAGGTATTATATATATATATATATATATATGGGACAACGATAATTATAGCTTAACCACATGTTAATCATAACATATTATTTTAATTTAACCAAGGTGTGATGATGGGTGTGTTTACTTACCTAAGGGCGAGCTTGTCAGTGACAGGTGGTCCTTCTTCCTTCCCCGGTACCGAATGTTTCGTTCTATTGCCACCATCCATCAACCACCCCTCTTTCAAAATAAACCCCAAAATCAATCAATACTACTTGAGAAAGAAAGCCAACAAAAATTTAAATAAATAAATAAATAAATAAATAAAAGGATCCTAACAAAGCTACTTTGTTGATACTACCCCACTAGCAGCAAGTTCAATCACACGCACGCCACTTTTGGTTTTCACAAAATTAGCCACACGTGGCAATTTGTATTATATCAAAGTCACTTCTCCGTGTCTAATAATCACACTAATTCGTGTACCTACCAGAACCACCACCACTCTGTCCCTCATGTTAACCCTTCCGGTCTGGTTATTATAGAATAATAGAAGAACAAATCCGGTCCGCGTTTCAACCCCAAACGACAAAACAAAAACGGCAAATGAAAACTCAAGAAACCGAATTTTACCTGATATCGAGTAATCTGGATGAAACTTGTTGTCAATATCGCTGCTCTTTATGCTGAGCCACTTCCTTACATCAAATTTAGGCCACGAAGACTGAAACCCCACAATAGATAACAGAATGAGAAAAGAAAATTTGGGATCAGAGGGACGATACTTTCATTGCCGAAAACGGTATATACACACACACCTTGGATATCTCCTTCTTCAACTCTGTTCTCATTGCTCCTCTCTCCGGCTGAACCAAATAAGACAACTACAAATCATCAGAAAGAAACGAAATAAAATGGCATGGGAACGCAAGGGTTTAATAGCAACGATGGAGTGGAGATTATCCAATGCATGTGGGAATTTTTTTTTTTATAATTAATGTTGGGAAATTTAAAATTAACTAGGGGAAGCCATCAAGGGAAAAAAAAACAATAAAAAGGGTCTCGAGTGTGGACTCTAGATTTTTTTTTTTTCCCTCTTTTATTGTACGAGAAAACTAAGTTTATTGTTTTAAACCTTAAACTAGTTTTAAGCAGTTTTCAACGGCAATATTAAAGGCCTAGTTGCAGGGGAAACGGAGACAACTTCTGAGTCCCTAAAAAAAAAAATTAAAACTAAATGAAACGAAAATTGCGCTTATTTAACATTAAAAAAAAAACAGGAGCTTAGAAAAAAGGCCAGCTTAGAAAAAAAACGGGAGACACCAAATCCGAAGGCTTTTGGTAACACTGAAAGAACAGACAGATAAAGCGTACTTACGTGAATTGACAAGTACGAGGGTGTTCGAGGTTTCATGACAAGTACGAGGGTGTTCTGCTTAATTATAGTCGCAGCTTTGATGCTCCTTTCCTTTCGTTTCTGTTGATGATGTCAAGAAAGGGAGCACAGAGAGAGGTACGGTATATCACTACGACCGTATAGCTTTTAGCATGCTTCCTTTTATCGATTTGGAGAGGTGGGAAAGAAAAAAGCACATTATGTATGAGGCGTTTCCCGGAAAGGGAAAAAGAATTATTTGATTTTTGAAAAATAAAAATAATACCCCCTTTTCATTTGTTTTTTATTTCTATAATTTGTTGTCTATTATCTGTTAAATATTTGTTCTATGGCTATCACTATTGCCCTATCTCGATTAATAATTGTAATACAATTCATAAATATATTCTCTTAAATGAGTTACCTATTTTTTTGGTTTAAATAACTGTGGAAAGAGAACTTCACGGCCTTAGATCGGAGAGTGCATTGAATATCGGTCTTCCCAAGTGTGGTGACTCTAGTAGGATGCAGACCTTGGGTTCGCCTTTGGGGTTGCAAGACCTACAACTTGGCCCAACCGCCTTTGGTACTTAGTTACCTACTTTGAATTACCAATTAACTATATTATTCATTATTAATATTCAAATTCAAATTTTAAATATCAAATTCCTCTTAAATGACCTGTGTCTACTCTCTCACTTTTTATGTCTCATCTCTCCTTTCTCATTCTATTACTCTATATACATTTTTCTTCTCTATTTTTCTCCTTTACTGCGACTATCACTTAAAACTTTTGATTGAATCTGAGTTTTTGTTTTTCTATTCTATTATTAATCTTTTCAATATTTCATTTTTTTATTTTTAATCTTAATGTTAGAAGTCTCACGTGGAAGAATGAGATGACCTAATTAGTTGTTATAAACGGGAGGTAACCATCACCCCATGAGCTAGCTTTTGGGGTTGAGTTAGGCCAAACCCAAACTCTTAAGATGGTATCAAAGCTTATCAAAGATCTATTTGTTGGGTCACCCGCTATCAGGCCACTAGGGTCACGCTTCAAATGTCCAGTACTGAGCGTGATGGAGTGTGTTAGAAGTCTCACATAGAAGAATGAGATAACATGATTAGTTGTTATAAATGGGGGGTAACCCTCACCCCATGAGCTAGCTTTTGGGTTGAGTTACGTCTAAACCCAAATTCCGATACTTAACATTTGTATGTATTATTTTCATTTTGTTGTAGCCTTCATATTGTTTTTATTTTGTTCATAAATACTAACTTTCCATTTAAAACAATTTTTTTAATATTTTATGATTAATCATTTTTGGTTACTATTTTTTTTGACACCTCAATATTTTGATACTCTTTGTTTATTTTATCTTGCAGTCTCCGAATTATTGAAGTTGTTTGGTTTTTATTTTGATTTTATTGTACATTGTGGTACCCTTCTATTTATCAAACCCAATTTTTCAGCTAAAGCATGTTTTTTTTCTTTCTATTTTATGATTAATTATTTTTTTTATCAATTGCTTTTTTAAGTGTCGATACATCCACTTTTTATATTTTTAAGTTCTTGTTTTGTGTTTTCTTTTATGAATAGTTTCTTGATTATGTGCAGGTACGATATTGTCGCTACTCAAGTGTGAAGAAATATCATCAATGACAAAATTTAGTTGATTTATTTATTTTTTGTTCAATATCAAATTAGTTTGGATTGTGAATATTTATATATTGTGGGTCTAAATTATGAAATTTATACAAGCGGGAGAACCTTCGTAACATTCAATCTTCTAAAAAATTGTGTTTATTTAAGTTAGAACATGTCAATAAAAGATAGATTTACATTTACCAACAAAAAAAAAAGACTATGGAGCTAGTAAGATAGTGCCAACGAGGTTGGCACAAGTGGTCCTCTTCACTCACACTAGTTGTGACTTGGTTCAAATCCTGAGTTTTTTGTTGGTAGGCTATGTGTAAATTCTATTGTAAAACCTCGCTGAGGTTAGTACTCTCTATAGTGGTGTATCCAGGACACTGAGTCAGTAGGGACAGTTTATTAAAAAAATAAATAATAATAGTAATTATTATCATACATAAAGATAAAGAAATATATACTAAATAATAAAATTTTGATGTATCTAATCAGATAAATTAATACATGCCTTATAATTGTCCTCTATGGTGACAAAAATGTGCACAGTGAAGTCCTGATAAAATGATAGATAGTGGGTGCAAGTATTTCAAGCTATCATAAAAAAATAAAAATAAAAATAGACAACGGGTTCAAAAATCCAATCATAGGGATCAAAATTAAAAATTCTAAGTGGACTTTTAAAAAAATGAGTTGGTGCACTTGCACACCCTCGTGTGTGTGGGTGTACACCCTCGTGTGTGTGGGTGTGAGTGCATACATGTGCGTGTGTGTCCATCTCTAACTCTATGGCTTTACACGAGGTGTGCCCTCTAATCTAAGTATTATTTTTCTAAAGATGGCATGTAATCTTGATTATTAAGTGAACAGAAATTTCACTTAATGGAAATATGATGCCAAAAAAAGGCATATTAATGGAAATATGCACGTAAGTTCAAAATTAAATTTTCAAAAGTTGTGTGAACAAAAAAGTATATTCTTATGCATTTAATTTTAAAGTAATTATTATATATCTTAAAATTTAAATTTGTTTTCCGCATCATATTATTAAACATCAAATATGACCTTACTGCGCGCAGAGTGATTATTACTAAAAAAATATTGCATATCCATTTGTGTGCCATCTGCAACCCTTCCTAGAAGGTGGGTAGAGTATTTACGCAATGATATATCTAGACTTTATTAATGAATTTATTATTTATCGGAAAAAAAAAAGCCTGCAGAAGAAAGTTTTATCCGCTAGCTGTTGCTGCTATAAATCTTCCTTGGATGCTAATACAAAATTACATTTGCATATTTGATATCAAAATGCATTTCATTCCATTTCCGGAAACTTGCATGTTGATAAGGGTTGATGACGTCGCCTTTCCATTTAGCCTTCCATTCAGAAGTTGCAGCATCCTAATCCGAGTTCTGCTCAAGATTTTCTTTGACAATTACTTTGATTTTAATATGAAATACCAAATTCTTTTGTAATCAACTAGTATTTTAACCCGTGCCATCCACGGGTATATAAACCCGAGAAGAATTTTCTATAAATATTGTTAAAATATACTATTGAGATAGAAAGGGCTGCTAATTTAAAATCGCTTAAAAATTAGAAGGTGTAAATTAGCAACTACTTATTTTTATTTAAACTAAAAACTCAACTCTTATTTATAAAAAACTACTTAAATGAGTAAAAACTCAACTCTTATTTATAAAAAACTACTTAAATGAGTGATATATATTTATATAATGTAATATTCAAAACATTTTTTAAAGTTTATAAATTATAGTATTAAACATAAATCATAAATTGTAAAACTTTATATAAAATATAAAATCTGTAAAAAAATTTAAAATATTTTCTTAACAGATGTAATATTTTCTTAAAGTATCACCACAATACATAAAATAATGTTAAATAACGGATTTTTAAAAATAATTTCTAATTTTACAAAACAAAAATATCTCTTATTTATAATTAATGTATTTTGTATAAAAAATATACTATATATAATTAATTGATTTATATATGTATAAATTTTGATATGTTACTACTTTATTTCTGTCAAAAAAAAAATATGTTACTACTTTATTCTACTTTTTGACAACACGTTGGTACAATAATTTAAGTATTTTTTATATTTTTTGAAAATGTTCAAATATTGTCATTGCACAAGTATATATTGGCTTTTAAAATATCAAATATTTAAATATTGCCTTTTGAAAATCTTTATAATATATTTGATATTTTTTATCTAAATATTTTTCTAAACATGAGAAATTATATTAAAAATTTTTAAAAGATCTGTTTTGTTTCAATCATGAATCACAAAATTGTTAAATATGTGGTTAATGTTTTAATTACAATAGGAAGTAAAAATAAGTATAAATTACGATTAAAGTGTTTTGTGACTGATGCGTTCAATATAGCATATAGTTTAGTATTAATTTTGCATCGCATCTTAGTCATTTAGTAGTTTTAATCCATGTTTTTCATGCATTTTGCTTGATATGAATAATGCACTTGGTTTTGGTTCAGTTGTGCAGAAAGGAAGGTAATTGGCCTAGGAAAGCGGAGCAAAAATCACTCAAACGGACAGTGGGACCAAACTCGGAGGCAAATTCCTAGAAGGGGGCAACATTTGAGGTGACACGGCCTGACCGTGTTCTGTGCCATGGCCGTGCCTTGGTTGCTGATCGAAAAGAAACAAGTTCCCATCAAACAGTGTATTCCACGACCAGGCCGTGCCCCGACTCTTATTTTTGCGCATCATGTTCTCAACGCAGCACGGCAGGCAGTGCCAGACTCCACGGCCATGCTGCGGGTCACTTAGACTTTGCAATTTTGCGTTTTTTTTACCCGTTTTGGCTTAATGTTTCACTCCTTTTTAACCTAGCTATAAATAGACTTTGGAAATACTGAGCTAGGGGTTCAGAATTTTTGGACATTAAAAAAACTGAAACGTATTTGACGATTGAAGGCGAAATTGAGGAATCAATGGAGTCTCTTCCAATTCTCTCATCTCCATGGATTAGTTTCTCTTCTTTCATGAGGAACTAAGCCTCCTAGACTAGGGTAAGATGAATTTTGTAGATATTTTTATGTAATCGAATTCAGAAGTTCAATGCAAGTTAATCTATGTTATTTGATCCTTTATCTCCTCTCTTAATGCAATTTGATAATTGATCACTATTGAATTGAACTAGGGTCTTAACATCAATTGGAAAACTGGGGTTTTAGACTTGCTTTGAGATCATTGGACATGTTTAATAGGGTTATAGGAATATAATTCTTGTAGTATGAGTTTGTATGAATCTTTGACCTTTATGCTTAATTCAATTAATTTGAACCTAAGGAATTAGGGCTTGTTAATTTAATCAAAGGGATTAATAGGAAAGGGATTTTCATTGATCTAAACTTGTGGATTTAAACTTCAATTATATCATAGTTGCTTGCATTGGATTTGAATTCAACAACATAAAGGTGGAAACAAAAGGATTCTATCCCTAGTCGTTTTTAGTTATTGAAATATAAATAATGCGTTCTTGTTATTTACTGTTTTCGTCTTTTGATACAAGTCACAAAGATTTCAAACACCTCATATTGTTTCAATAGTTCAAATTATTACAAAGTTCGTTAAGTTAAACAATCAACCTCAATCCCTGTGGATTCGATATTTTATTACTTGACGACGAAATCGTACACTTGCGATTTTGCCTACCAAGTTTTTGGCACCGTTGCTGGGGATTGTTAAATTGATTTTTAACAAGGCAACCGAGTACTTTTTGAACTATTATTTATTTATTTATTTATTTTCTGTTTATAAGAAAAAAAATTAATTAATTGTTGCTTTGCTACTTACCTTTTCTTTTAGTTTTGTGCATGCGAGGTAAACAAACAGGTGAGCTGTTGTTTGACCCAGAAATCGAAAAGACCGCAAAGGCATTAAGGAAGAAGGCAAAGGAAGCAAGACAACAACAAAAACATTCCTCTGCATCTACTTCTCAAGTCATAACTCAAGGAGTGATGGGGGACCAACCACGTACTTTGGGTGATTTTGGGAGAAGGAACAACCATCCAAGGGCTGTCATGGCCTACCAGCAGGTGGAGGCAAATGCTAATTTTGAGATGAAGCGTTCGCTGTTGAATACTCTCAAGCAAAACCAATTCGCTGGGGAGGAAATTGAAGACCCAAATCAGCACTTGTTAACTTTCTATGAAATCTGTGACACCTTCATGCTGA